>OY728165.1:679169366-680419366 GCA_963277665.1 Viscum album
ACATTTGCCACAATTTCCTTTGAGTGGTGTATGTACTGACCATTGTTTTACTCATTGTGTAATATTATTTCATTTATGAGTATTTACATCAACGTTGTATTGTCCTTTTTTCACGGGGTGTATGTTTCGAAAGATACCCATGTCGGTAAGGGAACCTTTTACCCTCCTCTTTTTAAAAGACTTATTTTTCTGGGTCTTTTAATTTACATATTTTTATGTTGGGATATGTTCTCATATATCCTTATTGATGTAAATTTTATGTCCAAGTGATGAGATACCCTTTTTTTGATGTGACGCTGTTAGGCTGTCAAGGGAACTTCTTAACCCAATTTCGATTTCTTTGGGTTCAACATGTAGTTATTGAATATGTCATCCTTGGAATATGTGTGAATGACCTTTTATTATTTTACAGTTAATATCCACTTATATTTGGTGTATTCATTTGTCACACATAATTATGTAATTGATTTATCCTTAAACCAAGGATACCGTCTTTGTAAGGGACTTCATCTCAATCTCCTTTCATTGAGGCATATTCTGTTTTATACACAACCTTCTTTTATATGGTGTATAAAACCCTTTGAATTTTATGTTTATTCAAAGGGAATATTTTTTATAAAAAGTTTTTATTAAACGACAAAAGAGAATGTTGTTTTCGTACATATGCGGCGACAACGACTTCTCCACTGCCGTGACCATTATTTGAGTTTCGGCTTCCTCTACAAGCCATACCATCTTTTTAAAATAAAAATAAATACCATGTTTTACTTTTCTTTTATTTTGGTATTGAAAATGGTTTTCATAATGTATTTATATCAATGTGTTGTACTGATATCATGTTATTGAAAGGTGGAAATGTTATGTTTCCTTTATGCATGTTTTATGTGATAAGATTATGTTATGGTTCTTGGGAATTGTTATGAAGATGGGTGGTTCTGTGATAAAGTAAGGGCGGGTGAGCCCGATATAGCTCTCCAATGCATTGGGTAACGCGAAGGAGTGAAACGTTAAGGTTTCTCCGAAGATATTTAGGGAATAAACTGTGGTGGGTATTCCAAACGTAACCAAGAGGGTTACTCCCTACGTAAGAATGCTATGAATGCCTCAAGTTACCTTTTATATCTTATGATTTCTATGATTTATTCATGATTTTATGAGGTATGTTAAAGTGATTATGTTTTATGGGTAAAGTATGATTTCATTGTTATGTATACATGTACTCATGTTTCCTTTCCATATTTTTATATCCCTTACTGAGCTTTTTATGCTCATCCCAAGTTTTTGAAATGTTTTTCACAGGTCAAGGGAAGGGTACATGATGTGATGATAGTGTCAAGGATGTGTCAAGAAAGAATCCATGTTTTATTTTAAATATGTTTCCATTGATGGGAAGAATGAATATTGTCTTTTATGTAACCACTTTGTTTAAATGTGGAATGTAGTGCAAGTTTCATGATCTAATTCTCTAAAACTCTAAACCTGAAAAGATCCTCAATGTGTAATCTTGTAATAACTCAAGATTAAGTAAGGTTTAAGGACGGGGCTTTATATAGCTCCTCCACCATTACCCATTTTGATGTGGTCCTATAGAACCACCTTATATGTCCCATACTATTGCAAGATCCTCAATCAATATATTTTTGGGGATAATTTCAATGAAAGTCACCAAGCCTACCTCTATGGTGGAAAAGAACTCATGTATGATCCTAAGTAACTAATGATTCCCTCTCTCCACTATGTTTTCCACTACTCTAGTTGACATTATCATAGAAACACATTCTACTCTCATAATATGTACCTCCTAATTGTCCAGTAAAAACCACTAATATTCAACTGAAAGCCTTTATTAGGTTTCCCTCAGATATGAGAGCCTGGTCCACTACATCAAAAAAAATCTTTAACCAAAATATCTTATCCTGGGACTTAATCTCATATTTGAGAATATATTAAAACCAAGTTGTTGTAGTTGTCTCAACCCCTACTAGCACTCAAGAAAAAAGCTGAAGGTTGGTAAACTAAACAACATAGTCCATCACAGACATACTACCCTAGGCTGGCCTACGGAAATATGATTCCCTCACTTGTCTTAGATACTATAGATAAAAGTGATCATGTAATTTCTCTTATAAGTCCTTCCTTTCCTTGTAATCCAGATTTCTATCACAAGTCTTGATATCCCACCATATCTTCATGGATCCTTGTTACATATAAGTTGATAGTTTGACTCTTCTCATAGTTTGAGACTGTAAGTGGTCAGAAATCATCTTGATAGACTCAATCCAGAACATAATTTCCTTATGTCCACCCTCTCTTATGAAATTCAGAGGGTGATTCAGGTGAAGTACCATGTGAAGTCACACATACTCTTCACAACCCATCCTTGGACTCTTCCCATAAACTACATGAATTGATCAATGTTCTCATGGATATAATATCTAACATCCTCACCCAACACTATTGGTGCATCAGGTTCCACCACTGGAGGATCATCTAACTACACAACCTTTACCGATCCTCTTAATAAGTTTTTTCATGGAGGAATATATCTATAATTCCAAAAACACATCCTTGTTAACATTTCACAACATTTAAAAAAGTATGTGGATTCAAATAAATCCATAACAATTCATCCCCCAAACTCTACAACATGGTCAAAATCAATGCACAAACACTACCCATAACAATCGTACATCTTGGTCCGGGGTAACAAAAGGGTAAACACATTTTCACAACTCATGTTTCTCATTAGAAAACAGTTTTCTACATTTTTCTATCATTTTAAAATTCTCAATTCTATATTAAGCACCATTTTCACTTCAACTACATAAGAAAGGAAAACATGTAAATTTCAACAACATTCTCAAAACCTACATTTCTTTTCATGCCTTAAAATTATCCATGTCACAATAATTGTTGTGTACCTATATTGATTCACTCATAATAATCTCTCATTATATACCAGGCCATGAGTAATATCTTATAAAATATTATAAGTAATAATCACATCACACAAAAAGTCCATAATTAGAGATGAATATAAAAATTAACATTAACAACACACATTAAAAACAACAACCCCACAATGGGTACTTTTTTTTCTCATGTACATGGGTTAGATATTCTCATGAATGAGATATTTTCTAAGGACCAACTATTTCTAGTCTCTATTCTATCTTTCTCAAATAGTATGAAAAAAGAATAAAAACAATACCCGTCATATACCACATTGTAACGTCCCGACCCTGGTGCCACACACCGGTTCCTAGAGTGGGTCGGTTACATGACATTAAACAAGATTCCCCATGTGCCAGTTGACGTCGAGTAGCAATGGTGGTATAATAAAGATACCATGAGAAACTATAACCACTCTATCAAAGCATCACAACAACATAAATAAATAATAATAACCAAATGATACTGCCAACAACTAGAAAAAACTAGTATCACATGATGACTAATATAGGAATACAATATCCTAACCAAAACAATAGATATTTTATGATAAATATGGTTCATGTGTTAAATGAAACCCCAAATAAAGATACAATGAAACTCCCATGATATTCTTGACTCCATTTCTGGTGTAACGACTGAATCTGGAGCCACTCAACTGGTGCCCCATACCTGGTTCGCCACATGACCTCAAGAATGTTTCCCCAAACGCCAGAGGTTTCCATCTAGCAACGAGGGACTTGGTGAGTCATTGGAGAAACTATTCCCTCATTTGGTAAAGTATACAAGGGAGAGTAAATACCAGTCAATGGAGGAAGTAGTAAATAGCATAGAAAAACTGAAACTAAACAGGTAAAGCAAAGAATATATAGTAATGATGAATATGATGCAGCATATACATGTATCTATGGAAAAGATAAAACACAACAACGTGCTGAAATACAACTGAGAATAAAGTACTAAAAGTAAACAAAAACTCCAATAGCATCCCAAGCCTAGGCTCAGTCCTATACTCTCTAGCTCTAACAAGAAATCATGTACCTGAAGTAGAAGGGCCACAATCCCTATCCACACCAGTAACCATGTAACTTGTTTGGGCCGAAAATAAAGACCCAAACAGGGTGTGAGACTAATCCAATTAGGCAATCCCCACAAGATTTGTGCCCTACTTTCAGTGAACTATATACCAAAAGTAAATGAAATAAATGCAGTAGAGAAACAGGAGTACACTAAAGTTAACAATAATTCAATTCTCCATTCACATTTATTTAGTAATTTAATTCCGTCATTTAATTATCACCCAAGGGATCTAGAAGCAACTCTATATTCCCAAAGAATAGAAAGTAACACAATAGGTATCTCAGCAGACTACCTAAACTACAAGAAGTACAAAACACAAGCTTGTTCATTGGCTTGGTGGACTCATCACAAACAACAAAACAATATTCACACTGACTCTCTGGGTGGCTCAAACTAGAAGACCCCTATAGGAATGTAATCTTACAAAGGCACAAACCCTCTGGGAAGCACTCACCGTCAAATCCCATGCGTTGTTGCAACAAGATATATAGACTCTCTGAGGAAGAAATTATGTCTAATCCTTCTACAGTCTCGATACGTAACTAAGGACACTCCGAGGAAGCACAAAGTCCAATTACCATAGGTCCTGCGAATGATACTGATTTATAATATACTCTCTAGGGAAGCCCTTAATCATCAATTCCCTCTTTAGTATACCGCACCAGGTTCACACAGCCCTGAGCAGTTTAGTCATGCATAATCTATTAGTAGCAGCCCTAAGTAAGTACAATAACTACTTGTCTAATAGCTACAATGCATCGAAAGCATATAAATAGGAGGAAACACATGAAATCAATTATATCAAGGCATGAAATCAATGCAACAAGGTATTCCTCATATGAAACTTGAGAGAAACTTTGAGAAATAGTCAAAACAAGGGGAAATACCCATGTGGTGATCCTAAAATAGCTAACAAGCAATCAGTATTCATCTAATAACCTAAATCATACAAGAAATCTAAGGCAGATAATAAATACAAGTTCAAAACCCTAACATGAGATACCCGAAACCTTGGAATCCGGCAGTTTTTGCAGAAAAATACAAATACATTCAATGTAGGGCAACAAACCACCAACCTCGATCCTAGAAGATCGATATACTTGAACCACGGCCCGTGAATCATCCTAGAACCGAGTAAATCTGAAAAAACGTCTAAAACGTTCAACCTCAGATAACTCTCATAAGAGAAAGAATCAGGAAATGTGGCCAAAGAGGAACCAATAACTCACCGCTGCGATTGAATTGCAACCGATGACATTCGATTCAGAAATTAGGTGACAGATCGGTGGCCCAGAGAAGATCCACGGTCGTACCCTCGCTCTTGGTTGAAGAAGCTGGAGAAGAAGACGTATTCAGGGTTAAGTCGCGACCCCAGTCTATTTAATGAAAAAAGGTACATGGAATGTATTTTAAGATTACACGGCGTGTACTAGGATTTTCCTTACACCGCATTAAGCAGCCTCCACATCACCCATATACATTGTGTGTGTGGCCCGGACACGGCCAACACATGGACTTGTGCGGAAACAAAGTACACAGAGTGTACTTAGAAAGTACACAGTGTGTACTTGGAAAATTTATAGATTCTCCTCTTTTTCCCAAAAATGACCAGAAAAAGAAAACATACTTGAAAGAAGGTCCAGTTTCTTACAAACTTCCCCCTTTATGAAATTCATCCCTGAATTCCCCTAACAGGGTGGCAATGAAGAATCCTCAAACAGCTCTGGCCACTGTGATCGCATATCGGCCTCCCTCTCCCATGTCTTGTCCTATACATGGACAGGCTACCATAGTACCCATACTAGAGGAATAGACAGGACACATAGTACCTTTGCACTACGATCAAAAATCCTGATTGGATGCTCCTTGAATGATGCATATTTCTCCAACTCAACCGCCTCAGGTTGAAAAACATGAGATGGGTCTGAGAAATAACATCAAAGATGAGAAACATGGAATACCTCGTGCATAACCAAGCACCTCTGAGGTAACTATAGCCTATAAGAAACCATCCTGACTCTCTCTAGGACCTCAAACAGCCCGATGTATCTCAGTGAAAGAATACCCTGTATCCAGATCCTCTTGTGTCCCAACCTTAGGGTAACACGTAGGAAAACCTAATATCTGACCATGAACTCCAAAGGATGTCTCCACTAATCAAAATAAGATTTCTTCCGAGATTGTGTAGTAGAAATCCTCTTCTGAATCAACTCCACCAATTTTGTGGTCTCTTGAA
Source organism: Viscum album (assembly GCA_963277665.1). Classification (NCBI taxonomy): domain Eukaryota; kingdom Viridiplantae; phylum Streptophyta; class Magnoliopsida; order Santalales; family Viscaceae; genus Viscum; species Viscum album. The sequence goes on from OY728165.1 coordinate 679,175,635, forward strand.
CAAGACGAGGTCCTAGCATAGCTGCCCCTCCTGCCTCCAGCCAACACAAGGGTGATCGGCATGACCTACCGTACAAAGCCTCGTAAGGTTCCATCTGAATAGTTTCTTGAAAACCATTATTGTAGGAAAACCCATTAGAGGTATATTTCTCATCCAAGAACCTCCATAATCAAGGACGCATGCTTGTAGCATGTCCTATAGCACCTAAATCGTGTTCTCTAACTGGCCATCTTTCTAGGGATGGTAAGCTGTACTCAAAAGTACCTATGTACCCAAATCCCTCTGTATCCCTTGCCTGAAATGCAACGTAATGCAGGAATCCCAATATGAAATGATAGTACTCGGAACCCCATGCAAGCGTACAATCTCACGGATGTACAACCTTCAAAGATCATCAATAATGAAGGTCTTATTAACTGGAAAGAAGTGAGAAAACATCATGAATCTTTCAATGACAACCAATACCATGTCATTCCCTCGAGGCAATCTCGGTAACCCTGTCACAAAGTCCATCGCGACATCATTCCACTTCCACTCAGGAATGGGTAGCTGTTGTAAAAGCCCTGCTGGTCACTAGAGCTCTACCTTCACCTGCTGACAGGTTGAACATCTCATGAAAAAACCAGCAACATCTCACTTCTTACCTGGACACCAATACTGGTGGTGTAGATCATGATACATCTTGGTGATTCCTGGTTGAACTGCCCAAACTAAGGAATGAAAGTCTCACATCATCTCCTTGTGTATATCTGCTGGCACCCATACACATCCCTAGAAACACAAGATTTCATCCTCTCCTATGATCCATCCGGGAAGAGGGTCCTCTCCTGAAACACTTTCCATTAGGACTAGGTCTTCAAAATCTGATAGCTGCCTCATTAGAACTCGGTCAAGAAGGGTTGAGGTAACAACTACAGATGAAAGAAAAGTTTGACCCTGTTTTTCATGCACCACCAAATTCATTTCGGAAAACAGATCCATAAGCTTCCACTCGTTGCTGGCCTCCTGTACTTCCTATATCTATGTCCTCATGCTCAGTGCGTCTTCCACAACATTGCCTTTTCCAGGCGTATAAGAAAGCTAGAAATCTAAAGACTGTAGGTACTCAACCCAACTCTGCTGTCTCGGATTCAAGTCATGCTGTGTGAATATATACTTGAGGCTCTTGTGGTCATTATATACCACAAAATGCTCTCCCAAAAGATAATGTATCCCACAACGCAAGGCATAAACGACTGTAGCCAACTCCAGGTCATTCATAGGATAGTTCCTCTCATGTGGTCTCACCTATCGAGATCCATACACAACAACACAATCCTCCTGCATAAGCACTGCTCCAATCCTAATGCCAGATGCATCACAGAAAACTGTATAACTCCTGCCTAGATCAAGAAAAACTAGAATCAGTGCTGAAGGCAATCTCCCCTTTAGCTCATGAAAGGATGAATCGTAGGATTCTGACCAAACATACCTCACCCCTTTCTTAGTCAAGACCATCAATGGTACTGCTAAGCATGAGAAGTCCTATGTAAACCGCCTGTAGAAACTAGCCAGCCCTAAAAAAAATCGTACCTCGAAGACATTCTTTAGATGATCCCCGGTAACTACTGCTCTCAGCTTCTCTGGGTCTACATATACTATTATCTCTGAGATGTCATGACCCAGGAAGTGAGTCTAGTTCTTCCAAAAGTGTCACTTCAAGATCTTATCATATAACTGATTCTCCCTTAGTGTACTCAAAACGATCTCAAGATGGGTAGCATGGTCCTATCGAGTGTGAGTGTACACCAATATATCGTCCACGAAAAACTCCATGAAAGAATCCATGTAAGGATGGAAAACTCTGTTCATCAGTGATATGAAAACTAAAAGAGCGTTCATGAGACCTAAGGGCATAATCAAATACTCATATAGACCATACCTACTCTGGAAGGCTGTAAGAGGTATATCAGATGGTCTGACACGCAACTGGTGGTAGCCGGATCTCAAGTTGATCTTCGAGAGCACTCTGGCTCCTCAAATCTGATCAAATATATGATCTATATGCGATAATAGATATCAGTTATTGATTATCATCTAGTTTATCTTCCTATAGTCCACACAAAGTCATAAATTACCAGCCGCCTTCTTTGCAAACAAAACGGGCGAACCCCAAGGAGAAGTACTGTGTAGGATAAAACCCTTTGTCTGCAGCTCCTCTAACTGCTTATTGAACTCCTAAAACTCAGATTTTGCAATCCTATAAGGAGGAATGGAAACTAGTTCCACTCCTGGATCAAGATTAAAAGAAAATTCGACCTCACGCTTTAGAGGAACACCTGAAAAGTCTTCTGGAAACACAACTGGGAAGTGACTAACCACTAGAGGAAAATATATCTGAGAAAACCCCTAGTCATCCAGATATAAGATAGCAATTTGTGTGGTAACACTTCTTAAGCCATGATGCTCTGGTCCAGCTCTGCTCTCCTAGACATCCCATTCGCCTTTGTGAAGAAATGATCTGCCCTCTGGTGATGTGAACCTCACCCTACGATGATAATAATCGACAAAGGGCTATAAAGGATCTAAACTGTCCATCCTGAGAATGAAACCATAGCCTGTAATCTCCAAAATAAAGAGACTCCACGAAAAACAACACCCACCAAACTCAAGGGTGAAATCTAAGCACTAACGCACACTAGCAGTCCTAATTCCCAAAGGAGTGTCTAGTGTCATCATATCCTCAAAAGTATAAATAGTAAGTTAATGGATTTCCATAGTATGCACAGAAATAATGCTATAAGAGGATTCTATATCAAAAAGTGAATAGGATAAAACTGAGGCTACTAAAATTGTACCTCAAACTATAGAAGGTCCAGGACCACGCTCCTGGTGAATTTGCACTACCGTAAAAGTCTGGCCTGCACCGCGGCCCTACGCAGCAACCTGATATTCATGATCTGACCCTCCCTGAGCCTGACCACTACGTCCATGGCCTCTATCCTAGCTAGAATGACCTGAAGAAATCCATCCCCCAGTCTGCTGGGGAATTGGTAATCCTACTATTGTGCGTGGAGTCAAAACCAATCCTCCTTCACTAGCCACTGGAAGAAGAACCTTGGATAAATGCTGTAGAAGTCCAATCTCCCTACAATATTAGCACTCCACTGGGTCTCTCAGGCACTGAGGCTTCTTATACCCATTTTTCAGACACTGATAGCACACAACCTAGTTTCCAGAAGGAAGATCTCATCTACCAGAAGGAAAACCTCGCTTCCTCGAGTCACGTCATGTAGACTCTCGGTGGCGCTTCATGCTGTCTAACTGAAAATAATCTTTCCTGGAAGCTAAACTGCCCTGGTCCATAGCTCCAGTCTCCCTCAGGTTTCTCTCTGTGATAAGATTCTAGTTTACTATCATAGTAATATAAGTCAACTGAATGTTGTTCGCCTGCGATCTGATGTCCAGCCTGAGGTCTTCTTCAAACTTCCTTTCTAAAAATAGTTCGTCATTCCCCAGAACGAGAGTGAAACACCGTAACACTGTGAATCTAGAGGAATACTCCATAACTGTGAGAGTACCATGCTACAGGTTTATGAACTCTCTGTCTCTGTCAGTCCTCAGCTTCGCCGGGTAGAAGTAGTCATAGAACATACGCTGAAACTCATCGCAATCCATATCCTGGTGCTACCCTGCCTGTGAAACCACATCCCAACATCTCTTGGAAGAATATCGCAGCATATAAGTTTCCATCATTACTATCCTCTCCAAAGGAATCTCTAGGTGCACAAATATGGATCGCATGGCTTCTAGCCATGACTCTATAGCCTACGGTCCTCCATCCCCTGTGAACGTGGGAGGATGTTGGTGCTGAAAAACCCACGTCAGCTCTTCCATAGATGGGGCGGGATGCTGAGCTCCCTGGAAGGTTTGCATGAATATCAAAAAACCCTCTCTAAACTGAGCATCAACACCAGTGTCTGGAATCACTGCAGGTTCCATATCTGGAATGATAGGTGGAACTGCTGGAAGTCCCAGATCTGCCGTATCAGGCATATGGTCACTGCCTGGTTCCTGCCATGCAATAGGAGAACGTCTTGGTGCCATGAGTCTGCAAGATCACAAGAACAAATTTATAAAAATGAACACAGTGGCAACTTAATAGAGTAAAATGGAACAGGAGAAAAAAACTCTACAACTTGGGAAAAACATGACTACACGGCGTGTTTCCTTAAATTTTACCCCAGACGTGTACCTTGGCCATACATGGCTGTGTAAACCACCCGAATATACAGCGTTTTCTCAAGCTACACAGCGTGTACTAAACATTTTTCTCCTATCCCGATTAATCCTACACGGTTAGGAACATGGACTATCCCAACAGGAAACTACACAGTGTGTTTTTCCACTACACGGCGTGTCCTTAAGATTTTTCCCCTATCTGTGTCATTAGTTAAACAAACTGGTACACAGACCACTACTACACAGCGTGTCAACATGGTACACATCGTGTTTCCCTATGTATTTCCCAAACCATGTATTCTTCTACAAGGCTAGGTCACACATCCCTTGTAAGTCAAAATATACACGGCATGTTCAAGGATGACACGGTGTGTACTCGACATGCCTTACCTAGCCCGTGTTGTTAGTGACACAGCATGATACACTGCCGAACCTACACAGCATGTTCCAGATGGACACGACACGTACTTGAAGGAAAACCCCATCCCATGTTGTTCATGACATGGATGAATACCAAAGTCATAATACACGGCGTGTAAACTAGTACATGGCATGTTCATAAAATTTTTTTCACAACCCTGTGTCCCTACCCACACAGTCAGTGACACGGCTAAAAATTACACTACATGTATTGATGATGTGCACGCTGTGTATTCCTGGTTTTTCCAGATAATAGCCTCAGAACTGCACCGGAGCCCAGAAAACATAGAAAAACAAGTGTTAAGGTGCCAAATTCCGATCCGTGGGGGCCCATACTCCTCGTGAATCAAATCTTGGAATCATAACCATGCATAAAACAAGTAAACAGTATAACAACTCATGATCCACCAAATTCCAATCCTCGAGGGCCAATAAACCTAGCAGACCAATGTTTGGCGTTCATGGTAAGGAATCTATAAACAAAGATACCCTATCAACATAGTAGGTATTCTATCACAACAGCTATCACAATTGCATGAATTTTCTATCACAATGCCTATCGCAACAACATGAAATTTCTAATGCAATCTAGATGGCATGGAAAAATTCATGACATGTGATTTCCTAACAAGTGCCTATATGATGCATGAGATGGCATACCCGCATCTCATCGAGTTTCAGACAAATATAACCACAATCATATAAACGGTAACATCACAAAACAAGTGCACCACTCAATGGTGAAATCAAGTAAACTGTGACATTTTCAAAACACGTAAATTGAAATATTCTAGGTAACCTGGACTTTTCCCTTTACATGGGGTCTAGAACTCCTGGGTACAGCTATTTACCATTTTACTATTTTTCCCAATCCCTGTCTATTGTCAATAAATAGTATTTCAATCGAAAATAAAATAAAATAACATACTCTAATACCACTTTGTAAAGACCTGAATCTAGATCCACTCAACTGGTGCCCCGTACCCGGTTCGCCACATTACCTCAAGCACATTTCCTTAAACGCCAAAGTTTTCTTAATAGCAGCGAGGGCCATGGTGAGTCATTGGGGAAACTATGCCCTAATTTGGTAAAGTATACAAGGGAGAGTAAATAATAGTCAATGGCGGAAGCAGTAAACATCATACAAAAACTGAAACTAAATTACAGAAGAAATGAATATATAGTAATGATGAAAATGATGCAACATGTTCAAGTAACCAAGGAAAACATCAAACACAACAACATGGTGAAATACAACTGGGAAAAAATTACTAAAATTAAACAGCAACTCCAGCAGCATCGCAAGACTAGGCTCGGTCATATGCTCTCCAGCTCCAACTAGCAATCATGTACCTGAAGTATAAGGGAAACAGTCCCTATCCACACCTGCAACCATATAACCTTTTTGGGGTGAAAAGCAAGACCCAAATAGTGTGTGAGACTAATCCCAGTAGGAAATCACCACATGATCTGTGCCCTACGATCAGTGAGCACTATAGAAGAAGTAAATGAAATAAATGCAGCAGAGAAACATGAGTACAATAATGTAAAGAATAGTACAAATCTTCATTCACACATATATAGTACTTTAATTCAGTTATTTAATTATCACCCAAGGGATCTATAAATAGCTATATATTCCCAAATAATAGCAAGTAACCCCACATGTATCTTAGTAGACTACCTACACTACAAGCAGAACAAAACACAAGCTTGTTCATTGGCTTGGTGGACTCATCACAACCAACCAAATAATATTCACACTGACTCTCTGGGTGGCTCAAAATAGCAGACCCCTATAGTCAAGTAATGATAAAAAGGCACAGACACTCTGGGAAGCACTCACCGTCAATCCCACTATAGTGTTGCAACGAAATATACAGACTCTCTGAGGAAGCACTTACTTCTAATTCACCCTATAGTATCAATACATAACTAAGGACACTCTGAGGAAGCACAATGTCCAATTACCAAAGGTCTTGTGAACGATACAAATTTATAACAGACTCTCTAGGGAAGACCTTTATCATTAATTCCCTCTTTATTCTACCACACTAGGTTCACATATCTCTGAGCAGTTTAGTCATGCATAATCGACTGGTAGCAGCCCTATGTAAGTTCAAAATCTACTTGGATAATATATACAATTCCTCAGAATCATATAAACAACAGGAAATACATGAAATCAATTATATCAAGGCAGGAAATCAATGCAATACGGTATGCCTCACAGGCAACTTAAGACAAATGATTATAAACAACAAAAACAAGGGGAAACTCCCATGGGGTGATCCTAAAAAATACTAACAAGTAATAATTATTCATCTAATAACCTCAAGAATACAAGAAAGCTATTTCATATTATAAATAAAGGTTCAAAACCCTAACCCGAGATAACTGAAACATGGGAATCAGACACTTTTTGGCACAAAATATCAAATAAATTCCACGTAGGGAAACAAACCACCTACCTCGATCCTAGATGATCAATATACTTGACCCTCGGCCCGTTAATCAGCCTAGAATGGAGTAGATCTAAAAAAAATTTATAAAACGTTCAACCTTAGATAACTCTCATAAGAGAAAGAATTAGGAAACATGGCCAAAGAGGAACCAAGAACTCACCACTGCGATTATATTGCAACCGACATCATTCGATTCAGAAAGAAGGTGACAGATCGGTGGCTCAGCGAAGATCCACAGCTGTACCCTTGCTCTCGGTCGAAGAAGCTGGAGAAGAAGATGTATTCAGGGATAAGTCGTTACCTCGGTCCATTTAATAAAAAAAGTTAAACGATGTGTATTTTTAGAGTACATGGCGTGTACTAGGATTTTCCATACACCGCACTATGAAGCCTCCACATCACCCCTACACATCATGTGTGTGTCCTGGACACGGCCAGCACATGGCCTTGCGCGGAAACAAAGTACACAACGTGTACCTGGAAAATTTCCAGATTCTCTTCTTTTTCCCAAAAAACAACCAGAAAAGGAAAATATACCTAAAAAAAAGGTCCGGGTTCTGACATCTGGTACCATCATCCATGATCCTTCCAGACCCAGCCATCTAAAATAGGTCTATTTCCACCATCATGTCCTACAAACATGATGTCTATTTGGGAACTGATTAGGCAACACAACTAGGGTGTAAGTACAAATCAGTAGGCCACTATTTTCAAGAACAAAAAAAACATATAATTAATAAAATTGTATGATCTTTTATAAAGAACAGTATACAAATCATAAGGTTAACAATTATCAAATTTCATTATTCTTTATTTAACCACATAAATCAATGATTTAATGATGAAACCCATATAATCCATATTTTATTCATCTCATGTCAAAGTCCTATCTATCCCCAAGGGGTATTATATATCAAAATACAATGGTTATCATTTTTCATTAAATTTTCATTCATATCATGTCCATTTGGAACAATTTTCCAATGACAGTTTCATGGGTACATAACATCATGTATACCACCCTATGGGTCATTGGAGCATCGAACCATGTCCCACACCCCATGGGTATTTGGAACATCAATCATTGTCCCATACAATAATAATTAGAATCATGAATTTGAGTCTAGGACATCATTGATAACACCTCGTGGGTATTTGGATCAGTAGTCTGTGTCCCACACCCCATTTCTCAATTAATACAATATATCACATATAAAAAGATTAATCATAATTATCCCTCTCACTAATTTTTCAAAACACATTATACTATTTAAATTATTAAGAAAATCACATCTGGTCAATTTAATCATATGAAAAAAATGAACAATTCACTATTAAACCAATTATCACCATTTAATCAAATAACTCATTAACTCTTCAACATTAATCCAAACATCCCTTTAGTAACATTATCAGTAAATTCCATATCTCAAAAAAGTTACAAAAAATCATTTAATATTCCATTCTCATCATCCCAATACCACTATAAATCTCATAATCACAAATAACCTAATTTCAATTTCCTCAAATTCAACCTAATTTAGTTTCACATAGAAATTAAATTTAATCAATTATATTATTATGCAATTTCCCAAACATGGAAATTGAAATTTCACCACTAAATACACATAATTAATCTAATACTAAGGGATTTTAAATTTAGACTAACTACCTCAAGATCATAGAGGAATGCTTGCTAATGGAAATCACCAAATTGAAGTGGAAAATTCAATTCCATAATTATGAATAATATCTAGATAAAAAACCATGATCCAACATTGAACATATTAAGATCTATCAAAACCTAGATTTATATCCTTCACCAATAGAGAAAACCATGCAATATAAATATTAGGGAATGATATGAGATAGGTATAAAACTAATTAGGATTAGAATATTTTAATTTAAGAGGTGGAAATTATTCAATATGGTTTTTGTTAGTCAATAATAGAGTTTGAAACCCCTTTTAATCAATCCAAATTACATAAAAAATGTGTGAAATTTTTTAGGGTTGAGTTGGTTAGAAATAGGGTGAAATCCTTGGGGTATATAAATTTTAAAACTAATTTTTGGACGATTAAATCCCGCAAGCATAGTTTCTTAGGAAGGGGAGCCCATGTTTCTAAACAGTTTACCCTTACCATGCACCTCTCATGTGGAGGTGTACAGTTACTATTAAAAATGTAATAGTTTGAAAAACCATACTATAACCATTAAATACCTTATAGTTTGGGTTTCCATAATTTTCTAGGGTAGGCTACATGGTTTGGGAAAATAGTGCACCAATAGTGAACTACTCAAAATCCCTAAAAATATTCAGTTATCACCCAAATAAACCCAATACATGCCTCAACCTAAAAGAAAAAAATATTACCTATATAGGACTTTGATAAATTCCCAGGAAATGTTGGCATCTTATAGTCAATTTGATACTTTGGAAAATGTTTCATAAAAATGCATGTATGGTTTTAAATGTTTTATATGGTGGGGAAAAGGAATAATGAATGTAAGCTTCAAATTTGTATTATATTGTTTTTTTGTAAGATTTATGACCCAATTCACTATAACTTTAAACCAGAAAAAATACTCAAATGTAATAGAATGAATTATTGTATTAGAAATCAATATTATGTAATGTTTTAGGATGGGTCCTTATTGTTGGTATCAGAGGAAGTTTTAGAGAAAATTATAGGTTAGTATAATGTTAATAGTATTATCTTGAAATATTTTACCATATTTATATGTTGAAGTGATATATAATTTTGAGATTACCATGTTTCTACATCTAAACTATGTTTGTTCAAAATGAGTTTCCTCCTAGGAAACACAGAAGCTATAGTGGGAAGACACCAAGATGAAAATATTCTTTCAAATTAGCATCGTGAAATGGTTGGAATTGGGAAATAATAATTTTGTTGCAATTATGATTTTATTGAAATAATCTATAAATTTTTGTTTTATCCATGATAAAGAAGAATCTGATCTACGATAAAGAAAGATATCTATTTTAGAGCATTTCATTAGGTGAAATCACCCCTCAATTCAGTGGATTATCTAGCATCATGTCTATGGAATTATGAATAAATTATCTCAAGAAGATATTTGATGTCATGGGATGTTCATAACAGGAAATTTTAACTCTTACTGTTTATCATTTTGACTGTGAATCTGTTTGATGGTGGTATTTGGTTATTAATTTCAGATAAAAAGATGATTTTGATTCCGTGGAATGGGAAACATTTTAGGATATTTTCATTGAGTAATAGTTCCCTAAGGTTGTTTGAAAATATTTGGAAAAAATTCAATGAATTGAGGTAAAAAGATAAATATTCTATGGGCATGTATAAATCCAATTTTACAAAACCGACCATGTATTTTTTGGTTTTTTAGGAAATTGATAGTAAAATTAATATAATTTACTCAAGATTGAAACCATGACTACAAAGTGATATGGGTGAATGGGAATTTAAAATATATGATAATGTTTATTTTTGCACCAAAAAAGTTGGGAGGTGTTTTTCTGAAACTTCTGTTCCTCATGATGATGAAATTAAGAAGCGATCAGGATGGTAGGTGATGGGGAAACATAAAAAAATGGGTTATTAGAAAATTATGTTCCCATATTTTGGTAATTTGGGTAAAAACAACCATAAGTAACAACTTAGGAAAGTAGAGAAGTGTTATTAATATGTAATGTTTGGTCATATGGGCTATAGTTACAAGGAAATGAATCTTGGGGAATCAATGAATTGGGTAACCAATATCCAAACAATTGTGTTTTTTATTTTCAATGAGTTTGTTCATTATACTAATGTGTTCCAAATATAAGTAACTTATCCTATAAATTACCATTATTAGAGGAAAAATGTTTTGTGTTATTTTTATACTACTATAGTTTATCTTAGGACATAAAATGAAGTGGTGAAAGGTATGTTACTTGTGTATTTTAATAATTCCAATAATTTATTTGACAATGTATCTGTAATGACCCATAAATCTCATGGGAATTTTTTTCGTAAATACTTTGGAATTTTTCTAGTCTGCGGTTTTTAACGGCACCTAATTCTGAGCCCCAGTGTGCCCGGAATCAATATCTAATGTTTTGATCTGGTACATTCAGTAAACATACATGTGGGTTTTTCTATCTTTTAAACCAGTGCTCGGAATTGAAATCTAAGGACACCGATGGACTCACAACATCGGTTTTTTGCTTAAGGGGACCTTTACCGCAGTTGTATTTGCTCGAGAGGAGAAGTTAATTTTTGGGGTTTGTTGCTAAAAATAAATAAAAATATGAGTTAGATATTTTTATTTGGTGGGTGGTTATAATCTCCAAAAGGGAGTAAGAGGTGGGTCCCACACCCCACATAACCACCCATGAGAGGATTTAGTGTGGTGGGGTCCATATGAACCCAAACCCTTTCACCTCCCCTCAACTCCGTTAAACTCCCCATTAACACCATTATTTAATTTTTGAGAACTCATCTCTCTTAATGGTGGATCCTCTCCACATTAAACCCTCCTCTCATGAATGTGCCAATACACCATCAATTAATGAACATTTAATTTTTGGCTCCTTTAATTTTGAAATTAGTTTGAAAAAAATCATGGGAGAATAAAATAATAGCATATGCTATTATTTTTTTTGGCACTTGTTGTGTTGAGGAAGCTCTGGAAAATTATTAATAGGGTGCTTTACAAAACAAAGAACACCGTCCTTCTAACAAAAAACCTCCGAAGAACAATGATCATCTCTTTTGTTCTTTGGCCAAGCCAAAGGGGAAGGGTCCACCTCAAAGGAATGCCGATGACGCTCTATCCTCGACTCCTTCTTCCTCGACGTAAACGAGTTGACGCCGCCTCCCCGCGACTCTCTCTACGAACGAACCTTAATTAACGTTAGGGGGTTTGATATAATTTGAAGTGACTGATATTATATTTCGTCCTTGATTTATCTTCGGCCAATTGATATCACCTAACACGGAGGGTGCGGGCCAAACAAATATGGACCGACGACCCTCCAATGGTACTTGAATATTTATTTTTGTGGTGCCAACGGGAGGCAGTGGCAACCAGAGGAAGCGGTGGACATGTGCCGACCGCAAAGAGAAGAACCGTTGCCTGCATCCGCAGGCTGCTAAAACAAAGAAGAACCGGCTGGTCGTAGCCGGCTGGGCTGGAAAACCGCGGTGCCCCATTAGCACCGCAGTGCAGAGAATCTCGGCCCGCACTCTGTGGGACGCTTCAGCAGGCGAACCGGCCGGCTCGTCAACCGCCCGAGTTGATGGAGGCTACAGTAGCCGTAGGTTCAGCATGGGAGGAATGTGGGTTGCTGTGTGGGAATCTCGCACCAAGAAGACCAGCCGACTTTGGCCGGACTGATATGAGGGGCGGTGCCGCTCGACACAGCTGGTTCGGGAAAACGGGGGGCCACGCACCCCGCATCTCTCGGCCAGCCAGGCCGAGCCGTGGCCAGCAGCGGGCCGGACCGTGGCACGCCAGGCCGATCCGTGCCCCACCGGCCCGGGCCGAACCCCTGCCAGGTCGGACCTACCAAATAGGGTTGGTCCGACCCGCCAGCCCACTGGGCTTGACGGGCTAGGCCCAATTCACTTAAACATGAATAATATTAATATTGTACGTCCGATTGACGCGCCTTCTACGGCACTGGGACTCTCACGACGGAGAAGTCCTTTTGCGATACTCTAAGTGAGTTTTGGACGACTATGGAAAATGGCCGGGTTTGGAATGAGAGAAATTTCAACAGGGCCCCTGGAACAGAAAAGCCAATAACTCTCCAAACGGGAGTCCAATTGACGCTCCGTCTATCGCATTGGGTTTGTTTTGATGAGACAAAACATCACGATAAATCAACTCAAGACTTCATGATAGTTGATGTATCAACCTTTGACTCTTGGAGCGGATCCTCCTGGAATTGAGTGTTCTGTGTGCGAAAACCCTATAGCTAGCTGCGACTGCGACGACTACTATACTGGAATCCTCCATGGGTTCGACAACAACGACTAATGTACTGTAATCCTCCATGGGTTCGGTAGCGAAGAATACTATACTATAATCTTCCTTGGGTTAGGAATCGATGATTGTTGTTCTTGTATCCTACATGGGTCTGACATTTTTGACTTCTCTTCTTGTATCCTGAGTGGGTTCGACAGAGTAGCTGGTCCAGTATCCTATATGGGTCTGACAGCTTAGCTGGTCTAGTATCCTATGGGGGTCTGACAGCTTAGATGAATCAGTGACTATATCTGATCATCTCTATCACTATATGAAATATGTATACCTGTGTGAGCTGAGTCTTGACTTCCAATCATTATCATCGATGTGATTGACTTACTTTCATGTGTGGAATGGGTCGTACATGGGCTCGAGAGTAGGAGCCGAACTGTGGTTGATAACTTAGGTATATGTATGGTCATATACCTAAGTAGGGTTGGTTGATACTTTGTGTTTTTATCGCTCTTCTGTGGTTTATCCTTTGTGGATTCTGGGAGACCATCAGAGGTCTCAGGGTCCCTACAGAGTATCGTATACTCACCCCTACACGGGATATACCTACACTACGTTGTGTTGGATGAAAAGGATCGAAAACATTGATCGAGGTAGAGACTTGTGGAGTAGGACGGTACCCAGTGGTAGACCAATTGGCGAGATGTACTTGGAGAAAACGGACAGACCTGAGGTGCTGAGGAGACCATCTGTACCCACCCTTCAGGTGGGATTCCTAGAGGAAGACTCAATGGTTGATTTTTTACCATACTGCAGTTGTACTAGCTTTTCAGTTGTACTGTACTTACTGTTGGGATTGTATTTCTGGCCCATTTCTTTTCAGCACTTAATTTTGTTTACAGTTTTACTTAGTGCTTCCTTCAATTGCATACTCTGTTGTGTTTTTTACCTTTATAAAGGAAATGCATTACTGGAATAGGGATTTATGACTGGTGCTAGTCGCCAGCCCCTGGCCTATGGAAGGTGGGCTTGGGGTAGTCACGATACGGGCCCCGAGGAGTGGTCGTGGAAAATTAGTATTGGAGGAGTCAGTTATACTACAGAACTGATGATTGTGATCATTATTTTCAGTGAAGCAATAGTGTCAAGAGTATTCAGTGTGGTTATCAGTCCAGGGAGTCCAGTATTGGTGTGGCGGGCGTCGTATCTATACACCAAGACTGTAACCCTTGATTTCCAACTCAGTACATGAAAACACTGATTGCATGTGTGTTTCAAAAGTTTTATTTGTGATTACATTGTGTCAGCTCACCAGGTATAATGTTTTGACCATGGAACAACTGTTTATTTTCAGGATGGCCCCATGAAGGCAACCAGCTAGGGTTCCGAGTTACGCACGAGATGGTAGCCCACCGACGATGAGGCCGCGGTGTAGGGAGCCATCATAGTGGAGGCACCAGTGGTTCCACTACCCGCTGGGCCACCGATACCTCCAGCTCCAGCAGCAAACAGCGCATGCTGCCTGAGTACATTTCACGAGTTCCAGCGACAGAGGCCGCCCAAGTTCCGTAGAGAGATGGATCAATAGACATCTGCAGACTGGCTGGAGGCCGTCATCAGAGTTTTCAGATTGGTAGGGACACCATCCGACCTTATGGTGATCCTTTCCATGAGTCTCCTACACACAACAGTAGGAAGATGGTGGAGCCTGATTCTCCAGGTGCATAACAAGGAATCTTTACTTTGGACAAACTTCGAGTGTCTCTTCCGCTCGGATTTTTTTCCGGCCACCCTTCGTGTGATGCAGATCCGGGAGTTACTTCATCTGCGGTAGGCCATCGTGACAGTACCTTAGTACTCAGAAATATTTACTGACCTCTCACGCTACTCCATGTACATGGTACGTGACCCATTCTTCAGGACTCGGACCTTTGAGCGGGGACTCAGACATGAGATCAGAGCTTTGATGATCTCCCTCATCATTCCGACGCAGGTGGGAGTGCTGGAGGGAGCCCTTCTTGTGTAGAGCTTTATTGCTGAGCTAACAACAGTGGAGAGACCCACCACAGGGCGACACATAGCGGAATCTTCTATAGTAGGAAGTAGATAGTTGATGTAGAGGTCCAAGAGGACCAGGCCATTAGGAGATAGACCTCAGGATATTGGTTCGGTTGTGCGGGGCACTTGAAACAGAGCCAGCTATATGAGGAGAAGATAGTGCAATGCATGTGGTGGGCAGGTTCAGATGGCTCAAGACTGTCCGACCCATCATGCGGACGAGCAACATACAGTAGAGGGACCTCCCATGCAGAGGCAGAGGTACGACCATGGTGGTCTACTAGGAATAGCCAGGCATGGCAGAGGAGCTGGCCGAGCAACAGGTGGTGGACGACGTTTTGAGGCTCTACCCCCACCCCCACCAGAAGGTCCACCCCGACCACATGGAGCTGGCGGATAAAGGAGGGCTTAGCTCAAGGTAGTTGAGGCCTACGACCACAGTGCACCTGAGATGATTCAAGGTACTATCTGTGTCTACTCCACCCTTTCTGCAGTGCTTATAGACACAGGTTAAAGTCATTATTTTATTTCCACTGCCCTTGTTCGAAGCTCGGAGATTTCGAAGGATCCGTTGGCTTGATCCTTATGGATAAAGACTCCTACAGGAGGAGACTCGGCGATTACGCACTGGTGCCGATAGTGTGAGATTAATCTAGGAGGAGAGAGATTTGGCTGGGATCTTCTTGTAGTGGCGTCGATTCCTTACAACGTCATCCTAGGTATGGACTAGTTATCTACCCTCCATAATCAGATCGACTGTATTAGGCCCAAAGTGTGGTGTGTCCGCACAGATGGGATGAGGTTCACCTTCACCAGTGAGAAGGGTGACTTTGCAGCATAGGAGGGACTTACGCTGAGGAGAGGGCAGCCGATCACACATCAGTTGTCTAGTCTCATCCTCGGAGTAGTTGAAGTGAGGAGTCTGAGTTTTTCGGTTTTGGTGGATCAGTATGTGGATGTTTTTTCTGATGACATTCCAGGACTACCTCCTCACAGAGTGGTATAGTTCTACATTGACCTATACCCCGGGACAACACCGATATCTACCAAAGCATATCGTATGTCTCCCACCAAGCTTCATGAGTTGCAGGTACAGCTGGAGGACTTGCAGGGGAAGGGATTTATCCAACCCAGTGTTTCACCCGGGGCATCTCCGATTTTGTTCGCCAAGAAGGCGGATGGGTTCTTGTGACTGTGTGTAGACTACCGTTTCATGAATCAGGTGACCATGAAAAACATGTACCCACTTCCAAGGATTGATGGCCTCTTTGATCAACTCAAGGGAGAACGACGGTTCTCAAAGATATACCTCAGGATGTGTTATCACTAGCTCAGAGTTCGAGACATGGATGTACAGAAGACAAACTTCAGGTGTCGGTATGGCCACTACGAGTTCTTGGTTGTGCCCTTTGGTGTAACCAACACTCAATAAGTGTTCATGAGTCTCATGAATAGGATCTTCGAGCCTTACCTCGATCAATTTGTCGTAGTCTTCATCGATGACAAACTGATTTACTCGACTACTGAGGAGAACCACGCCTACCACTTGGGGGTATTACTGGATATAGTCCAAGAGCACCAGCTTTATGTTAAGTTCTCGAAGTTCCAGTTCTGTATTTGATAGGTTCAATTCTCTTTACACGTCATCTCGGAGGCTGGAGTTGTAGTGGATCTAGCGATGATCGAGGCAGTACTTGCTTGGGAGCCACCCAGGAGCGTGACAGAGGTGTGGAGTTTCCTGGTTCTAGCTAGGAACTATCAGAGATTTGTGCCAGACATCTCCAGAGTTGCAGCACCTCTTTCAGCCTTGAAGAAGAAGGGGAAACCCTTCATGTGGTCAGATAGATGTCAGAAGAGCTTTCAGAAGCTGAGACAGAGATTGACCAGTGCACCCATCATGAGGTTACTAGAGGAGGGCGTTGGGTACGTTGTTTACTAAGACACATCAGGGACCAGACATGGCTATGTTCAAATGCAGGAGTGAGTGGTGATCACATATGGTTCACTATAATTGAGACAGAACAAGCAGAACTACGCTACACATGACCTAGAGTTAGTAGTAGTGGTCTTCACCATAAAGATATGGCGACACTATCTGATTGGCGATTGCATTACAGTCTATTCTAACCACCCAAGTCCCAAGTACATCTTCTCACAGAAGGACCTAAACCAGAGACAACGTCGATGGGTCTAGTTCCTCCAGGACTCTGACTTTGAGATAGTATATACTCTTGGGATGGGGAACGTTGTAGTTGATGATCTCAGTAGAAGATCGAGCATTCAACTGCTAGGAGAGGTGACATAGTAGCTAGCAGCGTTGCAGATATCCTTCGTGGATATAGATGGAGCTGCCTTTTTTCAGTCTCTCACATTCACTCCACAACTTCTGCAGTGAGTCAGAGAGGCACAGTGTGTGGACGTTGACTGTGAGATGTGACGTGCTCAAATATCCACATAGAAGGCGCCTAATAGATTTTATGAAAGATAGGAGCACACCGTCCTCTTCAGGGGATGTACTATTATACCAGTTGCAATACAGGAGGAAGGGCTGGGGGAGTTTCACACCTCCCCTCAAGCGGTACATGCAAGAGTGGAGAAGATGTATCAGGACCTCAGACGATGGCATTGGTGACTGGGTATGAAGAATGCTATAGTAGAGTTCATTTAATGTTGCCTCACTTGTCAATAAGTGAAGGCAGAGCACCAGGTACCAATAGGCTTGGTACAACCCTTAGAGGTCCTAGAGTTGTAGTGAGATAAGAAATCTATGGATTTCATGACAGGGCTTCCACATACATCTAGAGGACATGACTCTATCTAGGTGATTGTAGACCAACTCATCAAGTCGGCCCACCTCCTACCGATTAGAGAGCAGGGCTCAGTAGAGAGATTGTGATGAATCGATGTTTAAGAGATCATACGGGTTCATGGTGGGCCATAATCTATCATTTCCAATCGAGATTCTCGATTCACTACACAGCTATGAAAGGGGTTACAGGAGGATTTTGGGACGCATCTACGTCTTAGCACCGCCTTCTATCCTCGAACGGACGGTTAGACTGAGAGGACCATTCAGACTCTCGAGGACATGCACCGTGCATGTGTCCTCAACATTGGTCGCAGCTAGGAGGATCACCTACACTTTGTGGAGTTTGTGTACAACAACAACTACCACTCCAAAATCAGGATGGCCCATTATGAGGCATTGTACGACCGACCTTGCAGGTCACCTCTATGCTAGACTGACACTGGGGAGTCAGAACTTGTAGGACCAGAGATGGTTCAGGCTACGACAGAGAAGGTGCAGATCATCTAGGAGTAGATGAAGACTACACAGAGGAGACAGAAGTCCTATACTGATAGGAGACGATGAACACTGGTGTTTGAGGATGAAAACCATGTTTTCCTATGTGTCTCACATCATCAAGGTCTATGGAGATTTATCCGGGGTAGAAAGTTGTCTCTGCGCTTCATTGGGCCTTTCCAGGTCCTCAGTATTGTAGGCGAGGTGGATTATCACCTGGTCCTTCCACCTCAGTTGCACCGAGTGCATGACGTCTTCCACGTAACTCAACTAAGGAGATACGTGTATGACCCGTCCCACATCATCGACCATGGGGAGTTGAACATCGATGAGGGGGCGACATTCACGGAGGTTTCGGTGGAGATAGAGGATTGACAAGAGCAGGTCAAATGTGGATGGTTGATTCCTCTGGTGCACATTCCCTGGCAGCCCGGAAACCTCCAGGAGAGCACGTTGGAGCGGGAGGCTCATACGTGTGCTCAGTACCCCCATTTGTTTTCCTAGTGTATGTTGTAGCTTTATAGGGATGTAAAGCCCTGATGTGGGAGTAATTTAATGAACATTAATATTCAAGGAAATTTTTTTATTAAATAACTTCAAATTATACGAGTCTGTGGTTTCTGACGTTCTCAGATTCCGAGGCCCGGTGTGCCAGGAATCAATTTCTGAAATTTTGACCAGGTAGGTTCAGTAAATGTATGTGCATGTTTTTCTATCTTTTGAACCGGTGATCAAAATTGAAATCTGAGTACACCGATGAAATCACAGCGCCGATATTCTTTTAAGTGGAACTTTAGTGCAGTTGTGTTTTCTCAGGAGGAGAAGTTAGTTTTTGGGGTTTGTTTCTAAAAATAACAAAAAAATGAGTTAGATATTTTTATTTGGTGGGTGGTTATAATCGTCAAAATGGAGTTGGAGGTGGGTCACACACCCCACAAAACCACCCATGAGAGGATTTAGTGTGGTGGGGTCCACACGAACCCAACCCCTTTCACCTCCCCTCAACTCCCTTAAACTCCCCATTAACACGTTTATTTAATTTTTGACAACTCCTCTATATTAATGGTGGAGCCTCTCCACATTCCACCCTCCTCTCATGAATGTTCCAATACACCATCAATTAATGAACATTTAATTTTTGGCTCCTCTAATTTTTAAATTTGGTTGAAAAACATCATCGGAGAATAAAATAATATCTTAGGATATTATTTTGGTTGGCACTTGTTCTGTTGGGGATGGTCTGGAAAAATAAGAATAGAGTTCTTCACTCTACAAAGAGCACAATCCTTCTATCGAAGAACTACCGATGAATGAAAATCATCTCATTTGATCTTCGACCAAGCCAAAGGAGAAGGAGCCACCTGCAAGGAATGCCGATGATGCACCATCCTCGGCTCCTACTTCCCCGACATCAATGAGTTGATGCCGCCTCCCTGCGAATCCGTCTACAAACGAACCTTAATTCGAGGTAGGGGGTTTGATATAATTTGAAGTGAATGAAATTATATTTATTCCTTGATTTATCTTCAGCCAATTGATATCGCCTAATACAGAGGGCGCGGGCCGGACAAACATGGCCCGACGACCCTCTGATGATACTTGAATATTTATTTTGTCAGTGGCAACGGGAGGTAGTAGCGACCAGAGGAAGAGGTGGCTGTGTGCCGATAGTGAAGAGAAGACCGTGGCCCGCGTCTGTGGGACACTCGACC
The DNA here is from genome assembly GCA_963277665.1 of Viscum album. NCBI lineage: Eukaryota > Viridiplantae > Streptophyta > Magnoliopsida > Santalales > Viscaceae > Viscum > Viscum album. The sequence goes on from OY728165.1 coordinate 679,195,783, forward strand.
AAAGAAGAACCATCCGGGATGGAGAACCGCAATTCCCCCTTGGCACCGCACTGCGGAGAACCGCAACCCGCGCTCCACGGGCTGCTTCAGCGGGCGAACAGGCCGGCTCGTCATCCGGCTGGGTTGATGGAGGCCAAGGAAAATGCAGGTTCCACGTGGGAGGACATTGTCCCACTGTGTGGGCCGCTCGCGCCAAGAATACCGGCTGGCTTCGGCCGGCTGGATAGGATGGGTGGCACCGCTCGGTGTCATCGGTTTGGGAAAATCGGGGGTTGTGCCCCCCGCATCACTAGGCCTTCCTGGCTGAGCCGTGGTCCAGGCAAGGACACTACCCACCGGGCTGGGCCAACCCCCTACCGAGTCAGACCCGCCAAATATGGTTGGGCCGACCCGCTGGCCCACTGGGCTTGACGGGTCGGGCCCAATTCAATTAAACGTGAATAATTTTAAGACCACACGTCCGATCGACACGCCATCTACGACAATGGGACCCTCGCGATGAAGTGGTCCTTTTAAGATAATCTATGAAATTTTTGGACGACATTGGAAAATAGGCAGGTTTGGAATGAGCAAAATTCCAACCGGGTCCTTGGAATAGAAAAACTAATAACTCTCAAACCGGGCGTCTGATTGATGCGCCATCTATCGCGTTGGGTTTATTTTGATGAGAAGGAACATGAGAATACATAAACTCATGACTTCATGATAGTTGATGTATCGAACATTGAATCAAGGATCAGTCCCTCCCAGAATCGAGAGTGATGTGTGCAGAAACTCTAGAGCTGGCTGCGACTACGACGACTACTGTATTGGAATCCTCCGTGGGTTCGACATCTACGACTATTGTACTGGAATCCTCCGTGGGTTCGGCAGTAATGACTACTATACTGGAATACACTGTGGGATCAGCAATGATGAGTACTATTCTTGTATCCTACGTGGGTCCAACAGTTTTAACTTATGTTCTTGTATCCTGAGTGCGTCCGATAGAGTAGCTGGTCTAGTATCCTACGTGGGTCCTACAACTTAGCTGGTCTAGTATCCAACGTGGTTCCAAAAGCTTGGATGAATCAGTGACTACATCTGATCATCTCTATCGCTATAAGAATGATGTATACCTGTTTGAGATGAGTCTTGACTTCCAATAATTATCATCGATGTGATTGACTTACGTTCCTGTGTGGACTGGATTGTACATGGGCTCGAGAGTTAGAGCCGAACTGTGGTTGCTAACTTAGGTATATGTATGGGCATATAACTAAGTAGGGTTTGTTGATACATTGTGTTTGTATCTCTCTTATTTGGTTTATCCTTCGTGGATTCTGGGAGACCTTCGGGGGTCTCGGGGTCCCTACTGAGTATCGTATACTCACCCCTGCATGGGCTATGCCCACACTACGTTCGGTTGGATGCAAACGATGGACATCACTGATCGAGGTAGGGACGCTCGATGGTACCCGGTGGTAGAACACTTGGAGAGACGTACTCAGAGCAGACATATGGACCCGAGGTGCTGAGGAGGCCATATGTACCCACCATTCTGGTGGGATTCCCAAAGGATGACTCAGTGGTTGCTGTTTTACTTTACTACAGTTTTACTAGCTTTTCAGTTGTACTATACTTACTATTGGGATTTTATTTCCGGTCCATTTTTTAGCACTTACTTTTGTTTACAATTTTTTTAGTGCTTACTTCAGTTGCGTACTCTGTTGTGTTTGTTTACTTTTATAAAGGCAATGCCTTCCTAGTATAGGGATTTAGGCCTTTGGTGCTAGTCACCCGACCCTAACCTATGGAAGGCAGGCATGGGGTAGTCACGGCATGGGCCCCGAGGATGGGTCGTGATAGTAACTTTGTATTCTATAATTTTTGAAAAAAATTCAAGTATATTGGAAATATCACCTCATTAAAGTAAGATCAATCTTTCGGTGAAAAATCTAGGTGGAAGTAATAATGAAAGAAATATCTATAAGAATATTCTTGTTCTTATCAGTAGGATGGTATTTTATAAAATTCTTGTTGAACGGTCTATTATAGAGTTTGATATAATTTTGGGAATCATTTTCCGTTCATTTTATCATGCTAAGATAAATTCCATAGCCATGAAATTTTTATACATTGATTTCATGCCTTTGATAACATAACATTGAGATGATAAATTAATTTGAGATGGTATTGAATGTTACATTTCTAATATTTTTGAAAATAAATAAACCATAAAAATTAGTGATCTACTAGTAGTTGATGAATACATGGATATGTTTCTAGATGGTGTTATTCTAGATCAAGAGGTTTACTTTATTATTGAATTAGTACTGTATTCTAATCCTATTCTAAACCCCCTTTTTATATGGCTCAAGTGGAACTTTTAGAAATGAAAAATAAATTTCTAGTATTGACATATAATGGTTTCATTAAACCAAGAACATCATCATGGGGTTCCCGTATTTTTTTGTAAAAATAAATATGGTTCAACGAGACTATTCATTCAATATAGAGATTTGAATAATAAGATTTTGAAGAAAGAGTATCCTTTTCCTCCTATTGGTGAGTTATTTGATTATATCTGGGAAGAATATTATTTTTTTAATGTTGACATGAGGTTTGGGTACCATTAATTAAAAGTGAAAGATGTTGAAAATCCAATGAATGCATTTTGGACAAGATATGGGAACTGTAAATTTATAGTTATGCATTTTGGGCTGTTTAATGTAACTACTGTTTTTATGGACCTTAAGAATAGGTTTTTCATGAGTTCATTGACATGTTTGTGTTAATTTTTATTGAATAAATTTTGGTATATTATAAATTTCATGAGGAACATTAAAGACACATAAGGATTTTTACTTCAAAAATTAAAAGTGTAGAAACTATATGGTAAATTTGGTAAGTGTGAATATTGGTTGCATCAAATTTATTTTCATGGAAATAACTTTTCAATATATGGAATTACTTTTAACCCAGCAAAAATAAAAAATTTTGAATAGTGGAAAAGACCCAAAAATAAAAAAATTATTCATAGTTTTACTATATTAGTGTGTTAATATATAGTTTTTTATGAAAAAATTATTCAAATTTATAGATAACGAACTATGTTAACTTTAAAATTAGTTAAATTTATCTAGAATTTGATGTTTATTTTTTGTTACTAAAAATAATGTTGGTTAATTCTCATGTTTTGGACATTCCTTTCAAAAAATGGGTTGTTTTTCATCTACATTGATTCTTCATCAAAAGGAATTGATTGTGTTTAATGTATAATGATCAATTAATTGCAACAGATTTACATCAGTTGAAACCTCATGAGTTAAAATAATATACACATGATCTAGAATTAGTTGCAATGGGTTTTTTATATAAAATATATGAGGAATTGTATTTATGTAATAAAGTGTCTAATATATATTGATCAAATAATTTTTATGTATATATTCACTCAATAATAATAAAACATGTGATAGAGAAGATAGATAGAATTGATCAGGGATTATGATTACATGATACATTTCTATCATAGAAAAAAATAAACCTGATCATACATTGAGTTAGAAAATTACTTTTTCATTAAACATTTCAAATTTTGAACACGAAACTTTGGATAATGAATAGAATTTTTTCACTTATATGGGTTTTTAAATGTTTCATTTACAAATTTTTTGGAAAATATTGTTTTATAGTGAATTGTTAAAATAATTATTCCTATAAAACAATGTCATTCATTTCCAAATTTTATGTATGATAAAAGTATAAATCTGTTTTAAAAATGATTTAAAATAATATAATTATTATTTATATTTATATAATTAACTAAATTACCGTTGAATGAAATTTATATTAATTTTTTGTATATGTTTGTTTTTGTTTTCAAAAACGATATTTTTCAAAAACATATTTAAAAATGAATAATGTTTCTACATTTTAATTAATTTTGATAGTCCCCAATAATAATTATTTTAAATGATTGTGTGTATAATATATCAAAAAATATTAATTAATATTCATATAATGATTATTTTTATTCATAGAGTTAATATAAAATCAATTTTTTCTTGAAAAATACTTTTCTGGAAAGGTGACATTTTCTTCACGCCTACGAGTTTTGTTTAAAATTTAATTTTACCGCTTATTTGAATGAAATTGGGTAAAATGGATTCCATATTATGAATAACAATTATTTATATTATCTAATAATTTTAACTTAATTTTTTACCAAGATGAATAATAAAAATACTAAAAATTAATTATCATTTTAAGGTAAAAATGTATTTTCATGGGTATATGTAAAATGTATAATGGATAAAATTACCTAAAGATGTATAAAATATATTTTATTTCTATATTTGGAAAATACAATATCTAAATCTCTATAATAATCCAATTTTTATTCTTTTATCTGATGAAAAATGTTGGTACATCATTATCTTTTCAAAAATTAGTAGTGTGCCGCTCAACTCAATTATAAAAGGCCACCCCTTTCCTTCCTTTTAACACATTAGAATCCATTTTATTTTCAATAATTTCCCAAAAAACCTATCTAATTCCCTATTAAAGTCAGATAATCCTTATTTTAGTCATAAATATAACCAAAAAATTCTTTTGGTGAAAACTAAAATAAGTTACCCAATGAAATCGTAATGTTTTTCAATGAGAAATTTTATTTTATTTCGAAAACCACGATATTAAATTATTCTTAATGAATAATTATATAATAAAATTAGTAACTTAAATAGAATTATATTTTAGTATGTTAATGTAATAACTTAAATCGTTCTCTTATTCCATCAAATGGGTTATGAAATCATCATTTGTGTCCATGGAAGACTACTAAATTCTAAAGCGATGTCATTCATTTTTCAATTACCACCACTCATGGTTGGGTATGATGATAGATATAATGAATATATATATATAAATATATATATGATATTGATACCATAATTATACCTTTAGATTCATTATATTGTATATACCATTTTTTATTCCTTTCAATAGGAGATACAACAACGTAGCTCGTGTGTACGACGAACTACAACCTTATTAAGTGATGTGATTATTGTGTCACTAATGCTTTAAATAGAAGTTAACACGGGTAAATATAAAGAACATATGTGATATAAATAACATAAGTATTATATTAATGACCTTTTAATCATTCTTAAAATACAATATATCATTTTCTGTCTTACCTTTTCACTTAATGAATGTTGATAACATCATTCATCAATGTGTGGACTACTACCATTACGAAACGATTTGACTCTATTTTTAACACCCCATAAAATGGATGATATTTTTAAGTGTATTGAAAGAAATAATATGCTATATATAATTGTATGATTATCTCTAAAGGTAAAACATTTCATACCACCCTTCCATAATGATAGTTTCAAAATGGAAACATCATTCATGCATACGTACGACATACTGTCTCTAGGATTATAACATACATCATTTCTCAAAACCATATTTAGTTATTGATATTAAAAGAATTATTGATGTATAAATATGATAGTAATTTCATTATTGTTATTTTAAAAGTTTAAATAATGACCTCTTTGACCATTATAACCATAAAAAATTATTTTTTGATACATAATCCAAATATCATTGATAGAAATTATGTAAAATTAATTGATTAAATAATCATATATAACATGGTAATAAGTAAAATAAATGGAATAAAAATCTTGATAATGTTTATTAATCCGGTAAATAATTAACTGAAGTATATTATTCAAGAATATGAAGAATGTACGTGATGAGTCAGACTCATGGTAAGAGACTTTATCTCAAATTCATTTCATTGAGGAATATTTGTATGTCATACAACTATGTTATTTTAGGATATTCATATGTAGCCTCTTTGACATGTTATATCATTAATTTATCTATTATTTTATTTTTTATTTTTTTTACATTTTTTCTTCAATGGGGTTATTGATTCAAGTATTTCCAAGGTGACAAGATACTCTTCTTTAAAAAAATCATCTTTTAATAATTTCTTTTAAACTCTTCCTTTTCCATGTCCTTATTTTTAAAATGACTTTATGATAGTTTTTATATTGGAAATAATGGTCTATAAAGTACATTTTATGTCTCTTTTTTACTTTATTTTCAAATTAATTCAAATGGAATATTCATAATTTTTTTATATAGAGTGTTTTGGAAAATAGAAAAAAATGATTCTTCTCTTTTTTTTAAACATTCATGATGACAATAACATTTTCCATCACTATGACTATTATTTGACATCTGTCTCCCTTTCCCAAAATTAGTGTTTTATTTAATAAAAAATATATTCTCCTTTTCTAGTTATTTTGGTATTGAAAATGATGTTTCAAATGAAAGTGGTATTTTGATACACGGAAGTGATTTTAATATGATCTTAAAACTATTTTTGATACATGTTCTAATAAAAAAAGGTAAACCATAAAATAACAAATAAATGCTTTTGTTTGTGGAAATTATATATGATGGGTATACCCAGTTTGTGTTAGGTGATATCATAATAGATTATACAATGGGTGTACCCATATATTGATCCAATTTATTATGTAATGAATTTGTTTTCTGGAGAATTATATTGTATGTTGTTCATATAGTTATACCAATTTGTAAGGGGTCTATAAGGGTTCTTTGAGATGATGTACTAAGGCACTTACATGAATTTTATGTCCATTGTAATGATTTTTCATTGAGATAATCTTCTTTAAAAAGGTAATATAAATGAACTTTACAATGGGATGATATTTTCATTTATGGTAAAAAAATTTATCTTTTTAAGAAATGATTTTTCATGGGTTGTCATGTTTTCACTGGAAAAATGGTTTTATTCTATTTTAGGTCCCTTATTGTGTTTTTTATTTTCATCACATGTTTTTAAATTTTTTTCATTGGATTAAATATTGGTAATGGAAAGGAAGAGGACAAGTTGAATGTCATGAATATTTTTCATAAAAAGAAATCATGTTTTATTTAAAAATTTAATATGATGGAAAAATGGATTCTGAATGAAAATTTTCACTTTATATTACACGGTTTTGTTATGTATGAGTTAAGACCTAATTCTCTATGTTGATAAACCTGAAAAGATCTTAAAATTTAAGATATTGAATTGTTTTCTTAAAACTCAATATTATATAATATTTAGGGGTGGGTACTTATAGTAATAATTGATAAATAGGGATTATTTATAGCACCCTATAATTTTTATATTTTAAACATTCATTTTTAGATAATATTTTTTTAAATAAATTTAATATATTTCAACCCTAAATTATTAAAATAAAATAATTTATAATAATGATATTTTTAATATTTTATTGAAACTGAATCAATAAATAAATATATATAAAAAATTTAAAGATGAAAAATAAATTTTTTATTTTTTAAAAAAATTCTATACTTATTTATTTAATATTTTATTAATAAATTTATTATTTTTCTTTGACTCAATTTTTTGTAATTTTGTTATTATTAAGTCTTTTATATATATATTTAGTTTTTTGAGATTCATTCAAAAATCATTATTCTTTTCATATCTCCAGTATCTCAGGAGGTTTTTCAATCAGGAAAATAAATAACTATCATAATAATTTTAGAGATAATAGAAAATAAGTTAATATAAAATAGTGAAAAATCTAATATAATGATAAAAGAATAATAGATATAGAAATAAAAATAAAAAATACAAAAATATTAAATTATAAAATATTGAAATAATGAAGAGAAAATAATTTTTAGTTTATAAAATAATATAAATTAATAGTTAAAAAGAAGAATATAATTAAATAAATATTAAAAAAATATTTTAGGAGACATGAATTTTTTAAAAAAGAAGAATTAAATAATTATATTATGCAGTAGGATATAAATTTGATATAAAATAAAGAAAAGAGGTAGAATGAAAGGAAATAATCTTGGAAATAAAAGAAAAATAAACTCTATTAGATAATTGAAAATCAATAAATATATTTTATAATAAAATTACACTCATAAGAACAATGAAATATTTATAATGGAGAAAAAATGAAAAAATATATATATTTAGTTTATTAGAAAACATTTTTATTTCATCTCTAATAATGTAAAAATATCTCTTCTTAAATTTATCGTTCTTTACTTTTTTAGTGACATTCCCTTCAATTTTTTCATTACCTTTCTTAAAATTTGTTTTCTAGAATTATTTTATATTCTTCTATTTACTTTATTGAGTAGAATATTTAAATTCATATCTTTCTAATATAAATTCCAATTCATCTATAAAATATTTTTTCCATAATATTAAATTTTCTCAAATCATGTTATTTTTTATATTCAATGATATTATTTTTCTAATCTCTATATTCTTATCATGTATGTAAATTTCTTTCTTTTATTCTTCATCTTATTTTATAATTTTTTAAATTATTTTCATTATTTTTTATATTATATTCTAAATTCTTCATTTCTCATATCTTCATTTTAATCATTTAGATATTTTTCTTACTTTATAATTCGTTATTTTTATTCATTATAATTCTATAGTATATAAATTTTAATTTTTTTTTCTAATTTTATCATATTTCATTTATTTATTAATCACTTATTTTTTAGATTTTATCTGTTATTCATAGTAATTCAAAGTAATATTTTTATATATATATTTTTAAAAATTAAATTTGTATATTCATTTTTTATTTTTCATATATATTTTATTCTTCTATGTTTTTCTTTATTAATTTTTTTTTATTTTTTATAATTACATTATTTCTATACATTTTAACCATTTTATTTTTATTCTTAACAATTATTTTTCTATTTTTTATCTTTTCCTATTCATCGATTTTTATTTAATATTCATTTTTTCACACTTTTCTTATATATTTATTTTTTCTTTTATTTTTTTCTTTTTACTCCTTTTATATTTGATTTAATTGTAATTTATTCATGTTCAATTCATTTTCAAATTAAATAGTTTTATTTTATATTATATAATTTTCTTTTGTTTTTTATTCTTTTCGTAATTTTTTGAATTAATTTTTCTTTCCATTTTTTAATATTAATTATATTTAATGTTTAATTCATTATGTATCTATTTTATTTTATTTATTTTTATAATTAATTTATTTCTATATCATAGTCTTATCCTCATTTTTTTAATCTGAATAATTTTGACTTTTGTATGCTTTCAAAAAATTTATTATTATATTAATGATTTTTTTATTTATCTTATACCTTTTCTATTATAAATGCTTTTATTTCTTCTAAACACTCCTTTATTTTTTCTTTTTCTTCAATATAATTTTATTTCATAATGAATTTTTTATTTCATATTTATTCCAATTTATTTCTCTCCATAATTAATCTTTTTTTTATTTTTTTAATTCTTATTTTCATTTCTCACATCATTTCTTGTTTCATCTATTCGTTTGTTATTATTTTAATTTCTATATATTTATGATTTTAATTTTTTTTTAATTTTTTTCATTTTTTAATTCATTGATATTTTATATTCATTTTTCACCTATATGATTTATGTTTTCATTTTTTTATATATTTTTGTCATTTTTTTTGTAAATTTTATTTTTTATATTTAATTTTCTCACTCTTTTATATTATTTTAAAACAATTTTTTTAAATTACCTTAATTAATTTTATTAAATATAATTTTTCTTTTTCCATAAAATTAAATTATTTAAATTCTCTTAATTAATTTTATATTTAACTATTTTTTTTTAAGTTTATTCATTATTAATTTCTTATTATATTATTCTTTTATCTGAATTATATTGTTTTATTTTTTTTCATTATCACTTTACATTCATCAAAATAATTACAACACCTATCGTTAGTTATTCTATTCAATTTCATTGTTTTTCTCTTTTTAATTATCTTTTCTCATTCACTCTAAATTTTTTCTAATATTTCATTGTATTGATCTATTTGCGATTATTCTATTTTTTCACTATTTTTATGTAATATTTTTTTTCTATTTGTCATTTATTTTTTGTTTTTTTACATCTATATTTTTTTCTATTATTATTCTGTCATTTTTTTCGTACATAAAAAATATGAATCAAGTTTTGTATTTTAATGAATTATTTTTTTGTTTTTAAATGCTTAATTGATAATAATTAATTGAAAAATAAATATAGTGACATAAAATATGAATAAATAATTATGGAAAAAATTTAGAAAATTGAAAAATGAAGAGAAAATAAATATTCTGTTAAAAAAATTCCCCTATAATCACATCACATGGTTGAAGGAAAACTACTCATTAATTATAATAATGATAAGAATGTGAAGCATTGAGAATTTAAAAGATCACAAAGGATTGACAAAAATACAAGATGACTAGAGCGTATGATCTAGAGCCTTGCTTCAAAACTGTTCATCACTAAAATTATTCATTATGTATCTATTCTTCTCTTTCTAAAAATTCGTAGCATGTGTGATTTATTGTTGAAAAGGTAATTTGAAATAACTAAGAATTTAGATGTTGAAGAGTGAGACTGAATGGATTTTTGATTTGGTTATAGTGAATGGAACTAGGTAGGCTCTGTAGAAACCGACCAAAATATGCTATTTATAATTTGGTTGCACCTATTCCTCAAGTGAAATAATATCTTGTTCAAAGAAATTTCTATGATATTCAATCCATGGAAAGAGTGAATGAAAAGTATCAACCAAGAATTGTTGATCATTCAGTTCAGTCCCAACCATAGAATCTATCCATCATTCTAGGTGATTTAGATCCAGAAAAAAGCTAAAATGAAGATGAATAGGATGAATTGAATCTTCACATTCCTTGGCACACTATCTATACTGAAACTGAAGTTGGAAACCTAAATGCTGGATGATCTAGTTTTCATGTGGTGGGATTTAGCAGTTAGAACAAAATTGGACGAAGGGATGAAATGAGAGGATTTTAATGAATTGTAAGAAAATAATAATTCTATCCTAACATATTAAATATTAATATAATAGTATAATTATTTAGTTTGAATCCATAGAATCACTCAATAGTAGTGTACATTGCTAAATTTGTGAAATTATTATTCTTTTCACCAAAAATTACAGTAAGTGTGTTTTTGAAGGAACACATTTTTGAGTCTATATGTAAATCATAAATTCCCTAAAAATATTTCTCCATTTGTATTAAGGATTGTAAATAGATGGTTAATATAGAAAGTATGGAACAAAGGGACATATGAGGAAACATGTTCGAAGGATTCAAGTTTCTTCTTAGGGGAACTAGTGGGAACTCCAATGGAAGGAAAAGGAGGAAGAGGTACACCTATTATATAGGGGATGTTATTTCTCATAATTAGACTATAACAACAATAAAATTACCTCCTCATCCAATGAGTAAGACAATATGTTTTTAGTGTGATTAATTTGATCATATGAGGTGATATTGTATGAACCCACATATAGTATGTCATAATTTCAACCAGATGGGACATCTTCAGTGCTGTATTCATAGTTCTCCCTGGTCAAATTCTAGGAATACTTATCATATTTATCAAAAAACATATTCTTTGATGTAATGAGTATAGTAGAATACCTATTTTTATTAGAACGGAGCTATCTATGGTGATTCTAAGAACTCCACAAATCCATAACAAGTGAAATATCAATAGGTAAATTAAGAGAAAGGTCGATTGAGTAAGTTATTTAAAGGATATGAGAAAGTGAGAATGGATGATTAATAAGAATCATTGATGGTGGAAGATATGATTGTTTTTAATTATACTCTTATAAAAAAATTTATATTGGCATATTCTATTTTTTTCTCATTCTACTGATCTGACGAGTTTTCATATTGAGATGATTCCTTCTATTTTGAAACTTAAATAACCATTAAAAAAATCAGAATATCGAGCCCTGAAATATTTATTTATTATAAAAATATATGTGACTAATTTGGTATTGGAATTAATGGTGACATATTTGGGTGTCTATGACTTGATTATAGGGATGGTTTGGCTGCACGGAAAGTAAGTTTTAAATATTTTGATCAAGTTAGACATCTCTTTAAAGGATATTTGGAAGTGGATAAAATTAGATTAGTAACCTTGATACTGGTAGTTGGAAATTATCATCAATTGAGATAAGTATTTTTCATATCATTAGATCAAACTAAGAATAGAGACTTTACAACCACAGTGGACCAGTTTCTTGATGTTTTTTCTGAAAATTTCTTAGTGTTTTCAACCAAAATAAAAATGGAGTTTATGATTGATATCCTTTTGGTGAATAGTTTTATTAACCTTTCATCTTATCCGATGGAACAAACAGAATTGAGTGTATTAAATGATCAGTTAGAAGAGTTTGAATGTCAAGGGTTTATTCGAACAATAAATTCTCTATTGGATGAACTATTTATTTTTTTTGAAGATGGAAGATGTAACTATTTGGATTTATTTATAATATTATAAGATTAATTATGATATGGAAAAGAATCGATATTGTATTCCATAAATTGATGATTTATTCAATTAATTGATGGGATCCTATTGGTTCTATAAGATTATGTTTTATTATAAATGTCACTAACTGTGGATTTGAAAGGAAGATATTCTGAAATATAATTCATAATAATTTATGGAAATTATGAGTTTATTGTTTTTTCTTTTTGTTCTTATGAATACCCCATCCATACATATGGAATTGATGAATCAAATATTTCAAATGTATATATATTTCTTTGTAGTGGGGTTTGGGGATTATATAATGGTATATCCCATGATCAAGGCTTATATTGAACAACCCTTGTCTATCATGTAGGCTAACTTGAAGGAGAATCCTCTACATTTTAAGTTATAAATGGGTGGTTTATTGATGAATTATACATTTCCTTGGCTATTTAATTTATCAAGAAGTTGTTTTAATAGATTAAAAAAAATGTAAATGTTGTTATCTCTTGGAAATTGTCACAAAATGTCTTTGGGATATAAAGTTTCATTTGATTGGTTGGAGACAATAATCGTTTTGTAGGTGAATTATCGAATTTGGAATCATTAATCATATCATTGATGAGGAATGAATTTTCATACCAATAGAGTGAATAATTTTAAAAATAATTTCAAGATTGTATGGTCAGAATTATAACCATATTATTTTTAGTATTATCCAAAAAAATCACATAATGGTTATGTGAGAACCGAACAAGGTATAAAAACATATGAGGAAACATTCTGAAATGATCCACCATTGTAGGAATGAGCTAGAACAAACCCCAAACACAAAGGAAAGCCTTATGTGAGCACTCCATCCACAGTGTGTGACTAAAAATAACCTACAACATGATCCTTCACATTAACATGATCCCTGTGAATCCACCTCGATAAAAGACCCTATCACATGACACCAAAGACTATCGCCACCACAACAAGTCGGAAGACCAGTTCCGACTACACCAAGGCCACAGAAATTTCCATCAATGAGGAGAGGAACCAAACCAGGGGGAAAAGTCCATATGGAGTGGAGAAAATAAACTGAACCCAATCAGACCTACAATCCCTAAAGCCACAAACATGATCTAAAGTGTTCAAACCCCAATTTTGGGGAGACCATTTAGCTTTAGAATGTAGATATGACTTCAATTTCTTTGGTTTAGAGATTAAGACATTATACCTAAGTATTTTTAGGAATAAATTATTAATTCTTAACACCATTCAAAATGGGCTGTTCACCATGAAATTAAAAAGATATATATAGTGAAGAAATAATAGTTTTGGTGGGTCGGTGTGAAAATGATATTGGATGATTTTATTTCATGATTCATTGTGTTTCAGTAGGTCAACATGGAACACAAATAACCAATTGGAATATTGTAGTCTTTATCGATTTCCATGAGGAAGTGGGAGTAGATATCAATGAATATTATGAAATGTTTACAAATAATGGTTAAGAAACACGATGATATGTGGGTAATTGTTGATCATATCATGTTTTTGTTTCATTTTACCCATATTCATGAATCTCATATGGTGTATGACTTGTCCAAAATATATATATGATAATTAGTAAAGATACATGGTGTTCTAGTTTCTCTTTTATCTAAAAAAGACCCTAGGCTTACATCCCACTTTGGGAAATCCGTACAAAAAATACTTTGGGACACATTTAACTATGAGAATAATTTACCAACCTCAAATGGATTGACAACCCAAGAGGAAGGCCCACACTTTGGAGGACATGATTAGTACTGGTGTAATAGATTTTGGTGTCTCATGGGGGGATCACATAACATTAGTGGATTTATCTTTAAACATGAGTTTCTATCCCTTGATACACATGGATAATTTTAAATCATTTCATTGGAATCCTTATCATTGTCCATTTTTTGGGTGGAAGTAAGTGATGTCACTAGTTAGACCAATCCTTTTCCATGAAATAACACTTAAGATTCTGTTGATCAGAAATAGAATTTAGATAACTCAGTTTTATCTAATGTCATATGATCATTATCATGGATGACCATTTTTATTTAAGTTATGTGATAATGGGTAGTTTTAAATCTCTACAAGGATTCAGAATTACTGTTTTATAAGAAGGGAAAGTTATCTCTTAGATACATATACCCTTTTGAGATACATGAATGAGTTGGATAAGTGGTATACTGGTTATATTTTTTCAATTATTTATTTCCATGCATAATGTGTTTCATGAACGTCAATTGAAGTAGTATCAGACTGATCCTAATCTCATGATTAAATGAGACCATGTTTACCTATAATCGAATGATGTTGTGGTTCATTTACTGGTATGCATTTTGGATAAGAAAGAGATATTCTTTCATGATAAAATCATCTTTACAATACTGATTTTATGGAAACAGGGTCTGATTCTATTGAAGGTAGGGGTGCATGAAAATGAAATGTTGGAGAAATGGTCCAAACTCTTATAGTAAAACAATAGTTTTAAACATCATGTGAACAAAAAGGCCAATGGTTAGGAGAATCTGGAACCACTATTTTCCTGTACCTAACTCTTTATTTATGTATTTTAAATTTATATAATGAATATGTAATGTTTCATGTGATTATGAGGTTTTTTACACTAGAGTGAGGATTTTATGGTCATTAAATGTTTTAATGAGGTTATTTGATCCACCAGACACATCTATGAGAAATTGAAAGGGAAAAAATTAAGATGTGGGAGGGTTCCCATTTGGTGAATGGTTTGACAAAAAAAAGGATGCTCTAGAGAAACTAGTGACCCTACTCTCTTTTGAGATAGTAGCTCATCCACTTGTGTTGCATGGGTTGTCTATCAATACAATCCAATAGTGTGGGGTTTTGTAATTTGATAATAGAAACATAAAATTTAAAACATCGTTTTCCAAACTATGTAACCTTACCATATAGAGTATATTCATCTCTCCAAAATATGTGGATCTAATTTAGTTTATCCCCTTTAGCACTCATTTCCCCTCATTCCATAAGAAAAAAGATACAAATTTCCTCCCAAGGTGTGGGATATGTTTAACTTCATTTCGGTATTAATACGTAGGAAGTTTAAAGGCTTTTAGTGATTTATATTTTCAAGAAAATGATTGTTCATGGACATTAATTATTAGTATCATCTCCTCATATTTCACAAAACTTCATATCTAATCTGTTGTGGATAGATCCAAGATTCATGATTAGAATTTTGATTTTTTATTGTTGCATTCGTGGAAGGAGGGGTGATTCTAAATTAGATCCAGAGAATCATTGTGATGTTCTTCATTTTCTCAAATATTTGTGAGGTAGGAGGATTTTATCTCAATTCCTCTTATTTGAAACTTGAATAATCAGATTAAATGAATGTTTTTATTATATTGAATTGTGAAATTGATGTGTGATTATTAATGGAAACCCTATTTTGTAACATTTCTGAGGAATTTGTGAAATTGGATGGTTTGGTGGAAGATCCACTTTAATAATAATTTAAAAATGGTGATATTAAAGAGATATATTTGTTTTAATACATAGAAAATGGTTGTCCAAATATTTTAAATAAAGAATGGTTTGTGAAATGATTTGACATGGATTTTAGAATGCATGGCTTGTGTGAGTTCATATAAATTATACATGACACTATGTAAGGGACATGTGCAATTGCAGGACCTGATATTTATTACCTTGTGATGACATGGTTGATTAACAAGAGACCACTCATGTGTATGGAACCGTCAACTTGGCATGAATGTGTGTATCTGTGGATGTGTTTAATCATAGAATGGGTATGAAAAATGGAAATTTAGAATGGTTTTTAATGCTTGTTTTATTGATTTCCATGGAAAGATATTTGGGTTTGTAGAAATATTTTTGATCAGATATAAAATTTTTTTAATTGTTTTTAACTATTTATATAAATGTTCCAATAATTTTTTCCTAGTGGCATGAGTTGGAATGTTATTTGGGAAACCCAACTTAGTTTAGAATCATCCCTTTATTTGGCATTGTTTCACATTTCCAGATTCCATCTACAGAGACACATGTAAAGGAAAGGTATCTCATTTCTTTGGTGATACATCATGATACCAAGGGAATGGATTGTTGGGTTTGATCATGGAACAAGTTTGGAGTTTCTTAGCATATGTATTTGGTGTCTTCTTGTTATATTGGTTTTAGGTTCAACTTTGAATTTGATATGGTTAATGGAATAGTTATACTTTGAGTTTTATTACATTTTAAAGATGCAACATATAATGGGGATTTTAATTTTTTCCTTTTGGTTTGGTTGATTATCTTTAAAGGGAAAATCATCCCTCAAATCTTACAAGGTCCCTGACATTTATTTCATTCCTTTAGTGTCTTTGGGATGTCCCAAAAGTCCTAGTAAAGTTATTATAACTCTTATTAGTCTAATGGGTGAGTTTAAATATGTTACATTATTCTATCTTGAATAATAACTTAATTATAAACTTTAAATCACTTAGTAAGAAATGATTTTGTTGCTGTGATATTTGATTGAAATCAATAAATGAACATTCTAACATTCATTAGTGAAAATAACTATAACTAGTAAAATATTTGTAATGAAGGATTATAAATATTGTTAATAAATAGTATTTAATTTTAATATTTTTATAAATTAAGTAGTTATTTTATTTTTGTTCATTATAAATAATGTTTGAGCAAGACTGGGTTAGTAGAAACTCATGGTAATTGTTTCTTATTTCAAATTACTTTCATTGACACATGCTTTTTATTATAATACTAAATTATTTTAATTGGTTTATATAATTCATATCCGAGATTCCAAACCCTAAAATATACTATATTTATGGTAAATCCTATATAATTTAAATATGTATCTCTTTCAAGAGGTTTTGAGTTGAATGGTACTCAAATTGTATGTATTTATTTTACTTGTTTTCAAATCCATGAGACATTTTTATATTCTCCCCTATAATTTATTTTATATGACATATTCACTACTCTATTTCCTTATATTGTAATGATTATATCACATTTTATGATACTTTAATTTAAATTTTAGGGTAACCCTATTATTATCAACCTACTATTATAATAAGGGTTTTTGGAATCTCAATTCCCATACCCTAAGTTGTGATTTTACTTCATGAAAATATTTTATATATGTTGGGAACATTATTCCCTTTTATTTTATTATGTGGTAATTTACCTTTTTTTCTCATTTCCACCACATAAAACCACTATAAAATTCCCCTTTTCATGAATTATGGCACCCATAATGGATTTGGTTTATTCAATTTTCATTATTATGAGTTAAAAAGTTATTCCTAGAGGATATTTATTTTATGTTTGATAACTATTTATATTTTCCATCTCAAAAGATATGTACTATTTTTTTGCTTATGTAAAATAATGTTTTAACAAAAATATTATTTATAAATTAGTTTATTTCTTATAAAATTAAATCATTTTGATGAAAAAATATCATCTCCTTTAAATATGGGTGTAACCCTGTTCATATATTTTTTATTCCAAGAAACGTTTTCATTTATTATTTTGAAACCCAAATATGTGTTCACTCCTGTGACCTCCATATTTTTCTTCCCTAATTTTAAAATATAATATTTACTTTCTATTTTATGATGTGGGGTTTCATAAAAGATATTTAAAAACAAACATAAAAATTTCCATCCTTTCAGAATGAAGTGTTTTATTTTCAACTCCATGTTACTTTTTCTTAATATTATTATCCTTTTAAATTTCAATAATTTAATATTCTTTTTAGAATAAAATGTTTTCAAATTATTTTCACTTCACTTTTTAATCCTTTTTTATCCTTATCAATTATCAAATGTTGAAATTTTATTTTTAAATTATTGTTTTTGAAAAGTATTCCATTTAACATTTATAAAATGTTATTGAATATAACATGAAATTTATATTTTATGACAATGTTTAAAATGTTTTGTGTGTTTTGGTATTCACTTATATTTAACCTCCAAGGTTTACCTCTCTAGACGAAATTCTATGATCACCCTTTATAATTTAATATTTTAATATTCCTTAAAGAAAATTGATAATTTTTATATTCTATGTTTTTATAAGTTAATGATATGTGAGTTTTTTGGAATGGATTAATAAACTCTTTCTTTTTATTAAGGTTCATCATGATATGATGACTTTTTTATTTTATGGACAACTCATATATTTGGATGATGTTGGCTGTTTTCCAATATCTTTTTTCAATGCATTGGTTATTGTTTTATATGACATGAGATGATGAAAAAGTCTATGAATGGGATATGGGAATCTTTGTTCACTAGTTTGTTTGGTGAATGGTTTGAATGTCTTTTTTTTTCAAAAGTATGATTGTGTAAATGAGAAATATGAAGAGTATTTCAAATGATTTTTTAGTTAATGGGGAATAAAAATCTTTATTATAAAGTTATTGTGTGAAGTTAATAAAATAATATATATTCACAACCTATTATGTTCTTCTATTTGTTCCATAATTTAATAATTCTATAGTTATTATTATTATTATTATTATTATTATTATTATTATGTTATTATTTTATAGATCATGTTTGTTGACTCATTTTTCTATACTCTTAATTATTTTATTAATTTATTTGAATCATTTTTAATGATTTATGATTGTAATGACCCAGATCTTCTTGAAGGTTCAAATTATTGTTTCCATTTTAAATTATTTATTTCATCCTAGTGTGGGTTCCCTATCTATTCAGGAAGGTCTCAAGTGTAATTGGGTCTTGTTTGAATCTATTATATTTGAAAAATAAATTGGGAAAATAATATTCATATTCAGTTCATTATTACTACCAACTGTGTGAATCAACCATGTGTCACACTTATTGCACATCAGAATGCCACAGGAGCTTATCTAACCATGTGGTAGGGTTGCATGACTGTAAAACTAGTGTCAGACACAAAGATACATTTTACATGGGTTTTGAACTATTTGTAAACCCATGAACCTATCACAAGAAGGGGGGTATTTAGTAGTGTTGGGTACATGGTTGGAATACAGTTTGGTTTACCATACGACCAAACTATGAGAACCCTTAAATGCGGGGGGGGGGGGGGGGGTTACTATTTTCCCTTGAAATAATTTTTACCATCCTCATGTTTTTATTCTCCATTAGTGGAGTTAACTCCCTCCCCACACTTTTCACTTTGTGATCTCCCTCTTCTTCCATAGTTTGGGATTTTGATAACTCCCGCATCCGATCATCATTTTAATCGATGTTGGTTGCATTGGATTTTAAATGTTAAGCTCTATAATCGTCTTTCTCTTATTACTCGTTTATCTTCCCATGTCTTTCTCTACTTTGGTGTGAGATAATATACCCTATTTCATGTAATTTGTAATTTCTTCAAACTTTTACCATTTTAGAGTGAATCAAAAGGCCTACACTATATGAGGAGAATGCGATGAACCTAAATGGGTGGTATAGATGCTTTACCTAAAAGTTTATATATTTTAAAGAATATTTTCATTGTTTTACCTACCAGATATTTCCACTCACATCCTTAAAATGGGTTTTACCACTTTAATTAAGGATACCATGTTTTGGGACTCCCATATTCCCATATTAAATTATTACTGGATTTCATACCTCTTAGATACCACCCCATTTGTGTGTGTTAAATGAATTTCCCTCTTTGAGATAAATTTATAATTTAACCAACCACCATCTATGTGGTCATGATTGACCCTAAAATGTTATTTCCTTGTAATAAAAATTAAAAAGTTTTTAATTTAATTGAATGATAGTTGATGTAAAGGTCCTTCCACTGGTAATATATTAGTAAGTATGAACTATATAAATTGTAAAACCCATGGTTAGATTGGGTTAAATGAATATAAATACTTTAGAGGTGATTCCTCCTGATCATTATTATTAGGCCATGGTTATTGGTCATTGGATAGTGATTAAGAGATTTTTTAACATGGTGTTTCATGCTCCCTTACCATGGGTGATAGGCATGATGTCTCACACCATTTACCACTACATGGTTTATGGAAATGCCTTTGGACATTTATCTTCATCATGTGTTGGGAATGATGAATGAACCCACTATCTCAGGTGATGAGTATGGTGTCTTGAATTCATATGATAATTGGAAATTATTCCATTGTTAGAGGCTATAACTCGTTAGACAAGTCATGGAAGACTTTTTTCTAAAACTAGTATAACTATAGACTAGTATCCATATATATTCCTTTAGATGTACATACATATAGAGTGTATATACATGTATAGATAGTACATATATATGATTACTTATATATGGTAAACTAATCTTACACATTCTAACCTATGCTGATGTGGTTAGAATCTTCCTAGTGTCATATCAGGAACTTAGCCAACGAGTTTTTATTTTCCAGTATTCTTTATTATTCATTATCTGGAACACTGCTATGCTATACTCACAAAATGGATTATTCAATAAACTATTGTTGGCGGACTACTAATTTTATCTCAGACCCTAATAGGTCCACCTTTGGTACCCAAGTCGAAGTCATCAATCCATGTGTAGATAATAGAAAATGAATTATATGTAATGCTTGATAGTTTTTAGTTATAACATGAAGCAAGAGTGTAGAGAACCATTCATATTATTTTAATGCTAGTAGAGATATATTTTGGCCTTTTATAACATATTTATTACATGTTGTATGTGAATGTACTCTTTATACTCAATATTAAATTTTTATGCATCTATTTTTCTTGAATTATATTAATCATCCTATGTCTTGATTGTTATTATTTCTTGGATGTATCCATCTACATCGTGTTATATATGGTAACTATTTCAATTATGTTGTTAGTTATATATTGTATCTATTATTGATGTCAATTTATTATCTATTTTTGTATCTCTTGTTCCACTCTGATATGATGGTATAGTCTTCCCACCATACTTCATTAGACCATCACTACTAGTTGAAATAATCTTCCATACATGGAGGGGTTCTTTATGATTTGTGACCCCGAGATTAGGGGACCGTTTAGTAGCTCCAAAGTTGAGATGTTAAAAAGTAGTATCAGAGTAGTTTATTCTTCTTTTGTTTTAATGATTGGGTATTATATAGGATACTTGGAAGGTAATGGAATATTTTATTTAGCGTGTTCCATAGAGTATCTTACCCATGTAAAGGGGAATCCAAAATTACTTTTTATGGGTAATTACTATTCTTATATTTTCCTATTACAGTTATATTGATTTCAGAATTGGGTGACATCGATGTATATTGAAGTTATTGTTACTAATATTATAATTTTTTTACCCTTGTACGGCATGAAGGTATCACCACATTCATCATCATAGACACATTAAGACATATATTCCTTGCATTTTTTCACTCCACATTTATTTACATCATGCATTTCCTACTGCATATATTTAGTACCTTGATTATTATATATGAAAATGTGATATAACTTCTTATAGAGATAACATAACTGGATTAATTAATGTGTATCCATCAATCTAAATGGAATTTTCCACACAGATCGATGATAGAATCTTAATTAACCCACTTATAACATGTTTTAGCCACGAACCTCTATTTTTATTGGCTGAACCATTATATATTAGATTATAAGAATGTTAATGGTAATTTATAAATAAATTAAATTTATAATTCATGAATTCTTATTAATGTAATAAAATCATTTCATATGACATATTATATTCCGATATCATATGTAAAGGTTAGGCTATAGTTAAATTATGTTCCAATTATAATTTATAAGAGGTATGAACTTTGTAAATTGGGAATGGAGACACTTCTAAGGGGACCATGTTAAATATATATACATATATGAGAGAATGAAATTAAATGAAATTAAAAGAAATTATACTTTTAAATGAAATGTTTACCACTAAATGGAATTCCAATAGAAAAGTAAAGGGTGTTTCCCTCTTTAAATAGCAATTAAAACTCCATATATGAGATCCTCTATCATGTGATATGAGACTTAGATCAAAACATGACCTTTTTAGTGGGTAGTTGGGAAAAAATATTCTTATAATTATGTCCTGTCATATTCTCTATTTATTACCTAGACTGAGCTTTAGATGAATGTAGAGAGGCATAGAATATTTCATAAGAAGGCTATATTCTTGCCCTGTTATAAATTTGTGATCTTTCTACTATTAGAATCTTATCGGAGGCATGCATTTTAAATTGTAGAATAATGCCACCGTGATATCCATTAGTAATATTAATATACAGTGGTGATGAATATGATTGAGAGGTGGTGTTTCCCAATCTTATAGTAATACCCCCATAGTTCCTCCCAAGGAATCACCTTTTATTCCTAACAGTGGGACTGGTGACCATTTTGGAGATGATTATATTCATATTCAGTAGTCTATGTAAGGATCTTCTTGACCTACTTTAGAATGGAATAGTTGAATCAATAATTTTATGAGAAAAATTATATATCCTTCTCTAGGGATGGAATACCTCTAGATATAGAATCATGGAAATAAGGAATGTTATTGATATAAAATCATCCAGAAATACCTGTAGGGGGGGGGTCAATAACACTTCCAATATGTTATGGGGTTTCATGAAGAGACGGTGGGATGTAATTACCCAGTTTGAAGGACATCAATATTTGAATTGGAGGGAATTATAGAAGGTATTTTATAAATACATCTTCCCATAGATGTTGATGGCGGACCGAGATAGAGTGCTCACGAACTAGAGGTATATATCTATGTATATAATAGAATATTCTACTTATTTTACATAGATTTAGAAATTCTCACTGGCCATAGTTGGAGATGAACTAATTAATATGAGTTAATTTTATGATGGGATGGTATATGACATATGATTTCATGTTAATGAATCTTAGTTGAATCCTATTTTTGAGATAGTCAATTGGGCCATTATTATTTAGTGTAATTTTAGGAAAGCTGATGGTGTGAGGGAGGGCAGTTTAGCACACATACCTGGTAGTGGTTTTTCTAAAAAAATGTAGCATCATTTTGAGGTTTATCATGAGGATACTAGCATTTAAAACCTCATAATAATATATCCATATATGTAAATAGTGATGTAATTCAGGACAGAAGAAACCCCAGTGTATGGGAAATCCGGTTGAGTGTAGAGGATTTGGAGGGATGGGGCATGTCCAGTGCTTCTGTTAGAATTTTACACTACTAATTAGTGAGATATGATCCACAAAATTTTCATTCTCTAGAGATGGAATGATAGTATTTATTGAGAAATGTAGTTATAATAACACAATCCTCTTAGGTCAATGAGGGGACTGAGGTAGAGGGAATTTAAATATGGATTTATAGTGCCTAGAGGGCGTTCTTACTCGAGGATGTTAGGTTGTGACTCAGGGTGAAAATACGAAATAGTTACATGCAATGCGGTGTGTTATAGGGGAGTAGAGCTCCTGAAATGTCAATATTTTAGGTACAATTATATATGCCACTAATTTAGTGTCTTTTTATTTTACATAGGTACACAACACTATTTTATATCTATGGAAATTATTTAGAGTCTGGGCCTTGAGATAGAGTATTTATGTAGTGTTGTGACACTATATACCCCACCAGGTATCCAATTAACGAGTTATCACCAATATAAGGATATTCCCCTTGAGTGAGGTGAATATATTTTCATGTGGAACATTTTCGTACTAAACAGGATAGGGTTTGATGTAATACTCAGGATGGACTTGTGACTTCCCTATCAAGAACATCTTAGTTTTTATTGTTGGATGGTGAAATTTACATCACTAGAGGGAGATATACATATTAATAAGGGAGAATGGAATGTCCATTATTATATAGATAGAGAAAAGCATCAACATTTTGGAAGAGTTCTAGCCTATATATCTAGTCTTTTCTTGGATGATCGGGAGATGAGACTTTATATCTTCCTTCCTATGGTGGATCGTTTTATGGATGTATTCCATCATGAATTTTCTAAACTACCTCATGATAGAGAGGTAAAATTCACCATTTATCTAGTTCCAGGAGAGGTACCAATGTCAATTATTCCTTAAAGGATGACACCATCAGAGCCTCTATATCTCAATAAGTATTTGGAAGACTTGGAGGCTAATGGGTTTATATGGCCCAGAACATATCCTTGGGGTTAAATTTGTATTTCTTTTCATATAAGGAAGTTAGTACCGTTAGGATTTTGAAAGACTTCCAATGGTTAAAATATCTTATGTTTAAGAGAAATTATCTAATACCTCAAATAGATGACCACTTAGATTAGCTATAAGGGGTGAGAGTATTTTCAATGATCAATTTTTGGTCAAACATCCATCATGTGTCTGTCATGCCTTTTGAAATATCTCGTACAACATTTTGGTGTATGTATGGGATTTATGAGCATTTGGTAGTGATGTTAGGTCTCATGAATGCACCGACTACTTTCATTGATAGATGATACAATTTTTTAACTAGTATATAGATTCATTTGTGATAGTCTTTGCAGATGATATATTGGTGTATTTTCTTTATTGATAGGACTATGATAAATATCATTCAATGTTGTTGAATACACTGAGAGAGAACTGTGTTTATGTAATCCTCCCCAAATTCCACATTTGGATCGAAAATTTCCATTTTTGTGTCACATCATCTTAGTGTGAAGGCTATCGATAGACCCAATGAAAGTGATTGTTATAGTTTCTTCTAATAATACTTGGAAGATCTTTGATATATGGAGTTTCTTGGGGATATATCAGTATTGAAAATTATTCATCTAGGAAATCTCATTCAATTAAATACCTCTTATAAGAAAGACTAAGAATGATGTGGAATTTGTATTTTCTAAGATATAAGAGAAATTATTTCAAGAAATGAGTGGAATGTTTACTTCAACGCCAATCCTAATTATTCTAGAACCAGGTAGGATATATAATTTTTACTATGATTCATCAGGTATTATGTCAGAAATAGTTTTGACATAGGATGGGCATGTTTTGGTGTACATGTATTTTCAGTTGAGGACTAATGAGAGTAATTACCTAATTCATGATTTCAAGATAACACTTTTTCTTCATGATTTAGACTACTAGATGAATTATGTAATTGTGGATAATTTTGTGTTATTAATTGACCACAAAATAATCAAGTAAATCTTTAAATAGTGTGATATGAGTCTTAGGAAATGGAGATGAATTGAGTAATTTCTGCCATTTTAATTTTAACTTGCCTATATGACTAGAAACGACAATAAAATTGCTGATTATTTGAGATGGAAGACTAAGAAACAAGCAACTCAGGAGGCCAACAGTGAATGGTAGCTTGTGTCACTGTTTATATATATTCATGCTGAGGTTTAGGAGGATCATGTAAAAACATTATTCTTAACTTTAGCTATGACCAATACCATTCTAGTATGGTCTATAAGGAGGAAACATTAATATCTTTAGGTCATAGTCCAAAGGGAAACCATATTAGATGTGGAATCATCACTTTGATGGACCATGGATAAAGATGAGATTTTACCTATATGTGGGATTGTATGGGTACCAAAAAAACATTAAAGATGTGATAATATAAGAATATCATACCTCAGAAAGGGAAATATATCTTAGTGTCACCCTGATGTAAGAAACTGATATCTCCAATATTGATTGCCTGGTTTTCGATGAGAGATGATCGAATTAATTACTCAATGTTCCACTTATAAACATGTGATGTTAGGAAATCAGTTATTGACATGAATTTTACGACCATTGTCCATTCCTATGTGTTATTTGAAAAATGACTTCATGCAATTCAAGAAATATTTTCCAACATTTTATAAAGGTAATGATATAATTTGGGTAGTTTTAGACTAGTTTACAAAGGACTATCTCTTCTTACCTATCCAAGATACTTTCTTGTTAGAATATCTTGAGCAGATATACATTAGGTTGGTCATACGACTTCATTTATCTTCACATTTTAACATATTGGATACAGATGCTTGTTTTATATCACAATTCTAGAAATGGTTGTATATGGCATTTGGTACATAGGTGCTTCTGATCATGAACTATCATCCTCAGATCAATGGAAATACATCGAGCACTATTTAGGTATTTGAGGTCAATCTATGTACATGTGTCCTTCACATCAGGGGTGTAACACCCCCAAATTATAAAGGGTTATAAATACTAAATGTATGACTCATGTTAACAAGGTAAAAATTTATTTCCATGATCCTACCAGATTATAAATCTATAGTAATGGGTTCATAGATTGGTGTAGTGATTAGGATGGGTGATCTCCAGGGAAGTTTCCATGGGTGTCTAAGAGAGAGGAAAAAAACTAGAATGAACATGTTTTAGCCTATTGGGACGATCATTAGTCAGATGACTCCTTCAAGAATGTGTGTCGGCCCCGGGTAGAGGAAGACATGTTTGTAGAGAATCTAGTGGAACATGGAGGGATAGGACCCGATGGACATGTTATGGAGGGATATATGTGCTGTCAGTGGGTCCTAGATGTTACATTAGTAATAGAGAAGGATCCCAACATTATGTTTAGTTGGAAGTCCTTGGTTGATATTTAGGGAACACAACAATGAAATTGTGCTCTAAAGGTGGGGGTGAATATAAAATCCTATAATTATTAAGGGGTAAGAAGACAAGATTATATGAATCATGTCAACATGGTGTTCATTTCTTTTTAAAAGACTACTTGATTAAAAATCCATAGATTAGAATGATTTGTCTGGTGTAGTGATTAGGAAGGGAGACCTCTTGGGAAATTTCCTACGGTGTATTTGAGTGAGGAAAAGTCAAATTAGAAATAAAATTTTTGGGATTTTGAGGATAATCATTAGTTAGATGACCCATTCGGGCATGTGGCTGGGCCCTATGGAGGGGACCACATGTCTGCAGGGAAACTAGTGGTACATGATGGATCATAACCCAACGACCATGTCGGGGAGGGGTGTCAATTCTTTTAGAAGGGCCCAATTGTTACAAGGGGTTCTTTGTAGAATATCTATCGAGGATATATATCATGGTGGTTGTACGCCATCATGGAGCTTCACATTTTATCATATCGGATAAGGATCCATGTTTTATGTCCCGAATTTGGAACTAGTTGTATAAGGCCTTGGGTATATAAGTGATTCTAATCATGAAATATCACCCTAAGACTAATGGACATCTAGAGTAGAAAAATTCAGGTGTTTGAGGTCAAGCTATGTACATATGTCCTTGACATTGGGGATTGCAACACCCCCAAATTATAAAGGGTAAAATATACTAAATTTATGTCTCATGTTAACAAATTACACATTTATTTTCATGAGCCTACCTGATTAGAACTCTATAGTAATGTATGAATAGTATTATTTATTGTTTCATTTTTCACCTCGGTTAGGCCACTTATGGATCATGAGGAAGGGTCAACTAGCTTATAGGATCGTTGGAACCATTGATGTTTTGGATGGAATTAGAACAGTATCTTACCAAATAAATGTATCCTATAGATACGAGTCTATGAACAATGTTTTTCATGAGTCTCAGCTCCTAAAATATATTCCATAACCCTCACATTTTATACATCCCGAGCAGGTCAAGTTAGATGTGGATGCATCTTTTAGGTTGTACCTAGTCAATATTGTGGATCCGAATGAGAAGACTCTATGAGTTAGGGACGTCCCTTTAGTACGTGTTCTATGGAATCTTGGATGATTACATGATATAATCTAGGAGTTGTATGTCTGTGTATGGACCTCGTGGATAGATCTTTTCATAGATGAACCCTATTTACCTTCAAAATCATATCTTGGAGAAGATAATATTTAATGAGGTATGTTTTAAAAACTTGAACATTTAAGAATATATGGATCATTTTTTTCATTTTGAATTATTTATTTCATCCTTGTGAGCAATCCTGTACGGCCATAAGAATGTTTCATAAGCGTTTGGGAATTTTTGGATACTATAGATTTGGAAATTGGAGAGACAAACTAATCGACATAGTTACTGATAATTTTTCACCACAACCATGTGGGGAACTTAGTACATAATAGGAGGCCTCAATATTTTCACTAATCACGCTTGTCATAATGAATTACTATTCGATTTCCATCAGAAAATAATATATCCACTTCATATGTTTGTGTAATACTAGTGAAACCATGATCTAGACAATGTGAGTGGGGGGGGGGGGGGTCTTGGGTAGTTTTGGGAATATATTTTAGTATCCTTTTGTCCAACCATGTGAAAAAATCATGCGACCCCTTAAATGAATGATAATTTATCAAATTTCCCTCAAAATATTTTTAACTATCCATCCATTTTTATATTACTACAGTGGAAAGTACTTCTTACCACTCTTATCATGTTGGGGGATCCCTCTTCTTTCATAAATATCGACATTAATAACTCCCCAGTCTATTTTTTATTTTCGTAACCATCTGGAATGTTGGATCCCCAGTGGAAATATCTATAATACTCTTTCTTCCATTCTTCAATTATCACCCCACCTCTTGTGCTATTTTAGTGCAACCTTACATTCCCTATTCTTTGGGAATTGGTCCATTATTATGATTTCCTTGGTTACAAATTGATTCAAAGGCCATCACTATACAAGGATAGTTATTTGAGCCTAAGGTAATTGTTCAAGAAATTTTCCCTTAATGTATATATTTTTATGGAATTTTGTCATTGTGTCCCATGTCTTACATTTCAACACATTTCCTTATAATGTTTTTACATATTTTATAAATTACACCATGTTATGAAACTAACATAGACTCATATTAAATTATTAGATGATTTAATACCTCTTGGATACCACCCCTTTTAGTTTTCTTAAATGATTTTCCATCTTTGAGTTAAAAGTTTAATTTACATAACCACCATATAAGTTGTTTGGGATGACCATGAAATGGAATTTCCTTGATATATAAATTAAAAAATAGATTAATTGAATTGAATTTAATTGGTTGGAAAGGCAATGTAGCAAGTTATATATTTTTAAGTATGAATTATATGAATTGTAACACCCAAGGTTGGATTGGTTTAATTGATTATAAATACATTATAAGTAATCCCTTATGTTGATTTATATTTAAACACGGTAATATGTCATTAAAAATCGGTTAAGGGATTTGTTTTGAGAAAGGTATTTAATGATCCCTTTCATTGGGTGATGGGAATGATATCTCACACCATTTACCTTTACGTGGTGGTCAGGAATGGAATTTCATGTTACTATGTATCGGGTGTTGGGGATGAATACTCACTTAACTATCACATGTTATGATCATGATGCCTCACATTCATATGGAATTTAGTTCATGTACACTAGCTAGAGTCGATAGCTTGTTGGACTAGTCATGGATATAGAATTTACACACCCTATCTAACGAGCACCAATAATCAATGTATATTCCTATAGAAGTCCTAACATATTATATGTATATACATGTATACATATTACATACGTATAAAAATATATATGATTAATTATATATGGTAAACTAATAAGACTCATTACAGCTAATGGAGAAGCAGATAGAGTCTTAGAGGTTTCTTACTAAGTCCTATTCTGAGTTGTATTTATTTTCTAATAATGTTCATTATTAATTATAATACACACAGTTATGTTATATCCACTGACATGATTTTTCTGGAAATTGTTGACGGAGGCCTATTGATTTTATCTCACACCCTACATGGGATTCCTTTAGTACCCGAGTGGGATTCATGACTGTAGGTGTTGATAAGGAAAATTATCTATCTCAGAATATTGTCATAATTTACTTATAGAGTAAAGAATAAGAAAATAGGACCACAGATATTTTCAGGATTATAGTACATCTGTCATATGGAACTTTGTATCTTTTGTATATCATATTTTTTATTTTATATATCCCATACATTCCTTTTTTTATATTAGTATTTCATGACATAATTTTATATATAACTCCAAATTTTAATTGATTATTATTATTGATTAGATGTATCCTTTTCCATTTTTCTTATTTATCATATCTATTTCCATTATCCTATTAGTTATATTATACTCCCTTTATTGTTGTAAATTTATTATCAAAATTTATATCCATTTTTTTACTCTAATATAAGGGTATAGTTTCCCCACTAAAACACCTTCAACCCTCTATAATATTCATAAACCTCTAGAATATGGGGATAAAAACATGATTCCATGTGACCCACTAGCTCATAGAACTATTTAGTTACTCTTAGGTTGGGATGTTACAATGGAGTATAAATGATTGGGTATAAATTTCTTGGTTAAACCTGTATTTTGATCTTATGATCATTAATGATTTTATATTTCTAATGATTTTTTACACATTATGATCCTTAAATCTCACCCCTTTCATATGTTTCCATTCCCAAGGTTTATATGTTTTTACAATTATGAAATATGTAGAATAATTTATTATGTACAGAATTTGTGGGATCTTTTTAAGGATCTTTATGGATTAGGAAGTTTTTCTCATAGTGTAAAAATGACCATTAGTTAAAATTGAATAAGTTTTATTATTCAATTATTTGTTCATAATATCTAAATATACAATATTAAATGGTAAAAGGAATATTTTTTAATTAAATATTTTCTTTATGTAAAATAAATACCAGATGGTTGGGTATGGTACATCATTGTTGGAATCAAATCATAGTTTAGAAAAATTTAGAAAATAAGAAATTTTTTGTCTAGGATAATTTAGTAGATAGAACATATATCAAAATTTTATACACTATGGATGATCATAATATCAAAGTGTAGAAAAAAATTAATTTTAATTAGGGTAATATTGAATATTATAGGGATTTGGATCTGAGAAAATTAGTTTAAACCCTAGAGATAAATCTAAGAAAATGTTTCGGTATAGGATGAAATATTAAAATTTTCATGAAGTATAGGTGGTGTGGTTTTCATAGAAAATAAATAAATTTATAGATATTAGAAATTTGAGGAAGGATCTACAACAGTTTTACCAAGAGGTACATAAAAACAATAAATAAGATGTGGTGGGTGATAAATCAACCACGAATTGGTGAAGGAAAAAATATCCCCACCTGCTCACATAGATACAAACATCTAGGGTATATTCATTGGTCAATCATGTTCCCATTACAAACCATTGTAAAGGATTTATTTGTAAACTACTTTAATAGATTAGGTTATGAATTATGAGGTAACATAACTCAATGTAACCTAGGTAAAACTATGATATTTGTAGTATTTACCAACTATGACAAAGTTAAAATGAAATTATCATTATATTAAATGAATGTATCACTACAGACGACATAATAAGAGTGATATTTAATATTCATATATTATAATTAATTTTCATATTATCATATAAATTTTGGGTTTTTTATTTTGTTGAAATAGGATCAGAAATATAATATTTTAAAAGGTATGTATCTAAAAACCATTATGTCTAATATATTAATAAGGTATCATACTTAAATGGTTGATAATATTTTTGAAATAATATTATGAATGAAAAGGTGTGTTGCAAAGTCTTTACTATGGCAGTGTGGTTGATTCCATAATAGAAATTTATTTTCAAAAATCAGGTCTAATTTTATTAGTGAGTGATTTTTATCAAATGTATTTTAGTATATTCTCAAATTTATAAGGGTTATGTAAAACACATAAAGATTTTTATTTAGTAGTTATATTTTAATTTTTTTGAAATATATATTAAATAGAATAAAAAACAATGAAACCTGATTTTAGGACAAGGTTATATTTTTGGGGATAACTATAAAAGCACAAGTGGTTGAGGTATGTACAACTTTTAGGTTTAATATATTCTTGATTTTGAAAAATATAGTGTTGATTGATTGTTGAATATGTAAATTAGTTTTTGAAACATCGGGATTGATAATTAGTTCTTGATATCTTTGAGGATAATGGTATATATATGTTATTATGTGATTTTAAAAGCTAGTGGTTAATACTATATTAGGTTTGAGGGTAGAATTTACTTTTAGAAGATTATATTATTTTTTTCTAGTCTTATCCCTTTCAGTTGTCGATTATTTTGGGAATAAAATTTTCTTTAGATTATATGATTTGGACATGTACATACATGGGAAAACAATTGTTTAATTTTGATTTAGGAAATTTTAATCCTCTCAATCTATCTTAAGATAGTAAGATATATATATATCATTAGATGTTATATGATGATTGATAAATTCCATAGATATATTCATTAGTAACAAATAATTGGAATTGTGAGGATACAATTGATTAAAGTGGGTAAACTGTAATGACTCAAAATTTTAGAACTTTTTCAAACAGATGTTATGTTTGATAACTTGTGTTGCACTCTACACCCAATGTAAAAATACCACAATATATTAGAATAAAATTATAGATAAATCTATAATAAACACTAATATGATAAATTTTTAATAGTTATTTCCTTCGGAAGATAATAATTACTGTGAATTAATCGTAAAAAGGGATATTTTAAATTAAAGTTATTTTCCATATATTTTTTATTTTCTTTTAAATGAAAAATAAAAAACAATATAATTTTTATTTTATAATATAAAAGGAATTATTAATTTTCTCACATCAAAATTTACTTAGTATGTATTTTTTAATTTTTTTTTGAAATGATTGATTCTTCATAAAAAATAGTTTTTTTTTGAAAATTATAATTTGTATGATTTTATTATTAAATAAGAATACACTATATGTTTTAAATACCATTATATCGTAAAATATTCATTTAATGAATACAATTATGAATTTTATAATATTATATTGCCTTATAAAACCTATGTAAGTCATTTTTAGAACTAAATTTAAATGTTTCCTTAATAAAACTTTTTTAGTATCTTAATTGAATAATGTATTTTCAAGGTGAAATTCTATTATATAAGTCTATGAAAGAATCATAACATTTATGTGACTTATAATAAATTAAATTAAGTTATTTAAATTAGTTTCAATGATAATTTATCTTATATATAAATTTAAAACTAAATAAACTTATTTTTCTAAAAACTCTTTCTTACATGATTATGTGTAATTATTTTAAAATTGGATTTTGACACCTTTATAAAATTCTTATGATAGAATTATTTTATAATTTTAAATAAGAAATATATAATTAGCTAATGATTTCAATTTTAATTTTTTTCCACTAAACTTAATTACTATGGTTAAAAAATATTTACCAAGATAAAAGTTACAGAAGGTAAAAAGTATTTTACTAAGGGGAAAAGGAACAAACATGTTAAAATATGTGTTCATATTAGTATATGAGGTTATATTTTACCCACAACCACCTTATCTTCTAATTGTTTTCATTTTTTCTATTGAACCTTGAATATTGACTTTACATTATTAAAAATGTCTGGATTACTTCAAAAATTACCCTTCTATTCACTTATTAAAGATGCTATCAATTCCGCTACCCAAGAATATGATTATGTTATAATGTATCCTTTAAAATATTACAGTTTTATCCTGATATATACCTATTTATATTACAAATGTCTTTTTTCACTATTAGTAAGTGGAAGTCATTTATTTTAAAGGATAATTCCTAGGGAAAATTTAAGTCCCTAACGTGAGTATCCACTTTGTCTCCGTGTTTTCTTCTTCAAATACACTATTAAGACATGATAAAAAATTATTAATATAATTTAATAAGTATAATTACTATATTTTAATTTAATTATAATAATTTTAAAATAAATATTTAATCCTTACTATCCCCTAAGAAATCAAGATAACATCAATCATGCATACATGTATATTACTACTTCCACAAAATTATGTTTTTTGATTCTCAAAAAAATATCTCAATTCTAGTATTAATTATTTATATGATATATAAGTATTTTATATATGTTACAAATTATTTTTTTATTGATAATTTTTTCTATACCATCATTTTATCCATTCATGTAGAAATGAGATCTTTAATCCTACTAACAAAGGACAACTACCACCACAAATGACGAATTTCATTCGTCATCACCACCCATATTATAATTCTATTAGAATTAATTTACAAAGGATATAAGATAATTATAAATTTTTTAATCTTATTAATATTTCGTAGTTTAATTATTTAAATACATTATCTTACACATGAAAAGAATATAAAACATTACAGTTTGTGTAGGTTTTATAATCTATGTGAATGATATTATAATATTTATGTCATGAATTATTAGAGATGTTTATATAATGATAATATATAGTAATAATAATTAATTTAAATTTTTTTAATTATTGTTTAGAGGTGTTTTTAATATTTATTAATACATCACATTTTGATTGTTGAAGGCACCAAAACTAGTTATCTTTTATTCTATTTTCACACACTATAATTAATTATTTCACTTAATGAAAATAATAATTAGAAAAAATAATAATTATATATTGAATAATAATTAAATTATTAACTTGAAACCAAATAGTAATAATCAACTCCTTTACCGTGATATTTGAATTAGAAAAAAATGAATGCTTTTACATTCGTATAGAAAATAACTATAACTAATTAAAATGTTTTTAAATAATGATTATAGATAATGTTTATAAATGGTAATACATTTAAATAAGTTCATGACTTAACTACTTAAGTTAGTTATTTTCATTATATATCTATTTAGAGAAATTATGATATAATGGAAACTGATGTTAATCATTTTTCATCCAAAATTACTTTCTTTAAGACATATTTTGTTATATGAACATAATTTATTTTAAGAATTTTATATTGTAACACTGCACATGAAATAATTATCTTGAGAAGAGGTGAAGTTCTACAAGCCTTTGGTGACATCCTGGGGACACCAAATAATGGAAATAAATGCCAAGGTCCTTAGTGGGAATTAGAGGAAAATTTTCCCTAGATAACTCACAAAATATCAACAGATACCCAACATTAAAAGAAGGAAAAATAATGAATCGAAATAAAATACATAACTCAACAAAACATTGATATAAAATAGAATTAGATTATAGTGGAAAAGGGAAATAAAATTTCAAGCCTATGACTTGAAAACTATGAAGCATGATCCTTACCTATATATCATTAGACGATATATCGAAATGCCAAAAAGATCCCATATGGTGGGTGATTATAACACTCAGTAGTATTTCTACAAATAAATCACATTAGATTCCTCTGGGATAGGAATTGGTTATCACATTTTCAAAAAATAGGAGAGAAGGAAATAATAAAATTAGGCCAATCCATAAACATATCTCATATAATAAAAATTCATAAAAAATAATTTAAAACCATTTAATTTCCATTGGAATAATAAACCAATTTTCACCCCCAAACACATTGGGTGAAACCATAGACCTACATATATTTTGCGAGTGGTGATTCATCCTATCACCAATCCATAACTTGGTGAACAAGTTGAAATTTGTACTTCATACCATGATCTATAAAAAATTAACGTTATTTGATAGTGGTACTTATGAATATTATACATACCAAATTATTATTATTGGATTATGGTTCTTCTAATAATTACCCATCCTAGATAAACATTAACAAACGCACACATTTATATAAAGTTTTCCAATAAAATATTTTTTTTAACAAAAAACATAATTAAAAAACAATATTTTGAAATAACATAAAAAGGGGGTTTCTAATAAATTCCACACATTATTTCCAACACAAAAAAATCTCAATTTATAATGTATCAAGCCATCATGTTCTATATTACTAGCATAAGAGAGAACCCACTTACTGTGATATGATTTGTGAATTTGATCCAAGATGATGCAATGAATTAAAACATCACCTCTCATTACATAACCAATATACAAGAAGATGTCATAAAAAAAATTGAACCAACAGATTTTGGTACAACAAAACTGATATATGGTTCCAATCAAACCAACACGAGGAGATCCACCATGATAATGTAAAACAGAAACATAAACTTTTGATTCCAAAAACAACCTCTCAAATATTTGATATGACCTATGTTTTTATGTAGAATAGGACTGGAAATATCCTAAGGAAATCATATGAGAAAAGTGTTAGAAGAAATATACATGTGGGAAAAAATACACCCTATATTTTTCTAAAATTTTTGGGCATGGGGATTTACATAATGTGTAATACACATTAACATCATGTATTTTCATGAGGCCACATATGATGAAATTCACATCGCAATGATTTTATGTTTTTAGAAAAACAATTACATAATATTATTATATTAAATTTTGGGAATTTGTTTCATGATTTGTAAATTATTCATAGCTTCATCCCTAGAACCATTCATATTATTTAAAATTTACAAAACATGTATTTTTTTGGGGATTTCCATCTTATAGACTAATTTTTTCCCCTCTTAACACTTCCAAATAAATTAAACCAAGAGTCAAATATTATTATAATACTCCTCAAATGAAATCCTACCAAAAACAGAGTGTCTATACTCTTCCCACCCTTGGGGTTTTTATCCTCAGGATATTGGAATATATCAGTCCATTACTGCCACATAAATATTTCCCCTTACCATGTTTCCTCTTGATCCATACCATGCTTCCAAATCCCTCAAACCAAGGAAAAATATTTACATAAAAAGGGTATCTTCATTCCAATCAATATATCATACTATTTTAATCATAAAAATTCTACCTATATCGGGAGTAACATGATCCTAGATGATCACATATTGAGGATCTAAGAGATACAATTTCTGTTGTGAAATAAAGAAGAAGTTATGAAAAACACTGAATCTTTGTGGTAATTCTTACTAGTATGAAATTTTACCAATTTGTTATATAACCAAGAATGGTCCCTCATATCATGGTTATTTATTTTATTATTTACCCAAGAGTTAATGACCAATTCTCAAAGAAACTTTCCCGAAAACATGGTCATCGAAATAAAAACATAAAATTCAACAATGATTATTTTCAATGTAATTCTATCCGATTTCTTTCATTTCCATATATTTCTAAATCATATTGATATTCTCTATAGTATCATGTAAATGACTCTTTCAAATCAAATATGGATCTCCTATTTCTACCCAATATAAAGGATAATTAATAGGATGACCATACAAATGCTAAAATGGTGGAATCATAATTTTTTCATGATAATTTTTTGAGTAAGAGAATTCGTCCAAATACATATGATCTTCTCATAAAACACTAAATTCCATAACACATGATCTAAGAATATATTATAATGTCTAAATATTAAATTATAACTTTCCATCCATATATGGATGATATTTTTTGATCAATGATAGTTGAAATCCAAGATTCTTTTGTAACGTTTTCTGAAATCAAGATGTGAAGTTGGGGTCTTTATCAGATAAAATCAATGATGTAACTCCAAATAACCTGACCAATTCATGGATATATAATATTTCCAAGTCCTATACTATGTTGGAATATATTATAGGTATATAGTGTTCAGCCTTATTAAGTCAATCCACTTCTACACATATAACATCATTTTTTCACAACATTCTTGGTTAGCCTATAACAAGATACATCACAATCTACTCCCACATCCATATAAGAATATACATCGACTGTATAATATGAGTAGTCCATCTATACTCTTAATTTACCAGTTATAGAGTTAATAATTTCATCACATATTTTGTGATACCAATCTTCTTTCTTGTCAACAAGAAATGACCTTTTGTTTTCCGGTATATTTTCTAAACAAAAGTATGAATAGACTATTTTTAATGGTGATATGATAAAACAAGATGTTTCTTTCTAGAATGATGAAATTTGATATGTTTTTTGAAAAATTAAAAAGTATTTACCATCGATGTTATGATTATATAGAGTATAAAAAACATTTAGGTTTGAACTAATAGTGATGTAGTTAAAATCTTCAATTTCATATTCTTTTCAAAAAATTTCCAAGTTTATAACAAGACTTACTAGAGATAAAACTACATATTCACCCTATGCTAAAAACCTAAATGCATACCAACAGTAATTATCATCAACTTACATTAATCATGTGCTTCTCAGATCACATTGATCTATGATTTTTAATGCAACTCAATATCCACATAAATTATCTTTACCAGGTGTGCATATAATGTCACAATAGAACATCTAGTGGTACTCCATCCATTTTAATTTCCTCAAGTTCACCTATTTTAGAGAACTTATTTATTTCAAACACTTATGATTAGTGAAAAATATGAAAATTTCATTAAATAGATAATACCAATATGTGTTTAAAGCTTGGGAAACTACAACTAATTAGAGGTATTGTGAAAGATAATTCTTCTCATGAACTCACAACTGCAATGAACCATATGCCACACCATGGTATCCCTACATGTGAACACAACCCAGACCAGATCCAGACACATCACAATACAACACATAGGTTTTACTTGGATTTGAATAGATTAGGGCGATTTCCAAGTTGAGAATACTCTTATGATTGAATAGGAATATCTAAAATTTATCATTCATATGAATCTAACACCTTTCCTTATCATAATATTCATGGAATAATAAGGCCTATAAAAATCCTAAATAATGCGGCCAATGTAAACTACTAATCCTAGGAAACAATCAGCATAAAAAATATTCTTTTGTTTCTTCCAAGATACCATTTCTTATATATTTATAGGATCAACAAATATTCCTACTTGCAAAATAAAATTCTTATAGAAAGATATTTCTTTTATCCAGAAATCTCACTTAAAAAATTTAACATACAAATGATGTTCTACCAATGTACTCAGTACAATTTCCAAGTTATCCTTATGGTCATTAATTCTTATATAATTAACCATAATATCGTCAACAAACACCACAAAAAATAATCGAGAAACCAATTGAAGATACGGTTCATTAATGACACGATAAATTCTGGTGCGTTTATTAGACAAAAATGCATAAAGAATTATTTATAATGTACATAACAACTCCACATTTTTTTCTATAATACATTCTCTTATTCCTCTTAGATAAGGGCATTCTTAATGTACATAAATTTACAAAACCATTTTCTCCCTCAAATTGGAAAAATATGTTATAAATGTAAGGAAGTGGATACTGATTTTTTATCATGGCTTGATTCATTTTACGATAATCAAAACATAAACAAAGTGTACCATCTACCTTTATTATGAGAAAAAGCAGTACAACCCAAGATGATGTACACAGTCTTATAAATCCTTTAAATTATTAATCACTAAGATGAACCTTTATCTCTCATAACTCTTCCTGATCAATTTTATAAGATCATAAGGAAGTAGGACTTAATCTGTAGAGTAGGTTGATAGTAAATTTTATTTCTAACTTAGGTGGTAACCTAATTAAATCAGTCAAATAATATCTGGGTATTAATACACTATAACATGAAGAGTTATTTACCCCATTTCATCAGCAACTTCCAAGGTCATTATCTCTAATGAGAATTAGATTTATCCATCTAATTTCACTATAAAACTAGATCCACCTTAATTTATATCATAACCTAACTTCAATACATAAATAGATTCATTTGATTATGTATACTTCATGTACCAAGCATAGAATAATTTATTGTCTTTCAACACTGCAAGTCAATCCCTACTAAAGATCAAATAAAATACATCCTTTTCTGGGACAATAAATTCTAATTGAAACTACACTACATCAAGGGTAATGGGAAATTCTAGGCATTTAAATCCTACTTAGTCCAACTGTATAAGGGGTTTCATGATATTCATGACATGAGACATTATTTCCATTTAGAATCCAAATACTTTAACCACAAAAAAACAAGTCAATAATTTAATGAGCTACTATCAAATAAAACATTCATAAAAGTGTAGTATAAAAGAATGGAACCTCACATAATAGAGGGTCCTAGTTTGTTTCTCATAATTTCCTTCTCTTCCCTATAGAGTTATCCCTCAAATGTCATAACATTAATCTTGTTTCTATTTTGAGGTGTTTGATGAAAAAATGAAGTGTTCCTTAAATAATCATCGTTTATCTATGTATATGGATGTTAACTAGTACGTTGTGACTTTTTTTATTAGAATAAAATTGATGAGGATGTTTCATTCTTATTCCACACATCGATCTCATATGATTATGACAATACTTCTTAATATGTGCTATCATGTAATAATGATGGAAATTTTTTTATTGGTGCAGTACATTTCATCTTTCGGTACATCATCTACCCACATGTACAAAAAACCTGGTTTGAAATCATATCTTGTAAGAAAATTAACTCATTATATAGTTTGAGTTTTGGGTGTGATACCTCCATGAGAATAAGCATATCTTCTTCTCTTATTTCCAGCACTGGAGTTGAAACATGTACTTATAGAAACAAATAGAATACCCTTCATATAATTTCAAAAAATATATCTTTTGTATACTATTTCCTTATTAAAAATATTTGTATATTCGGTAATATAGTGGAAAACTATCTTGTAACAAATATTTGGCCATAATATGGACTCAATGACTCGTGACATCAAGGACGCAGTAGCCACTACCTCTAGGGTGAAATGAACCATGTTCATAACATTGGTTTCATATTCAATCATATAGAGGGTTTTTCTTCATGTTTAATAAATTTATGGTTATTTCTATATATAATGTCTTGGGATGGAATTTTTTATGGTAAAATTCCCCAAATTCCTCCCACATAAGTCCCTGGTCGAGTTTAACATGGACAACTGAATCCCACCATTAGCATGAAAGATCATCTGACATATAAGTTTCCAACTTAATATTAAGATCTACTAGTGCACCACTGAAATAAAAGATCCTATTTATTATTTTTATCCATTCTTATGATTTTAAGGATTAAGAATCCCCCTGAAACACCAGAGGGATCTTTTAATGAAATTGTACTGAATGACCGTATTTCCTTTGTTCATCATTTAGATTTTATTTTTTAACAACTTGATATACATTCATAATAATTTGTAAATTTTTTTGGTTCACTTATGTTTTAAGTGAAACCAAATTTTTAGTAGTTTCTTCCTAATGGTTTCTATGACGTCTTCATGTGGCAATTTTTATAAGCGGAGAAACATACCATTTAAATTATTTCCCTCATGGAACTAAAAGCTTGAATAAATTCCAAAATATCATAAAATATTATCACTAAAATAAATTATCACTTGTGAAACCATTATTTAAAACAATATTCAATTAATTAATTTCTTATAAATCATTTTAGAAGAAGAGGAGCAATTAAATCCTAGAATGAAGTCTTATTATAATTCATGGTAAGAAACACTCATGAACTAAACCCATGATAAAAAGATAAACCACCTAATATAATCATTTTATAACAATTTTGTACCCAAAACACCTTGTTAACTATATTTTAATCATTAAATGGTTATCTACATCATTTATACTCTAAATTTCATGTTTTGAATGTCTTACCACTTTGCTACCTACCCAACTAATAGACAGAACAAAATTATTACCCTAAGAATCATGAGGTAAAAATATAATACCTACTGTAAAACCCCTCCCCAATTCATTTCCTTTAGGAATGGTGAAGTGAAACTAGACTTAGGTGACATCCCAGGACACCAAATCCTATAAATAAATTCCATGGGAAATGGAGAACATTAGAGGGATAATTTTCCTTAAAGAACAAACAACTTATCAATAGATATACAACATCCAAAATATACTAAATGATTCATGAGAATAAACTACATAACATAATATAGTACCCATAAAAAATAATATCAGAGTATAGTGGAAAAGTATAAATTAATGTTTAAGACTTATAATCCATGTATAAATTCATTGAATCCAAAGTGTCACCATCCTTGAAAAATATGTAGACACTCACATGCTGCAACATTAGTAACCAAACCATGATGTCTAGTATGACGACAAGAGAATTATGAAACATGAACCGTCCATGTATCTCAGTAGATGGAATCTAAAAATATTGAAAGGTGATAATGATGTGTCTAAGAATAACACTAAATATGATTTCGCCAAAGGCTTCCCATCACATGTCATTAGGAAAAGAAAAAGATATAAAATTTTAAAAAAATAATATACAATCAAATAACTAAATGAGTCCATTCAATAAATAGATATCATATAATAAAACTTCATGATAATGATTATAAAACCATTTCATTTACATTAAAATAATCATCCAATTTCACACCCACACACAAACACAATTCTGGAAACCATGTAACTTCTTATACTTGTGAGTGGTGAGTCATCCTATCACCAAGACATCAATTTGTGACCAACTTGATCATGATCCTTCTGAGTGTTATCCACCCCAAATTATCATTATTATGGTGGTATATAAAAGAATTATCCATACCAAATTATTATTATTTAATGATGGTACTTTTAACCATTAATCATCCCATGTAAACATGGACAAACACCCCAGCTTTATGTAATAAATTCTAATAAAACATTTTTTAACAAAATCAAATTATTCAAAACACACCCTTTTGAGATCAAATCAACAAGGGTTTT
Source organism: Viscum album (assembly GCA_963277665.1). Taxonomy (NCBI): domain Eukaryota; kingdom Viridiplantae; phylum Streptophyta; class Magnoliopsida; order Santalales; family Viscaceae; genus Viscum; species Viscum album. The sequence goes on from OY728165.1 coordinate 679,238,700, forward strand.
CCACTAAATTCCACAAAATATTTCATAAACAATTATTATTTAGAGAATATTAATCAAACCAATTCTATAATCGTAGAGTTGGAGTGAATCCACCTACCAAGATATGATTATCATAAAGGATAAATGATGATTCATAGAATTAAAACATTTCGACACATTCAATTACAAAAATCTAAGATGCTATCATTAAAAAAATATACACCCATTAGTCCTAGAATAGCAACAATAATATATGGTACAATAAATCCAATAATATGTGATTCGTCATAATAAGTGAGAACTAAACCCTAGACATTTTAGTCCATAAACAATTTCCCAGTTTTTTTAAATACATCATAGTTAGTGAATAAAAAAATCACCAGAAATCACCTAAGGAAAGAATACGAGTATAGAGGAAGAAAAATAGGATTTTTAAAAATAAAATATATGATTTATGTATCTCAAATTTATAGTAGAGTATATTTACATTATGTGTAATAAAAATCTATATTATGTATTTTTTTGATTCCACATACACCAAAATTAAAATCACATTGATTTTAGTTTTTTAGAAAAACCATTTACACGATTTGAATATATTAGACATTTTTAATTGGTTAAATTCTATCAATAATATAGATGAAATCTTCCGTAGAAACTTTCACATCGTATAAAAGTTACACAATGTATATTTATTTTGCAGGGATTTTCAATTGCTAGACTCATTCTGTTCCCCTCTTAACACATCCAGTTAAATTAAACCATGACTCCAAGAATAAAAGAATTCTCAAAAAATAATGTCATACCTCAAACATAGGGTGATACATATATTCGAATTAATTGATATGTTGAATAAATAAATACTCTTTAGGCATATGAATTTAAGTCCAATTTAAATATCACTCCCATTGAGGAGGTTTTGAGTTTAATGCTCCTCAAATTATATGTGTTACATTGGACTTTTTTTAAATCCATTATAAATATTTGATATTATAAACCATAATTTTAGTTATATGGTGTATTAAATAGCCTATTTCATTAATTTATATTGAATATATCTCATTTCATGATACTTTAAGTTCAATATCTTGGTAACCCTATATTTCTAATGTTACCATTATCATAAGTGTTTTTGGAAACACTCTCCTCCTTCATTGAGTTATGATTTTTCTTCATAAAATTATTTCATATAATTTAGGTAAATTTACCACTTTGATTATATTATGTGTTAATTTATATTTTTTGGGATTTAGATTTGAAAAAAATATATTCCCATGATAAATTTACATATATTCATGAATTTTGACATCTGTAAGATATTTTGTAAACTCAAGAATCCTCTCATTGAGTTAATCTTTTATTCTATGTACTGCATTCTTATATGTTTTATTAACCCATCTATGTCCTACTTTTATGGTATTTCATTTTTTAAATGTGAGTAAAATTATAATTTTAATAAAATTGTTTTTTATGATTGCATTTCCCACTCAGAAAAGCAAAATTTTTTATTAATGAATATATTCTACTTAAAATGATTTTCCCTCTATTTGCATATTAATTTATTCCAAAATATATCCCCTTTCATATTTTGAATCCCAAACATGTGTTCACTCATGTGATCCCAATAATTCACTTCCACTCTTTTAAAATGGAAGTTTTATTACCTCTTTAATGATATGCGTTTTCAAAAAATTCATTTGAAAATATTAAAAATACATTCAAACCATTAATAATAAAACGTTTTATATTTAATTTCTTGTTCCTTTTTTATAAATGTTTTTTTCAAGGATTATAATTTAAGATAATTTTTTTTAAATAAATTTCAAATTTCTTTCATGTCACCTTTTTAACTTTTATAATATTTTCATGTATCCAAAAGTTAATGTTCCACATCGAAGTAAAAAGTATTAAAAAAACACTATTTTACATATAATTTTTCTTTTAAACTATAATATCATCTTTTATAACAATTTTTAAAAGGTTTTGTAAAACCTATTTTATTTTAACATCTATTTTTTCTCAAAGTATTATAAATCAAGAAATGATACATTGATCACCATCTATATGTTATTTTAATATGATTCCTTATATAAAAATAATATTTTTTATATCCAATGATGTATTAAGTTCATCTTATGCAATGTTTTTGGAAAGGTTTTAGAAACCTATTATTTTTTCAAAGGGTTATTTATTATTTGATGAATGTATGATTTTATGTTGAACTCATATGTATATATGGTGATAATTTTCATCATATCTTTTTCCATAATACATTGGATATTTTTTAATATCACATGTGATTATAAAATATTGGATGAATTAATCTTTATTCACAAGTTCTTTGTGTGAATAATTAGTAGGATGTTTTTTTCACAAGTTTGTTGTTTGAATGACAAGTAAGAATCATAGTTCAAAAATCTTTAATGTGAATGAGACATTGGATGATATTTTTTTCAAGTATATTTGGGGGAACATGATGTGGGAAGCTTTGTTCACACGATATTATTTTCTTATTTTTGTCTTATATTTGAAATATGTTTCAGTTTTATGAATATTCATATGAAAATATTATTCTCCCATGGATAATGTTTATTGGGTAATGTTTTTATACTATTTTGATTATTGTATTATGTTATGACAAGCCTTGTCCCCAAATTTTTAATATTTGATTCACTATGTATTACTTTCTTAATTATACTCATATATTCTTCTTATGATCACTTATGATATTTTATATATAATGATTGTTTTTACCCTTTATGAGCATCTGAACTCACCCCTTCATTATGTTGTCATTCCCAAGTTTCTAAATATAATAAAATTATTTAATATATAGATGATTTAATTATGTGAATAATTTTTAGGACATACTCAATACTTTTTATGGGTTAATAAATTTCTATCATAGTGTAAAAAATTCCTATTAGTTTAGAGAAAATGAGTTGTTTTAATAATTTCCCTAATTCATCCAAATTAAAGACAAAAAATATGTTGGTAATGTATTGATATAATATATTTTAATTAAGTCATGTATTTACTAGATGGTTAGGTCTATGATTTCGTAGATGGTTTCAGATCATGGTTTTGATAATTTTTTTGACTAGGATGTTGTTAGTTTAGGATAATTTTGGAGTTGGAAATTTTATTGATTTTTGAAAAGTTATAATTTATAATAATTTCAAAGGTATAGAAAACCCTTTTGTATTTTTTTAGTCAATATTGAAAATTATAGGGATTATTATAAGATAAATTTAGTGAAACCCCTAGGGATATGTCTATGTGATATGTTTAATTATAGGTTAATGTCCTGAAATTTTGGTGAAGTAATGGTTCTAGGGTTTTGATATAAAATAAATAACTATATCTATATTGGAATTTAAATAAAGACCGTATAATAGTTATAACGAGGGGTAATAACCCCTTATAGGGAGTGCTGGTAATTAAATAAATTCTATCATGGTACACGACAAAGAGGCCAAACTACAAACCTAGCTAGACACTCATGTTTGATGTGTTTGTGTTAATAAATTTCCCTTCACGAACCAATTTGAAGTAACTATTTCTAAACACATTAACATATTAGGTTAAAAAGTATTAGATAACACAACATTAAGTATCCAAGGTTGAACTAAGTGTGTTATAGGATTTACCAAGTATGTCATAGTTGACATGAAAGTATAATATGATGAAATGAATGTGTCATTGGAGAAGACATTATTGGATTGAGATTTCATATTTACATACTCTGATTAATTTATATATTAGCATAACCATTTAGGTTTTAGTAATTGGTTGAAATAGGATCATAAAGATGAATATGAGAATATATGTATCCCAAAATCACTATTTATTATAATTGTGTAAGGGAGTAGACTTAAATAGATGAGATTAATAATACATTTCAATTATGATTAACAATGTTAGTTTCTTAGTCATAATAATGGTATTAAGGTTGAAACAAACATAGAATTTAATTTTTTTGATAATCATGGTTTTTCAATTGGTGAGTGATACATATCGATAGTATTATGGAATATTATTAATGATTATAGGGTTATATGAAATATCTATGGATTTATCTTTAGTAGATCCGATTTATTGGTTTTGAAACATATATATAATGGAATTATAACCCGTAAAAGTTATTTTATGATAATTTTATATTTTGGGGATAAATATTGAGGAAAAAATGACTAAGGAGGGGATAACACTTAAGCATAATATATGATTTATTTTTAATTAATAATGTGTTTATTTATTTTTGAAGAATTAATTTATATAGTTTATTATAAAATTAGGATTGATAGTTTATTCATGTTTTTAGAGGATAATGGTATATATAGTCTAGTATCTATATTATAAAATAGTGTTCAATACCATTCGTTTATTTAATATAGAACTGATTTTTAAAATAATATATGATTTCTTATATAATTTCTTTTTTATTGGTGGAGGTTATTTTGGGAATGTAATGTTCATTAGAATATATGATTAGGACATGTACATACCATGGAATATGATTGTTTAATTTTTTGTGGAAAAAATAATTATCTTGATCAAGCTTTAGATAGTAAAATAGATATCCCAAAAAAGTTATACATTGATTTATAATTTCCCTTTTTATCTACATTAGTAATCAATAATTTTATGTATGAGGATAAAATTTATTTAAGGGGGTATAATGAAATGACAAGAAATTATAAAACTTGTAAAAACTATTGTTATGTTTGATAACATGTGTTAAATGCTACAACAAATGGAAATGATCCATAAAATGTGAGAATAAAAATATTATTAAATCTATAATTAACACTAATATTGTGAATCATTAATAATTATTACCATTGAAATATAAATAAAAAATATATGTTAATATTGAAAAGGGTTATTTTGAATAATAGTTGTTCTCTTTAAATAATGTATTTTATATTAAAATATAAATTTAATTTTTTAATTTTTTATTAGGATAAAATAAGATATATTTTTTAATTATTCACAATAATATTTTCTTAAACAGAATTTATTATTTTTACTGAAAATAATTATTTTTATTTGAAAAAAATGATATGTTTGCGTATATTATAATTTTATCATTATGTAAGAGTATCTTATGATTTTAAAACAATTAATAAAATATTTATTTAATGAATAATATTAGGAATTTTAAAATATTATTTTAACTTATAACACCTATGTAAAAAATTGTTGGAAGAAAATTAAAATGTTATTTTAATAAAAACTATGTTCAGTCTTTGATTTGAGTGAAATATTTTCACGGTGAGATTGGGTTTTTCATTTCCTAATATTCATCATAAATTTTATATCAATTATAATAAATAAATTTAGATTATTATAATTTTGAAAATAAATATTATATCTTATATATATATTTAAAGATAAAAGAATTTATTTCCTAAAAAAATTCATTTCTCAGACTAAGTGTGTTTATTTTAATAAAAATCCTCACACATTAAGATATATTAAATTATAGAATATTTTTAAAATTTTAAATGTTATGATTGAAGTCATTTAATTAGTTTAATTTTAATTTGTTTCGTTAATATTAATTACTAAGTTTAAAAAATAGTTACCTCGGTAAAATGGAAAAATGCTAAAAACTTTTTCAATATGGGGAAAGGGATGAATCATGATAAAAGGTTTATTAAATGAGTTTTTGTGGTTTTTTCCCCAAAAAAAATTTCCTTACATTGTTTCCAGTTTTTTACATTAATCGCTGAATTGTAACATCACACCATTGAAGAATTAAGTTACTTCCAAACTATAATTCTCTTCACTTAGAAAAGGCTAAAACATACACAACTTCAAGATTAACCATTACATAGAATTTATACTTGATAATATAAAAAAATTATCTTCTTAGAACCATATCCCAGTTCCATAATCCTATGGTCACTTTTATTAAGAATAATGTATTTATTTCAAATGAGTAATCCTTCAGATAATGTATGTCTCTAACGTGAGTACCCATCCCTTCTCAATATTTCATTATTTATTTTTAATATAATTACATTATCTAAAGATATTAAAATAAATAAATAAGTATAAATTGTATACATAAATTTTAATATATTAATATCACAACAAATATAACATCCTTTCTATCCAATAAGATGGCATGATAACTTTGGTCATGCGTATGTGTGAATTTCCACCTCTAGGAAATATTGTTGATTGTTTATCATAATCACCTATCAAAATTGGTATTATGGATATATTTAATGAATAAATATTTTTTATATTTCATAAAATAATATTTAAATAATGCTTTTTTATATACCATAATTTCATTCATTCATTGAGAAATGGGACCATTAATCGTGTGTACAACGGACTATCACATCCATGAACATTAAATTTTATTTATGATCACCGGCCATATTATATGGTTATAATAATGGATTTACATAGAATATATGATAATTATTATAATTTGAAGATTCTAAATATATCATACTATAATTATCTAAATATATTCTCTTATTCGTGAAGACATTATAAAATTTTACCGTTCAGGTTCGTTTTACCACCATCATGAACAAAATAATAATGTTTGTGTGATGAATAATTAATTATTTTTTATATAATGATAATATCATGAAATTAAAAATAAATTTAATACTTATTAAATATTATTGAAATGTATTTTTAATATTTTTTAAATTACTAATATATCTCATTCTAATCACTAAACACACATGAACTAGTTGATCATGTTTACAATTTTATAAAACCACATTCTTTTCATTAACATAATGAAAACAATATTTAAATAATAATTGGATAATATTAATTATTATATATATAATAATCTTGGAATTATGAACATTCAACCACTTAATAAAAATCATATCTACTGAAATGAAATTTAAAAAGGCAAATAAACGAACATTCTGACTTCCATTAGGGAATGTATTAATAAATACGTAATATATTTTTAATGAAGGATGGAAAATAATTTTATTAAGAGTAAAATATTTTAATAAGTTCTTTAATTATGTACGTAAGTTAGTTATGCGAATTATATAGGAGGTTATATCATGGTTGTGTAATTGGGAACTCAAGATATAGGTGTTTCATCTCACATTCCATTCTTTAATACATGTTTTGATTTCTTCACATAATTTATTTTATGTGGAATATATAATACATAATTGGGTTTTTAAATCATTTAATAAAATTTAATAAAGGTAATTTTAATATCAATTTTTATCCCAATATCTTTCATGATGGTTTTTTTAATTCTCCTTATGTGGTAATTTTATTTCATTTTCTAATCAATGAGACATTTTTTATATTGTGCACCATAACATCTCTCATTATGGTGTATTCACTGTTATAATGACTTCAAGTATAACGTATTTATCTAATTTCATGATATTTGAATTTAAATTTCATGGAAACTCTCTTATTATTATGTTACCATTACCGTAAGTGTTTTTGAAATCTCAATTATCATTCATTAAGTTATGATTGTTCTTCATAAACATATTTCATATATGTTGGGTACATTATTCCCAATAACTGTATTTTGTGTTAATTTCTCTTTTTATGGGATTTACATTTCAACCACGCACCCCATTAAAAATATCACTTACTTCATGAATCATGATATCCTTAAAGGATTTTTTAAACTAAAAATTCATTTCTTTGAGATAAAATATTATTCCATACGAATAAGAATTCTATGTATTATAAATACTTATACTTCATATTTTATAAGATATTTCCAATTTTATCAATGAAAAAATTATGTTTTTAATACAAAAATGTTTTATAAATGAATTTATTTCTCACTAAATTTATCCATTTTAAATAAAAAAAAATCATCCAATAAAGATTCTATATCCTTAATTTCCATGTTCATTATTCCACAAATTGTTTTCCTTTTTGATTTTGATACCCAAAAATGTGTCCACTCAAGTGATCTATATATTTCTTTTATCCTATTTTAAAATTAAAATTTTACTACATCATTTATGATGTGAATTTTTAATAAAGGGTTTTAAAAAAATTAAAAGGTTTCCTATTCTTTAAAAATTAAATTTTTTTATGTTATACTCCCTATTCTTTTATGATAACATTTTTGTCTTTTCAAATTTATATAAGATAATATTATATTTAAAAGAAATTATTTTTAAAGTGTTATCATATACCCTTTTGGAAACTATTATATTTTTTCATGGACCCGATATAGATAGTTACTTTTATAAGTAAATATTTTACAAACTCTCCACTTTCTCTTTAAAAATTTATTTGAATGTTACATGAGCTTCATATTTTATAATAATGTTTAAAAGGTTTTCTAAAAACATTAGTATTTTGACTTCTATTTTTCATTCAAGGTTTATCACCCATTAAGTGATTCATTAAACACCATTTATATATTATAACGATATGATTCCTTTTTCCAGATGATATTTTTAGAATCTAATGATTTCTTATTTTATTGTTAAGTGATGTTTTTTGAATGGATTAAAGAACCCATTCATTTTCCATGGGCACTTTGTGAGATGATGAATGTTTTATTTTATGTGACACTCATATGTGGGGTTGATGATGGGTTTGGTCCTCTGTCATCCAACATTTTATGGTTAAGGTTTCATGTAACATGAGCTGATGAAATATTGAATGATTGACATAAGGGAAGATTAACTTATAATATGATAATTGTGTATGAGATGCAGGAAGAATTGTTCACATGTTTTTTGTGTGGATTTTATGCAGTAATATTTTTTTAAAATGGTTTTTGTGTGAGTTACATGTGAGAATATTTCGGTAGCATCCTGAATCCAGGTATCATACCACGGTTTCCCTGAACCTGGTTGGTCACATAAACTCATGTGTATTTTCCAAAATTCCAGAGGCTGTCGACTATAAGTGAGGGCCTAGGTCTGATAGTGGGGGAACTATGCCCTGATTTTTCAATGTGTGGCGCAGTGGAGAAAAAAACATTCCAAAAGTGGACGTAGTAAATAAAACTAAGTTGAAATAGACAACGGTACTGATGTAAAAGATGACCAAAAATCATATATATGATGACTCAATATATCCCTAAATCTAATAATGAAGCCAATGTAGGATAGATTTCAATCTAAAACAATACAACATAAGGTACAAGTAAAACACATCAAAACAGAACAGTGCAACGGGAACTCAGTTTCATCACAAGCCTATGTTCGACCCCATGCTCTCCTACACCTCCGCAATAATCAAGTACCTGTATAGAGTGATATGGTAGAATGGTTGAGTGCAGGATGAAACCTGGGAGTGGGAAAACAAAGTACGTGCTCAATGGCTAGAGTTATTCTCAGCTTTATCTTCACCACTGTTGGAAGGGAAATTCAGGGAAGAATTTCTTCAAGGGGGAAGTTTTTAAGAACTCGATTCATATTCTTGAGGTATATGTTTCTTGTTTTCCTTTTTCCTTAAATGTTTTTTTAGAAATCAATGGAAATGGGGAAAAATCCCAATATTTATGGGTACACGCCGTGTACTTTGGCCGTATGGGATGAGAATATAGGGCGTATAGGCCTGTTGGTGATGAAGGGTGTAAAAACTGACTACACGCCATGTACTTAGTATAGAAATGTCATGTAATCAGTCAGAATAAGAATAAAAAGGCAGCCACCAATGGAACAGTAGTACACGCCGTGTACTAAAAAATACACACCGTGTAACCAAGTCGACAGATGAACAGTGAGGTGGTGGAAGGATACCACCAGAGGAAAAGTTAAAAAAATGGAAATTATATGCTGTGTACTTTAGAGTACATGCCATGTAGTTATGATTTTTCGTTAAACACAAGTATTAGCCTCCACATTCAGTAGAGGAGGCATATAACTCAATGAATTCCACGAGAGAGAAGGCCTGAACTAGGATGAGCTCCTGACCTCACACCGGGACTCTGATTACTTCTTCGTCGATCTTGTTTGAACCGCGCATGTGATATATTATCTCTTCTTGAAACTCTCCTTATAATTATTTCCCTTAGGGATGTTATTTGAGTTTGAAAGGGTATACATTTTTTTTTCAAATCTACGTCATTCTCGGGTGATTCGGGAGGCGTCGTTCACGTATATCGATCAGAGGAGATCAAGGTAGGTGGTATGGTGTTTATTTCAAACTTTCGAGTTGATTTTGTGTACTGTGGGGCTACACGACCATGTTTGGGGAGTTGTGTGGCTAAGGCCTTGACTGTTAAGATACCTAGAATTTCATGGGTAATTTAACAAACAAGTATAAACTGCTATTTGGGATTGTTGCCTTGTTCCAAGGACACCCCATGGGTCTGTTTCCCTTTTTTAGCCATTTGGATAGGATACCCTTGGGTATACCGTGATTATAAGCATGTTTTGAGTTTTCTTGAGAGGAAATGTATATAAATTTCATGGTTATGTGTTGGGATTGGCACAGTTACTTGCATAGCCTGAGGGCAGTGTTTTACTTATCATGAGTGTAGTGTTTCATTTAGCCTGAGGGAAACTTTTATTATGCATGTGGGCAGTAGCTTCTGTTCCTGAGAAAAATATCTCATACTCCTGAGGGAAATATTCATTATGCCTAAGGGAAATCAACTGAGGGTTTCGATTATAATTACCTGTGGGTAAGGATTTTCATGTCTAAGGACAATGTTTACTTTGAATATTCACGGTGGTGATTTCTTATGTTATACCGACAAAGATAAAGCACGATCTTGGTATTGTTATTACCCTCTACTTGTTAGATAGCCTGTTGTGGTTTTAGACGCGGCACTGTATCAGAGATTTTCAGTGTAGGCGGGATCTCGGGAACTTATAATTCAATTGTATTGAATTTTTAAATAATATTTAAATGATAATGGTACTGTTAAGAGTAATTGCTTTTGAGTACTTCATAGCTAAATGTATTTATTTATTGCATACTGCTGTTGCACATTCTTTTCAAACAGTAGGGCATGAGCCTTTGGGGGTTGCCTATTGGGATTTATTTCTCACAAGCTATTTCTGACATGTATTGGGACCAAACAGATTATATTGTTGTAGGTTTTGATAAGGTAAAGAGTCCCTATACAGGTACTTGATTGTTGCAGAGGAGTAAGAGAGCATGAGACTGAGCTTAGGCTTGAGATGCTACTGAGTTCCTCATGTACTATTTTTTTTGCTGTGTTGTACTTGTACATTGTGTTGTACAGTTTTAGATTGAAATGTATCATACTTTGGATTCTTTCATAGAATTAGGTACATATTGCATCATCATATATATGACTATTGGACATCTTTTAGTTGAGTACCGTTCTCCATTTCAGCTTGGTATTTTTTACTACTTTCGATTTTTCTATGTTTGTATTTTTTCCGCTGTGCTACACTTTAAAAAATGAGGGAATAATTTCCCCACTATCTGACCTAGGCCCTCGCTGCTAGTCTATAGCCAATGTAAATTGGAGAAATTTGCTTTAAGTTATGTGACCAACCGGGTTCAGGGCATCCGTGGTGTGGTACCTGGATTTAGGACGTTACAAAGTGGTATTAGAGTATAGTTTTCTTTTCTCGGAGTATTTTATTATTTGGTGGCAACGGTAAGAGATAGATTGTTAACGAATATAGTAATAAACTATGCTCGGGAGTAGCTACCCCATGTTCAGGTAAATCTGGATTGCCTCAAATTAAATTGTGATTTTCTGTTTATTATTATTAAATTTGATTTGATTTTCACCATTGGGTGATGCACTTGTGGTGTGATGTAATATTTTTATACGATTTTTCTATTTAGTTGCAACCCGATGTGATGAGGGTAGGCCATCTCATGCATCATTTAGGGACATGTTATAATCACATGCCATGCATATTATTCATACCATGTAGGTGCATTAGAAATTTCATGTTGTTGTGATATATGTTGTGCTAGAAAATGCATGCTATTATGATAGGTACATTGATAGAGACACCTACTGTTGATAGGGTATTGGTACAAGTTATGGTTGGGTTAATGAATGCTAAACTTTAGTTCATAATAAGTATGGTCTCTCTAGGACCGAAATTTAGCGAATCATGATCTATCATGTTGTTTCTTTTTGTACTATAAGGTGAATGGCCGGGTGCTAAAAATTGGATCACAGGGATTATGGGCCCCCACAGATCGGAATTTGGCACACTGGCACTTGAAATTGAAGGAAAAGTGGATCTAGAGTAGTTTCTGAGGTGTACTATCCAGAAACCTAGACAACATGACGTGTGGTTCTATGAACACATTCCATGTACTCTTCTATTTGGGAATAAATGATAATTTATTAAGTACATGCCGCATACTTTATGTAAAAGCTGTGTAGTTATAATTCTGTCACAGGCCAATAGGAAGAAACATGGGTTTGGGAAAAACCCTAGAGGAAACACACCATGTACCAGTTGTATAAGCCTTGTCATGTTGACCTTGTGACCACCGATGTGACTAACAACACAGATAGATAAATATTCACTTAAAACTTTGTGTTACTTCCAAACATGCCGTGTAGTGTAATCTGGGAATCCAGCCATGTAACTAAAAACAATGGTCAGTGTTATCCTTTCTAGTACATGTTGTGTCCATCTAGAACATGCCGTGTTGTGTGAGCCATGTATCCGGCTGTGTCTCGAACAACACGGGTCGGAAAAGCTCATCCAGTACAGCCTGTGTACCTATGAGACACACCATGTAGTCTTGACTGGTAAGAGACCATGTGGACATGGCCGGGTGGCTGGGGAGACAGAGTGGTGTACATGTCATGTTCGGGTGTAACTTACCATATACCTAGGGTTGAGACACGCCTAGGCCAGCATCAAGAAACGACCATGTAAGGGCCTAAGGGAACACGCCGTGTAGACCATATACATTCCGTGTAGTCTCATTATAGAGAGAGTCGTGTGGCTAGGCTTTGAAGAAGGGCTCAGGTAGGGGATGAAAATTCAAGTACATGCCATGTGTAAGAACAACACGCTGTGTCTTTGGGGGTGTTACACGACCTGTTCTGGCATATGTACATGACCATGTGAGAGACTTAAATGAAAACACCTTGATTTTATTATACACTACATGTAGTCTTGTTATGTAAAACGTGGATTTTTTCATTATCCTATTCCATTCTTATGCTTTCAGTTCATAGTCAATGACGATCTTAATCTATTGCGTGTGTTTTTCCATGTAGAGTCATGTCGCGAAGACGACCACGAGTTTTTCGCCAAGAGAGAGGAAATTATTATACTCTAGAGACGGTAGGCCACGAGATACCGATAGATCCCACAGCAGTGCCAGCTGTGGCGCTAGCTGTTATACTAGACGCAGGTGGGGATGTTCTGTTCCATGAAGGATTCATGTGGTTTATGAAGACCTTCTAGGGAGCACCACCGATTGACACATCAATGGTATAGATAACACATATATTTCAGTAGTAGAATCCACCTACATTTTTAGGGGATGGTGGACCACAAGCTACAGAGTCATGGCTGAGTTATATGTAGAAAATTTTCAAGAATCTGGAGACACCTCTTGGGAGGAGGGTCAATCACGCTACTTATATGTTGTGTGACTCCGCCAAGAGATGGTGGGATGTTACCACCCAAACTGAGAATCACCGAGACATGGCATGAGAAATTTTCAGGTAGTATTCTATGAATTTTTCTTTCTAGAGACACTATGGGAAGATATATCTTGAGAGTTCATGAATCTACATTAGGGAACCATGTCAGTGATGGACTATTCTGCCCACTTCACCGAGCTACAACGTTTTCACCTGTTCTAGTGGGTGATGAGACGTTGAGGGCTAGACTCTTTGGGGATGGTCTTTGATATGACATCCAAGAACATGTGAATGTTTTCAGGTTTCCTACAGTGCATGCTATTGTGAACTAGGAACTGATTACTGAGAGGAACCTACGGGAAGCTAGTGGTGCGGGCCTGGGTGATTCAGCACTAGTTTCTGGTACTATTATTACCAGCTAAAGGAAGGGGAAGATGGATTTCCCTCATGGTATAAATAATCTCTAGAAACATTCTTCAGGTGGCCAGGTGATGAACTACCAGTGTGGCAAAGAGGGGCACAAGAGACCTCAGTGTCCACGTGACCCAGTGGAGTGTCGAGAATGCTGTAATACAGGTCATCTTCAGTGTTTTGTAGGGTGTTTCCATCAGAAACTAGTGAGAGGGGTTCTGTGAAGACTCCTCCTGTAGGAGTAGGGCCATCTGCTTCTTACCAGTCATAGAATTGGATTATGTCAGGACGTTCAGACCAAGGTCGTGGTCATGGCTATGGTATCCAGAAACTAGGATCTGAGTGACAGAAGTGCGGGTCAGCTCAGGGTGGCTAGGCTGTGTCGTAGGGCCGCAACACCAGGTATGCATTTGCAGTGCAACAGACCCAACATGAGTAGGATCCCAGACCATCCACTGTCAGAGGTACTATTCTAGTTTCATCTATTTTATCTTAGGTAATTTTTGATACTGGTACTACACATAGCTTTAAATCTGTGCCCTTTATGGATAGCCTTAGGCCTTATGTTTCATCTTCTTATGATATCATGAGACTAGACACTCCATTTGGAATTATAACGATATGTTTGCATCAGTGCAAGGAGTGGCCCTAGAGGATGGTGGGTATCACTTTCTATCGGACCTCTATGTTGTAGAGATGACGACCTAAGATTTCATTCTTAGAAAGGACTGGTCGGTACCCCTTCAAGAATTTGTAGATTTCTATTGTCTTTGGGTGAGTTTCACGTCACCAGAGGGCAGAGAGTTTCTATTAAAGGCTAAATGGGATGTCCTTGTGAGCCAAGTTGGACCCGAGCATCATGGGCGAGGTGGAGTGATAGCACAGATTGCGAGTTTATATCTAGATGACTAGGGAACAAGTCAGAAGTATTTTCCTCCATTAGTTATTCGTTTCAGGGATGTCTTCCCAAATGAATTTTCTAATCTAGCTCCAGAGAGAGAGGTGGATTTCTCTATTGAGCTTGTTTGAGGAGTGACACCAGTGTCCATTCCTCTTTACGGGATGGCTAAACCAGAATTATAGGAGCTCAAGAAGCATTTGGAGGAGTTGTAGGCAAATGGATTCATCCGACCAAGTACTTATCCTTGGGGTTCACCTGACCTGTTTGCGAAGAAGGTGGATGGTACCCTCAGACTCTATGTGGATTATCAGAAGCTGAACAAGATGATGGTTAAGAACCAATATCCATTATCGAGGATTGATGATCTCTTTTATCAACTTCGATGAGCATGAGTTTTATATAAGAGTGATTTGAGATCTGAATATCATCTATTGAGCGTTAGACCATCAGAAATACCGCTTACAACCTTTCAAAGAATATATGGTCTATACGATTACTCTGTCATGCCGTTCAGACTCACGAACACGCCATCAATTTTTATGGCTCTAATGAATCGTGCGTTCCACCCATATATGGATTCTTTTGTAGTAGTCTTCATGGATGATATCTTGGTGTAATATCACACTCAACACAACCATGATACCCATCTTGAGATCATAGTGAGTACACTGAGAGAGCATCAGTTATATTCTATGCTCTCAAAGTGCCACTTTTTGATGGACAGATTCACTTTTTGGGTCATATTATCTTAGAGTTAGGAGTTGCAGTAGACCTAGAGAAAGTGAGAGCATTAGTTTTCTTAGAGAAGCCTAATAATTTGTTTGAAGTACATAGTTTCATGGGGCTGTCTGGTTACTACAAGTGCTTTATATACGACTTATCCTTCGTAGAAGCACTATAGACAAGTTTGACTAAGAAGGGTATGATGTTCGTTTGGTTAGATGCTTGCGAGACAGCCTTTCAGGAGATGAAGGGAAGGTTAACATCAGCACAAGTCCTAATACTTCCAGATCAAGGTAATAACTATACAGTTTACTGTGATGCATCCGGTATTGGGATGGGAGTGGTGTTAATGCAGTGTGATAGAGTAGTGGCGTATGAGTCTTGGAAGTTAAGGCCACATGAGAGGAATTACCTGACGCATGATCTCGAGTTGGGTGTAGTTGTTCATGTGTTGCTCTGTGGGAGATATTATCTCTTGATAGAAAATTTTGTGGTGTCTACAGACCACAAAAGTCTGAAATACTTCTTTACACAACATGTCCTGAATTTGAGATATCTAAGGTGGGTTGAAGACCTTCAATCCTTCGACTTTGAGCTTGTCTATACATCTGGTAAGGGTAACGCAATAGCCAATGCACCGAGTAGAAGGAATCAGATACATGTAGTGCAAGAGGCCAATGGTGAGTGGAAGCTTATGGATATGTTATTTGAGATGCATTTGGAGGTGTACAATAGTCAGGGGAAAGCCTATATTTTGTCTTTAGCTATGGATTCTACCCTCCTGAATAGAGTGAATATGAAACAAATATCATATTCAAAAGGCCTAATTCTACATGACTTGGTGGAAAGTGAGGACCCTACTTTTGGTTAGACGGTAGGCGATGATGAGGTACTACGTATCCATGGACGAGTGTGGGTTCCAAGGGATATACACAAAGATTTGATGTGGGAGTTTCATGATTTAGTTTGGGTAGTGCATCCCGGAGTTACCAAAATGTGCTGTGAATTGAGAAGTTAGTATTGGTGGCCGAGTATGAAAAGAGAGGTAGCTGGTATTGTTATGGGATGTTCCACCTGTCAGCTGGTGAATGTGGAGCATCAGAGGCCAGCCAGACTATTACAACAGTTACCCATTCTGGAGTGGAAATGGGATGATGTTGCGATGGACTTCGTGACCGGGTTGCTGAGGTCACCTCGAGGCACTGATGATGCGTGTATTTTTGTAGACATGCATACGAAGGTTGCTCAATTTTTTTCGATCAAGGAGACCTTTGGTGTTGATGAGCTCTAGAAGTTGCATATCCAATAGTTATAACGTCTTCATGAGGTCCCTCATTTTATCATTTCAGATAGGGACACCCATTTTACATAACATTTCTGGAAGAGTTTTCAGAGGGAACTGGGTACACAAGTGCTTCTGAGCACAGCCTACCACCTTAAGACCGATGGCTAGTTAGTGCGTACGATACAAGTGCTTGAAGACATGCTACGTGCATGTGTCTTGGACTTTGGGGGATTTTTGGAGAAGCACATACCTATGGTCAATTTTTCCTATAAAAATAGTTTTCAAAAAACAATTATGATGAAACCTTACAAAGCTTTATATGGTAGGCTATGAAGATCCCCCTTGTGCTGGTAGGAGGAAGGTGAGGTAGCTTTACTAGGACCACGTCTTGTACAGGAGACTTTAGAGTAGGTACATTTGATATAGAATAGGATGGCTACTAAATAGTCTTGTCAAAAATATTATGCTAATCGACACAGACAATCCTTGGAGTTCGTGTTCGGGGATCATGTTTTCTTGCATGTTTCACCAAGGTTGGGACAGAGGCAGATCAAGAGGTAGGGTAAACATTCATTGAGGTATTAGGGGCCATTTGATATTCTAGAGAGGGTCGGGCCAGTTGCCTATCGATTTTGGTTACCACAGAGGTACTGGGCCATGCATGATGTCTTCAACATATCTCCTCTACGCCGTTACCACTCAGTCCTGTCTCACGTTTTTCAACCCAAGGATGTTGAACATCAGGTCGATTCATCCTTTGAGGAGCAACCGATTCATATTGTTGATAGGAGAACGAAGGTTATCTGAGGTCAGTCAGTTCCTCTTGTACATGTCCTATAGCAGCATGGCCATGTGCAGGATGAAACTGGGAGTGGGAGACCAATGTACATGCTCAGTGGCAAGAGTTATTCTCAACTTTATCTTCACCACCATAAGAAGTGAAATTCAGGGATGAATTGCATTAAGGGGGGAAGTTTGTAAGAACCATGTTCTTATTCATGAGGTACGAGATTATTCATTTCCTATTTCTTTATGTTTTTTGAGAAAACAAGGGAAATGTGGGAAAAATAAAAAAATTTATGGGTACATGATGTGTTCTTTTGTACAAACGTAGAGTACTTTGGCTGTCTAGGATGAGAATATAGGGCGTGTAGGCATGTCAGTGATGAAGGGTGTAAAAAAAATTGCACGCCATGTACTAGTATATACAAGCCGTGTAATCTGTATGTAGGTGAACAATAAGGTGACTTCCAGTGGAATGGATGTACACACCATGTACTAAGAAATACACACCGTGTAACCAAGTCGACAGATGAACAGTGAGGCGGTGGAAGGTGGCTGCCAGAGGAATAGTTAAAAAAATGGAAAGTACAGGCCGTGTACTTTAGAGTAAACGCCGTCTAGTTATGTTTTTTCATTAAAAATAGGTAGTAGCCTACTAATTCAGAAGAGGAGGCATAGAAATCAATGAGAGTCGTGGGAGAGAAGGTTAGAACAAGGAGGGACTCTCGACCGCACATCGAGAATCTGATTCCTTCACCGTCAATCTCGTTTGAACCGCGCATGTGAGATATTATCTCTTATTTAACCTCTCCTTCAAATTAATTCCCTAAGGGAAGTTATTTGAGTTTGAACAGGTAAATGTTTATCCTAGATCTACTTCGTTCTTGGGAGATTCGGTAGGATTCGTTCACATATATCAATCAGAGGAGATCGAGGTATGTGGTCTGATGTTTATTTCCAACTGTTGAGTTAATTTTGTGTATCGTGGTGCTATGTTCCCATGTTTTGGTGTGTCGTGTGGTTGAGGGATTGACTGTTAAGATACCTATAATTTCATAGGTAATATAATGAAGAAGTATAAACTACTGTTTCAGATTTTTTTCCTTGATCTAGGGCCACCCTGTCGGTGCGTTTTAATTATTTATCTGTTTGGCCTGGATAACCATGGGTATTCCATGATTATAAGCATGTTTTGAGTTTATTGAGAGAAAATATATATAAATTTATTTTTTATGTGTTGGGATCGTCCCGATTACATGCTTATCCTGAGGGAAGTGTTTTTCTTATCCTGAGGGCAGGGTTTCGTTTAGCCTGAGAGAAACTTTTCTTATGCCTGTGGGTAGTGTTTCGTTTAGCCTGAGGGAAAATTTTCTTATACCTATGGGCAGTAGCTTCCAGGCCTGAGGTAAATATCTCATTCGACTAAGGGTAATAATGGTTATGCATAAGGCCAATCACCCGTGGGTTTCGATTCTGATTACCTAAGGGTAATAATTTTCATGTCTGAGGACACTATTTACTTTGAATATTCATGCTGGTGATTTCTTATGTTATACCTGCCAAGATAAAGAACATGCTTGGTATTGTTATTACCCTCTACTTGTTAGATATCCTATTGTGGTTTTTTCTATGGCACTGTATAGGAGAGTGTCGATCGAGGTCGGGTCTCAGGAACGTGTAATTCAATTATATTGAATTGTTAAATAATAATTTATTGGTAAAGTGACTGGTAGGAGTATCTTCTTTTGAGTACTTCTAAGCTTATTGTATTTCTTTATTGCATACTGCTCTTGCACATTTTTCAGTGATAGTTGGGCAAAGGCCATTGGTGGTTGCATAATGGGATTTATTTCTCAAACCCTGTTTGGGTCATGTGTTGGGCCCAAACAGATTATATCTCTTTAGGTGTTGATAAGGTCCAGAGTCCCTATATATGTACTTGATTTTTGCAGAAGAGTAAGAGAGAATGGGACCGATCTTAGGCTTGTGATGCTGCTGAGTTCCCGCTGCACTATTTTGTTTTGTTGTTTTATACTTGTACCTTGTGTTGTATTGTTTTAGAATGTAGTGTATCCTGCTTTGGATACTTTCTTAGAATTAGGGACATATTGCATCATCATATATATGACTGTTGGTCATCTTTTACTTCAGTATAGTTGTCCATTTTAGCATGGTATTGTTTAAAGCTTCTGCTTTTGGTATGTATTTATTTTCTCCACTACGCTACACTTTGACAGATGAGGGCATAGTTTCCCCACTATCATACCTAGTCCTTCACTACTAGTTGGAATCCTCTGGCCTTTAGAGAAATGCGCTTGAGTTCATGTGACCAATCGGGTTCGGGGAAACCATTGTGTGGTACTCGGATTCGGGACGTTGCAATTTGTACAATGGTCATTCAATAAAATTATGCACGAAGCATTGTTCACATGACATTATATTCTTATTATTATGCCATACCTAAAAGATGCTATTATTTTATGAATATTATAATACATATTTTATTCTCTCATGGATCTTCTTTATCAACAGATTTTTCATACTATTTTGATTCATTTATTATGTTATGAAATGTCTTTTCCCATGACTAATTATATATACATTTTGGTGTTTATATTTATTGATGATACCCATATTCTCATCTTATTATCACTTTTGATATTTTATTATTGATTCTTATGTTTACTGAAATTGATAATTTCATATCACCCCTTTTTTATGTTTCCACTTCTCAAGATATGAAGATAACATATGTTTGAAATATATTTAACAGTTTATTGTATAATGAATTTGTAAAAGATGTTGAATACTCATTTTTTATTATTAAGATTCTCATATAATTGAAAAAAAATCATTTAATAAAAGGGAATAATTTATATTAACCAATGTTAGGTTCTAATTCACTAAAACTCAAAACATAATGGTTTTGGGAATGAATTATAATGAAATATTTTCCTTCTATCATGTAATCACTAAGATGTTAAGTTTTGGCCATCATAGCAACACTGTGTTTCTACCTCACTATGGATCACTCACTATGTTTCACAAAAAATTATGCAATTGTATATAAAAATAATTTAAATTATTAAGGAACCTCACATATACTTCTCCATAATCATTCCACACTCACACCCAAAAAATGTTATGTTCCTTAATATATTCCACAAGTCATTATTCCCATCCATGAAACTACATAAAAACCATATCATCATCTCATAGTAAATATAGTTCTCACATACCTTATCAACCTCTAATTTCATTAATAACAAAGTAAAAAAGTCTAAAAGCAACCATAGATCATGTATCTGGAACTAGAAATCAATTAATCATCACCCATTGACACGAACCAATCATTGGTTGTAGAAAAAAGACATTATTTTCATAGGTTAAATGTAGTAAAATTGATAACCATAGGGTTAGCTCTATAAATAATTGATTATTTTTTCCCACATTGATTAAAATAAGTGGGTGTCATGGATATTTTGATTCATTGAAAATAAAATAAAATAAATGAAAAAATGATTTTGAAAATAATACGATGATAAAAATGATTTGGTCATGTTTGGTTTTCCAATTCTAATACTATAATAATCCTTATATTATTAAAATAATCTTTTAATTAACTAATACATGTAATAATAAACAATTGATTCATCAAACACACAAAATTGGAAGATATTATTGAAACTAATCTAAAAATTATAATTGTTATATCACCCCATGTATTTTATATGTGTGTGAAAAGTATAAAAGACACCAAAAAAGTAAACAACAACTCATGTGATAAGGTTATTTCGAATGACGTTTTGATGTTCTTATGTAATTAGTTACTCATTTCCCTCACACACATGCCAATATTTTCTAGGAACATTCAACTCATTTTTACATGTTCATCCAACAAAAAGATATATTAAGTAGAGTTATATAATGCAATATCATCCAAGGTAGTAAAAAATGAAAATCATTAAAACATTAATCATTGTGGAACCCTATGATCCCAAGGTAACTTTTAGTTTTTATCATAGAGATGGTTTTAAATTTTGGGAAGTAATGTGGTGGTTTGTTGCATAAATATAGATTTCGGAACCTAAATATGTAATTGAGGGTAGATCATTCCATTTTCCAAGACATGGTGAGCATGGGAAAAACCTATGTAAAACATGAAGGGTCAAAATTATAATGGCTGGGTAAAGTATTAGTTGGGGAACTGTGTGGGTCATCTTATAGACCCTGGCTAGAGTGGCTCCCACACACTGTTAGAAGGTAATGTTGGGTCAAAACAGACATGATTTTCAATCCATTCTATTATGGGTTACTATTCCAAGAACCCATAGGCTTGGTGTGATCTTGGAAACCATGTTGTGGTGGGAAGTACTAGTCCATGGTAGTAGTTTCATTAGAATTTGAAATTCACGATTTCACCCTTGATCTTTTTAGAGGAGTTTGAAATATAAATTTCACCATGTGTGATTATTAATAGGGTATTTTTAATACATCATAAGCCAATTTTCCACCTCTATTTAATCATTCTTTATCCTTCTATAGAGTGGGTTCTCAAAAAATCAATTTTCGGGAATTGTTATTGATGTAATTAATTCATTGAGAAGTAACTAAGGGGGGTTTTTTCCCTCTTAGTATTTACCAACATTATCTAGGAACATAAGGATCTCATCCACATTGTTTTGAATCATTACTTTAGAAGGCATCCTTGTTTCTTATATTTGATGGTAGATATATCTATACCATGGTTCATTCACATGGAATAATTAATGGTCCTTGTATTTACATTTGGGTTAGTTTATAAAAATGTTAATTATATATCTATGAATTGGTTTCTCATAAATACATATTTTTAGTCTTGGAAAATGGTTTTAAAGTGTTTTTCCTTAAAAATATTTTTATAAACTACATGTGTTTGATGAATTTAAAAAATAGATGATTTAGACTCTAAAATTGGGTTTCAATAATGATGGAAATAGTGATTTTAATGATGAAAATGTTTTATACAATTGTGATCATGATTTTGTTTAATGTTGTGAGAAGAACATAGAAATTTGGGAACCTTAGGTACAATGTTTTATGGACATAAGAAATATTCTATGAGTATATAACTACTATAAATTATGATTGTGATACTGATACACTATGTTTGGAATTAGTATCATAGGATTCAAATTATACTAGCTCTGTGTTATCTGTCTATCAAAGATTCATATTCCCATCTAATATTTAACAAACATACTATTTCGGTGTACGGTGAACTACCATATCACAAAATTATGATTCATCATTTTTCATTTACCACATCTCTCCATGGAAATTATGAAAGAAAATACATTTACATATGATATATATTATATTTAAAAAAAATTTACTCTTATTTAATTTTTATTTAGAACATACCCTTTTTTTTCATCTTGGGTAAATATAACAATTGTTTTTGAGGAAGTGTGGACTACCAACCCTCAATGCGATGTGATTCATTCACAAACTGAATATAATGTATTAAGGATACATTTAGTGAACATATAAGATATATATATAAAATAATAATTCCACTTTAATGATATTATATATATATATATTCATATATTTCATTTACTTTATTTCTTTTAATACATTAATAAAACAGAAGCAACATTCATACGTACGTATGGGATAATGTTTCCATGAACGGCGTATTCCATTTCATATATCTATAATATATATCATTATAATAAAAATAAACGGAATATTAATTATATTAATATCATGTTAAAAATTATTGAAACCATGATATAATTATAATTATCAAAGAATCAACAAATTAATACACATGCAAAAAAAAAGTAGATATTACCCGAAGTGAAACCTTAACAAACAATAATTTTTAACAAGAAGGAAATATAAAGACAAAATAATACCATATATGGTATTAGATATAATTATATGGTTCTATAATTTAATTATAATAAGCATATATTTAATATATATATTTTTTGAATTATTATGATGAGAGTCAAGACAAACGGTAAGGGATTTCATCCAACTTTTTATTTCTATGAGATACATGGAAGATACACCATTTATTCATTTTGTGTTGTATATATACATACCATGAATATATTTTATTAATTTTATAATTAAATATATTATTTACATATCCATTTTACGATCATTCTATAATGGGGTTTATGTTCCAACTATTACCAAATCAGTAAAGTATTTTCATCTCAAATTACCTTCTTTGAGACACATGCCCTGTTAAGCACCTATATTTTTCCATGAAGTGAATATAATACCATTATAATGTTATATAATTAATATTCATATTTTAATGATATTTTAATCTTCATTTAATTTCATTTCATTAAATGAAGGGTAAGCTTCAATGTTACCAAGTGGTAAGAGTTTATTCAAACAATAACATATCTTTTAGAGATTTTTAATGTTTATGCTTCATTTAACATATTATATGAATTTTATTAGGTTTTAAATTGTTTCAGGATGTCTTCATCTCTTACTAATCAGGAGATATATTTTTTTAATAGATAATTTATCCTAGAAGAATCTCTTAAAATATGAGGTAAGGACTAGTGGGGAAATTCCCTCAAGAAAACCATTTGATTGACCCTAATCTAGTGGAAATTATTGTCCAAATTATTCAATACCAAGTTCATGAGGGTTATGGAAACTAGGAACATATGGTGTATCATGATTTATAGTTAACAAAAATAATCCATTAATATTTCATGGTGATATAGAAACATAACAAACCATGGATGGTATTTAAAGAATATAGTTGATTTTCTACATTTGAAAGACTTACTGGATTCTAAGGAGATATTTTATACCTATATGACTAAAAAACATGGAAGGAAATTATAGGATTCATTCATGTAATCAAAAATCTATAGGAAAATCACATTGACCATTTTCCTAAAGGCCTTTAATAAATAGTTCAACCTGTATCATTTTCAGTGGAGAGGGTATGATTTTTTTTTGAATTTTTATCAAGGATACCATTCAGTAATGGAGAATTATACTCATTTAACTGAGTTTTTGAATCTATTTCTAGATAATTTAACTATTGAATACCTAAAAGATAGATTATTTGAGATGGGTATGAATCCTTATATTTTATCAATGTTCATTCTCTTTTGGGTACTGGATTTTACTAAGGTAGTTGATAATGTTGTTATGGATGAAGAAAAATTATCTTGGAAGATAGATCATAGTGACGATTCTATTTTAGAAGGGGGTATATATGGTTTTTGATATGTCTAAAAAATAAATTCCAACAAGGGTGATTAGACTATATTAAATTAGTAATATTAGATTATTTGGGACAACAACTATTAGTTTTCTTGTAGTGTGGAAATACTTTATATACTAGGTCTGAATGTCCGGTAGAACCAAATATTCTCCATTATTTTTGAAAATAAAGACACCTATTTTTTAGAAATTTTACCCAAGGGAATTAGATATGGATAAACTCTTAATAAAGGTCAAGAGGTTTGGTCTACTTTATAAAAAGGGTTTGAATACTATTATTCGGAATAGGGGGGATACCATGTAGTGAGGAAGGTTCATATTTCG
Source organism: Viscum album (assembly GCA_963277665.1). Classification (NCBI taxonomy): domain Eukaryota; kingdom Viridiplantae; phylum Streptophyta; class Magnoliopsida; order Santalales; family Viscaceae; genus Viscum; species Viscum album. Next base: position 679,263,909 of record OY728165.1, read on the forward strand.
GCTGATGCCACTTGTATTTATGAGGTAAAGTATGCACAATAGGAATTTTAATTCGGGACATATAATATGAGTGGTGTGGTGTTTATTTAAACCTTAATTAATCTGTATTTGATTGATTTTGAAGAATATTGTCCTTTTATACCATCAATAATGACTTATCTATTTAGATTATGATCAGATCTTATTCCATTCATGATATATATTTTCACACCGTTGGGAAGGTGGAAGGAACAAGGTTTTAAATATTCAGAGTATTGGTTTATGATCTATGACTATGATGTAGTGTGAAATTTCATGTTACTTGATCTTGGATTCATTTACCTCATTATTTTAATATATTTAGTTATATGTTTTATAGCCCACATTTCATTTTATCATCATTGGGTTTTCTTTGTATCTATTGACGAGGTTACTAAAATCCTTCCGGGTGAGTGGGATCAAAGATATAAGTGTATGAGAATTTTTTTACTTAAGGATCTAATGATATCTTGATTATTATTATAGATTTTATTTTATTTTATTAACCCGTGTTTATGTGGACCACTTCCCACTGTAGTGTATGAGTACCTTGAGTTATTTCATAGTGATTTTTCTAGATTAACACCCCCAAGAGAGGAAAACATTAAAATTGAATTTATATTAAATAATATTCTTATATCCTTGATACCATATCATATCCGTTGATTTAAATGAGATTAAAGTATATCTTGAGGATTCTGAGGACAAATGTTTTGTTTATCTGAGCTTGTCACCATGGGCTTCACCAGTTTTGTTTGAAAAGAAGGTCAATAAAGGACTATTTATTTATGTTCATTACCTTAAAGTAATTAGGTTACTGTTAAGAACATTTAATCATTTTCAAGAATTTATGACCCATTTTATCTACTCAAGGAATCCTAATGGTTTATTATGATTCATCTAAGATTAGAGTACAGTCAAAATGTTTTTAAGAGAAAGATAATCCTTATACAACATTAAATAGTGAGTATCAAAATAATGAGTATATGGTTATGTAACTTTGTATTTATAATAATTATGTGTGTTTTATGGATTTTATGAATAATATAGTTGATCTATTCTAGTTACCTTTTGTAGTTAATTTTTTTGGATAATAATTTAGTATACACCACAATGTTGGAGGAACACAAGTATCATCGGGATAATGTTCATAGAACACTTAAAGAAAATTATGAGTATATAAAACTTTATAAATGTAAATTTTGGATTAGGAAGTAATGTTTGTTGGATATTTTAGACCAAATAGGTGAATATCAGTGGATCCTAAAATGATTTAGGAGGTTATGTCATGGGACTAGCCGAAAAATATGTTTGAGATTCATATTTTCTTGGGTTTCTACAGTTATTACACAAATATTATTTAATATGTTTTGAGGATTTCATAACCTATGATGGTGTTTAACTACAATGGTGTTTGGTTGTAATGGATTGATAGTTTTAAAGGTAATTTTAGGAACTAATTCTAAGGTCTATTTTTTCCCTATACTAATTATTCAATAATTAGTTTTGGGTTATCATGTTTTTTGTTATTCCTTTGGTATGAGAGTCAGATATTTTATTATGAAATAGAAACATTTGGAATCATTTGGATATCACACACTATACCATATTAAGAAGAAATATCCCATCCATGATCTTGAGTTGTCCATGATAGTGCATGGACTAAATACATGGTGTTACTATTTTTTTGGGGTGGGTTTTATTATTTATTTAGATCATTAGAGACTGAAGTATATTTTTACCAAATGGGATATAAACATATAAATATAAGAATATGGTTGAGTATAATTATAATTTTGATTTAGATATTTCATATAATCCTAGAAAGTGAAATGTGGATGTTGAATCGTTGAGTAAGAAATTATCAACCCAATATTTAATGAAATAAGTGGAAGAGTGGTATTTGATTATTTTTCTTGATATGATTCACTTGGTTGTGGAAGATGATTATGGATATGTGTGTTTATCTTATATGTAATATGATTCCACATTTAACTATTGGATTAAGCTTGGAAAAGAATCATATGATGACTATAATACTTTTAGTATAATCTTTTATAGTGGGGAGACCACGAGTGATTGGTCTTGATCTCATATTGTTGGCTTATTATTTGGATGTATACTGGTAATTCCATTAAAAATGAGGTATTATTTTATAGATATTATTAATTAGTCGGGTTTTCTATTTTCACTTTGGGAATAAAGACATTTATCTTCTTTTAAGACATCATTATTGGTGGTTGGGGATGAAGTGTTTGATTGAAAACATCATATCAAGATGCCTTACAGACCATAAGATTACTTTGGAGAACATGGGACCTAATAATTTATAATAGATTTAACCAATTATGGTATGAAATTTGATGAGTTATCCAAGTAATTATTTTTTGGTTTACTACATAATCCTAGAGAAAATAATGCGATCTGGGTGATTTTTGATCATTTTAAAAAATAATCTCCTTTTCGTCCTATTATAGAGATAATAAAAGTGAAAGATATTGAACATCAGTATATATGAGAGAACATGAAACTCTATGGGAAACCTTTTTCTATTATTTTGATAGATTCCCATCATTTACATATTTTTTTTGGAGATTTTTAAAAGAGGAAATGGGTACTCAATTGAAGTTAATCATAGTGTATCACCATCAAATTAATTGAGATGCTGATTGAGAAATTCATATTCATGAGGATATTCTTTGGGTGTTCATGTTTTGTTTTGGTGGTTCTTATGGAAACAATTTTCCCATGGTTGAGTTTTCCAACATTACAAGCTATTAGGATCTGATTAAAATGATTCGTTTTGAATCATTTTAAGCCCGGCCATGTAGATCTCTCTCATTTTTCCATAGTAAGAGTATAGTATTTGGTTAAATTAAGTATTTTCCAATAGATAATAGAGAAACTATATTTAATACAAAAAAGTTTATAAATGACTAATTTTTTTCAAAAATATATGGTTTCTCAGGGTTTCAAATCATTTAACACATAATTATTTTATAACTTATGATGTGTTGAGACCGAGGTTTATTTAACCTTTCACAATCAATGAATGTCTTATAAAATAGGAATACTAGTCAAACTTATCTTATTATTTTACATAAAATCATGAAATATTTCATGCTTCCCAAATTAGGTGGTATTAACTAGACCATTTTCATGTGTTAGACTGGGAAGCTATTGGTCTTGACCCTAGGACCTTAATGGTTGAGCAACCATTTCGGAATATGGATTATCAAAATAAGGTACTTCTGGGTAAAAAAATTTCTTGGTATCATTTAATATGGTATTACAGAAGGTATATCCATGAGACATAGGAGTATGAAGAGATGATGATTCAATGAGGGCCTTATATATTTATAATTCTAGAATCCTATTAACATTGGAGTGATATAATATATCATGGAGGGTAGAATTGTGACTACCTATAATTCATTGGTATTTTTTTAAATTTTGAGCATTGAGTTGGTTAAATTCATAATGAAGATGTTTTGGAGGTGATTGATGGATTCAAGAGTGTTTTTGGATCCTCTGAATATCACATGGGAAAAATAGTTCTATAATATGCCTGAGAACCACCTGTGCAAATGGGAAGGGTTAAAACGTCTATGGATGGGCATGAGAAATTTAGGATCATCCTATAGACCACAATTAAAGTAACCACTTCCAATCCATGGTAGAGGGAATGGTGGTTCAAACAGAAATGTTTTTTACACCATAATATAGGGGATATTTATTTCAAAATGTCTAATATTATTTCGATAATGGCCAAAATTCCATGGTTGGAAACACTCTTCTATGTTACTAGTAGTTTCAAAATTTTAAAAGTACGATTTAGCTGTTGATATTCCGGGAGGATTTTAACCACTTATTATAAACATGTTAGGTCATTAATAGGGGATTTCTAATGCATCATAAACCATTTTCACACCTCAATTAATCCATTCCCCATCCTCTTTATTATTGGGGTCCTAATACAAGGAAGTATATGAATGATTCTTAATGTTATTTATTTATTTTTTCGTGGATAAGGGTTGTTCATTCATTCTTACGATTTACCTCATTGATATAGGATTTTGAGAATCTCACGATCTTCATTTCTAATCACTATTTCTAAAGAATAAAAATCTTCCCCTGCATGATATTTTACTGCCTCTGTATAGTGGTTCCCTCTAAGGGAAAACTTCATAGTTCCTATATTATCCTTTGGTCTGGTTTATGAAACATGAATTATGATATAGATATTTACATACATGAGGTATATTTTTTATAAATACATCATTGGGGGATTACAAATGGATTTAAAGGAAGTTTTCTTTAATAATTGTTTTAAGAAAATCACATATTAAATGAAACGTATCAAAGGTGATTTTGAAACCAAAATGGGTTATCAAGCATGGGAGTGGAAATTATATTCTTATTGAAAAGGTTTTATAAAATTGAGAGAATGGTTTACTTTTTTTTTAGAAAAACATTAGTAGGTGTGAAGCTAAAATGGGATATTATTGTGATACCGATAGACTATATAGAGGATCATTATCATAAGATTCAGGTTATTAAGGCTTAGTGTTCCTTGCGTATCTTAGTTTTTTATTATCACAGTCTACAGCCCAATTATGCATTGTTTTATTTGTTGATGGTATTTTTATTTCGTGATTTATCATATGTTTATTTTTTGAGATGTGGATTATTATTTAATACATCCCTATATAAAATCGTTAATGTTTATTTACATATTCTTACATTTTAGATGAAGAAGTAATTGAAAGAAAACCAATGGATATTTGATATGATTTTTTTTCCAGTGGAATTCATTATAAAACAAGTATTTTAGTTTTATCCAAATGGATTGTTTTGATATGTCTCTTGGTTAGGAACTTCTTATTTAATGATGTAATATGTTTGTTATCCATATCTTATCATACATGATAAATGTTATTTTCAATTTTAGGGTGAATTCATTTCCAATGAATATTATATTGAATCCCTATTGATTTTCATCAACCCATGGTGATCAAGAACACACTTTGGGCCTTATAGTGAGCCATATTAGGTGACGTGTCAGGATAAATTGCGTTGGTTTATTATAAAAATTTTGAAAAAATAATTATAAAAAAGAAACTAAAAATAAATTTCAATAAACTAAAAATAATTTTATTCAATAAGTAAAAGGATACATAATTACTAAAGGAAAATATTCCTCTCCCCAATCACTCGAGATTTACCCCTCCATGAAAATAGTAACATAGATTAAAGTGGAAGATGAAGTCATTATACAATTATATAATAGAATAAATACTAATGTTAGATGACACCAATAGTAGATTCTCTATGGGATTATGGATAGTGTAGTTTCAATATTCCTTTTACCTATTGTTCTTCATATATATCCTTAGTTTGTATCTTTTTGGTAAATGAAAAAACTATGATATCCAAATAATTTTTTATAAATGTTTATTTTATACCTTTTAATTCCAATATCTACATAGTCAATTGTTATTATAAATCCATTGATTTATTTCCTTATAATTTATAAAAATATCTTTTAATATTATGATCAACATTTCCCACAATTATTTGTTTCCAGTATAATGAAATGGTACCTCAAATCCCTGAATTTAAGTGTCCATTACCTCCTAAATTAATTTAAATTAACTTAATGAGGCATATAATGAGGTTACTATGAATTTTATAATATTTATAGCACCCATGATGATATTTACCTTGTAGGGATATTCTTTTGGGGGTGTGGAAACAATGATTTTGACGATTTGGATTATGCTTATAGAGCTCAATGTTCATTCTTATTGAGCTTGAATTCTTTTTATGCATGTAATAACAATGATACAATATTATTTTAAATAAATCTTATAATCGATTATTGACGGTTAAATAGGGAGAAGATGATGTAACACCCTAAGATTTTGTAATTTTTTTTAAAATTATTTTAATATTTTTGATGTTTGGAATTTCATAAAAAACTAATAATAGTTTGTTTTATATTAAAGCTATATTTTTGGCTTAAAAAACAATCTTAATCATGCACAATATATTACACAAATTTTATCTTGATATACATGTCACATCGAGGTCAGCAAACATTACAAACAATAATAACATTCCTCAATGGTTTGTGTTGCACACAATACCATGTTTTACCAAATAACAATATATTATTTAATATAAATAAATGTTAAATTAGTAATTTTTTAAAATTGTTAACTAAATTATGAATGTATATGATTTATAAAAATATAATATTAAATAGTTGGTTATAATTAATTAGAAATGATTTTGAAAACTGATTGAATATAAAGGAAATATTATTGTACCCAAAAAATATATTTTACAATAATAAATTAGATTAATTACAATTAGTGTATTCTATTAATGTTATGTAGATATTATTTTTTCAATCATATATTTTTATATTTATCCAATATTTTTATGGGCTTAAGATAAAAACAAACCCAACTATATGCATATAATACTATATTTCTTATTAAAGAATTTTTACCACCATTAAATGGATGAACTATTTTATATAAAAATTTTAGAACTTTTATTGAATATATATGTCAAAATAAACTTCATATTCCATATATAACAATAAAAACATTGTTATGATAAATGTATTGTATTTTTTGTTATGGTTTCATCTTAATGAATAGTTAAAAATGCTAAATTATTGTTCAAAACTGATTTTCATCCTAATTATTTATAAGGTTAAATTAAATTTTAAATTAGTTTTAAAGGTTAATTAGATGAATTTTTATTAATTAATACAATTTAGGTCATTTTAATCATTTTCAATATGAAATTGAATATAAAAACACAACAATCATTTGGATGTTTTTACATTAAAAAGCCTCAATGTCATTATATTAGTGGGATTAAATTTAAATTAATTTATGACACAACTATGATTGTAATTGAAAAAAGGATTCCATATTTAGAATAATATTAATTTTTAATTTTAATTTCTAATAATTTCATCTTAATTTTTTTACCCAAAATATAGTGAATGCAGTAACAATTAATTATATTGATTAAGGTAAAACTAAGCATAACAAGGGAATAATCGTTAAACTTAAGGGTGCAAATGACCTTTCCACTTGTCTAAAACTCATTGTAAGGAAATATTTATGATAAAAACCTAAAATTATATATATATAATTTTGTTTTGTTAATATTTTTTCAGTTAAAAACCTTTGTACACCTTACTTGTTTTAAAAAGTACAAAGTGACTCCTTCCCCTTACCTATAATAGGCCACCTCCTCTACCACTTACTCACACATCTCAAACAATTAAGGTTCATAAAATCTATACCCAAAACAATTACCAAAAACCATCTCTTCTTTTTTAATCCTCCATTTTGGAAAAATGTATTCTAAGTAGTCCGTCAGGTGAAAACCAAATGGAGTTACTTGATATAGAGGTAACACCCTCCCTCTAAATCTTTTCCATTATTTCTATTATCCACTCCATAAAATATTTTAATTCCCTGATTTTATAGAAATAAATTATCCATAATATACTATGATGTTTTTATTCTAATGGTTTGACCTATAATTTCACCAACGTCCATCTAATATGTAACAAACAATCTATTTACGTGCACAACGAACTACTATATCAGGAAATATTGATTAATTATTTTTGATTTACCACCTATCATGGTGGAAATTATGATAGAAAACCCATTTATATATGATATATATGATATATATGATATTTATAATTTCATTATTCTCATTAAATTTTTATTTATAACATACCCTTAAGCTTTCCATCTTGTGTAAATATGATAATTTCTTTTGAGGAAGTGTGGACTACCACCCCTCAAAGTTTTGTGATTCATTCACACACTACATGTAATGTATTAAATTTAAGTTTATTGAACATATATTATATATATAAAATCATAATGATATGTATTACATAATGTTATTTACCCACAGACATTTATTTAAAGTATCCTTTTCAATTATAAAAGGATGATTTTTAAGAAAATGTTTTAAATTAAATATTCAAAAAGTGGGTTTCAAAATGTTTTCAAGATTCCATTATAAGGTTTGAATTTAATTTTCATGGAATGCGTTTTTTTAAATTTTTTTATTCATTTATATGTTTTCAAGGAAAATGGTATTCAAAATTGATTGAAGCTTATTTTATAAATTTTCAAGGAAAATGGTTTTCAAAATGTTTGCATGATTCTTTATCACATTTTGAGGAAACTTTTTTTCAAACTTTTTTCAATATTATTTTTTATTTTTTCATGGAAAATGGTTTCCAAAATGATTTCAACCATCTTTTATAAGTATTACAAGAAAATGGATTTCAAAAAATTTTCAACCTCTGGTTATATGTTTACAATGAAAAAGGTTTCTAAAAGGTTTTAAAATATATATTTATATGTTTTCATGTTTAACTTATCAAAAGTGGTGTTCAAGGGGTTTTATGTTACAAAGATCCCATTTCAAAGAAGAAACTATATTTACATCATGAATTGTTTTCAAGATATCCTTACAAGTTATTTTCTATCTAAGATAACATCCATTGATGATACTAAATCCCTATTAGTAAATAATCCAAATAATACACTCATATACTTTCTTTAATGGTTTATGTCTTAATGGAATGATGATTACTACAGTTGTTTCTCTTCCACAAGTTATATGATTTTGAAACCCACTATTTTCTATAGTTTATGCTTTGATGAAATTATTTTGAAACATTTATCTTTCACACATGACATTAGTTGATGATAGGATAAAGAAACCCATTTAATTAAATGTGTTACGATTTGATGTCTATAGAGACCATATCTTTTAATTGGTCATGATATGATGTATGTTATTTATCTTGGGTCACATGTATGAATGATTTTATTATGAGATCAGTGGGACCTATATCTCCTACAAATGCATTGGGTAATGATTTATATTACATGAGATAGTTATGGTAATCAATTAGATGTGAGTAATATTTTATGAGAAGATGGGAAAACTTGATCATTTATGAGGAAAGGTCTAAGACTGGGGACATCTTTATGTCCAACCCTATAGGTGTAGTCAAATAGAATATTGAATATGGGGAAATAAAATCCCAAAAAAGTAAAGGAATGTGACTGTGGATATTTTCGTGTCCCAACTAGTAGGTGTAGTCACCATAAAAAAGGAATAAGGTGAAAACTGATCCCTTATAAGGAAAGGACTATGACTGGGGTAGGTTGTGTGTCCAACCCAATAGGTATAGTAACCATAAAGATGAAATATGGGATAAAACAATCTATTCTGGGAATAGGACGAATCGTAAGCCTTTATAAGTAAAGTCTTGCAACAGGGGATGGTGGTGTGTCCCACAAAGTTGGTGTATTTCTCAGGAATTTCATTGATATGTTTTAGTAAAGTGACTCGACATAGAGGGAATGATATCACATGTTTATGTAATCCACAATTCAATGTCATATTCCAATGAAATGATTTCATGGATAATGTTATTCATATCCTTATAATTAATGCCTTATGAACTTCCAAGAATTATTAAATGATTCTTGTTTATGATCTTATGATACAAAGGTTTTGATATTTTAATGTAATGATCATGTTCTCATACCCCAATACTCATTTTTATGCTTACATGACTCCCATATTTACCCATAATTAGAATATAAGATCACCCCATTTTAGGTTTTCATCCCCAAGTTAGGAAGATATGTATTATTTTTGATGTCTCTAAGAAGGGAACTAGTAAATTAGAACCAAGAGAGAGAGAATAAATCTTATTTATGTACTAGTGTTTATATCCCCATGTTTAAAAGGAACTAAACTAATACGGAATTTGGGAATCCATTTTTTTAATGTTTTATGTATTCCTAAAATGTTATGTAATGTCTTTGTACATTAAAACTGGGTCATTATAGTTAGTATCTGAGAAAAGGTTTAGTAAAACTTTACAAACAAGGATGAGACAATTTTTGTGAGATCCGTAAGAATTTTTTTAAGGATACGTCTAGGGATGTAGCTAAGGATATGTATCAGGATGAGATAATGTTTAGGAAAATATCCTAGAATTTTGGTAAAGGGTAGAGTGAGTCGTTTTTAAGAAATATATATTGTTTAGGATAATAAAAGTGGATGTGGATTTGGTATAGATGTTCCTAGTGGTAACAACGGTAATAAGATGTCTCGGGCCTGACTCAGGGAAATATTGTACATGAGAACATGCCTTTCTTCACACCTGGTTTGACACTCTCTGAGGATATGATTTGGAAATTCGTAAACTCTTCATTAACCATTATGATTTAGAGATAAAATAAGTAATTTTTCATAATATGTGGTTTTCTTCTATGATATATGTTTCTCACCCTGTACTTTTTTCTTTTAGTTAATGGAGTGAACTTTTGGTAACATGGATAATATTGAATGCTTCAGATATAGAAATAATAGTAACTATGAAAATAAACTTCCAAAGTGGAAATATCAAAAATAGAATCAGGAAGGAGGTATAATTATTGGTTATAATTCGGTAGATAAGGAAAACATAAATGACATGTGAAATGTATGTTATCTTCTTATAGTATTTTTTACAATAATCATAAGAAGCACGATTATATTGAGGTTGAGGAACCTTATGAAATGATTCATATTTCATATTTTAGGAAGTATGCATTAATGTATAAGTTGACGATGTAAGAGTATTGGTTTAAGAATACAGTTGGTTGAATGATGTACATATATTTTGGAAATAAAATATTATGATTTATGAATAATGTATTATACAAGTATTTTCAAGGTATTTTTTTCATTACAGATTGAAAAGGATACGTTAAATGGTGCTGGTGAAGTAGAAAATTGATTTCATTAAAAGGTAATATTTTGATTAAGGTAAGGCAAAACATAATTTATTCCTAATGTTGGGATATTGATGTTTGGATAAATATTTGTTGGATGGTATTGATAACCTTAAAATAGGTAAATTATTTTTTGAAAAAGTAATATATGTTATCATGGATGAAGTAAAAAACATCTGGTATAAAAGGAATATATCTAGTAATCCTTGAAATAAGGAATCATATTTGTTTTTTAACAAGGATTTATGGATAATCTATTTATTACCATGTTTCAAGAGGATTTAAGATGAGGTTATTAAGATGTTTGGCTTGTGACAACCTAGAAATACTTTTTGATATACTGGGGATAAATTTTAAGCATGATTCATTAGTTTATTTTTATTATTTTAGATTTTAATATTTTATAAGGGTTATATGGTTAACCATTCAAGACAATTTTAAGTTAATATTCAAATAAAGAATTTATGTATTGATAATGTATTGAAAATGTTGATTACGATGATATTTAGTGATTAACATTATTTCAAGGATTTATATAATATTTTAGAAATTATATTACTGTGTTTTTAAAAAAGGACATCATTTGTGTGGGATGACAACCAATCAAAAAGGAAAGGCCACATATCTTGAACCCATGATGGGAGGATGGTAATGGTTTCACGCCTACCACTGTTCTATGTGATGTTTTGGTTAATTTTTAATTATGTTTTGTGAATAAATAGTATTTATGAAAAAGTAGAGTAACTTTTTTTGTTTATAAAAACCCATTTAAAATATTGATTTTGAAAAATATTTTCGAAAAAATTGTTATACATTTCAATATTTTATGGGCCTTAAGATTTATAAATGTGTATGGTAGTAATCCATGCATCAAAGTTGATTTCTGAACAACCATTTAACGAAGTAATTGATAAATTAGAAATTGATTAATGTACATAAAATGTTTGATATTTTATTTTATAAATATATAAATTATTAATAATTCTATTTATTATAAGTAAATAAATGTATTTCTTAATGTTATGAAAATAATAAAAAAAATTCTAATATCGTAAATTTTGATGAACCGATGTCCATTTAAATCGTCACAAATTTATAAATTTGAGTCCCTTAACCTTTCATTGATCATTAAATTGTTTTTGATTGACTACCTCAATAACTCAATATAAATAATTTTGATTTTAATCCAAGTCCATGTTTCCACATTCCACCAATGTTCTCTTATGTAGAAAAATAGTGGTATTTTATTTTGGGTAAAAAATATGTTTCCAATTTACCCATTTTAAAGGAAGTTTTAGGTTTCATTTTTATGATGTGGGAATATATGAATATAAAATTAAATTATTAATATTTTCATATCCTATATAAATTTATAGGGATAAATTAATATTAAGGGGGTATAATGTAACTACTTGAGTATTTTGTGAAATATTTTGTTTCTAATTAATTTACTCTTTTTTCTATTTTTCATTTCACGAAACAGTAAAAATAGTTTAATTTAAACTAATGAACTAGGATTCTATTATAAAAAACCTAGTTAATTGTGCACTACACACAACATAAATTTTATATTTCTCTACATTTCACTACAATATTATCTTGACTTACATGAGACAATGACTTTCCTTGAGGGCTTCTGTAACATGAAAGACAGAGTTTTACCGAATAATGATTTATTATTTAATATAACCAAGATGTTAAATAATTATTTATTAAAATGGTACAAAGACATATGAAAATATTTTGGTTAAAAAATATACAATGAAAACATTGGTTGAAATTTATTATAAATTAATATGAAAATCCATTAAATATAATGGAGAAAATTACTATACACACAAAGCAATTTTACCCTAAAAAATTAAATTCATTAAAATTATTGAGTGATATTATAGTGATATATATATATATATATTAAATATTAAATAAAAATATTTATATTGATCCAACATAATTTACAGGCATGAGATAAAAACAAACCCAATTTTATGAATAAAAGAGTATATTTCTTATAATGTAATTTTTACTCCCTTTTAATAGTGAACATATTTTATATCAAACTTTTGGAGCATTTATGTATTATATATCTCAAAATAAACATCATATTTGAATGAGAAAAATAAAAATTAGGTTATGTTAGTGTTTTGGTATTTTATTGTACGATTGCATTTTAACGAATCGTTAAAACAAATAATGAATTTCAGTTCAAAAAAACTTTTTCATCTAAATTATTAATGTGGATCAATTATATTTTAAAATGGTTTTAATGTTTAGTTAGATAATGATTTTATCAATTGATCAAATTATTTCATTTGAATCAACTTCAATTTTAAATTTACTACAAAAACAAAATTCTTTTGGATGTTTTTACATTAAAAACCTAGAGTGTCGTCCCATTAGTGGGTTTAAATTTTAAATAAATTCATCCACTATTTTGATTGGAATTTGAAAAAATTTATTTTATGTTTTTAATCATAATAACTTATATTTTAAACATAATGTTTTACCTAAAATATTAGTGAATTCAATTAAAATTAATTACTATGATTAATGTAAAATTAAGCTTAATGAGAAAATATCTCTTAAACATAGGGTACCAAATTAGTTATCCACCAGTGTAAAATCAATTTTCTGGACATATATCAGCACTAATCAATAAATTATGTTTTTTGGGATTTTATGAAATTTTTGGTGAAAACGTGGGTACACCCTACTTTTTTTAAAATATACCATGTGAGTCCTATCACTTCCCTATAAAGGCCTCCACCAATCCCACATAATCAAAAATATCAAACCACATTAGTTCTTCCAAGATCATCCCAGTAAATTTCACAACAACCCACCCTTACTCATTGAATAATTATTTATGGAATAAGGACTTCCAAGTGTTTCCTTCTCTACAAACCAAACAGAGTTACCCGATTAAGAGGTAACACCATCCCCCAAGCTCATTATTGTTTTTTTCATTCTCCACCCCCTAAACTCTTCTTATTCCATGATGTTATAAAAATAGTATAATAAATTTACTAGGATGTTTTTATTCTAAATATTATACCAAAAGAACACAAACTTCCATCTAGTGTGTAATAAACATACTGTTTATGAGTACATTGAACTACCACCTCACGAAATGATGATTCTTCATTTTTCCATTACCACATATCAAGGTGGAAATTATGATGGAAAAAATATTTATATATAATATATAACATATTTATAAGATATTTATTCTTTTTTAATTTTTATTTATAGTGTAAAATTCTTCATTCAAACTTCTGTAAATATAACTATTTCATTTGAGGTAGTGTGGATTAACGCCCCCTCAAAGCAATGTGATTATTTCACAAACTTCATGGAATGTATAAAAGATAAGATTAGTAGACCTATATGATATATATGAAATAATAATTCTAATTTAATGATATTATATTCATGTATAAATATACATTTATTTCATTTACTTATATTCTTTTAATACTTCAATAAAACAGAAGCAGCGTTTATGTATATGTATGACCTACCATATCCATGAACAATACAACCATTTCATGATTTTATTTCATATAGATTATTATAATAAAAATATACTGAATATTAAGGATATTTATATCATGGTTTACATTTAGTAAATCATGATATAAGTGTAAGTATCAAATATATGACAAATTAATACACCCACAAACGAGAAAGCATATATTAACCAAAGTGAAACCATAACATATAATTGTTAACAAGTTGGTAATATAATGTTTTAAGAAAACCATATATGGTATTATATATAAAAATATGTTTATGTAAAATATTTTTAATAATGTTAAATTTCTTATATAGGAGATTATAATGAGTACAACAAGAGTCAATACAGAAGATATATGTATTTCTAATCACTTTTTATTTAAGTGAGCTACATGCCTTATCACCACTAATTAATATTTTGTGGTATATATAATTCCCATGAATGTTTTATATGACTCATATAATTAAATTTAGGATTATTTAAATATCCATTTTATGATCTTTCTCACATGGGTTTTATATTCGAAAACGTACCAAATCTATAATGTATTTTCGTCTCAAAATACCTTCATTGAGATAAAAGTCATGATATGCAACTATATTATTCCATGAGGTGTATATAATATCTTTTTTCATGATATATAATTAATTTCATTATAAAAATCATATTTTAAGATTCATGTAATTTATTTTTTTAAATGGTGTGTATTGTTCGAAGTTACCAAGTTGTTAGAGTTTATTGAAATAGTCTCATCGCTTTTCGAGATTATCTATGGTTGTAAATACATTGATGAGATATTATAATCCACAACTAATGATAACTAATGAAATTTCTTCTACTATTGTTATTTTTGATATGTTATTGTATTGGTACCCTTTTTCCACAATTTTTTAGAAAATATTGTTAACAATGTTTTTAATGAAAGACCAACCCCACACTCTCTTTCGTCGGAAATCTATGTTCCTTGAAATCCATGTGTCCTAAAAATGGTTTCCAAGAATATTATACAATTATCCTATAATATTTAAATGATTTTTTTATAAAAATTTACCAATTTTTTCAATGTAATCTTCTTATCTCATTCCCAAAAAGGAATTTTTCTATCCTCTTTATCATATAAATGGAATATTATTTTTACCTCATTCGTTATATACAAATTTACCCACCTTTATTTAAAGAATGATTCATTTTCGTGTTTAAAAGGTAAATTTTTAAGAAGCTGTTTTTAAAATCATTAATCAAATAAATCTTTTTAAAAACATTTTCATGATTTTTTATAGGTTTTAAAAGAACATTTTCAAGGAAAGTGTTTTTACAAGGTCTTTCATATTATTTTATAATTTTTCAAAAAAAATGGTTTTTAAAATATTTTCAATCATATTTTATAAGTTTCCAAGAAAAATGGTTTCCAAAATGTTTTTAATAACATTTTATTATTTTTCATGTAAATTTTTTTTCAAAATGACTTTAATATTCATTTATAACATTTCAAGGAAAATGGTTTTCAAAATGTTTTCATGCTTATTTTATAAGATTTATGAGAAAAGGGATTTGAAAATGCATATAGAATCTCATTATATGCTCTCAAAAAAAAAGGTTTCCAAATTTTTTCCAAATATATCTTTATAACTTTTAAATTTTATTTTCAAGAAAATGAATTTTGAAGGGTTTGTTTTGAAGATCCCTTTTCAAAGAATAATGGATATTTACATGATAATTTTTTTTCAATAGTTCTTTCCTTATTATTTTTCATCTGATATAAAATCTTTTTATGTTACTCATGTCATTATGGGAAATTATATAAATGATCCATTCATAATATTTCTTGAATGGTTTATGTATTTATAGAATGATACTTATTTCACGCGTTTCTCTTCAACGAGTTATATGCTTCTAAAAAATAGTCATTTCATGGGTTATGATTTGATTAAATGAATTTGAAACATATCTTTTTTCCATAGGTTATGATGTGATTAAATTTCAATGGTATCCATTAAATTTCATGGGTTATGATTTTATTTTTATAGAACACATCTCTTTTTATGGGTCATGAATGATGAATGTTTTATTTTCTTACGGCACATGTATTATTAATTTTATTAAGAGATGGGTCGGCCTCTATCTCCCTATAATTTATCAGTTAATGATTTAAATCTCCTGAGATAATTATTAGAATATTGTTGATGAGATTGATCCATAATGCGAATATGGGGAAAACAGATCCCTTACAAAGAAAGTACTTGAACTGGGGATGGTTGTTTGTCATGCCTAATAGGTTTAGTCACCATGAAGATGAAATATAGGGAAACATGATCCCATACATGGAATGGAATATGACTAGGGATAGTGGTGTGTATCACATAATAGGAATAGTCACCATAAAGATGTAAGATAGGGAAACCTAATCCCTTATAATGAAAGTACATCAACTTGGGATGGTGGTGAGTCCTGCCTAGTACGTATAGTCACCATGAATATGGAATATGGGGAAACCTGAACTATTAAATGGAAATAACTGTGACTGTGGATGGTGGTGTGTTTCACCTAGAATTTTCAGTTCCCATGATGTTCCTTGATATGTTCTGGTAACATTTGTTAATTTGTAGGTAATGATATCACATGTTTATGTATTCCACAATTCCATGTCTTATTACTATGATATTATTTCATTTCCTATATTCATTATTTCATTGTGAATAATTTATTTTGAGCTACCATGATTTCTTCCATGATTCATGTTTCCGATATTATGATATTGATTGTATGATCTTATAATGTTATGATCTGATTATCATACCCCTATACTCATTTTATTCTTACATTTATCCCTTTAATACCCTTAGTGAGCATCTGAACTCACCCCATTTTATGTTTCCTTCCCCAGTATATGAGTATATGTTTTAGGTTTTATGTGTATAAGAAATATTCTAGTAAAGAAGATCCTTACGGGAGATAATGTAGATCAATTATGTACTAGTGTTTGCATTTCCATATTTCCAAATGCAATAAAATAATTCTGTCATTAAATGTAATTTTTTATAATTTTCTAAGTATTATTTAAAAGTGATCTAATTTATCTGTATGTTAAAATTCGTTTGTTATAGATGATTTCAATTTAGATCTATGATGAATATTTCATAACCAATTCCTTTTCCATTTCTTCATGATTCTCAGGGTTTAATTGATAATAATCTTATTGGAATCACTACTTTATTTAACAACAGTATTATCATGAATAACACATAATTTCACATTCTATGCTCCATGATTTCATCATAGAATGGAAAATAGTAAATTTTAGCAATCAATTTTTATAACTCTGTAAATTAAGTAAGTAAATTAAATTAAAAATTGGTACATTGTAAAAAAAATATTCACACAATTAAATGATCTAACACATTAAATTCATATCACGGTATAATTCAAAGAAAAAAATATATATGAAGTTATAAAATGAATTTAATATAAAGAATATTCATGATGTTTTAAACTATGTTAATTCCCCGAAAATTAATCATTTAACTCTTAGACACTATATATTTAAAAATATTACCAAAAAAATTCAATCACTGGCCAATGTAAGTTCCATTTTTTACACAATGATCCTCAAATTGTTATACCTCTTTCTTTTTACTAATTCTATTGCACCCATTATAAACATTTAATTAATTTCCAATTATTATATACTTTCAATACAACGTATAAAAACATTCTTAGAATCATTTCACATGATTAAAAATTTATAATTTAATGATTTTTTCCTAATTTAAAGTTCATTCTACAGTTAAAATTGGCCGGATAATTTTTTTCTTCTCCACCTAATGATTTAATTATTTGTTCAAATCATGGGGTATTTTTTGTATTTTTTTTAATGATTATGTTTTTATGTGTTACTATGTGAAAATTTCATTTTAATATGTAGAAGTTTTGTCCCTGTTTTTGAAGCACAATTCATGATTTTTAGTTTCCTTCAAAAATGACTTCAATTATTAAATTCTATTTCCTCTGATATATATGCACCCTTATGAATTCATAAATAAAAATAAAAAATATTTAAAATTCCAACTGTATTATACATTTACAATCTCTAATTATAAAAGTTTAATATTTTATTTTCAGTATGGAATTTTTTGAAAATATTTAATTTTGTGAGAAGGATATATACATTTAACTTAAAAAATTCATTATACATACATTAATAACCTTCGATGATTTATAGGTATTGTCCCATTATTCAAAACATGATTTTACTTATAAAAAATTACAATAAATTTTACAAAAATTTGTCAACACAAGATCTAGTAGAATTTGAAAAGCATATTTTCTACCTCATTTTCTCTCTTCCCCACAATTTAATTCAACCTTGATCATGTATCAGCTTCTTTAGAAAGGTAGTTTTGTATCATCAACATGTGATGTTTCTACATAGTAAGGATATTCATGGATTCCTAGGTATATATGGTTCTAATTTTAGGGTTGAAAGAAACTTTTGTCCATTGAAAAAGAGGCTTTAAAACAAAAGATCGTCTCAATCATATATAAAACATGTGCTTGAACACTCCAAATTTTGAATTGATTACTTACTATGTTATGATTATTTGAGAATTTTTAGGATCCCTCAAGAGTAGGGGCACAATAATAAGATTTCAATGATGGTTTATAATTCTGATAGGTATGTGATTTTATATATAATATAGTATATTAGAGTATAAGATTTAAAATTCAGTGTTATTTTCCGGAAATCCCCACAAATAGAATTTGAAAATAAATTCATTTTAATATTTTACATATGTTTTTAAATAATACCAATATCATTCTCAAAATTTTAATTGATTCAAATTATTCAATGGAATTACAATTGATATCAATAACTTTTAAAAACACGCTATAATTGAAAAATAATCTCAAATAATGTATTAAAAAGACACCAATGTAGAAAAAGAAGAAAAATTAAATTCCTAAACTACAAATATTACCCCAAATTATATGATTTAATGTTCTCAACCAGTTCAAAAAAAATTAATTAGGTAATTTATATTTTAATTATAAAATTACAAATTAATCAAGTGTTAAAGAGATGTACAACTTGATAGTTATCATTGAAAAATTGGTTTGAGGACTATGATCTCCTCTACTAGTTCTTTGGGTGGATTTCCAAAACGATACATCAGCATATTCTCATTAATGATGAATAGATTATTGTTTTTTTCTATATTTATATTCATAAAACCTATGGGATATACATTAATAACTATAAATAGATCTTCACATATAGGAATATATTCACACATCATTAACTTGAGTATTAATTTGTATAATAACAATTTGTCCCATGAATACAATTCTCTATGTTAAAATATATTTTCATGATCCAATTGAGTTATATTTTGGAAAATTATGGAATTCCCAAAATATCATATCATAATTTTCTTAAACTCTTGAATCTGTATCATTCTCTATTTAAAATTTTCCATGTCTAGTTGCATTTCCCTCACTTCCTGATATACCATGTGTTATAAATCACTAAGTAAGTTAGTGTTAATCCTAGAAATCATCCTATATGAACTCATTATAATAGGGGACATTGTGAGTCATATTACTACATCATAATGTGATTTATAAAATTATATCCAATATATATGGTTTGTTTTAATAGGTTTATCCAAAATAAAATTGATCTCTATATTTGACACTTTAACTAAGAGATTTGTTTGATGGTGTTAGGGTGTTTATTTATTATGATGAACTCTATACATCCCCATAAAAGGTTCCGTTTTAATGTTAAAAAATTGGGTCCCTTTATCTTTGATGATGACCCTTGGAACTCCAATCCTTTATAAAAGATTTTATCTTTAATGAAATCACACACAATATTAAAAATATTAGTTTTCACCATCATTAACATCTACCAATTCTGAAACATAATCAACCTATAAAAGATTGTAAAAAATTCCCATTGACACGGTAAAATTTCCCATGAAATCAATTCTACAAAATTCAAAAATTTTAATAAAAATAATGTTTTTAGGACATTGTTTAATATTTTAAATGATTCAATAAATTTTACATTTAAATTCTATTTAAAAAATTCATGAGCATCTCTAATAAAGGTATACAAATAAATTCCATAATATAATAATTTTATTACTATCCTTTGAGTCCCAAAATGTCATCGAGAGAATAGAGACTGATAACATTAAAAAACATATTATATTTCACTCATAGTTAAGATTCCTCTTATCACTGGATCATTAAATTTTTCCCATTATATAGCTATTATAATATTTAAATTCTAGATTTAGATTTAATACTTTTAATTTGTTGATATTTAGGGGGACAATAATTGAAATTTTAGTATAATACTGATCATATAAAACTAATATAGTAATCATCCTTTATCCTTATAAATATTCTCTCATATAATTTAGTAATTCACTTGTCTGTTTTATGATATGTCAACTTCTACATTTGTTTCTATCATATTCATGTGATCGGAAACATGGTTATCATATCCTCTCTTATCATTGTTTTTTAATTGAATTATTATAGTAACATCATTCATATGACATGATTCGGTTTTTATTCACCTTTATTCATCATGTATTTAAGAAATTCACGATAAAAAAACTATAACTTTAGTGAAAATATTATATTATTTTATATAATGTGAAAAAAATACTAGATAATATTTCTTAGCAATTGTGTAGTTTTATTGGGTAGAATCTATAGTACAAGAGTAATATGCAATGGATTTAGATATACATTAAATTATATAGGATAAGACTACACCCAAAATATGATGGAATTCATGATAAATTATCCTAAATGGATTCTCCTAGATAGGTGGTTGAATCACTAGTGTGGTGGGCAGTCTATTCTTCAACACAAAAAATATTCCCAGAAAGAAGAATCAAAATTAAATTTAGTATCATTAAAATTTTTCTCATAAAGAGGAAAAAATATTACACAAATTCTCAGTAAGACTTCTACAGAAACCTATATTTACTAAGGATGACTTCACTTATTTTACGCATTATGTATAAATTAATGAAGTTATCATTTAAATTGTTTATTTATATATTTCAATGTCATTTTTGTGGAATTTTATTCACGGAAAATATTATTCATTCCAAATTAAGTGACACATTTCAAGGTTCAAAACCATGTTATTTTCAATATATATATATATATATATATATTAAAAATTACTCTTTTTAAAAAATTATTAAGAGAGTCTTCAGAAATAGTGACGTCATCTAGAAATACCTCCACATAGTCTTTAAAATTATATAAAAAGATGCTTACCATGTACCTATGAATTATACAGAGATAATTGCACAATCCAAATAGCATCCATTTATAAAATAAAGTTCAAAAGGATCAAGTAATTGTTTTTCTTAACATCATACTCTTGGGAAATAATCCAAATGAAATTACCAAAAAAATCATCTAAAAAATTAGTGAGTTCTCATTTACAATCTGCCCAACATATAATAAATATATGATCTGGGTTTGTAACATCTTGGACCAGGCTACCAATAAAGAGTCTCAAATACAAGTTTTTCAGTATCTCAAGTGCATCCCCCCAAACACCAAATGCTACTAAATAATAGTGAGAGCCTAGGGGCGACATTTGGTTGACAATTCCCTCATCAAAAAATTGTATCATTGTATAAATATAATATAATATAAGTAGAAGATGTATTAAATAATATATATAATAGAAAACCTCTAACCTGGATATGAATAAACAATACTAGAAGTAATCACATAAACAGAAAATGATGAAACATGTAATTTTTCTAATAAAGAATCTAAAATATGTATACACTGAATATATAAAATACATGTGAAAAAAGTAAAAAAGGAAAAAAAAACTATGTATCCAGAATGAGTAGACTAATTTTGGTCACTGGTGGCCTAGAGAAGGTGCGAGTTAATGTCCTAGTTGGTAACCACCCAATGGTCAAATTCTTCCCAATTAGTGAATATATATACAAAACAAATATTTAGTTGTAAATATAATATGTAAATGAAGTATTGAATATAAAAAACCATTAAGGACCCGAGTTGTCATTTAATAACTAATTTATTGCATCAATTTCATTTAGAATGTTTGTATCAAAATAAATATTAAACATAGTTAACTTTATAATCATGTTCATTTAATTAGTTAGACTCATTTAATTTGTATCTCTTAACACTTAGTGTGTAGCCTAGAATCTCACATAGTGATATTCTCAAGAGATTCCTAATTGGTCCTTCTATATGGTATAAGACTCCGATTGAATCTATGTCTATTATTTATCTTAGAAGACATGTCATAAAAATAATATCATTTATTATTCAATTGAGAACATAATCCCATCCATTAAATTAATAATTTGGAATCTATGTATTGCTCCAGGTATAAAATAAACCAACACCCTACAAGCCCATCCATGGGGATCCTCACAAGAACCCATGTATCTCTCTAGTGGTGTTATAACAACATTGACACTCATGTACACACTTCAAGGTCAAATAAGTGATGCAAAGTATTAACCATGGAATATATGATCAAGTACCCAATGATTCCATCCTTGGATACCCATATGGAGTACAAGTATCACTCAGGCATAAAACAGTCATCCCTCATTAGTCCATCATTGGAAAACTGTATAAAGAGTCTAAGTGTCACTCAAGAGTAAGCAAGGAAGAAGGAAAATGCATCCATCCATGGTGTCAATATAAGAACCCACGTTTCACCCATGGAATATACATAATCATTAAATAATATTATTTAATCATTATTACTCAACTATGAGAATGTCATCATTATGAATATTTTATTTTAAACTCACGTCATAAGGTTATTCAATTAAAGGGTTAAGAATAGAAGGCTTTCCATTATATAAATCACATGATAATTACATTATAAGGGAATAATATAATTAAAAAAGAAACACATAATTTAAAAAGAAATTAAATGGGAAGAAAGGGGTCAGGGTCATGACATCCATTCCTTTAATCAATTCAACTGAAAATTGATATTAAAATTCAAAATTACATATCAATTAACAATTCCTTTATAATTGTAATTCATTGATAATCATCAAATTTCATGCTGTAATGAAACTACTCATGGTATTTCATGTTCCATCATACCATGGTGGTCTAATTTGTTAACAAAACGTGAAAAACATGGTTCTTATTCAATGTTACTAACATTTATACAATTATTAATTGGTTTTGTTAATTACATAGGTCAAACCTACGAATTGAAATCATAGATTAAATTACATTTCAATGGATCCACTCTGAGAACTGAGAACATTAAAAATTGACCTATATATAAACACTTCTAAATTTAAGGAAAAGAACGATACCACCGAATATAGTTTAATAGTGGATATATCATCGTGTATCAGCTCCCAATTCAACTCAGATCATGAGATAATCGAAGAACATATGAGGAACATATTATTATGTAATATTATATTTCACCTAAATGGAATATATGATTCCAAAACATATGAGGAATGTCAAAAAAATAGGGATCTTACCGATGATGATCCAATGAGATGAAGGACTCTTGATTCTATGATCAGACAAAGAAGATCACCCACATCCTAGGATAGCTTCCAAATATGTCTCTCAAATGGAGAAATTATTGTGTGGGAAGAGAAATCAAAATTTGGAATTTATATATGAATTAAATAGAGCCATTTTGGATAATTTCTAAAAATTCCTAGTTCGTTTAGTTTGACCATAGGATTTTTCAACCTGTGCCCCCTTTTCTATATGAAAGGGGAATTTTTCATGGTCTTCACACATGGCATGACTAACCATTCACAAATTGTGTCACAAAAAATACCAAATATTGTAGAGGGATTCACATAATAGTGGTCCTCAAATCGCATGACCAATCAAATAATCCATCGTCTAGCTTCCTTCTAAACATCTTAGCAGTATTATATGTAACTATGTGGCCTTCCCCGCATGGTTTATACTAATTTCATGACAAGCCTTTTTCACCCAAAAAGTTGGGTTCGGAGATTCTTTCTAGTGCCGGACATCAAAATTCTCAATTACCTATAAGGTCATTCATATTATGATATATTTTTGCACTAAAACTACTAATTGATCACTGAAAATTATTTCATACATTCATGAAGAACTGGTTTCTTACAAATATCACCCTGGAATATATTTTTCACATAACTTTACCTCTTAATGTTGGTCAAGAATGAATAAAAATAACTATAGCAACTATGCTAGTGCACTGGCCTCCCACTCCTAGGTCTCACCCAATACATGGCTGTGATTACATAGAACTAGTAATAGAGGATCTGACTAGCCTCTGGGAATCTTGAATCTATGATCCACAATACGTATCCGATGCTTCTAAAAGGATGCATCTACCAGAAACTCAACATCCCCTAGATGAAAATCATGATATGGGTCTGAATAGTAACATCGTAGCTAGGATACATGGATGACATCATTCATGGCATGGTAACTCTGAGTTAACTTTAACCAATATGCTACCAACATGTCTCCCTCTAGAATTTTGAATGGCCTACCATATTTTGGTGAATGAATATCCCGCCTCTTAGTCCTCAAATTTCCTAACCTTAGTGAAGCACGTAAATATATTTTATCCCCGACCTCAAACTGTAATGATCACATGTGAATATTATCATAATAATTCTATCTAGACTGTGCAGTATCCATACACTTTCAAATAAACTAAACCTGCTATGTGGTCTCCTGAATGAGATGAAGTCCCAACATAACTGCCTCTCATGCCTTTAACTAGTATTGGTGTGATTGAAATGTACAATGGTACAAAGACTTATAAGAAAAAATATGAGGTATATCATAAAATCTATTATTATAGGTGAATTATACTAGGGGTATGTGCCTCTCCCAAATCCAATGAAAATCAAGGATTCTTGCTCATATCACGTGCTCAAGCACCTAAATTTTTCACTATGACTAGACATTATCTTGAGATTGGTATGCTATAATGAAAAGAACCTATGTACCTAATTCCATCTGTAACCCTTTTGAGAACCAATACATCCACCAAGCATACCTATATGATGTGATTGCGCATGGGATCCCATGAAGTCATACTATCTCAAGGATATATAAACTCCCAAACTCATCAACAGAAAAGGTTTCCTTCATAGGTAGGAAATGTGAAACCATTTTGAGCATGTCATCAGTAACCCATAAATAATCATTATCTTAAGGTGACGTTGGTAAAAATGTCACAAAATCCATAACTATGTCATCTAATTTACACTCAGGATTATGTATCTTTTATAAGGTTCTGTCTGGTTTCTGGTGTACCGACTTCACCTACTTGTAGGTGGAAAATCTCATGACATAACTAGCTATATATCTTTCATACACAGCCACCAGTATTGGAGTTATAAATCCCGATACATCTTGGTGAAATTAGTGCAAACTTACTAAGTTGAGGTATGAATATCATTCATTATCTCATCCACAATTTCTACTGAAACTGATGCCCAATAATGTATACACAATATCTTATACTCACATACAATCCAACCAGAATGTGGGTCCTCACCTACCAAAATCTCTCGTTGGAATGGGCCCTCATAATCTAATAGCTTCGACATCCTAACTCTATCCATTAGGGTATAGCCAATAAATAAGTATGAATAAAAAGAATTCCCCTGATTTACCTTCACCTCAAAGTGAATGTTAGATAAAAAACTCATAAGCTTCCACTCGCTACTAGCGAGTTGAACTTTCTATATCTGAGTCATCATGCTCAGTGCATCAATCCCTGAATTTCCTTAACCAGAAGTATGTGAAATCTTAGAATCAAAATATTTTAGATATTAAACCCACCATTAATGTATTATATTAAGATAATGTTGTGTAAACATGTACATAAAGATTTTGTTATATGTGAACACCTTTAATTAAGTAATGTCTCCAAAATCTCATTACAAGAAAAACATAAAATCAATCAAGATAGTGTGTCAGTTAATTCCTCTTGGGTGGCCTCAACTACTAAGACCCATACTCCACGAATCTCTCTCTCTACATAAAAACATTACTCAACCCAATACGAGATACATTATAATAAATAGTTTATCTCCTACCTAGCTCTAGAAAAATAACTATCAACGCTAAATTCAATCTCCCTTTCTACTCCTAAAAGGATGGATTATAGGAATCTGACCATGGAAACATCACACAATTTTTTTTCATGCCTATGAATATAAATTCAACAGATGATAACTATAGTATGAAATTCCTTTAATAACTTTTTAGCCCCATGAAACTTCATACCTCAATGGCGTTATTGGGATAATCCTGGGAAACTTCATCTCTAACCTTCTCTAGGTCAACTGATACTCCTATCTCTAGGATAATGTAACATAAGAAGTGAATTTTATCCACATAGAAGTGGAACATTGTGATATTGGATTATAATTACTGATATTTTAGTGTAGGTAACATGATCTCAATATGATTTTATGGTTGTCTTGTGTGAGAATAAACCAAGATATTTTTTCGAAGACCACCAAAAATGAATCTATAAAAGTATGGAAAACTCAATTCCTCAGTTCCATCAAGATTGAGGGAGCATTCATGATACCTAACAGCATAACCAAATACACATATATACTATACCTTCTACAAATGTTGGTGCAAGGTATGTATGATGTTCAAACACATACTTGATCATAATCAGATCTTAAATAAATATTTAATAAAACCCAAGAACCATAGAGCTAGTCCTAGAGATCATTCATATATATAAGAGGATAACAGTTCATAACCATCATTTAGTTCAATTGCTAGTAATCTACACATTTACTAAGGGTAATTTCCATGTTTTATGAATAAGTGACAAATGAATTGGATAATAGTTCTCAACTCTCTGAGGATGCATTTTGAGTAACTGTTTTTTATTTTTTTATGTTTCTAATGATAAATTAGTTAAATTTACTGATCGAAATATTGAAAATGTTTTCACCTTTGATCTAAATTATTTATGTAAATTGAATAAGTACTAAATGAAAAAAATAAATAGATTAATTTATAATTAGGAATTGAAGACTTGGACATTGTAATATTTCTACTTTGATAAAATTATATAAACAGAAATTAATTTATAATTTTCATCAACATAAAATAGATAAAAAAGAAGTAATGCAATAAAGGAAAAATGGGGAATAAATTATATTTATATTTTAAACTATTAAAATATGCGGAAAATTATAGAACTGAAGAACATATTCATATGGATTTTTTTGGACCATCTAGAAATTAAATCCTATGTAGAAATTATTTTTATGTCTTAAATGATGATTCTTTTAGATTTACTTTGTTTTTATTTTTTAGGGTTACAATTGAATATAATCTTTTTTTTATAAATTTTTATATTCTAGTATAAAATTAACAAATATAAAAACGTGATTTCTTTATGAAGTGGCCATGGGGAGAGTTTGAGAATCACAAATTACATACATTTTTATAAAAACAAGATATTAAAGCTACCTTATTTTACCTTAGGGAAACTTAACATAATCGATTAGTTAAAAGGAGGAATGTGACCATGAAAAAATATCTAGAACTATATTTTGTGAATATATCTTCCCTACTCATTTTTGGACTGAAGTTGTTAACATAACATTCCATGCCATTAACCAATGTCATATAAGGCCTCTCATAAAGAAACACCTTGTGATATTTGGAATAATATATAAAAATGATAGATACTTAAAAGTTATTGAATATAAATTTTACATCTCAAATTTAAAAATTTTCATGGTATGTTCAAACAAAAGGATGATGTATAAATATTTTTAGGTTATCCTACCACTTCTAAATCTGGTTGTGTTTTCATCCAGAATAAAAGGATAATTGAATAATCTACTCATGTAAAATTTAATGAAGGTGATTCCTCTGATCATAAGAATATTAATGTGGATTACATAAGTATTTCATTTGAAAACATATGACTTGGACAGTTTTTTATAAAGAGGATGATAATATAGAACATGATCTAGCATAATTATACCCTAAAAGGATCGAATCTGATGAAATGTTTTTTACCTAGATAAAAAATAACCCTTAAAAAACTCCCATGATAGGCTATCATAGGAATTATAGATTAATTAGTTATAACTAAAATAATAATTATAAAAATATGTATGTTTTAAAAATTTATATCCCCAATTGAACCTAAAACCATAGAAGAATCCTTGAATGACGAGAGTTGGTTATTAGAAATACAAGGAGTTTTAAACTAGTTCAAGAGAAACAAGGTATAATAATTTGTTGATAGACTATCTTATTATCTGGTTATGGGAACTATATGGGAATTTAAAATATGCTATATGATCTTGGTTTAATCATTAGTAATAAATCCATATTATAAACTAAGGCATTTAATCAGGATGAAGGAATAGATTATAAAGAAATATTTTCCCATGTGGTAGATTATAAACCATTAGTATTCTTTTATCTTATTTATCTCATATGAACATTATGATTTTCTATATATTTGTTAAAGTTTTTTTAAAAAGGACTTACTATGATGGTATTTTATTTTTAATAAAATCTAGGTTATGAAATTCATTAACTTCTGAATTCTATTTTTCAACTTGCCATAGCTATTTACTGTCTTAAAAAATAATTACATCTTAGTATTAATGGCAATGTTATTTTCGATATAAAATTTTATTTTTCTATAGGTTTAGTATAACCAAAATTGTTTTATAAAATTTCATTAAAATATTTTTTTTACATTAATTTATATTGATGATATGATTTTTGTTATAATAAATGAAAAAATTTGTTATGTATTTTCAAAAATCATGAAAAATAAATTTTATATAAACATTGTAGGTGAATTTTTTTTCATGACATTTATATTTATAAAAAATATTTTTCAATTTTTTTTAAATCTAGGTGAATATATACATGAATTACTTAAAAGGGTTGGACTTGAATATAGAATGATTTATGAAGCTCATATAGGTTCCAATATTGAACTTGATTAGAATGAAGTTCATACACCAATTAAAAAAAAGTTATATAGAGGGCAAATTGTAATATTTTCATATACAGTTTCTATTAAAACATATATTTTTTGTTTGATATTGTGAAATATTTGACGAAAATCCTAATGATTCACAATTAATATCCATCAAAATTAATTGAATGTATTTTAATGGAACTATTTATCTTTTTATACTTTTCCATAAACTTCTAGTTTTGATTAAAATTATTATGTTTATTTTGATTTTTTAGTTGATGGTTACATAATAAAAATACCACATGAATTAGTCACTTATTAGGAAAATATTTAGTTTCATGGGAACATAGGATGAAACCCTATGTAGAATTATCAATTGTTAAACGTGAATATCTTTCAGTTGGTTGTTATTATTATTAGGTGTTGTGGACAAAACTCACCATGTTGGACTTTAGATTCAATATTTATCATGTGATAATTAAAAATAATAGAAAATTTTTTATCAAAATTTGAAAATTTTTGTATAAGAAATTCAATAATGGAACATATTTATTGAAGGTTACATTTCTTTAGAGATCACAGAAAAAAATAATAATATATCTCTTGAATTCATTAAAACAAACTTTTAATTATTGGATATATTAATAATTCCTTTACATAATAAAATATTTTATTTAAAAAAATTAATTTGGATTAATAGAATGTAAATTATCTTTAATTTATTATTAAATCATAATTATGGATATTATTAATATAAAACATAATTATCTTGAATGTAATTATTTTTAATTTATTTAAATTTATTATCATATCAGTAAGTGACACACAAATATGTACATTTTAGGGATTATATATTTATTGTTTCCTGTTACACATTATGTGACTCCTCATTTTCATCATATATGATATTATACACTTTTATATCAAAACCACACCTCAATAGAAAAAACATATGGGATAAATTTCTCTCCTGCATCTAAGACTCTATCACCTTAAACCTAAACCCATAAAACCTCGAACCACATCTATCTGACAAGAATGGGGAAGATTGAAATTACATAAGATATTGTTTATATAATTTTAATGATATGTAATTTTTTAAGATGTTTTGTGTTGAAAATATATGGATTTTGTTTGTATTGAACACAAAAAAGAATTGATGAATAAAATGACAAACTTCCAATGATGGTTGTTTTTATGGAATTTGGAACAATTTTTTTCTAGGATAAGTAAGTTAATGATTTATATGTGATTGATGAGTTTAATATCAATGATCTTGGTCACTGGGTTTTTATTAAATGTAGGAAATAAAAAATTTAAATTTCTACAATAGAGTTAGATGTTGTTTTCCATTTCCCATATTAAGTAATCTTAAAGATAAAATACATTATTTTTAGTTTATATTAGGCATCTCATGATGAAATTATGTATCCTATATTTGGAGATCCAACTATTGGGAAAAATAAAATATATATTTGGATTATGAGTGAAATACATCAAAAACGTTCGTTTAGA
Source organism: Viscum album (assembly GCA_963277665.1). Classification (NCBI taxonomy): domain Eukaryota; kingdom Viridiplantae; phylum Streptophyta; class Magnoliopsida; order Santalales; family Viscaceae; genus Viscum; species Viscum album. The sequence continues at coordinate 679,294,831 of OY728165.1, forward strand.
CTATGATTTCCTATCATAATAGAGAGTTTGGGGATATAAGGTTTCCATATGATCATTTTAATTATCATTTACTAGTTTTTAAAACACCACATATAAATATAAGGTATATATACCATGATAATAACTATATTTATCTTTTTTATCCATACATTAATATGAATCTAGTGTTTCATAGAGTTGATATAGAGATAAGAAAATTAATATAATACAAGTGACATAGATTTCACACTTTAGAATATGATGTGATCAAGATGATTACATATATATGGAGCCATTATTTAAATAAGTATAGACATATTGTGTAGGAAGAAGTCATTGAGGAGGATCTAAAACATGGTGTAGGTAAGAATATTATAAAATATGTTGATGAACTAGTTGTAAGAGAAGCAGAAGTTGATGCAATTATTATTGGTAAAAAATAAAAATACTCATGTTCTTACAGTTCTTGATTGTAGAAATAAAGTTGAGGATTAAATGGATAATGAACCTCTTATGTTGATAAGTGAAAATATTGTATTCCTTAAGGATATTATTTCACATTATATTAAATATTGAATTTAGGAGTAAAATACTAAATGAAAGAAAGTTATTGTCAATATCCCTAGGAATCAAGTTCCACCTAATAATATTAATATAGCTAGGGAATCGAAAGATGTAACATGCACTTCAACGTCTGAATGATCATCGAATAAAGTAACATAGATGAAGTTATTAGATATTTTGTTACCATGGAAGGGGTGAGAATGTGACTCTCACCTTTCTCAATAATTCTTACCAAAATGATTATATTCTCTAATGTTATTTATCTATTAATATTTTACCAGATTCAGTTAAATAGAATCTGATTGATCAGACACTAGAGAAAATTATGGCTGAATATATTTATTTTATGGGAACTGAGATTGTTATCTTAGATTGGGAAGGAATTTAGGATGTCCCCCTAGCCTTGTAAACATCATGAAGTGAATTACGGTTCAAATTTATCTTGAATAATAACAAAGGGAAAAATAATCTTCATTAATTGAATATGAATGGAACACAAAATTTGATAGTCATATTTAATCCATTATTGAGAGAATTTAATATCTAAAACACATTTAAAGAAAAAATGTATATTTTTAAAGACCAAGTAGAAGACTGTATAGAAAACTAGTTCCTATGTCTATGTATGATAAGATAAAGGGTATGATAAAGGCTCAATTATAAATAATAATGAATATTCCAATTGTTCAATTAGATGATTCCACTTTACTCTTAGTGGATACTATGTCTATTATATATCATGTCAAATATGATTTTGATTATTTTAATAATGTTGTGATATATCATTTTGACTATATAAAAACAATTCGATCTACTCAAAAAAATTTATCATCTCCTAGTGAAATATAAATAACTATAAATTTTGAACCAGTATGAACTTTTGTATCAAATCTGAATATATAGAAAGAAAAAATTAAAGAATTAATTTATTATTCATTTTATAAGGATATACTTATAAAATATATGAGGGATATAAATTCTCAAAAATAGGTATTCCGATGTTGAAAATAGTAATAGGATTAAAAGTCTTAAAAATACATGTTTGATCATAATAAATATATTGATGATTTTTTTAACTTACTAAAACAAATATCTATATATAATCTCACATCCTTATAAATCACTTTGAATATTTAATTTAGGGTTATCAACAAGAATAAATTAAAACATTACAATAATATTTTCCAAACTAAATGATATTAAGAATAAAATCCAAAATTATTTTACTTATAATTTGGATGAATCTATAGATAAGGATTCTAGGAAGGAAGATAATGTTCAAAGGGAATCAAAAATAGTAAAATATGTTTTAATTCAAGAGAATCTAATTTTATTTATATTTTTTATGTTTCCCTAAATGGGTTTTCAATAAGTTCATATATTCATATAAATGTTTCTTAGAGTTTGATTATAATATGTGACCATAATACTGATTTTTTAGGTTGGGTTATGATTTTTTTAAAAAAATATTTGAAGGGATATTTGGTAAATGTGGATTTTTAATGAATATATCATAAAGAGTATATATGTGTGTGCTAGTGTACTTTATCATATCAGAGGTGATACCTTTCTAGGTTTTATACCTCCTGAAAGGTATCTTGCAACCTTTAAAAAGATAAAGGAAATATTTTTCCCTAAACTACTACTCCCAAACCAGCATCAAATACATAGAATTATATTATATTCTTTTCTTGATATTTGTACTATATTTTCAAATTATTATCTATTTTCCTAGTTCAATTTTATATGGAAAAAAATTTCAGTTCCTTATTCTTATTCCATTCAATATCATTGAATGTCTAATTTTGATTTTTGAAATATTTTTATGTTTCAAATTATTAAAAAATTTATAAAATTAAATACCATATCATTATTCATTTCAATATATTATATTCTCTCATATTATTCATTCATGGTGATTTTGTTAATTTGTTTTATCTCATTACCCAATAGTTATTTTGACGTCACAAAATGTATGGAATATCTGAATTAACACAAAAATTTACATAAATAATTTCACTCTTACTTTATGTCCTATACCCAAAAAATTTGACCTATTATAGAAAATGGGGCAGAAGATAATGAATATAAAAATAAATAAGTAAAAAAATTTTGAAATAATATTTTTATCTAATAATATAGATTATCTATGATTGGTATATTTATATCTTTAAAATCTACTAATTTTTTTTAAAAATATTTTATGGGTTTTATGTTCACCAAATGGTGTATATTGATAGACACACTAATATTGTTTTAAGGTATCATAATATTTCACATGTTTTGATGTCCAAAAAATCCCTATTTTTAACTAAAGATTTTTTATTAAGTGATTTCATTGAAATAATTAATATTTTTTAGTGGTATTTCATTTGAATGTTTTAATTCAATTATATTTAGTTTAGACTTAAATGGTTTTTCTAAAGAAAGCATCCAATGAGCCTAAAACAACATTCTAATCATATATTAAGCTTGAAGAAATTTCCAAAGGAAATTACTCTACATTTTGAAACAAATTCCTATGGGAAGACTCAATAATTTTGTATTTGAAATATTAAATTATCTTATGAGTGTCTTGCAAAAGATGAATATCATACGAATTACAAAGATTATCATATGATGTATGTGAATGATCATATGAGGTTAAAATTATTTTACAAATTAACCCATGAGAGTAGAAATACTTATTACTTAGATACATAGTAATGAAAATTATCCTACAAGATATGAATTTTGTGAACATTGTTTTATTGAAAAATTCAGTTATCATAAAAAATAAAATTTCCTATTCATCAATGAAATATCCTCTGATAATAGTGTTTTCATATTATCTTGAGGAATGAAAATATAATTTTCATTAGAATATTAAATAAATTCAAATTTTTATTTCAAAGGATAAAAATTATTATGAGGCTAGAAAATATAATTCAAAGTTGAAAATATTATATTAATGAAAATGAGTTTTCAACATTTAAAAAGTTATACAATATTTTGAAGTTATAAAAAATTCATCCAATAATAAGATGTATGAAAAAAAGTATAATAAAGGTTAAGAACTATGATGATGTGAATTTTTCATTATATAATTTCATTTTCTAAAAAATTACTACGATTGTTGTTTTTTGATTAAATTCCACCCAAATGGTTTTATTCAATTGGTGATGACTGAATGATGACGTGGTAAATTAAACAAAGTGATTATTTATAATAAATAATATAGTTTTAAGGGACACTATATCTGTAGTTAAAATTAATCTGTGTTTTTATATTTTTTAATAGTAAGGTCACATAAAGGGTACATAATAATATTTCTAAGAAATATATATTTTATGTTGACCATTTTATGGATATAGTGTTTGAATACAAAAAGGAAGATATACATAAATTGAATAATATTAACCTGGAACATGAGACTTAGCCTAGTTTGTAAGGAATCTGCTAGTGCATCCGAGAGACCCAGGATCCAATCCAAGAATAGACATTATTTCCGGGGTACTGTAGTAGTACTGTAGCGGGGACTATGCAGTATTGTAGAAGGTACTGTAGCAGGCACTGTTTGGCACTGTAGCAGCCAGGAATATTCCCTCATTTGGGCCTTCAGGCCACCGATTTGGTCATCGAGTCCTTTAAGGCCTTCAGGCCACCTAGGCCTTTAGGTCAGTAGGGCCTTTGGGCCACCTCAAGGCCTTCAAGCCACCTTAAGTGTAGCTGCAAACCAGATGAACTATGAAGAACAAGCTCTACAAGGAGGATGAGAAAGGATATTTCACCACAGAAGAAGCTAAATGGATTGCATGAATGAGAGGGTATGACACCTGCCATCGGGACAAGCCTATGCATGCATGATAATGCCTAGCCAAAAACCATGCGAAGGTGGAGAGCTGATTTCACGATGAAGATGCTGGGGAGGAGCAGTTCCAAGTAGTTAGTCTGTGTTGTATGTAATGTTTGAAGCCTACCGGAAAATGAATTCCTCTAAAGCCTGTGGTCCATGTAATACTTATGCCTATGGGACTTTTAAGGGTTCCACCTCACCTCTTGAAAGGTGGGTTACCAAAAATCAATAAAAAATTAAGGCCTTCGGGCCATTGGAGGAAGAATAAGAACCTGAATTTTTTTCACAAGACCATTTTTTTATAAATATGCATAGAAAAAATATTTCAACTATTGTGTAACTTGAAAATATATATAGAAAAAATTGATGTTTATTTAGAACTACATCAAAGTCTACTCATTCTCCAATGTTGTTTAATCATCTGTCAGTTTTTATACAAACTGTGTGTTGGAGTTTATATATTTTACACTTCAAATTATTTTTCATGTCATAAATCCTTGAACTATGTTTGTGAATACCATGGGTAGGTCTTGTAAAGGGAGGTTCCAGTTGAAATATTTTGTTGTTTTTTAATTAGTATAGTTTTTTTTCACTCAGTTGGGCAGCCCTTATGAAATTATTTGAATTATTAAAAGATTTTTACGCAAATTGAGTTGTATTGGATTGGATTATGGGAAATTCTTATTAACATAAAACGCTGTAAATTATATATTTCTTTAGATTTATTTTTTTAATAAATTTTTTCTAAATATCTTATTAATAGTAAGGGATATAATTAAATTAAATTTTAAGGGGATGGATTTAAGTTCGTAAAATATTTTAGAACTCAATTCACCGCTCCGACTCTTATGTCATTATGAAAATCCTACTAGAACTATAACGGGTTACTATTAAGTACCACTAATACATTTTTAATGTATATCATACATATTAAATCAATTTTTAGATAGAAGTAAAAGTATTTTCTTAATAAAGATAAGTAATAAAATATAAATGGAGATGATATAAGCAGGGTATATTCTGGAAATCCTATTAAATATAAAATCCATTTGATAATTAAATTATTTAGTTTCACTAAAAATGTTTTCATACGATGAAAGTAATATTTCACATGCATCTATGACCGTCATAATAGGAGTGAATGGCTATACCCCATACCTCATGGGTTCATGAGAAAAAGTGTTTCAAGAAAGAGAATTAAAATCTATGAAGTTATGAAATGGCCTCCCTATAGATATCAGTGAGAAACGTATTAAAATCCTTGATGCCAAATGATTTGGGAAGAGAAAAATTATGGACTAAAAAATGTACGAGGATTTATTCTTTTTAAATAAGTGGCAGGTATTGTTCTTAGTAGAATTGAAAAAATATAAATCATCATAGGTTGATGTAATACAATATAGTTGTTTTGGGATCAACCATAGTTTGTTCCTATAGAGGGTAACCCATCTTTATGAAATTGATTAATAAATCTACACAAATAGTGTGAATGTTCACTTTATTGTATATTTATGAGGTGTTTGATACATTGATCAGTTGGATAGATACGGTGAAATAGTTCACCGGATATAAATTTAGATACGTATAGCTAGTTAATAGTGAGGACTTTATAAATAAGAAATTATACAAATTATTACAGTGAATATGGATTCATTTTAAAAAGAATGTTCTATGAAAATTATTGGGAAATATATTTTTTAATCATGTTAATAGGATATTTGTGGAGATAAAATGGTTATAAAAATCCACTCTAGGTTCCAAATTAATTTCTAGGTAGAAGAATGGAATTTTGTATCATACTCAATCAAATAGAGTCCATAGTCATAGATCATTAAAAAATTTATATTTATTTTATTTTTGAAGGAATATTTAGTTTAATCACCTCAATGTATTTTTATCACTCACCTATTTCCAAATTGATAACAAATAATGATACAAGATGGAGAATAAATCTTGAAAATGTCACTTTTCAGGGAATGTTAATGAAGAATTTGTATTGGAACTCTAGTACAATGACTCTATGATACTAATTAGATGTGTAAATATAATCTTCAATAAAGAAATCATATTAAATGATAAAAACATTAAAGGAAATTACAAATAGAGATAATTATCACTAAAGTTTTTGGTTATGTTTGATATTCCACAAAAGAAATTTATGTTCTAGTAATTAAAGAGAGAATATCATTATTGGATGAACTAGAAGTTATGGTGGAGTTATCAAAACAAATTGGTCAAATATTTATAGTTATACTTAGTCCAAATATACAAGATAGTTCATACACAACTGAGGATAGATCATAGGAATTTTATCATCTATACAATATATTACCAAAATGATATTTATCATATGGACATTAGAAGAGATTAACTAGGATGATAATCGCAATTCAAAGTTATGGGTATACAGTGAATTTTTTACAAATAATGATTGATGGAGACCCCAATAAAAGAGAAGATTAAATAACTCTAGAAGACCTTAAATAGTGTGATTTGGACACAAGCGATAAACAATATTATATCCATGTTTTTGATAAATGAGAGTAATTAGCGAGACTCACTGGTAAGATGGTTCTTCAAAAAAATGACTTTACCATTTAAAGAATGAGTTTAGTGGTAGAATGAGGTACAAATCAATGCTAGTCATAGGGAATTTGAGTAAAGTGAATGTATTTATTTATCAAAAATATATTCATCAGTAGATTATAACATGGCCACTTGAATGGTGTTATGTTTTTTTATCTAAAGGACTTCATCAAGAGTAGTTGGAGGTGAATACACCATTTCTTCACGTATGATTAGATTTAACAATATTATATATGGTATTAAGTTGGATTCAAAGATAAATTGAGTTGGGGACTTGTGTGTATGATTAAATATATCCTTTAATGTTTGAAGTATGTACCATGGGGTTGGACCATGAATTTTTTTGACTATAAGAATATGAAGAAATTGTTTTTGGGAAATGATGATCATTTTTATTTTTAGAAGGAGTTTGGTGATGAGATTTTTGAAATAATAAACAATTGCTTAAATTCCAATTTCATTACATTTTCAATGATTAGATACATCAATGAGTAATATATCTAATTTTCCAAATGTTTTTAGACAATGATCCTTGTCTTAGTGAAGAAGATTTTGGGGATAAGGATAACGAGTTAACTAGGTTATGATATTTTGAATCTAAATCAGGAAAACTATATTCAATGGATAATGAATTTATTTATAATTTAATCAATGAATTTAGTGTCCAAAATCTTTTCTTGACACCTTAAATTTAGAAAGAAGAAGTTATCTTAAATTGAATTTATTATTGAGGACATAGAAAAGGTTTTATTTACATCATTTATCCAATGTATGATGTACACCATGGTCTGTAATCTTCCAAGAACTGAATCATAAGTTGGATTCATCATCCAGATTATGTAAAATTACAAATTATATAGTGGGATGTTGTAAATTAGGTTCTCTATAATTTTAAGGGTTTCAAAATCCAATCACATTTCATGGAAATAAATGATTATTTTCATAGTTTTTTTAAACACATACATTATATAGAATTTACAAATTTATAATTTTGGAAATGGATACATGATTAATTTTGGTATAACACACGTTATTTGGATGTCAAATATTCAATCGGTGGATTCACTCTTGAATACAACATAGAGTATAGCACATTTATGGAAGTAGAGAAGGATTTTTGATGAAGAAAAAGCGTTTTCAAAGAATCTTCGAACAACATCAATTGTTGGGATGTTTTTTTTCAAAAATCATGATTCTATTGTATTGAAATATGACTGTTCATTCTATGAAAAACAACATTCAGATAATTTACTAAATATTCAGGAAATTTTTTTGGAGGAGAGAGTGTTGTACCTATAGGATATAAAATTACTTCGTAATCCAATGGACATGTTCAGAAAGTCCGTTTATAAGGAAGTGTTGGGATTTTATTATATCTTAGTTGGAATTCAGTGATACATCCATACTGTTGGGTAATTATATAACTACTAAAATTTTGATCAGCTAAAGAAGTTTGAGGATGTTAGAAGAGGAATTATTCATGGTGAATCCTTCAAATAAATCTAAAGTGGGAGATAGTTTGAAAGTACAAGATTTTTTAGGCATAGGAAACTAAGACTATAAAATGGTGTGAAAATATGATGACATTACATCCAATAAATCGATTTAATGTAGGTTAATAAGGGATGAGAGTTACTGTAATGATTAATACAATCTATAGAACTAAATGTTGTAGTGTAATAGAACATTTAAAGTGCTTTTCACCATCATATATGATGAAGTTATTATCTATAAAATAATCACCAGGGGAAATATGCCGCACGATAGAAATTTGAGGTGATAGGAGTCCTTGAATACATGTAGTCTCCTCATTGAAGGTCATATGAGGTGTCTCAAAACCTGAGATAATCTAATGGTATTGGTGTTTAGAAGAACCACTTTGGTTACTCTATTTATGCATAGTTTAATAAAATTATTTTAAACACTTTGATAGATATTGAGTTTACTAATACCTATAATAATAATTGATTCCTTGAATGTAGTAATACATTATTCAACTATGGATTATTGTGAAATCCTGAACCACAAAAAACGTTTTATTCTGGTTCCATTTTTTCTAATCATTGTATCTTTATATTATTTTCTACAAAATTTGATGGTTGTAAATTATGGTGTGGTGGCATGGGGAGAGCATCATCCGTGCTCTAAAATACATATCATGGAGATTATTCTAGATATTTTTCTTCAACATGTGATGTTTTAGAGGATTATCCTCCAATAACTTTATCATAAGTCTTCCATAGACCCCACAATGATATCACAATAGGCATTGTGACTATTGAGTGTTTTTATTAAATATTTGATTATTTTATTTTAATAACCATAAAACATATTGAATTTTTTTGTTGTTCTATTCATAAATATATATTTACTCAATATACTATTTATCATATGATTCATGTTGATTATATGATATAATTATTTACCTAATTAATCCTGAAAATTGATTTTTTTACATTTCTTAAAAAAAGTTTTATAATTTCTATGAAGGTTCGTAAGTGTAAATAATTAAATATTGACCTTAAATATCATTTAAAATTGTTTTGGTATGTACCCATTATATACCATATATTCCAAATGATTTATAAATTCTCACCATATAGATTATTAAGTCTTCAAACATTTCCTTAGGCTCTAATTCACGAGGTGTTCACAAGATCTCTGTCTTATGTTACTGGATTTATATATTTCATATTCTATAATGTTTTGAACATATATCAAGAGAAAGACTTAAAAATTACACACTTATTATAGCAATGAAATATCAGGATGCTTTTCATCATTTTATTCAATTGTTAGAGAGTTAGTATTGATCATTTTGATGTAAATAATTCACCCTAATGTCACTGTAATATTTCTACCATATTAATATGAATTTGAGATATCGTATTTTTAAATTTTTTCAAGAAATATTTAGATAAAGATGTTTTATTCAAATGTTATTTAAGGAATTATAAATACTAACGTATTTTCAAAATATAATTCATCGGGTCTAAAACATAAATCAATTTTAGACACGCTAATATTTTTTAATGCTTATGCGTACTTATTGGTATAAAAATGCCCGCTTGAGAAAGAATTGGATGTAATGGAAGCACAGTTTATTGAGTGTCATAGTAATCTAATTAAAATTTATTTTTATTAAAAAATTTATAGTGATCAATTATTTTGATCATATTTACATATTATAGTTTGTATAACATTATTTGACCATCATTAAATTTTTTAGTGAAGAAATATTGATTTTAGTGATAATTATATGAGGTATAGTGGAATATGAAAGTGAGTATGAATAGTAAATGTATGAATAAAATCAAATATAATTCTTACTATTCAAAAAGTAGTGATATAATTGGATTAAAATGTTGTACTGTGAATTTTCAAGAGACATCACTGAGAAGTTTTTATAATATATGAAATTCACACAATAAACCTTGATAATATTGTTATACCATTATTCAAACACAAAATACATTGGGAATATGACATGGTATGAGAAGTACATGATTAAAAAATATATAAATTCAACCTTAATTTAAAACATTTAATGTGAATTGAGTTCAATATAGCATTAAAAAGAAACACATATAGTGAAAATGAAACAATTATAACAAGTGAATTGGGTTTTTAGTTTGTTTTATGAACAAAATATTATTAAATATCTTATTTCCATATTTTAAAGATTATATTTGGAATCTATTTTCAAATGTTGTATATCCATAATCTGTGTGAATTTAATTTTAAATTTTTATCATCAGTTTAATTATATGATACTTGGAAGTAATAAAACACCCATGTAAACTCATCATTAGAGAATCAACCATGGTGGATATTTTCATTTAATTAATTTTAAATATTATAAACTATTTATAAATACCAATAAAGGCCAAGGCTAAATAACAGAAGTAAAAATTTATTGATAGATTGATTATTCATTCCTTTTACTCTCAATCTCAATCATTAGTGGACTATTTTTTGGTTACCAAGACTTTACAATTTGAAAAGTTCATTGAAGGGATACATATCACTACAAATATTCTAAAAAAGATTAACGACTAATTTAAATTATTTCGTTATTTTTTCATTCATTGTTCTATAATTATATATGTATTTTAAAGTTTAATAGATTCATAATAACCATATGATAGAAAATATTATTCATCCTTTTGAAGGTATGACATGGGAATTATTATCTGGAAAAAAATTACGTCTTACACACTAAACCAATATGTTACCATAGATATGGAAATGAAATTGATTCTAGAGGGTTGAAGTTGAACCGATATTATTTTTTTGTTTTATATTGGGAATTAATATTTTTGTCACATTTGAAATATTTAATTGGATTTTTTAGGTTGTTTCATGGATTATGGAAGTTTAGGTTGAGTTATTGGGTTTTGGGGGATAGAAAATTGCTAGTCATAGGCTAAAGCAGGTTACTGGGTACCATTTTTAGTTTTATTGGGTAATCGATGAGCATATGGGGATGGGGTTCCATATTTCTAGAGATATAAGGTGGAAAATGATGGGATATCAAGAACCCATTATTCCTAGAAACATTTTTAAACCAAGGTAGTGGTCATTTTGGATGTTTTTAACCCCCTTTTATGGTTTATAGTTCTTATTTAATTGAAGCTACATGGGGGTTTACCCTTCTCCTTTATTTTCACTTCTATCTCCACCTTAACATATATGGTAATTGAATATCAATTTAATTGTCAATAAGGTGATTTATTTACCATATATTATCCTTCTAATAATTATATCTCTCTTTGGGTGATATTGTTGGGTTCAAATTAAGGATTTGAGATCAATTCCACTAAAAAATGATATAATTAGGTGAATTATGTATTGAATTTAATATTTTTCATTTTTATTATCCATAGGTTATTCGAGATTAGTAAAGGTGTATATTTCTATGTAATTATTTATGATTGTTAATAAATTTTTATAATTTTTTTTATCAATTAGATATGAAATTAGATATTTAATTATTGTATGTTGTTTGGTATTTTTCAAGTAGTAATATCTAGTATGTGTTTGTGGTAGAATGATCCCCCTTGCTATGTTTCAAGTCAATGATTTACTTTGAGTTAATCGTTTTAAATTATCCTTAATTAATTAATTATGGACTATATGTGTTGATTAATTTTAATTGTTTTATAAATTAGTAAACTGTAATAAATTTAAGATAAATCGTCACATTGTTGGAAAATGGTTGGTTAATAATTGAGTGAATACTGAAAGGGAATGGATTTGGTTGAGGTAGGTGTTTCTTAAATATACCGCTGCGATATTTTTCAAGTTTTCATGTGACATTTGAAATGAATTATTACCATCTATGAGAAATTAACCATTATTTAAATTGAAATATTGTAATTTGATATGTATTATAATGACCTATCCCCATATCATTGATCGGTTGGGGTCTCGATCAAAGAGCTATTGGGACCTTAGGTGCGACACCTCAAATAGTAGAGGCTATAAACTAGTAGTGGGGGAATTTAGTGTCAATGTTGGGAGACTATACCCCCATATCAGTGTACAAAATAACATATAAAATTCCTAAAAATAATCGATAGCAAATAATTAAAGTATTCATGAATAACTAAATGTATCTATTCTAGATAAATATGAATACTACATACAGACACACAGTCCTGATGACACAACTGATTTCCCATAGGTTTGATCAAATATACTGAGTAAAAATATATGAAATAATGTGTACACGATGCTACCTACATAATATACCCATAACTCAATCCCTATCATTAATTCTATTTGTGGTATCTTGCTCAGTCATTCTATATCGATCCTCTGCCCAACCGAAACATGGGATCAATGAATTTTTCCCAAGTACCCAAGTTCCATGTATAATAGATAAGTGTATTGGTATAAATCAGTAAGGATAAGAAAACACGCTCACATATAAAACATTTAAATGAAATTAATATGTAGGTGAAATTCTCATGATAATTAAAATAAAATATATAATTATAAATAAATATTCAATCTCCAATCCTCAGGTTGTAACACGACACCCAAGATTGGTTATACCTTCTTCACCTAGTGTCAAATTTTCCTGAGCATGCAATATAATAATCAAAACCAATTCTAGTATCAATAACCATGTAGTAGTTGGTGAAATAAATGAATTATTTGAATTTTATGAAGTCATCCCAATAGTATCAGGGAAAAATGATTAAATCCATGGGGTTAATACTAGAAATTATTTAAGTTGAAATTATGTACCTTTTTCATAGGGGGGAACCTTGTAAAAAATATTAAATCTATGTCTATATTCCCTTTTCTTAAGAACTCCATATCATTTCAAAAGAGAATAAAATAATATTATCCAAGGGATTCATATAGTATCAGACTTAATATAAATATCCTTAGAGAACATCATAGGAATACAATTCTATCAATGTAAATGGTTAGATCCTTGGATCATGTCCTAGGTATCCAATAGTCATAGGGGTTACTCTCTCTTCTTCAGATCACATCAAAATGTAACAAGATCAAAATTTTAATCCTAGGTGACCAACCCTAGGAATTCCATTTAGACTAGATGGATGAATAATTGGAAACCACCTTGGAATTATTCTTAAAGTCTTGATGATAGTGCGTCCCTACTAACTTATCTCACAAAAAATCTCATATGGGTGGACCATATTCCCAAACCCATCCCATATAAATAAGGATGGATCTCAAGAACACTTCCAATCATCAGCTACTATAGATATATTAGGTTTAGATGACTAATTTGGGTTCTAATGTGACACCTACAATCATCTACACCCATTCTCATACGCACCGTTATAGGGGTCATTAATCACTAGGGAACCCACTAGGGACCCCCATTACACTTCAAGAATTAAAAATTCACACGGGATCATCAGGCCTAATATTACCCATCAGATCATCACCCATCAGTCAAAGGGATTCAAGGTTATTGAAATAACCCTAATCGTGTCATTAACTTATTGGACTCTTAATATATCTCATATTAGTATCACATAAAAGATATCCCACAATCCTAATATCTTTTAAATTTACCCTAGTTTGTCCCATGCACATTCAAAAAAACCAAAAATCCAATGTAGGACATACATATCTAAGTACTCACAATTTATTGGTAGATGAACACTATTTACACAGTCATTAGAACTATACATTAGGCTATAAGGAATATCATAGCTCCATTATGGCCTATCAAAAATAATAATTTAAATCCAACACTATAATATCCACAAAATCGTACTCCTAGATCCGGTGATAAAAAAATTACCTTCACATTACTATCTTATGTACATATAAATTTGAGACACTTTCTTCCATAAAAAAGGAATGAAATAAAAATATGGATCACTTAGATACCTAATGACTTTTTTGGTTTAGATTTTTATAAATTTACGACAAACGCTTACATAAAAACATGGATACATTAAAAAATCATAAAATTACATATAATCCCCTTATATGTGCTTCACATCTCGTAACCCTCTTAGTATTAACACACATTAAACCATTCTTTAGAACCTATGCAAAGAATCATAAAATGGGTGAGCACAAATTATTAGTAAGGGTAAACATAACCATTAACAAGTGAATATCATAATTTTATAATGACATAATCCATGTGAATTATCATGATTTAAGATAATTAAAACCCATAGAAACATTGATCATTAAATATTTTATGTGAAATGAATATTTAAAAGTGTCAAGATTCCTAGGAATGGATAATTATGAACCATATGATGCCAATTTTAATCAAAATAAACATTAAAAACTCATAATGATCATAAATAAAATTATAGGTATTTGGAATATTATCATCATCTAAGAGTTTTTAAAACCCTTATAAGCGGAATAACCAATAATGTGAACTTCCAACATAATTATCTGAATAAAAAAATCGTTACCAAATGCATTGATGGGATATAACAAACACACCCATCCTTATTTTATAATAAAACCACCCATCCATGGTGATTAATAGAACCACCCATCCTTGGTTTATAATAGATCCACAGATCCTCATAAATTACTTCCAACAACCATAACAATAATAAAGTAAATATAGATTTCATTTTATTATAAAACTCTTTGAAACAACCATTATTCCTTTCAGAACATGATTATCACATGAAAAATAAATAGGTTCCATGATTTTTTTTGAAAGAGCGAGAATCTATATAGATAAAGAATTTGGATGATATTATTATAAAAATAATCTTAACTGATCATATTTATCCTCAAGGGTTATTTTCATTGGTGAATAAAAACGATTAAAATATCATTAAAAAAATTCATAAGAAACATAACATTTCCACTTTGAAAATCACCATTAATAACAAAAAAACAAAATATTTTGGAAATACTTTTAATTGACAATAAATTTTAAAATATATAAATAAATATTCAATGTAAATAATGGACATCATAGAATAAAAATATTCTCATTATTTAAATGTTTTATATAATCATTTGTTTCAATCTTTTGTAATGTGAGTCAAAAGCGGCCCATCCTGTGAATGTTAGTAAATTTTTTTTAACAGATTTTAAGAGAAGGTCAATGATTATGTAAAAAAATTTAATAAGTGGTATAAATTTAGAAAATAATATTTATGAAAGCATTTTAGAAAATATAGATATAGAAGAGAAATATTCCAAATTTAAATGAAGATATAAGATCAACATCATTTACAAACAACTTTCTTGAACATTATTTAATCAATAAAGGATAAATTGAATCTAAATATATAATCTACATTCTTAACTATAATATAATAAAATTTATTTTTTTAATGTAACAAGATCATAAAATGTTTCCAAAATAACTGTGATCATAAACAATATCAAAAAAGTAAATTATAACATAATGACTTTACCACTTTGGTGACTTTCAAATCAAATTTCTTTGAAATAAAGAGTGTGATATATATTTTTTAATACTACGAATTTTATGAACTTGTATTTTGAAATTAATTCATAATTTATTAAATAAACCACAGAATGATATCATTATTCATGATATGAAACATCTCTAAGGAATATAAGAATCAGAGAAATAAAAACCTTGTAAAGAGCATAAAATTTAAAGTGATAATTAATCCACTAATTGATTATGTGAATATATGTAAATACACATAAATGAAGTTTAAATACATAATAAAATAATATATAGATCAATTCACACATATTAATGGAATATCAAAGTCAGTAAAGTAGAAGTATAACCCAATGAATGGAAATTTAGTTAAGAAAACCCATTACACTTTCTAACATTAAATTCAAATAATCATAGATGAAATAATTTGAATTGAAATATAAAAAACCATGAAGTCTGAAATATTCATTATATGACATTTAAAATGTAATTATATATACTATATAAACTAAATTAGGTGTATAACATTACAACATTCCATAATGATTTGAAATTGAAAAAACATTTCTTACATCGAGTCCAGAATTTATATTTACGTATATTAAATCAAATATAATAAAATTATATCAATAAATTAAATTTTTAACAAAATTTTTTATGTTAATTAATTTATCATTAATTGTTTTAATTTATTTCTATTAAGTTTTATTACATAATCGGTCAGGTCCACATAGGGTGTTTTGAAGACGCTCAATTTATAATTTCCAAAAAACTTTTGTAGGTTGACCACAGTCAAAGATATTATTATTAAATAAAATCAAATATAAAAATAATTAAATTTTTATAAATTTTTTTAGATTAATTATACATTTAAAACCAGGTATGAATTATGATTATGAAGAATTAATTATGGTATAATTATGAATATGGTAGGTCGTACGAATGTATGAGTAACATTTCCATTTCTCAATGAATGTGAGAAATAAGTGTGAATTATTTTACCCTCATATAATTATTATTATATATTATATAACATATTATCTAATTAAATAATTTAAATACATTATCCATCTAATGTGGAGATGAAAAATGAATTACATCACTTTTGGGAGGTGGTAATCTAGACATATGAATGAACAACCTTATGATTTTTCAATGGTTTGAAAGGTAAATATATATATATATATATTAACTTTATATAGTGATAAAAATTTCATTAATAACAAATATATATTAAATACATCATGAGAAAAACCCATGAGTGGTGTTGATGGAAGACGAATTACATCGGTTCATGAGGTGGTTGACCGCTGTACACACAATGGATTCATCTCTCATTTAATAGAATTAAAGATGGATATAGGATTCTATATTAAAATAATGACATAAAAGTATATATAATAAAAATATTTTATTATCTAAGATAATTTATTTTTATAATATGGAGGTAAAATTTTAAAAATAAATGATACATTTCATTTTAAGCTCTACCCATTCTTTAGAAAACCTCCATTGATTTTCACCTTAATCCCTCTTAGTTTTTAATTTTACCCAAAATAATTCATCAAGAATATGTGGATAGATTTTAGAAATTTATTTTTCTAGGTATGGCCTAAACAAAAATAATCATGATATTTGACCTAGAGATGATATGGCCTATCCTTTTATAAGTGAGGGGATTGAATTCATGGAATTTCATAATTTATTAAATTAAAATAAATTAATATTTATATTCAAATAGACCTAAGCTGATATAATTAGAAGGCAATTTTTGTATTGATATACAATCTATCATATAATAAAATTTGGACAATTTTAGATCATTCTTTTACTCTTATCTCTTAGTTATAATCCACATTAACCCATTTGAAAATTACTATGATCATAATGTTTATTACTCATAAGAGGTCTAGAAACATACTCTAAAAAGAAGGGTGACCCATATATGGATCATAGTTGATATTTTAAAATACATAACATTAAAATATATATAGATATTATTTTTAGGAGTTTTATGTCATTTAATAAAATATATATTTTTATATGATTTAATTAATTTCATTGATATAAATACATAAAATATTATAAAATAATATGTTAATAACATAATAAAAATGATTAAAAAACATTAATTCAAATATAAGTGGGATATAATATTAATATATTCATCCAATCATATTTTTATAGGTCAATATATCATTCTACAAATTTTATTTTACTTTAACCCATGGGTTAACCAATTTTCTCTTTAACCATGGTAATACGGGTTTCAATACTATAGTGTTATAATTTGACTTATAAGAAAAAAACTGGACAGTAAATAGACAGTTGATGAAATTTTAGACCATTTATCATTCTAAATATACTAATTAATGATTTAAATAACTTTTAAATAAATTTATATAACATTATTTAAAAAACATAATTACTATTATTTTGGACACTATTCATTTAGTTTGACTTTGAAGATACTAATATAGTAATTTATATAATATATAGACCCTTATCACATTACTAAAAATTTATATTTATCTTAAAAAATCATATAAAACTTTAACTCATCAAAAAAATATTTATTTTAATGTTTTTAAAATCATTGACTTGATGTTTCACTATATGTACAAGTAGTGTGATAGAGTTTTTTAATAATTAAAGTATTTATTTAGTAACTAAAAATTAAATAAAAAATATTATGATAAAAAATTACCCATTATTTAAAATAAAATTTTATTACGTAAATTATCCTCTTTATATCATTATATAAGAATATTATAGATATCAAAGTAAAGATAGTGACATTTTAGAATTTCATTACTTAAAATAATATAAATATCATTGTCAAGGGTATATGGCACAAAAATGGAATATAATATAATTTGGGATGTATATGGTAAAATATATCCCATTGAATTAAAATATTTCAAGTGATGGGTTGATTTTGAGTCTTTATTTAATATTTTCAACCCCTATTTACCCATTTTTCCCTTAATGAGTTGAAAAAGTATTTTTCACATTTACTATTCATAATGACAAAAAATAAAATGGGAATACTATAAAATTATTAATATAATAATTTCAAATATGGAGTCCATTTTTTATAATTCAATTTCTAGAATTGGAGGAAATTAATGTAGGACAAAAAAATGAAAAAGAAATTTTTTTTTTCAGAAAAAATCCTTTTAAGAATAAAAATGATTATATACAAAATTCAACCATATAACTGACACTAATGATCTTAAAATTATTATTCATAATATAATATATTCAATTTTAATTTTAATATATTATAAAATAAAATTATTATATGAATATTCTTGAATCAAAAATTCAGTTTTCAATAAAAATAAGTATTTTTTTTATACATTTAATATCAATCTTTTCAGAACATTATATCTAAGATAAATTTAACAAATCTTTTTAAAAAGGATTTAATAATTATAAAATATATTTTTAATGTTCAAACAAATTAATTATACTAATCACTCATAAAAAATCAATAAAAACTATTTTCGATGAAAGTGTATCTTTTATAAATAAAATGGTCTTACTAAAAATTGAGGCCTTATTTACTGAACATTAGTCAATAAATTTTTTAAGTTTATTATTTATATTTATTTAATAATCTGGTTATTCATATTCATAAATTCTAATTCAATTAATAGGTTATTACATTCTTATTTCATTAATAATATTTCATGGTTCGTTAAAGCTTAGTGTTGCATTTCTTAGATTATATCAAAAATAGTATTTATTTTGAATCATTTGTATTTTATATTATATCCCCATTTATAAATTTCATCATCTCAATTTAAAATTTAGATCTATAATAATTTTATTGATATTTTAAAAAACCTTTACAAAAACTAACATCATAAAAGAGATG
Organism: Viscum album; assembly: GCA_963277665.1. Classification (NCBI taxonomy): domain Eukaryota; kingdom Viridiplantae; phylum Streptophyta; class Magnoliopsida; order Santalales; family Viscaceae; genus Viscum; species Viscum album. The sequence continues at coordinate 679,314,577 of OY728165.1, forward strand.
GATAAAAATTCCTCTAAAAAGAGGTGAATGAAATGCGAAGGGAATATAGGATAAAACATTACTATGTTTCTAAATGGTATAAAATTATTGGGAAGAGAAAATATAGACATGGAGTAAAAATATAATATATAAATAATGGTCAATAGTGATATAGAACATTTATCACAAAAATGTGAATTATAATTTTAAAGTTAATGACCAAAAAACTCTAAAACAATGATATGTGAAAAGGGCCATCAATTTATCAAAAATGAATGTAATAAAATATTTTTTTTACGGATCATTTTTTAGAGATGAAGGATTACATTACCATATATACTACGAACATAAGGAAATATACTAACATTAAAATTACACTTTCATCATTTAATCGATTCCCAAAAAATATAACATTTTTCTAAAATTGATGAGTATTCAAGATGAATTTCACATTCCCAAAGCACTAAAAATCAACATATACTGGATTAAAAGATCTATCAAAGTATTCTAATATATTTCTACAATATCTATATAATTTCCAAAAGTTAATTGGTTAACATAATGTAAGAAAATATTCCAAATGAATTAACCATTAAACAAATCAATAATATATTAATCCCTAAAATTCAACAGCAACACCCCTAGATCAAACAAAACTTTTCCATATATAATTATCCTAAAAAATCATCAAAATATTTCTCAATAATATTGAAACCCAAATATTATATTGATTTGATCATATATTCTCCCACGATAAATAAAACATTTATATCCAAATAACATGAATATCTCATAAAGTCTCATATAAAAATTTTATATGAATTTATCATATATTATTGAAAATATACTGATCCTTTCACAAAACAATGTCATAATAAATTAGTATATAGTTTCAAAAAAGAAATCATCCTTTATTCCTAAAATAAAAACCCATATTATCACATTGTATTTCTATTTACATTAGTAATAAATTATTCCCTAAATAATGAAATTATTAAATACAACATTAATCACTTAGTCCCAAATAACATTCCAATCCATGATTATCTACATGATAAATCATATATTCCTAAAATTTAATTACACATTTATCTGAAATTAACTCAATAACCATAATTTTTATATCATACCATTCAACTTACATACCCAAAAATGAATTATAATTCTTCCTAAATAATTCTTCATGTTAAACCTAAAGGTTACATATACTACAATCCAAATAAAATTCTTTCCAAATATATCCCTAGTCACATTAAAATCCCATAAAATAAATCCCTAAAAGGAATATCTAAGACTTTGAACTTATTATATGCCTTAATCTTATAAACTTATAATATTATATATATAATTCTTAAGTTAGCCTCACATGAAAACAACCTAATCTCAAAACTCATCTAAACCCTTACTCGAATACCAACTATAATATCCCAAAACATGGACTCCTAGATCTAGTGGTAAAAAAATCATATTTAATCTTCTAGAATTGATAACAATAAATGGGAACCAATTTTATCCTTAAAATATATTATTAGATAGAAATATTGGATGACTTACATACCCAATGAACTTTTAGGTTAAGTGTTTTAGAAAATTAGATAAAACTTTTACATAAAAATTTCAACACATAAAAAATTGGTTCATAAAAGTATACATCATATCCCAATATGTTATTTACATATAGTAACCTTATGATGAATAACATACAAAAAACCTTTCAACAAAACATATGGAAAAGTAAACATAAAAAGCGTATTCTCTAATTCTCAGCATGGGTAAACATAATAATTAACAATTGTATGTCATCTCTAAGAATAATATTATCATAATGGTATAATTAAATAATCACTGTTAATGGGAATAACATAATATAATTCATACCAATAAAAATCTAGATTATCAAACATGTTACATGAAATAAATATTTACCAAAGGAAAGAGTCAAGTGATCCAATTAGCAGGAGCTATGCAATATCAATCATGATCAAAGTAACCATTTAAAACACATAGAATGAATAAAGAAAAGATGTAGGTATCATTGTAAATTATCATTATAGAAGCCATCGAAGATCCATTTAAAGTGGAATAACCAATATGGATAACTTCCAACGTAATTATAGGAAGCATATAATCATTACCCAATTAAATATAGGGAAATAATGTACCCACCCATCCCTGGTTTATTATATAGCCTCCCATTATTTATTTATAAAAAAACCACTCATCCTTAGTTTATAACATAACCACCAATTATTATAAAAATTTTCCAATAAAAATAAAACGAATAATGTACATTTATCTAGACTTTCAACATAAAATCCATATAATACACAATAATTAATTTCATAAATTTATTAACCGATGTAAAAAATATGAGTTTCATGATAATAATTCTCAAAAAATCATAATTCATAGATATTTTTAATTAAAATGGAATTATTAAAAAATAAATCTGATGTATATTATGTAATTTCATGGCCTTTTATTATTTGCAAATTTATATAAGATCTCAAAATTCATGAAGTTGTTTATTTTTTAAAATTTTGGTCTAAATATCTAAATGAAGGTTAATTAAATGTTTAATGGGTGTGTGAGGAGGATCAGAGGTGTTTTGAGCGATCATGACATGAATGAAAAGGTAAAGTGGGCAATTTGATGCATGTTACATGGTGTGCGAATGGTTAGTGAAAAATCATGTTAGGGGGGCTATCCAAACTAGGAAACCATGGACATAGGCATCTTAAATGATTGCAAGACAGTTTTTAAACCTTTTGGACCTCCCAAGGTAATAATGAGGCCTACATCATCTTAGGCAGAGGCTGGTGCATGTTTGATGCACAGTTTTCAAACTATGTGTCCAAAGCATGTGCCACATTAAAATGTAATTTTTTTTTGAAATTTACACCTTGTAATTTTTATTTTCTTATCCCATTTTCCTCCCCTTTACCCCCTATCAACCCTAGTTGTGTACTAATTTCCCTCAATCATTCAACTGATCATTCCCTAATAATTCAAGCTTTTTGGGGCACCAACCATTTCAGATTGAACCTCCTTTTATGTATAATCTCTATATTTATTATCATATTTGGATTATGGATTGTAGATTTTGTAATCCTCATATGAATCCCTAACCCCATATTTTTTTGATGGATATTAGATTAGAGATTCAAGGGGTTCTCAAATCTAGATCTAAGAAACAGGTAAAGGGTTTGTTCGTCATCAAATTTATGGTAGGTCGTCAACAAGTTATATCCCATGGGGTTTTTTATAGATTTGTACATATATGGTTGTGTTATTGGTTTTTCCCTTGTATTATATTTGTTATTTTGATAGGTTTTATAAAATAGTTGTCTAAATTAATAAATTAACCCCTCATGATATAATTTAGGGATGCATTGATAATTATTTGACCATTTAGGGACATTGATGGGGTGCTCTAATAATTCCCAAACATAGAGCATGATTGTGTCAAGAATGAAATTGAGTATATTGAAAGAGATCCCATGGAAAAAGTGTTCACAAGTTAGTTTGAATTATAAATGGAACCTATAGTGGTAGATTCTGGTTTTTTGTAATGTCATAAGTGATCGTTTGGTATAATGTGATAATGGAGTTAAATTGATTAGTGTGAATGGTTCAAATGGATTATAGAAATTGGAAGGGAAATGATTTTGTGGATTAAGAAATATGAAATGTTAAAAAATAATAAGGATTAATTAAGGGGTAGAGATTAATAAGCTATGTGGGTAATACATGGAAATTGTTAAACATTAAAAATGGGTTAATGTGTAGAAATTATTAAATATGTAAAATGGGTTAATCCATGGAAAGTGATGAGTATGTTAAATGGTTTGAGGCATGGAAAAAGGTAAGTGGTTCAGATGGTTTATTCTATGTAAATTTTATATGTATTAATGGGTTAAATCATAAGGATAATATATGTTTTAAATTAAATGTGAAATTTTTATATTACGTGCATTTATTAGGTATGGTTTGTGACATGGTGTACGTGGTTAATGGATAAATAAGAATGTTTTCATAGATTGGAGATTGTGGGGTATTGTAATTTATGGATTATTTCCATAGGTTGAGTTATACTAAGGTTTTAAACCCCACCCAATAATACCCTGGTTAGTGAAAAGGATTCAGGCTCTATACCCCTAACATATGCATTTGATGAAACTACCCAGACTGAGGCTCTAATGTATGTGTGATGTGAATTTCAGAGAATTTTTTATCCCTAGAGATATAGGGAACATGATTTATACCTTTACACATAGTAATTATTTAGATTATTACATTTTGTAAATAATGTAAATTTCTATCCCATAGAACATGTATTGGTAATGAATTAAGTGATGAAGATGAACTAAGTGATAAGTATGTAACTAATGTGATAAATGGGTAAAGTAAACATTATAACCTAATATCACATAAGTTTTGTTGCTTACTTTATTGTTTATTTATTTATTTCATGAATTATTTTTTTACACTAGATATTATTGTAGACACCATTGGTAGTGGCCTACTGAGTTGTACTAACACCCTTCTTGGCTGTCATTGGGTTCTCGTGCATATTTTATGGTTGCAGTCCTAGACAAGGGTAAATACCCTATGCTTGGGAGTTCAGTTGGTCTGAGGGGTGTATGGATGAGGATCCAGACATGGATATCCGAACTATTTTAGGGATTTTTCCTTTTCTCTTGATTTTTTGCCTTTACTTTTTTCACTATTAGCATGGAATAACATATTCGAAATTTGTTTGTGATTTTCACCTAGATTGGAAACTATTTGGAATGAATGTTTTGTGTTTTTGATTATTATATACTTATTTATTATGTTATATGTTTTTTATTACATTGTTTAAAATGGTATAGTATCCCCATGTGACTTATCAGACCCTCACCAGTAGTCGGTAAACACTAGAACAAGGGGAGGTGAGCTATAAGTCATGTAGTGACTTAGCTCGGAGCACCGATTAAGTTGCTTCCCCATCAGGGACCTTAAAAATTTCAATCCAAGGGGGTCTTCTCCGTGGTATTACTATTTGGGATGGTATACAAGAGGTTATTAAGTACCATTCCTTGAAAATGATCTTGTTCTTTGGAGTATCTATGCAATGTATGAGAAAAACACAAGTCACCTTGGGTGGCATTGTAGTTCTTGGTGTGTTTTTATGGATTAAATGATATTTCACCATTTCATGATGCACAGGTATTATGATTTGACTATTTTATGAAATTTTTCTTGTCTACATAAAATCCTGAGGATTTATATTCATGTATTATCATAGGTACCTAAAGATATAGGTGGCCTACATCATGATAGGCCTACACAGGCTGAGAGTTTCAGACATGAATGATGGAATTCATTTTACATATGAAAAACGTTTAAAAAATAATATCATGTGAAGATGATGTAAATTGTTAAATTTAATGACTGATAATGAATGGTTAAATAATTTTTCGTAATGGTGATTATAATATGAAATAAAACTGAGGATCGACTGGGTCATTAATTAGATTGTTTTTATTTATAATGAACTTTAACGGTAGAAATATTTCTAAAGAATAATGTTATTATTTTTAACTATGGTAAAGGTTTTAAAATGGTTTATAATGATCTATTTCAGTCTATATATGTTAGTTTAACCATGTTAACCAAGACCCATTATAGAGATGTTTTAGGGTAGTGTTTTTGGTATGATGTTATCCAATGAGATAATTCTTGAATGATGAGGTGTTACGGATGAGGGAAAAATTATTTTATGTAAATTTGAAAATAATTAAGTTTTAAATTATAGGAATCATTCCAAGAAATCTGAAAATATGTTTCTATATTGATGTGTGCCCGTTGGGAGATATGAGGATTTCATTGGGAATGCTCCTCTAGAGTGGGGTAGGAATTTAGGGTGATTAGTGGTTATTGAGGAGAGGTGTAGTTCTTTTAGAACATTGCTTGTTTTATTGAGATGATTGAACAAGACATAGGGTGCGAACTGAGAGTATTTTCAATCTCACGAAAGATTTTTAGTTTCAACACCATTAAACATTTTCTAGAGAGGGTGGACCCGAGGAAGATTAATTTTGGATAGTGTATATCCAGAATATTTTGGATCACTTAGAAACTCTATTTTAGAAAATGGTTAATATTAAATCCATCATTTTCGGGGAATAGATAAGAGTTGGTGGTATAGCATAGTTCATACCTAGTAATAATATGGTATTATATAGAGGGATTTTCATAAAATTATTCTATAACACTTCTACATAGAGAACTTGAGATAGAAGCTTCTTGTAGAGTTTAAAAAATTGTCCTAAGAAAAGATGTCATTTATTAGGTATATAGGCTGTTTCACAGATTTTCCACACATAATTATAGAATTAAAATGACATGAGTCCATGACATAAATACAATTATAATATGGTCTTAGACATGAGATTCATTCTTAGGTAAATATATTTTGCTTAAATAGGTGTGATTAAGTGGTGAATCAGACCCTTATTTTAAAAAAGAACATAACACAGGCTTCAGGTAGTGGGTTTGTGGTTATTGTTTTGTGAACTAGTGGGATGAAATATGAGGGCGGGATGAATCGTTTTAGGAATATCCACTAGGGTGGAAATTTGAAGAGTTTTCAAAAGATAGTATCAGCCTGTCAAGGTGGTGACCATGTGTTTTTTAATCAGTGTGGATGGTTAGGGAACATTCATGGTTAGTGTCCCCAATCACCAGTTGAGTGTGATGCATGTGGAAGAATGGGGTATGTATCATGGTTCTATAGGAACCCTTCAAAAATACTCATAGATTGAGGACCAAAATTCGTGAAGAGTGATGGAATTTGATCAGTCACTCCTTATTAGGATGGTAGTTAGAGTTCGACTTGTTAACTAGTCAAGGTGTTGGACATAGTACTTCCGGGTGAGAGAGTCCATACTAGTATAGAAGTGCAACATAAGGTACATAGATAGATTCATAAGTTAGAGGTGTGGTTTAGATCCATGTGGTTTAGTCTACACCTGGAGGTGGTGAGGATAGTCCATCAATAGTTTGAGGTATGATCCTTATAGTTTTCATGCTTTATAGTGCTTTATTCATCATAAGTTCTTCATATTATTTTATTTATGCTCAGTTTATGGTTGTGTTGGGTCTAGAGGTGGAACATACATGTGGGATTATATCAGTTGATACACTATTAGTGGTGTGACCAGAGGACATCAAGCAGTTTATTGGGTTTTCTCTCATGGTTGGTCAATATAATTTTCATTGGGATTTGTTTGTGCTTGAAATTTCAAGTTTCAAAATTATTTTGGGAATGGATTGGATAGTGTAGAACCAGACCACATTGAATTTTACAGCTGTAGGATAATTTTCACATCTCTCAAGGGAGACACTTATGTCAATCATGCTGAATTAGATGTTCGGGTGGTCAGTGCATGGCTGATGTCCTCATGTTGTGGATCAGTTCAGGGATTTTTTTCCTTGGGACATCACGAGTCTACCAACCAAGAGGGATATGTATTTCATGACAGAGTTTCTAAAAGAGAACAAAAATATTCAATTTATCCATGTTTAATTATGCGAGAAGAACTCTTGGAGCTTAACACTAAATTGGATGTGTTGGAGAATATAATTTCTACTCATCCTACCTCATCTCCATAGGGATCTATAATGATATTTTCCAAGACGGATGATTAGTTATTACGGTTGTGTGTTTATTACAGGAAGCTAAATCAGATGATAGTTAAGAATTTATACCCTCTACCATGGATTGATGAATATTTTGACCAACATAGAGGTTCTCTAGTGTTCTCAAAAATTTATTTGAGGATTGAATACCATCATTTGGGGGTGATACCTTCTGATATACTACGAACTACCTTCAGAAGAAGGTATGAGTTATATTATTTTTATTGATTAATTTTGGGTTAAAAATTGAATTGACATTTTTTATGTCCATAATGAACCAAATAAATCACCCTTCTCTAGACCATTTCATAGTTTTCACTGTTGATGAAATCATGTTGTACTCTAAAACTCATGACAAGCATTCCCAAAATCTTGACGTCATCCTGAGTACACTAATAGAGCATAGGATAAATTCCAATCTATCCAAATTCCATTTCTTTATTAACAAGGTGCATTTATTAGGAGACATAACTTTATAGAAAGGTGTCTCTATAGATTTGAAGAATGTGTAGGTACCTGTGTCTTCGGAGAATCCCATGAATTTTTCTAATGTCTGATTGTTTTTGTTTTACCAATTACAACTGAAGGTTCTATAAAGAATTTTCTAATTTGGTATTTACACTTTCATGTTTTACATATAAGGGTATCAAGTTTGAGTGGTATGAGTCTTGTGATAATTACATTTATGAATTGAAGAGGAGATTGAAAACTACACTGATTATAATCTTACCCTCGCCAGGTAAGAAGTATACGTTGTTATATGACACATATGGTGTTTGGAATTGAGCAGTTTTGATTTTGTATGATAATTTTGTGTTATATGGGTCACGGTAGTTGTGTTCACACAAAATAAGTTACCCTACACTTGATCATGAGTTTGGCGCGGCAAATTATGCAATGAAATTTATGATGCATTACATACTAGGAGGATAGTTTATTATGTATACTGATAATAAAAGGAATTAGGGGAAATTCTATCAACATGATTTGAATCATCATCAGTGAATATGGGATGAATAACTGCTATACATTCACTTTATGTTAGTTTAGACGCTGGGAAAGGGAAATAGTATTTTAGATGCCTTAATTTGAAAGACTCAAAATTTGGTGGATCAGGAATCATGTTCAGAGTGGAAGATGAGGGCATTATTTTTTAGATGTATTTGGGGTATAGGATAGCCAAGGGAAGGAGGCCCTTTCATACTTATTAGTTGATTTTTCACTTTTGATTTGGGTTAAAGAGAATCAACATGAGTATTAAAAGGGGTTTTCATTGATGGAAAATCATAAAGGTGGGGAGTCACCTTCTATTTGGACCGTTGGTGAAGACAATACTCATTATGTTCGTGGATGTGTTGTTGTGTCAATGTGTATGAGAGAATAGTTGATGCACGAGTTTCATGCATTGAAGTGGGATGTGCATCCTATCCCGAAAAAACAATATCAGGACATTTCTAGGGAGCGCTAGTGTCCAAGGATGACGAAATATGATGCAAGTTATGGCTGACCATCAGAGACCTGGGGTTTTTTGAAGTCATTTTTTTTAAAAATGTAAATGGGATTATATAATTATTGATTTTTTATTGTAAATTTGATTATGATTTATAAAAATGACGAGATCTCTGTAGTCTTTGATCGGTTTACTAAAGTGGCTCATTTCTTACAGATTTGAGGTAATTTAACTGAGAAGTTGTTTGGTGAGTAATTTGTTTTGAAAATAGAAAAATTTCATGGGGTATCATGGAAGATAGTTTTAGATCAAGATCCATATTTTACATCATGCTTCTGGTATGGATTATAGAGATCTCTTGGTACTCCAGTGATTTTGAGAATGACTTTTCACCCATAGATGGTTGGGCAGTCAGAACATACCGTTCCATTACTAGAGGATATGTTTAGAGCTTGAGACCTAGATTTTTGTGGATCATGTGAAAATCAACTTTTGGTTTTGGAGTTTTCCTATAACAATAGAAACTAGGTTAAGATTCAGATGACATAGTTATAGGTGTTATATGGTTGGCCGTGTAAATATCCATTATGTTGTACAGAAGCTAGAGTATCATAATTTTTGGGCCTATGTTTCATGGAGGATTCATCCTAATGAGTTCATATTATTCAAAAACATATAGAAATAAATCAGAGTAGAAAATGTTCATATACATATCATTATCATAAAAATCTTATGCTTTTTTTGGGTGACCTTGATTTTCTTCAGGTGTCACAAAGTTTGGGTCATCTTTGAATTCGAAACCAAGTAATGTTGGATCCTTAGTACATGGGGCCATTTTAAATTTATCATAGGATCGGGTTGAAGGAATATTGATTGGATTTCCACAACTATATATTGGTATTCATAATGTGGTTCTTATTTCTCAAAATTGACAGTATCACCCTAACACATCTCATGTGATTCATGTTGAGGATGTCGAGATTGATGTTGATGCATCCTTTGAGGAGAATATTTTTCTCATTGTGGATCATAATGAAAAGGTCATATGGGGAAATATAATACCTTTGTTTTGAGTTATATAAAATCATGGAAATGTTAAGGAATAATCTAGGGAGAGGTAGTTGAACATGTGGTCCTAGTGGCTCAATCTATTTTCTACAAAAGCTCAATGGTGTTTGGGAAGAGCGGTTCAAGGATGAGCCATTATAATTTTAAGAGATTGTAAGATCTCAGACCTCATGGAGGCATGTAATTGTTTAAATTTCTATAAAATCTCTAAATGATTATTAATTAAATATTTTTGGGGTGTGTGATGAGCTTGGAGGGTGTCCTGGGGGTTCAGGACAAGACCTAAAAGGGAAATAGATCTATTCTATGCATGTTTTACGATTTGCGCATGGATAGTGAAAACCATGCATGGGAGGATTACAAACCATGAAACATTATACAAAGGCTTCATTCATGTTTAGGTAATGGGGTTTTAAACTATAATGTCCTCCCAAGGTAATTGTGTAACCAAACCATGTGCCCCAATAAAAATTGAAAATGTTATGAAATTTCCCCTAGTAATTAAATGTTCTCACCCAATTTCCCTTATCTTTCCCCAACTCTTAACCATAGTGGTTAAAAAAATCTCCAAATATTCCAAGGTATCTTTATTCATTGATTATAGGTCAATTGGATAACCATCAGCTGCATATCGATGCTCCAAGTATGTATAATATTCCTCTTACTTATGTTTTCCATATTATGGCCTGTGGATTTCATTCATTTTCTTCCAAATCCGAAAAAAGTTCTTTTTTCATTGGATCATATATTGTGTCTTCAAAGTATTATTAAATATAGATCTAAAGAAAAGGATAATGGGGATTTCATCGCCAAGTTCATGGCAGGGGGACTACAAGTTATATCCCATGGTTTTGTTATAGATTTGTGCATGTATAGTGGTGTTCTTGGATTTCCCCTTATTGTATGTTGGTTAATTTGATAGGGTTTTGTATAATATTATGATAAATGATTAAATTAACCCCTCATGATCCCTACGAGATGTGTTAAGGATGATTTTACTGTTTAGGGGCACCCAAGGGGTGTGACAATAATTTCCAAACATAGAGCACGACTGTGTTAAGAATGAAATTGATTTATACTGACATCGAGCCTGTGATAAAGTGTGAACATTTTATGTTGACTTATAAATGATACCAATAGTTTTATTCCCTAGTTATTGGTAGTTCCATAAAAGAAATTTCATCATAATTTGAAAAATTATTTAAATGTATTAGTGTGAATGATTCAAATGGCTTATGGAAATTGGATGGGAAATACTTAAGAGGATTAATACATATGAACTAGTTAAATGTTTAAAAGTATTAATGCAAGGGAAGTGATGAATAAGTTACATGGGATAATTTATGAAAATTAATAAACAATCAAAATGGATGAAGGTGGGGAAATTTTTAATTTTTTAAAATGGGTAAAGACATGGAAAGTGTTGAGTATTCTAAATGGGTCAAGGCATGGAAAAAGGGGAATGAGTTAGATGGTTTATTCTAAGTAAATGGTAAATGTATTAATGTATTAAAGAATAATGATTATCTATGTGTTAAATGAAATGTGAAATGATTATGCTATGTGTATTTATTATTTATGGTCTGTGATATAGTATATGTGGTAAATGGATAAATAAGAATGTGCACATGGTTTGGTTGTTGTGGGATACTTGACATGAATTTTTATGCCCATGGTTGGGTTTAGATTGAGGAAATAAACCCCACTAAATAATCCAAATGTTTGATAAGTGGAATGAGTCTCTATACCTATAAAATGTTCAATTTCTGAAACAACCTGGACTGAGGCTCCAAGGTAAGTGTGATGTTTATGTTTGTGAAATATTTATTCATAGAGAGATAGGGATCATAATTTAAACTCTTATCGTTAGTAATAAATTTGATAATTCCATTATATAAATAATGTAATTTCCCAACCCATTGAACTCTTAATTTAAATGAATTAAATGATGAAAATTAACAATGATAGAATCATGGATCTAAGGAGGTAAATGGGCAAAGTATAAATTTTCACCTAATGGCATTCAAGATATATTTATTACTTAATTATTTATTTTGGTCCTCCATTCACTTTTAGTTTAGACTGGGAAATTATGTAGACACCGTTGGTTTTGGCCTATGGAAATGTACTCACACACTACACAGGACGCCATTGGGAACTAATGAAGATTCCATGGTTACATGTCAAGATAAGGGAAATGTACATATGATTGGGAGTTGATATGGGATTGGGGAGTTCATGGATGAGGGTCCAAACATGTATTTAGGAATCATCTTGGGGATTCAGCTATTGGCCTTAATGTTTTTTTGTTTTCTTTAACATTTATCACCGTTAACATGTAAGAACATATTGAATATTTGGTTTTGATTTTTTACATAGTTTGTAAACTAGTAGGTATTTTTTTGGGTTTTTAGATTATTTTTTACTTATTTATAATGTAATCTGTTGTATCTTAATATGGTAATGTGGGTATAGTTTAACCATGTTAATTATCAGACCCTAACCACTAGTCTGAAACTTCTAGCATATGGGGAGGTGATCTTGAGGTCATGTAGTCACTCTGGATGGAGTACCAATTTATTGGCTTCTGGGTCAGGGGCATTGAAATTGAAATACCCTTTAATTATCATTAAAATATTTTTTGGGAAATACCATTTCAAATTTAAAACATAATTTTAAAAACTACAAAATAAAAAAAACATTGTTAGAAACCTTTTATTTGAAAATATTCATTAAAATTTATAATGTAACATTCAATGTAAATAATGTTCATAATGATGGAAATTTGTTTTCATAATATAAATGTTTAAAATAAACATTGCTTTCAACAATTTGTAAAGAGAGTTAAATGTGACCCATAATGAAAATGTTCAGCATCTTCCTTTTAAAACCTATTAAAAATAAGTTAAAATACCACTTAAAATAACATTATAAAAATATTTTATTCTTATAAAACAATACTATTTACATTTTTTTTGATAAAATGGATATAAAATAGAATGATTTAGGATCTAAGTAATGTTACAAGATCTATGCCACTAATTAAACAATTTCATGATGTTTTATTAACCAATTTGGTTGAAATGGAAACTAATACTATAAAGAAATTCACAAAAATTCAATAGGTAATGAAATTTGGTTCAATATAATAAGATCATATGATTTTTCTATATGAATTTTGAACATAATCAATCTTGAAATTAATGGATATTATTACATAAAACCATTACCACTTTTTTAAAATTTTAATTTAAAGTCATTAAAAAAATGGGATTATATAGATATATAAATAAAATAAATTTGAATAAGGAATATTTCAAAATTAAGTAATGATTATGTAATTAATCTATACAAGGAAATCATGGTGCACAAATGAAACATGTCTATGGAAAATGAGATTTAAGAAAAAAAACTCTAGCAAAAATCATATATTTTGAACTGTTAATTAATCAATGATGTGATTCTGTGAACATATTTAAATCTAAATAAAAAAAATAAAAAATAAATAAAAAAAATTAGATATCAATTCACAAACATTTGTGGTATAAAAAATTCAGTGAAGTATAAATATAACCCATTAAATGAAGTTGAGTTAAGAAAATATTTACCTGTTCGAAACATTCATGTAAAATTTCATTGGATTAAATAATTTTAATTGATACTTAAAATACCATTAGGTGTGAAATATTCATTTTATATTTTTAAAAGGTAAGTATATACACCATATATAATAAATAAGGTGTATATAATTAAATCATTACTCAATATATTAAAATTGAGATGACTAGACTTGCTATTTTCAACCATTAACTACATTATTATATACATATATAAATTATTTATGTTGTTAGTACCCTTTAACTGGTTTATTTTTTTTCATTATAATTTTTTACACTTATTTAAATTACATATTTTATTATTTAATTTGTTAAGTGCACACTGGGTGGGTTGAGAATGTTAAGTTCATAATTCCAAAATGACATAAGTATGTTGATTATGGTTAAGGTGTTAATTGTTTCCTAAAGTTCATAATAATAATAATTAAATAATTATATTTTTTATACGTTAATTATACTTTAAAAAAACATATGAAATATGTTTATGAAAAATAAAATTTGATAAAGACATGGAGACGGTAGGTCATACAAACACATGGGTAACGTTTCCATTTTTCAAAAAATATGAATGAAATGAGGTAAGTATTATTTTATATTTACATAATTTTTATTATATATTAAATATGATATTAACTCTCTAAATAATTTATATTTATCATCAATGTTATGTGGTGATTAAAAAGGAATCAAATAACTTTATAGAGGTGGTAATCCCCGCATACACATGAATGACATTTTAATTTTTAAATGGAAGAAAAGGTTAGGAAATAGATTATTTATTACAAAAATGTAATTATTCTTATTTCATGAATATCATATATATACATTAAATCCATAATTATAAATATCCATTAATGGAGGTGATGGAGAATTAATTACATCGTATCAAAAGGTGGTCGCAATCTATACATAAGAACGATGGATTCATTTCAAATTAGATATGAGTTAAATATAGTTTACATAACATAAATAATAAAATATTAGTATATTAAATATATTGATGTTATTATTTCATCATGATTGAATAATATTTCATGAAGGTATAAGGTTAAATAAAACTAAAACATTCATTTGGAAGAAACACCTCTTCTTCAGACAACCTCATTTTCATTACATCTTAAGAACTCCGTGTTTTCTATTATTCCTGAAATAATAAATATAGAATGTGGGTATAGATGTTAGGAATTTATATTTTGAGGTATTTTTTGATAAAATTCATTTTAATGAGTTTATTATGGGATATGGGTTCCCTTTTATAAGCCAGGGGAGGGGAATCTATGAATTTATCAATACATTAAATTAATATAAACTAATTTTACTTTTAAAATGTATCAAAATTGATATATTGAGAATATAACAGGATTATTCTTAGAGATAATCTCAAACAATATAATTTCTATAATATCATATTATGTTTTTTTACTTTATATCTATGTTTTAACACCCCTATTAAATGTTTTGACAATTACTGTGATGTTAATATTTTTTACAATTTATGGGTCATGAAATTTACTATAAAAGGATAAGGGATCCATAAATATAATGTGGATCTTTAATTGAACCGTATTTCAATAAATTGACCATATATAGGATTTTAAAACGTTTGAATCATTTAAACAAAAATTTTTCTTATAAAATATCATTATTGTCATCTTCGTAAATACAAGATACATTATAAAATAATATCTATATAAATCATGGAAAATGGATAAAAAATTAAATTATATATAATAAAAGAAGTATATGGTCTTAATATAATCATTAAATAAATAATTAGCAGTCAATATGTAATGTTAACCCTTATCTTTTTGTTCAACCCCATGGTTAACAAATTATAACCTTAACCATAGTAATGAGTTTTTCAATATTAAAGGGATATAATTTTACTTATAATTTCAAAAATGAATCATAAATGAAAAATTTAGGAATACATTTATCATTTATCATTCTAATTTTTCTATAGAAAGATTTTAATAGTTATTAAGTAATTATTATTTAATAAAAAATTTCATTACTGTCATTTTTTATAGTACTCATTTAGTTTGAATTTATAGAAAAGAGGTAAGTAATGGATATTGAATATAATAATTTAAATAATTTATAATAAGTAATATTTATCTTTTTTTGAATAGTTTAACTCATTCAAACTATATTACATTTTGATATTTTAAAATCATTTCATTTAATTTTTTAGTTCTTGTAGAAGCACTGGTCATCATTATTTATGCATTAAAGGTAAATTAATTCCAATGAAAAATATAAATTTATATGTTATAAATAATTAATTATTATTTGAAACAAACAGTTGTAACCAAAATTATCAACCTTCTATCTTTAAACAAATTAATAGTTATTAACGTTTGAAGAGTGATAATTTGAAATTTTCATTACTAATAATATTATAAATGTAATTATAAAGGTAAAATGGATAAAAATTTCATATATTCTAATTTGTGATGTAAATTATCTAATTTATAAAATTATATAAAAGTAATTCATTTATTTGTTTTTATGACGTAAATCCTGATCTTATACAAGAGTTATCCATTTTACCCTTATCGAGGGGAGAAACTTTTTACCCAAATTTCTATTGATAATAATATAAAATAAAAAAGAAATATTTATCAAATTTTAATCCCTTGATTTAAAATATTTAATCCATTTTTAAATATCCACTTTCTAATAGAGGAAGGACTGAATTTAAGATAAATACTCCACATTTAATGAAAAACAATTTTGAAAGAAAAATTCTTTTTTATTAATAAAAATGGGTTCATACCAAATTCAACCAATAAATTGATTCTAAAAATATTAATTGTGTTATTAATAATATTATATATCTAATGTTACTTTGAAACCATTTTAAAAAATATTTACTCTCAAAATGCTGGAAATAATAATTAAATTTTGAATAAAAATAAGTATTTTTGAATATGCATTGGAAAGTAAATCTTTTCAAATAATTCAAAAAAAAATTAAAAATTTATATTTAAATGATGATTGAAAAAATTATATCTTTTATATCAAATATATTTTCTAAAATTTCCAGAAATTAATTATAATATTACTCCACAAATAGAAATAATAATATTTTTTTATTAGAATGTATTTTTGATGAATAAATTGACTTTACTAAAAAATGATTTCATATTTCTTAGGAATTAATTAATTATTTTATTGAAATTATATCATTTATATATATGTCATAATATTGCTAAACTTATTCATTCCTTCCAGTTAAACTACTAGGTTATAATAGTCATCTTTAAATAATAATATTGTATGGTTCGTTTAAGCTTATTGTTGTGTATGTTTTATGTAAATAAACGTAGTCTTTATTTTAAAATATTATGACCATTCTTCATTAATAATTTTTTTCCTGAAACGTTTAATTTTATCTCAATAATCAAAATTTTTTCATTTTAAAACACATTTTCAAAAAACCCACATCCTATAAAGGGTTTATAAAACATCCTCTTAAAAAGTGGGATTGAGAAATTTGAAGGTAATCTATAATAACACATATCTAGGATTTAAAATGGTTATAGATTAATGGGATTTGAGAATATGGACATGTATGAAAATTTTAATATCCCAATAATGATCGATACTGAGATATGAAATTGATCATAATAATATTAGGGATCATGAGAAAGTTAGTGACCACAAAATCATAAATCAAGGATGTGTGAAAAAGGCCATGGATTTATTTAAAATGATGGTAATAAGATAATTGGTTTTCCTATATGCTTTCCCCACAGTTGATGAATTAATTTACCATATAAAATAAAAAATTAGTAAATATACTGACTTTACAAACAAAATTTCATCGTTAAATTTCCACCACAACCACATATTATTCTCAAAATAATGAGTATTAAAGATACATTTATTAGACCTGATGTACTATATTCAACATCTATTGGTTAAAAAATTCTTTAAATGAATAAAAATATATTTCCTCTATCATTGAATTATAATAAGAATAAATAATATTAAAAAATAAAAAATCATTCAAACATATAAATAATACATTAATCCACAAAATTAAATAATTATACCCAAAGTTCAAACTAAATCCTTACTCAAAAAATTATCATTAATATTCATAAATATATTCTTGACTAAGATTAATTACTAATAAATAGAATAATTTGATCACGTATTCATCCAAGATAAATTTAATATTTATTTGTAAATAATATCAATCGCTCTTAGAGACTCATATCAAAAATGAAAATTCCTTTGAAATATATTCTAAAAAATATAGTAATAACAACAAAATATAAGGTCACAATAAAATAATATAAACATCCAAAAGATTTATCACACATTATTCTAAAAATAAGAAAACATCCTAGTCAAAAGTACTTTTTTACCTTTATCGTTAAATGTTCCCAAATTAGTGAAATTATTTAAAAATAAAATTAATCACATAGTCATCAAATCACATATCAATTCATGGTTATATATATGATAAATCATATGCTCCCAAAATTTAATAGTCTATTTAACCCAAATTACCTCATTAATCTCAATATTTATATCACACCCTTCATCTTACATCACCAGAAATTTGATATCATTCTTACCAGATAATCCTTCACATTAAACTGAAGGTTTAAACATACTTTACCCCAATAAAATGTCTCCTGAAATATCATTAATCACCTTAATATACCATCACTTAAATCGTCAAAGTGGGTTCCTAATAATTTTAACTTATGATAATCCTAATAATTATAAACCCCTAATAGTCACTATAATAATTAATTTGAAATCACTTGAAAAAATCGCAATATTAAATGTAATCTAAATATTTCCTTTAATAATAGATATAATAGAACCAAAACTATACTCTTGGATCGGCTGGTAAAAACATGATATCTAAATTTCTTGATATGTTAGAAATAAATGTGACCCAATTTTATCCATAAAAAACAACATCAAAAAAATATTAGATACCTTACAAACCCAAGGACCTTTTAGTATTATAGTTTTAGAGAATTGGAAAATACTATTATATAATAACATTGATACAAAAACAATTGGTCCATCAAAGTATATATCATATCCCACTAAGTATTTTACATCCATTAACCTTGTTGGCTATAACATACATTAATCATTTCATCACGAAATAGAGAAAAGGAATCCTCAAAATGGTGATCTCAAACACTCAGTAAAGGTAAACCTAAATATCAAAAATCGAATGTCACTAGTGATAATTAGATAAGAATATTGGAATTATTAAATAACCAAAGTTCATAGTCATAATATAATGTAACTAATTCCCATGAAAACATAGATCATTCAAACTGTGACATGGAATAATTCTCTAACAAAGGTAAGAGTCATAATAATCAATAATCATGAGATATTTGATGTAAAAAATGATCAATGTGAACATAAAAACCCCGTAGAAAGAATAAATAAAACTAGTTTGTATCATGGTTAATTATCTTCATATAACCCTTACCAAACTCTTAAAAGTGTAAAAATCAATATCATTAACATCTAACATAATTAAATGGGGAACATAATCCTTACCCAATGCATTCTATGACTATAATGGACTAACCCATCCTTGGTATATAATATAAACATGAATCTTTGGTTTATAATGTCGCCACAACTCCTTTATTGATAATGAAACCACCCATATTCTTAAAAAATTTCTATGAACAATAACATGAATATTGTATTTAGATTTTACATTTCATCTTAAAACTCATAAAAATAACCTATATTCTTTTCATCACTTGACTAACCCATAGAAAAAAATCGATTCAATGTAAATATATTTTCATTATTCGTAATATATCAAGGGAAATACTTCAGATGGTATTATTACCATATTTTGTAGTGTATCATATGTAACATAAAAGGATATTATCATTACTAAATTGAAATACTACTAAATACATTATTTGGTACAAAACCCTTTCGAATTCAAAAAAGCACTAAAAAACTAAATATTCCAAAATATTGCATAAAAAATATATTTTAAAATAAACATTAAAATTTATAAATGAATATTCAAAGTAAATAGTAGTTATGACATAGAAAACATCCTTTTTTTAAATGTTGAAAATAATCATTTTTGTCATACTTTGGTAAAGAGATTCCAAATTGATCCATGTGAAAAAAGTTATGAAATAAACTTTTAAATACTTTTAAAATTAGGTCAAATATCATGTGAAATATATTTTTATAAACCATTTATATTTATAAAATAATAATCTTGATTACATTTTAGAATATAGTGATATGGATGTAAAAAATTACTAATTTTAAAGAATATGTAATATCAGAATAACTTATAAACAAAAATCATGATGTTTTATTAATCAATAATTCTAGAGATAAAAACTAAAAATTAAAAAAAATTATTACTAGTGGAGAAGAAAATATACATGTTTCAACAAAATTAGAGCATTTGATATCCTGAAATGATAAATTAACATAATCAATCTAAAAAATAATGTAGATTTTAACATTAATCTTCTACTAAATTGGTAACTTTGAAAAAAACTACATTAAAAGAAATAGTATGTTATAAATATATAAATACAATTAATTTCAAGAAGGAATATGTATAGTATTTTTATGAGGAATTTAATTCAATGTACTTATAAATCATAGTGCATGATATGAAATATGTCTTAGGAAATTGAGATTGAGACAAAGAAAACTCTTTTAAAGAACATAAATTTTGAATTCATAAGTAATACATGAATTGATTATTTGAACATATGTATATCCATATAAAACAAATTTAAATATATAATAAAATAGTTTATAAATAAATCCGCACACTGTCATGGCATAAAAATCAATGATGTTGAAGTGTAACCCAATGAATGGAAATTATGTTAATAAATCCCTTACCTCATGGTAATTTTCATGTCAAATCCCATTGGTTGAAATATTTTAAATTTCAAATTTAAATACCTTTAATTATGAACAATTCATAATATAATATTTTATAGGATAATATATACACAATATTAAATAAATGTCATGTATAAACATAAAACATGTCTCAATGAATTAAAATTGAGATGAAATACCTTATCTTGAGTTCATAATTGAAATGTATGTCCTTTAAATCCTCTATAATAACATTATGAAAATTATATAGTTATTTTAAAACCCTCAATTTCATGTAAGTAACTCTTCAGTTTTTTATTTTAATAATGTAAAATGTTTTGGTAATGTTTGAAATGGTTTGGAAACTTTTTGAAACATTGTTTATGATTTTCTACAGGTTTAGAATTGGTGCATGGTTTTTAGAAATAGTTCCACTCCTACATGAAACAGTGCACAACATGACATGGGATAAAAGGAAGTAGTATAGGTATGTAGATGATTTGTTTAAACCATGTGGCTACCTCAGAGAAACTGTGAAATGTGGGACAATGATCATTTCGATGGTTGTCACACAGTTTGTCTAACAATGTGGTCTAACCATGAGGGGTCCTCCTTGAGGTAGTAGCTAGTGCCTGGTTAGCATACATTTTTTCCTAACCATAGAACAAACTGTGCAAATTTTAAAAACATGATCCCCAAAAGTGGATATGGGGTGGGATTATGTTTTAACCCCGGTTTTTTGATACAAATCAACCCTAACTCGAGATTCCATTCTCCCAAAGGATGAAGAGGCTCACCCCATTGAAGTATAAGTGATCTGGGGGTGTTTATTGGTGTCTTGAAGCTGAATTTCTATGGTAACTCATCATTTATAGTAAATTTTTAGGTTTTTTATTATATATACTTCCTTCTATATCTATAATTCTTTCATATAACCATTCCACTATAGATAGATCTAAGTTTTTTTCCCAATATTTATTATATTGAGATTTTTTAATATTTTGGAAAGAGATCTAAGGTGTGTTTTTAGAGATTCAACCTAGTTTGATAGATTGTTTTCAGGTCATTAATTATTTTCAATAACATTGACGAGGATGGTGGCTTCACTCTCGAATAAATTTTCTATAAATAGAAGGATTAATTGAAAATTCATTTTTTGGTGTGAAATTGATTGTCAAATATCCATGCAATTGATTATTGGGGGCCTTTTTGGCAATGGTTTGTTGTATTTTGCAAAATTGGGTGTTTTGAAAAAAGGTGATTTTGATATCATGAATTTAAATTTAATTTTTTAAATAATTATTTGGTTTTTATGCACGAAATTAATTTTTCAATAAATGTTTTTAATTGAAATGGTTTTTTGGAAAAGTGTTTTCAAAAAAAGGGTTGGATTTATGGAATTGGTTTGTTGTTATGGTTTCCAATAAAAGTGTAGGTTTATTTAAATGACTTAATTAGTTTGGAAACGTTTGAATCATAATTTTCATATCATAAATGTTGAATCATGGATGGAATGATAAGAATAATTATCGTGAAAATACCACCATCATTGGGATGAGTTATGAATGTGAAAGTTCCACCATCAAAGGTAACACCTTGATTGTGAGGTTGTATAGGAATTTTTGCGTGTGAGTATGATTATATGAAGAAGAATAGGTTATTCCAACGTGGAAATTGAGAATTGGTTTAATGAATTTTTTAGTTTCTTTACATGAAAATTGTATTATTTGGTAAATTTGTTTTGGTATGGAATTTTTTGGAATTGTCATAAATTTCAGAATATTTTTAAATGGTTTTTATATAATTTTTATAAATTTGGTAAATTTTTCTATCCTAGTGGTGTGAGTATGGATTTATTTTTGGAAAATACAACTATGTTTCATTACTTACTCCTAATTTTACACTTTGGTACTTTTTTAGATATATTTTTTTGGGACATAGGAAATGATAATGTATCTCACATCTCTAGTGGCACTTCATGATATTTGTGTGTAATTAATGAATTGTATTATAGAGAATGTTTGGAGTTATAGATCATTGTCCTTAGATTATTTGGTTCTTGTTAGTTGTGTATTCTGCCTGCAGTGCACTTTGAGGTTAGTTGTCTTCTACTGTTGTTCTTTGTTGTAGTTAGTTTTTGAAGTAAATGTTATTATTATGGGTGTATTATATTATTATTATCCGTCATGTAGTGGTTTAATTTTTTATCGAATGTTTTGTTGGGTTGTTTTATTTTAAAAAGGGTAAATTATCCCCCACATGTATTGAATCTCTAATTATTTATTTCCAGCCTTTGGCACCTTAGATATGTCTCTTATTTCCATATAGAAATTCTTCCTCAACTCAACCCAATGGGGATGGGTGTAATGTTATAAGACATATCAGTCATGGTACTTCCAATATTTGTTTTTGAAAAAATTGGTATCATCTTGTTTAGTCCTTGACATGAAAATGGTATTTGTTTGTTCGATCCTTGGTTATCGGTCATGTTAGTCTTGGAGATGAAAATTCATTCCAGTTTGTTCCTTGAGTTGGGATGGTATAAGGGATTAGGATTTTTGGTACTTAAATTATATAACAAAAAAAAAATAAGTAGATAAAATTATTATACATAACTTCAAGTTATAAGGTATTTGGATACGTAAGTGTTTTATAGATACTCATATGATTTAAAATCTCATTTTCAAGGGTTTAGCCAATGAAATGAGCATGGATTGCATTGTAGAAATAACATCCCACAATGATTGTTTATATAATTTTGAGTAATGATAATTTATTTGGTACAAATTAATTATTTTCCAAATCATTAATGTTTTTTCCTTCAAATTTGATATTTTGAAAAGTCATGAAATGGTTATTTTGATAATGTTTTAATTTTCAAATGTTTAGTGAAATTTTAAAAAATGGTTGAATTTTGGAATGAAATTTTGTGATATTATGATGTGGCAGAATTTGAAAATGAAAATCACTTAGTTTTGTAGAGAGTGGAATTATGGGTTTAGTTGTGTTTTTAGAAAATAGTACCCAATAGCCATCATAAAAACCAACCATGGGAAGATACTGATATTGTGGTTGCACCTGATATGAAGGTGACCCAATAGCTACATTAGAGTATAGTCCAAGAATTGTAGGATATGGATTAGGGGAATATGATAGATGAACCAATTAAAGTTGATCATTCTGTCCAGTTCTGGAAGTAGAATCTACCCATTATTTGGGGTGATTCCAAACCAGAGAAGGAATATGTGTTCCTGAAATGGATCAATCAAATATTTGATATCTATGGAACACCACTAGATAAAAAAATTAATTATGGTGATGTATGTGATGGTGGATATTTCAGGTCAATATCACGATTTAGTAGTTTAGGATAAATTGGACCAAGGACTTTCATGGGGGGATTTTGAAGATTTTTTTTGCAAATAATTCTATCCTAATATTTTTAGGATTGTAAGAATGACAAATTTCATAAAATTAAAGTATAATAGACTCATAGTGATAGATTACATGACTAATTCATTAATTTTTTCCACTTTTAAACCGATGTTTATACTAGACCGTCCTTAAAAGAACACATAATTGAATCAAGGATGAGAAATAAATTCACTCAAATATTATCTATATATATATATAATATTATAATGAGATTGATAATAGAGATATTGTGGTATTGAAGCACATATTAGGAGATACTGGTGGAATAATGTTGTTGACACTTATGGGAAATTGTGGTAACTCTAATATTGGGAACATGTGAAAAGGGACTCCTATTCCCAAGGTGGTAGAATGACTCAGAATCAAACAGATCAATTGGTGAATCTTCCCCCATGAACGTAGAGAATGAGAGGATGTTTCTAATTTACTTCACTTCATCACATGATTTTATTGTGTATGGAACCACATGAAGTATTCCATAATTACAACTAGATGAATAATCTTTTGTACTATTGTTGTAGTGCTATGAGGTCGGGTGTTCAAGACACTTATCATGCATCACAAATGTTTTATGACTTGATGGGATGACAAAGACATAATAAATATCATTAATAGAATAGATATTTTCATGGTGAATCTAGAAATACCATGAATCTTCATCAAAAGAAATCTTAACATTTAAATAAGGAACAAATTGTCGTTATCAAGAAATTATATGATTCTGAGAATGTGAATATGGATGATCAGTTTGGACATTTGACAATGTGAGGTACAATTCTATTGGATTCATCCATTTTGAAATCTTTGTTTTATATGGGTATATCAAATTCCTTTATTGCCTCTTGGGTTGTTTATTTTCTATATTTTAGTGTTGAGAAGATGCCTTTAGTGTAAAAAATTAAAACTCCCCTTTTTCAAATAAATGTTGATCCTTTGTGTTTAAATCAAGTTCTATAACTATTTATGGAGGTAATATTATATAGGAAATTAGTGTTCCTGATCTTGATGTCTATGACATAATCTTGGGTTTAGATTGGTTGAAAAAAATCATGACTGACATCAACTATTATATCATAATAGTTCGTTTCATGACTGAGGATGGAATCGAGAATATATTTAGAGGAGACCAGAATGTAAAGACTATTGCAAATTTATTATTGGCACAAGAAGTTCAAACGATATCATACTAGTTGGTGGCTTTATTTTTTTCATTAATAGAAGAGATCAAGGATAATAGTTTTATAGTGTTTGTTTATAGTTTCATGATTTTTTCCTAAAAATTTATCATGATTTCCACCCATGAGAGAAGTGAATTTTACGATTGATCATCACCTAGGAAAAAAATTCTATTTTCATTCTATTTTACAAAATGGAACGAATATAATTAAGGAAACTGAAAGTGTAGTTGGAAGAACGGAAAAAACTTGTAGAGACCCGAAGCTTAACGTACATGGACATTACATTACTTTTTCGTAATACTTAGTACATAACAAAAACACACACACAAGGATCGTAATAGTTTAGTGTCTTTGGAAACTCGGAATATAATCTTCTAATTGTGGTGAAAGATCATCAACATCTCCCATAAATATCTTCCTTTTTTTTACCTAAAACATTTCTTTATATCCTGGGGAAAAGAAAACATAAAAGGGTGAGCTCAAATTCTCATTAAGGGTAAAGAAAATAAATATCAATCACATAATATTCATAAGAACATAACATTTTGGAAATATTACCCCAAAAAAGAGATCATAATTTCATAACATGGGATAAATCATAGTAGTGAAATCTAATCCCATTAATCATAACATAAAACATGAAACTTTGTGGCATACTCACATAATCATTGAGAATCATTTCTTATTAGTCAAGACACATTGCCAAGACAATCTTTGTGGACAAAGTCCATTTCTGAACCGAGTTTACTTCTCGTTTCAGTCCTGTTTCACTGAACCGGTTTAACCTGCCATTCCAACCATGTATATCTCATGAGATATAAAATATTTACCCAATTCATTGGAGGGAGATATAGGTCCCACCCATATCATAATGATACCATTCCCATGTGTGCCACAAAATCATAAATCATACATCATAACATAACCCATGTAATAAAAATGGGATTCCTAAACATCATGACACCATAAAACAATTCATACAAGATAAAGGAATTCATAAAAATAATTCCATCACAACATAAATAAAATCAATGTAATAATAGGGATAGAAACAACACCCTATATTAGCTTAGATGGAAAATAATTTTGATAAAACACTTGAACTCCATTCTTGAAGAAAATATTCTTTCTACTTCAAAAACATTTTTTAATTCTTAAAATGTCATACAATTTTAATCTAAAAAAAGTTTATTAAAAATAAACTTGAAAACTTGTAAAGGAAGCTTCTTGGAAATAATGTTTTAAAAATATATTCATGCCGTATAAGTTATGAAAAACAATCTTCTCGTACTTTTGTCGGAAAAGTAAAAAAGTACCTCATATGAAAAACGACAAAATATTCCTTTCATATCCTTTACTAAAAACTCACCTAAGGGTAAAATTGGATTTAAAAAATTGTAGGTGGATGGAAACAATATTACATATTTAGGGAACATGGACGTGGATGATAAAATACACCCTAGTAAATACTAAAGTATAAACAATCTCAAATAAAAATGAGATTGTGATATTTTCCCTTACCTTAGGTCCGATTTGCTTCTTAATTGTCCGAACCTCCTGTATAATGATTTAAATAATTTCATTGACTTATTAAAGAATCATACTCATTGTTATGATATCATATATGATTCACTTATGCCTTTATATTACCCCTTCTTTTGTAAATTCCATGTTAAAGAGCGTTTTGGGTAAAATCGTTTCATTTGTCGTCCGTGTTTTGACTTGTAATTATTCATATGATTACATAGATCATGATTACTTAATTACAGAATATAAAACATTATTTATATATAATATATATTCAGAATATACATATATATAATATATCAGTAAATGGAATGAAATACACCGTTCATGGAACGCTGTTTTTGTTTCCATATTGAGTTGAATGCAATTAAGTAGATGAAATGCATATATATACACATAAATCCAGTATCATTATTATGTCATATATTTCAGTATTAATATTTATATATACTTTATAATCATTAATGAATGGTTAACGTGGAGAATGAATCTTATCGCGTCGTGGAGACGGTAGTCCGTACGTATGTACGAGCGATGTTATCGTTCTCATGATCGTGGAATTGTATTGGAGTGTATGTATACTATTTCATAATCAATATCACTTTACAATAATCATATATAGTTATTGTTTACACCATTATACCCATTCAAGTAAGGTGGTTGTGGAAAATAGATTACACCACGGCGTGGAGACGGTATTCCGTACGTACGCACGCGCGGTGATTTAGTTTTCCGTAGGATGGATAGATGGTGAAATAGGGTTGTTTCATAGTTATAATAACATATAAGTGTATGAGTGATACTGATGTTATTACTTCACAATGAAACAACCTAAGAAGAAGAAGTGGAAGAAGAAATAAAGTTGAAAGAATCGGTAACGGACATTACCTCTTCTTTGAAGCGCCTCTTTGAGTCCTCCTCTTAGGGCACTAAAATTGGTCTTTAAAGAAGACCAGGACCTATATGATGTTTCTATGGAAGTGGAGAAGAGAATTTGGTAGGGGTTGGCCGAGCTTTAAGGCTCAATGTGGTGTGAGGAAGAGAGGGAGTAGGTGCCCTTTTATAAGGGAGGAGAGGGGCTCCTTTGGAAAACTAAAAATATTATTTTATTATATAGTCATATTCGTTTTTAAATAGCTCCAAATTGATTTATTTAGAATCTAAGGTTGGGATGGGTCGCAAGAATCTCATAAAATAGAATTTATACAAGGTTATGTTCCTATTTTAACATTATCATTTATATTTAACTTTAAGTTAGATAATTTTACATTTACCGTGTCTTTTTGTGTTCTTGTAGTATAAGGTTAATAAACATACTATAACAAGAAAAAAGAACCCCAAGTTGTTTATTATTAATATAAATAACCTTATATAAGTCATTTGGTCGAACCTTAGATTTTTAGGAATAAAGTTACAATTAATAATATAATATTTGTTTTAAAAACTATTTTATGTCAATTTTGACACTATTTGGTAATTGATTTTTGTGAAAATTATAAAAGAATTATTAGTTCGAAACACGTTAAATAAATCAACAATAACATGTCATATTAACATAGAAAATAATTGGAATTCATAAAAAGTCTCAAATTACATTTATTTGGGTATTTATAACATCAATTATGTCAATATTTCATTAATAAGATAATTACTGCATCATCATTGTGTCATAATTAAAGTAAATTATTTAAAGTCTAAAAATTACAAATAAAATATCATTATTTAAGAAATCTTTTTATCTTTCTAATGAATATTTATAGTAAATTTATCGTATGTATAACCCTATATTAAAAATTATTTACTTATTAAAGTTTGATTTTAACTATTTTAACCCTTCTTTAAATAAATTAATAATAAATGTCCTAATCTAATCCAAGTTGGCCTAAATGGTCATATTTTATTCCTAAGGTTGTTTTTGGTTGAGTTACACTTATCCAATGGAATTAGGACATGTATTAGGGTAGTAATAATATCATTTTTACCATTAACTACCCTATTTAAGTTTAACCGTGGTAAAAAAAGTAAAAAGTTACTATTCACCAAAAATTATTTTCAACTCATTGAACCCCATTTTACTTACTGAAATCAACCGTGTCTCTCGGATTTTTGAAATTACATTCACAAAAGTGGTAAAATTAAGTTTTATGAAAAATTCAGTTTGTTTTACTACCACTTAGAGGTTTCACTATTCATCAAAAAATGAAAGTTTCCAGAAAAATACAAAAAATTAGGCCTAAGAAATATTTGATATTATGAATTCAAAAATTATGTTTATTTTACCAAATTAAAAACATATCAGTTACATTATCTAATTTAAAAATTAATTTCCATCGTCAAGACAAATAGTGTGTTTTAAGAGATAATAATTATCAAAAGATTGACACTTGTTTATGTCTTGTTTAAATGTGAAATTACATCCAATGACCAACATTGTATTAAATTGTAAAAATATATTATAAATATACTTTAAAACCACTCAAATCAATAATTTATCACTATTAATTATTTCGATTAAAAAAAGATGTTTTTAATAAAAATATAATATTTTTCACTATTCATCAGAATATGAAAGTTATCCGAAAAGTACCAAAATTTCACCCGAAGCTAATTTCGATATTCTGAATCCAAAAATGAAGTCAATTTTGAAAAATAAAATTTAAAAAATTTCAAAAAGTGGTTATTACTATTCCTAACGGCTGGTTCATAATAATATTATAATAATATATCGTTTAGTGAAACTCGGTATTGCTTACTACACACGCTATCGTGGAAGGTCTTGATTGCGTGCAATGAAAGCCAAGTTAGGGATGCATGTAGTGCAAGATCATTTTGGTGTAGGGTACAACACAAGACATCAATAAAATTAAAAAGAATATTTTTCATAAAATCTCGGGGTGTTACATTCTACCCCCCTTAAAATGAATTTCGCCCTCGAAATTCGTCAGAGTTATAAATGGTTTACTACTCGAAAGTTTCTTTAATAGAAACCCACATCATAAAAAGGAATACCAAAACATGGCTTTAAAAACTAAATTATGAAATGTAACGATTACTCAATTTAACTCATCACTGGGTTTCCACGTAGGAGAACATAGGTGAAAATATGGATATAGAAGAAAATTCTAACCATCACGTTCTGATGGAGAGTGGTAGAGAACATGGCTATGAAAAATCCATCAATCATAGAGCCATAAATTTGTGAAGATCTAAGTTACCATTTGATTCATTGGATATAAGAGCTTTAGGACATCATTTTTGGTTTTCAATATCATTTCCCTAAAATTGAAAATTTTGAATTAGAAGAAATACTTGCTTGATTTTGGTACAATATCACTGTTGTTCATGCTTTGAACAATTTCCACTTAATCTCTTAATGAAATTAAGTTGAATTTGTTATTCGTGAAGTGTTAACAGATCATGTGATAGATTGATGGGTCATTCCATATGTTTCAAACAAAAGGTTAGCAAAAGTTATCTAATATACATAAGTCCATCTATGGTGAGATTAATCATATATGGTTCCTAAAATGGACTTATACTTCATATATCATACTTTTTAATATAATAAAACTAGTTTCTACTTAACAAGGACTTCTTGTAGGCCAGAGGTAGGTGATAAAGGCCAGTCGCACTTTGGTTGTGGGTTCGATTCCCACAGCCTTGTCCGACGAGATGGGTTGTCACCCATCCTGCAGTTTGTCCTTTTTCTAAAACTATATTACTATAACATCCCATAAATA
Source organism: Viscum album (assembly GCA_963277665.1). NCBI lineage: Eukaryota > Viridiplantae > Streptophyta > Magnoliopsida > Santalales > Viscaceae > Viscum > Viscum album. The sequence continues at coordinate 679,345,130 of OY728165.1, forward strand.
ATATCGAAAAAAACTTATATCCTTAAACAATTCTAACTTATGTTCAGCATAATCCATTACAATATTTAGGCTTATCCAAAATACTACTGTCCAATCTCATATTATAGTGAAAACGATTACCAATGAGTTCATAAAACTAGCATGTCATTACCATCGTTGATCCCCATATATCATGAGATATGTCTTGTTGGTCACATTCCAATCATTCGAAGGCCTCAATCATGTATTCTCTTTAATAAAATGAATACCCATTGAATCTTAGTTAAAACATGAGTGCTATCAAAATTTAACTCTTTTCACATACCAAAACCTCGAACCATGATATAACTATTTCCTTATATCATTCATGAGCTCATGAATACTGTCAATCATTTCATTTTCTTATTTTCCCTTCATTATGCACATATCATATTTTTTTCAATAATATCTCAATCACTTTCCATGGTTACTGGTACCATAAAATTATTGAAAACCACAATAGACCAATACATAAATATTCCAATATTCCACGATACTATATACAACATTATTTTGGAATCCCATTACATAAACACTTAATCATTACACTACATTGTTGTCATATTCAACATCACCAACAGTGATCGCATGTGACTTCACTTTGTCCTATTCCTTATGTGGTTGCTCATGTCAATCATCACTAACCCTTGGATTAGGGAATTTATTAGCATAATTCCCCATTTACTTGCACATGAAGAATTGACATGTTTGTGGTGCGTTCTCTGCAGTCTTTTCTTTATTCGCATCATTAGAAACCCTTTTTCTATTACTTCGACACTCAGCTGCTTGATGACCTTCTTTTCCACACTTAAAACATTTTCTAGTCCCTTTAAGAAAATCTCCACCATTCTTCTTTCCACACTTTGAGAATAAGGAAACATTCATATTCTTTTCGCCATTATTCTGAGATTTCTCCTTGAACTCCATCTTTCGTTTCTTGTCAAAACCATGAGATGGATATGTAACACCAAATTCCATTTCTACCTTAATAGAACAACACACAATTTCATTTATAGCTATTGAAGTCTCTTATAGCTAATGCCCTTTGAAGATTTGGTTTTAAGCCACTGAAGCATAGATCAACCTTACTTTTAGGTTGGATGATAAATCCAGATGAATACCTTGCAAGCCTTGTGAAATTCACTTCGTATATACCAATAGATTCGTCGTCCTTTTTCTTTAGTTCAAGAAACTCCTTCTCCATATTTGTTCGAAGAATACGAGGGAAGCACTTATTGAAAAATAAGTTCTTGAACTCATCCCATTCCATGTACTCAATTTCATATCTTGGCCTTGTATTCTTGATAAGATTCCACCATTGATCAGCATCACCTTCCAAACGATACACTGCTATGATGACTTTATCATGTTCAGAACATTGAAGAACTGAAAATATCTTTTCAGTAGTACTGATCCATTATTCAGCAACAAGTGGATCAGAAGACCCACTGAAAGAAGGTGGGCGTTTCCTCATGAATGAATCAATAGAATATTGTTCCCTTCCCCGCTCATTTGGAAGTCCAGAATGATTCATAGCTTGTGTAAGTATAGCAATAAGATTTTGCACTCCATCTCCCATAACATTTGTTTGTTCAGGAGGACAATCATTGCATTGTACATTACATTGATCAACACGGTTCTTTCGGGTTCCAGCCATCGTCTAAAACCCAAAAAGAATAGTGTGAGAGGCAAAAATCATGCTAGGGAAAAAACATAATTAAGGGGGAGTAGCTTCAATATCTAACATCTTGGGTTACCGTAATTCTAGGATTATAACCTATACATATACTAATCCTTAGGTACATCCCTAGACATACCTTAGAAATATCTCTAGGGATTTCACTAAAGTTTTCACATCCTAGTTTCCAAAGGTTGACTAAACAATTCCTCTGATACCAACTGTAGAGACCTGAAGCTTGACGTACATGGACATTACATTACTTTTGTGGAATACTTAGTACATAAAAAAAACACACACAAGGATCGTACAAGTTTAGTGTCTTTGGAAACTCAGAATATAATCTTCTAATCGTGGTGAAAGTTCTTCAACATCTCCCATAAAGATCTTCCTTTTTTTTTACCTAAAACCTTTCTTTATATCCTGGGGAAAAGAAAACATAAAAGGGGGAGCTCAAATGCTTAGTATGGGAAAACAAAAGAAATATCAATCACATCATATTCATTAGAACATAACATTTTGGAAATCTTACCCTGCAAAAGAGATCATAATTTCATAACATGGGATAAATCATAGAAGTGAAATTAATCCCATTAATCATAACATAAAACATGAAACTTTGTGGCATACACACATAATCATATAGAATCATTTCTTATTAGTCAAGACACATTTTCAAGACTATCTTAGTGGACAAAGTCCATTTCTGAAACGTGTTTACTTCTCGTTTTAGTCCTGTTTCACTGAACCGGTTAAACCTGCCTTTCCAGCCATGTCTATCTCATGAGATATAAAATATTTACCCAATGCATTGGAGGGAGATATAGGTCTCACCCATCTCATAATGATACCATTCTTATGTGTGCCACAAAATCATAAATCATAAATCATATCATAACCCATGTAATAAAAATGGGATTCTTAAACATCATGACACCATAAAATAATTCATACAAGATAAAGGAATTCATAAAAATAATCCATCAGAACATAAATCAAATCAATGTAATAATAGGTATAGAAATATAAACCTATATAATCTTAGATGGAAAATAATTTTGATAAAACACTTGAACTCCATTCTTGAGGAAAATATCCTTTCTACTTCAAAAACATTTTTCCTTTCTTAACATGTCTTACAATTTTAATCTAAAACAAGTTGATTAAAAATAAAATTTAAAACATTAAAAGTAAGATTCTTGGAAATAATGTTTTAAAAATATATTCATGCCATATAAGTTAAAAAACCACTCTTCTCGTGCTTTTTTCGGAAAAGTCAAAAAGTACCTCATACAAAAAATGACAAATGATTCCTTTCATATCCTTTACTAAAAACTCACCGAAGGGTAAAATTGGATTTAAACAATTGTAGGTGAATTTAAACAATATTAAATATTGAGGGAACATGGACGTGGATGATAAAATACTCCCTAGTAAATAAAAAATCATAAACAATCTCAGATAAAAATGAGATTGTGATATTTTCCCTTACCTTAGGTCCAATTTTCTTCGTAAGTGTTCGAACCTCCTGTATAATGATTTAAATAATGTCATTGACTTATTAAAGAATCATACTCATTGTTATTATATCATATATGTTTCACTTATGACTTTATATTACTCGTTCTTTTGTAAATTCCATGTTAAAGAGCATTTTGGGTAAAATCATTTCATTTGTCGTCCGTGTTTTGACTTGTAATTATTCATATGATTACTTAGATCATAATTACTGAATTCCATAATATAAAACATGATTTATATATAATATATATTCAGAATATACATATATATAATAGATCAGTAAATGGAAAGAAATACACCGTTCATGGAGACGGTAGGCCGTACGTATGCATGAACACTGTTTTCGTTTCCTTATTGAGTTGAATGGAATTAAGTAGTTGAAATGAATATATATATACATAAATATAGTATCATTATTATGTAATATATTTCATGATTACTTATTATATATTATTTATAATCATTCATGAATGGTTAACCTGGAGAATGAATCTCATCGCGTCGTGGAGACGGTAGTCCTTACGTATGCACGAGCGATGATATCATTCTCATGATCGTGGAATTGTATTGGAGTGTATGTATACTATTTCAGAATCAATATCAATTTAAAATAATCATATATAGTTATTATTTACACCATTATACCCATTAAAGTAAGGTGGTGCTGGAAAATAGATTACACCACGACGTGGAGAAGGTATTCCATACGTACACACGTGCGGTGATTTCGTTTTCCGTAGGATGGATAGATTGTGAAATAGGGTTGTTTCATACCTATAATAACATATCAGTATATGAGTGATACTTATGTTATTACCTCATAATGAAACAACCTTAGAAGAAGAAGTGGAAGAAGAAATAAAGTTGAAAGAATCGGTAACGAACATTACCTCTTCTTTGAAGCACCTCTTTGAGTCCTCCTCTTAGGGAACTAAAATTGGTATTTGAAGTAGACCAAGACCTCTACAATGTTTCTACGGAAGTGGAGAAGATAATTTTTCAGGGTTTTTCCGAGCTTTAAGGCTCAATGTGGTGTGAGGAAGAGAGGGAGGAGGTTCCCTTTTATAAGGGAGGAGAGGGGCTCCTTTGGAAAACTAAAAATATTATTTTATTATAAAGTCATATTCGGTTTTAAAGGGCTCCAAATTGATTTATTTCGAAGATAAGGTGGGGATGGGTCAAAGTCCTCTCATCCAATATAATTTAGACAAGTTTAGGTTCCTATTTTATCCTTATTATTTATTTTTAACTTTAAGTTAGATAATTTTACTTTTACCGTGTCTTTTTGTGTTCTTACACTATAAGGTTAATAAACTTACTATAACAAGAAAAACGAACCCCAAGTTGTTTATTATTAATATATATAACCATATACAATTAATTGGGCCGAACCATAGATTTTTAGGAATAAAATGACAATTAATAATATAATATTTGTTTTAAAAACTATTTTATGTCAATTTTGATACTATTTGGTAATTGATTTTTGTGAAAATCATAACAGAATGATTAGTTCGAACAAAGTTAATTAAATCAACTAACATTTCATATTAACATACAAAATTATTTGAATGCATAAAAGTCTAAAATTACATTTATTTGGGTATTTATAACATCAATTATGTCAATATTTCATTAATAATATAATTACTGCATCATCATTGTGTCATAAAAAAATTAAATTATTTAAAGTCTAAAAATTACAAATAAACTATCATTATGTAGGAAATCATTTTATCTTTCTAATGAATATTTATAGTCGAATTTATCTTATGTATAACCCTATATTAAAAATGATTTACTTATTAAACTTTGATTTTAACTATTTTAACCCTTCTTTAAATAAATTAATAATAAATGTCCTAATCTAATCCAAGTTGGCCTAAATGGTCTTATTTTATTCCTAAGGTTGTTTGTGGTCGAGTTACACTTATCCAATAGAATTAGGACATGTGTTAGGGTAGTAAAAATATCATTTTTCCCATTAACTACCCTATTTAATTTTAACCGTGGTAAAAAAAGTAAAAAGTTACTATTCACAAAAATTATTTTCATCTCACTGAACCACATTTTACTTACTGACATCAACCGTCTCTCTCGGATTTTTGAAATTCCATTCATAAAAGTGGTAAAATTAAGTTTTATGAAAAATTCAGTTTTTTTTAATACCACTTAGTGGTTTCACTATTCATCAAAATATGAAAGTTTCCAGAAAAATACCAAAAATGAGGCCTAAGATATATTTGATATTATGAATTCAAAAATGATGTTTATTTTAACAAATTCAAAACATATCAGTTACATTAACTAATTTAAAAATTAATTCTTGTCGTCAAGACAAATAGCGTGTTTTTAAGAGATAATAACTATCAAAAGATTGACACTTGTTTATGTCTGGTTTAAATGTAAATATATTCTAAATATACTTTTTAACCTATAAAATTAATAATTTGTCACTATTAATTATTTCGATTAAAAAAGTTGTTTTTAATAAAAATATAATAATTTTCACTATTCATCAGAATATGAAAGTTATCCAAAAAGTACCAAAATTTCACCCTAAGCTAATTTTGATATTCTGAATCCAAAAATGAAGTATATTTTGAAAAATAAAATTTACAAAATTTCAAAAAGTGGTTATTACTATTCATAACGGCTAGTTCATAATAATATTATAATAATATCTCGTTTAGTGAAACTCGGTATTGCTTACTACACACGCTATCGTGGAAGGTCGCGATTGCATGTAATGCAAGCCAAGTCAGGGATGTGTGTAGTGCAAGCTCCTTTTTGTGTAGCGTAAAACATAAGACATCAATAAAATTAGAAAGAATATTTTTCATAAAATCTCGGGGTGTTACAAAAATGGTTCATTAGGCCAATCAGATCTTTAAGGGAAGCAACAATTTTGTTTGTCGAAAAGCTAATTAGAACTCTATGGTTGTGTGTGTATTGACATAAGCTTAACCAACTTATGATAAAGAATTTTTCACCAATTGCGTGTTCAGAAGGAGGAAATTCTAAAGGCTATTTTCAAAAGTAGATATGACCATTATGAATATATGGTAATGCCTTTTGGTCTTATGAGTGATCCAACTATATTTATGGAATTTATTAATTTGATATTCCATAGATATATGGAATATTTTTTTGAGGTATTTTTGGATAAATTTTTGGTGTATTCATAGACAAGGGATGAGCATGAGCAACACTTGGAGATAATGTTGAGAATGTTTAGGGATAATAAGTTTCATTAAAAATTATATAAATGTAATTTTTGGATAGAAAATGTACATATAACTGTTCATTTATTCTAGGAAAAGGTATTTTTGTAGATCCATAATTGATAGATTCTATTATCCCTTGGAAATTTCCAAATAATTTTTTCATGATACATTGTTTTATTGGTCTAGCTAGTTATAACCGACACTTCTTTCATGGTTTTTATATCTTTATTCATGAATAAAATATTTGAAAAGGTAGAATCTTCCATTCCAACTGAATATTGAATTTAAGAAGAATTTCCAATAGCTTAAATTCCATTTAACATCAGCACCAATCTAAATTTTTCCAGAATTAGGACAAGGTTACATGGTGTATTGTGATACTTTGGGATTAGGGTTGGGATTTTTTCTCAAGAAGAAAGATCAAGTTGTATCTTATGGATCAATAAAATTATAATTTAATGCGAATAACTACCCAACCCATTATTTAGAGTTATCTTTTGTACTCCATGATTTTATGGCATCAGGTTGTTACGTCTATTTGAGAAATCTACAATTTTTGTAGATCAAAAAAACATGAAACATATTTTATCATAAAGGGGTTTGAACCTAAGATAAAGAATATGGATGGAATATATCTAAATATATGATATTCACTCGATTTATACACCGAGTATATGAAATATAGTAGATGATCATTAAGCATAAAGTCATGTTCTCAGTTGGAAAATGAGGACTTAGAGAAGTAGTAGTTGATTTCATTATTATTAGACTTGCACTTGGATTTTGATGAACAAGGGAGTATAACTTTTAACATGATTCCATATGGGGCCCTTATAATTATCCATTTTTGGGGTGGAAATAGGTGATACATCAGTGGTAGGTATGAGTCTTTTCCAGGAGAAAATAGAGAAGAATTTGTTGATTATAAAATAGATAGAGATTGCATAGAGTCATAAAAAATAATAAATTCTTTATCGTAGACTACCATTGTCGTTCGAGGTGAATGATTATGTGTTCTTGAGTATCCATCCATGTCATGAAAATCTTCTTTTTGGGAAAAAGTAATGTTATATCCGATATACATAGACCCTTTTTAGATACTTTAATGGTTTGGCGAGGTGGCATATCAGTGGGAATTTCCACCATGATTTAGTGTAGTGAATAATGCATTTCATGTGCCTCTGTTGAAAAAGTATCTGTCTGATAATAACCATGTTATTTGATTCAATCACGTATACCTAGAGCCAGATGCTTCATCGGTGAACATGCCAGTACAGATTGTGTATAGGGAAGATAAATTATTATATGTGAAAATCATCGGTGTACTATGCGTTTTTTAGAAACTTGGTAGATTTTTAAGAGACATGGGAATATATTAAGGACATAAAAATGCAACAGACAAAATTCTTCTAGAGTAATGATGGTTTTCTTCTTTCTTGGAATGGAATGTCCAATGGCGGGGACAATGTTTTACCCCTGGTTTCAAGTATGTAACCTATTAGTTTTGTTTTTTATGTATATAATGTTCTGTGTGATTTTGGGGAGGGTTTGAAAACCATTGGAATATTTTTTGGGATTTTATATAGGATCATGTTTGGTGAAGTTTAGTGGGAACTGTGAAACATGTATAGGAAACCACACATAGTTATAAGAGGGATAAGGGGAAGGCACATGGGTAGGTGAACGGTTTTTCTAAACCGTGTGGCCTCCTATGAGAAACCAAGAATAATGGAATATTGATATTTATTTTGGTTGACACATGGTTTTTATAACAGTTCTGACCAACCATGCGAGGTCCTCTTTGAGTTTTATATGGATCATGATTAGTGAACGATTTTTCCTAACATTGAGACTAACTATGGATGGTTGAATAACAAGATTCTAAAAAAATGAATCTTCTTTAGGATTAAGTTTTAAACCCTTTTTTGGGTTCAAATTGACCCTAACTGGAGATTCACTCCTCCTAAATGTTTATGAAGCTTTCTCCATCGAATAAGAAGTTATCTAGAAGTGTTTCATTGCACGTTAATGTTTGATTACCAAAGTATGTCATCATTTATGGAAGTTTTTGAATGATTTTCTTATGTTTACTTACCTATCTTACTATATTCTTTAAATATGTCCCACCATGGATATATCTAATGTGTTTTAGGACAATCATTGTTAAATTTAGATTTTTTAATGTTAGGGGAAGAGATATATGGCTACATTTTGGATATTCAACATGGTTTTGTAGATGTTTTTGTGTCTTTCTTCATTTTAACTCAAATTATTGACATAGGTGGCTTCAATATTAACTCCTCTAACTAGAACAGGAAGGATTAATTTTAAATTGCTTTTTTGTTTGAAATTGTCATATAATTGATTGATGGAAACCTTATTTGGTGATGGTTTACATTATTGTAAAAAATTAGGATTTTCGAAAAAATGAGCTTTTGGTTAAATAATTTTAAAATGATGATTTTAAAATGTTTATTCAGTTTTGATGCATGGAAAATAATTTTCAATAAAATTTTGGTTTTATTGAAATGGTTTTATAGAAACGTGTTTTCAATTAAAGGGTCGGTTTTATTGAAATATATTTTTATTATGGTTATCAATAAAAGTGAGGTTTTATTGAAAATATTGAATTGGATTAGAAAGGGTTTTATTGCAATGTGGTTGGATTAATTGGTTTTTCATTGATGGAATGAGATGGATAGTGGTACTAAAAGTATAACTATCTAAAGGATATATTATGCACATGAATGTTCTACCATCACTTGTAACACCAAGATTGTGTGGTCATATTTTTAAGTGTGTGTCTGTGTGTTTGATTATGTGAAGTGGAATATTTTGTGCCAACACGGATATTGGGATATTGTTAAATGAATTTTTTGGATGCTTTCCTTGGAAATTGGTTTGTTTGAGGAGACTGTTTTCGTATGTAATTTTTTTTGATTTCTCATAAATTGTAGAATTGTTTTTATCTAAATTATATTATATAAATGGGTTATCATGTTCTATCCTAGTGGAATGATTAGGTAATTAATTTGGGGAAACCGTCCTAAATTTCATTACTCACCCCTACATTGGGAATTTTTATATTTTTCATAAATCGTTTACTAAGACACATACAATGGTAAAGCATCACACTTCTCTAGTGGAACATCATGATACATAGTATTTTATTGGTATTGGATCGTGCAGTAGGTTTGAAGTTATTGTGATATGTTAATGGAGTATAGTTTTGATTTCAATGGTTTTTATATGAGTTTCATACTTTATTATCATCCTTTATATAGTGGTTAAAATTTTAATGGAATATTTGGTTGGATTTTTTTTAAATGGAAAATCATACCCTACTTGTATTGAAGCCCTTGATACTAAGCCTTTGGCACCGTATGGATATCGTACAAGACCAAGTAGTAATTTCGGATCGACTCAAGCCAATGTGAAGGTGTGGGATGTTACATAAGCTTTAGAATATTTTTAAGGTTTATTTTATTTATGATTAAACAATTTATTTCATTTATTTCAATAAAATATTTAATTACATAATTTTTTAAGTCCATATCATGTGTTTTGTGGCTGTTTGGTTGATAATATCAAAATAAATTTGATTAGTTGACCATGGTAAAAGTGGTAATTATTCCATAAACATTATAATTGTAATAATGAAAGAATTTTCATTTTTTTACAGTAATTATACTTTTAAAACAAACTATGGAGGATGGTAATGAAAAATAAATTATGTTAACATCATGGTTATAGTAGGTCATTGATACACATGAGTAACATTTCCATTTTTTAATGAGAATGAGGGAAATAAGGTAATTTTTTTATTATCTTCAAAAAACTATTATTATATCTAAAATATCATATTTCTATTTTAAATACTTTATATATTCCAACCATGTGATGTTGTGATAAAAAATGAATCACATTTTTTCATTTAAGTGGTAATCCACACATACGAATGAACAACATTATTATTTTTAAATAGATTGTGAGGTAATAATATAGAGTATATATGGAATGACACAACCCCAGAAGCTCATAGGCGATCCATGTTACTATTAAATTGGTATATGAAATAAGGAAACACATCCCTAATGAACAATCATTTATGTATTATTGGTATACTATACATATATATATATATTTGAGTCTTACAATACATTTAAATACACAAATTATTTGATATTTTTTTAGAAGATCTTTATTCCAATTTGAGAATCCCAACCCATCAGTCATAGAAAACATCATGAATTCCTAGGGAATGAAAAACAACAAGGGTGAGCTCAAATTTTTATTAAGAGTTAAGTACAGTTGGAGATATCATTGATCAATATTGAATAATCAAAATAGAAAGGTAAATAATTGAACATAGACTCCATTTAAATAAATTGAATAGGAATAATCAATCTGGGAATGTAAATAACTAAAAACACTTTCCATCTAAATAACTGGATAAGGAATAATAAATTTGAAACGGAAAATAACTGAAAACCATTCCATTTTATCAATAATATGAGAAAGAAATGCATCCATATATTTTCATTGTTAAAATATCGGGGATAATAATAGCAGAATTTGAATGATGAAAATTATTAGATATTAGAATCCATGTTTCCCAGTTAAACAGAACCTTTACCATCAAGAAAATTCTGGAGACGGTTTAAAAATGATTGGTAGCAACCCATTTAGATCAGGTTATCATCCCATGAGACTACTCATGCATCGAGGGCATGTCATTAACTAGCCCCCACCCATGTCTTACGGTCCAAATCATTCCTTATATATCGAATATTCAATTTAATTCATGATCAATGAGCCTTATCAAATATCCTTCATGAGTAAAGTATAAGGATTTATCTATATTTCCACAATTAATAAAATAACATTCAAATTAAACACCAAATGAAAAAATTATATACAGTTTTAGTGACAATCATATATATGATATGTAATATGGCTATTTTGGGGAAATTTAATGTTCAATCACTGAAAAATTTTGTTTTATGAAAAATGTTTTTTCATTTAGTGGTACTTTAAACAATAGCTAAATGATGCACAAACCATTCTAAAATGGCCACATATTTATGTGGCATGAATCATTTTGAGATGCTTTTGTGGAGGCAGTTTTTTATTTCATGAAATTTCATTTTCTGGCAGTTTATACCACAGTTAAAAATTTTTGACAATTATTTTAATATTTTTTATTTACATAATTAATTTATTATTTAATAAGTATAATTTAATTAATTAAATGATTAATTATTATTCTTATTTATTCATTCTTATTTATTATTAAATTATAAATTATAAATTTATAATTATTTACTTATCACACTATACATGCATATTTCTTGCATTCCATGAATAAATCTAGCATATATCTACACTGAGAGATATTTAAACCTCTTACCACATGGATATAGCGTAATGAATTTACCAATCCAGTAAGCTCTCATATGTTGTGCAATCATTATGTAATTTACCTACACATATAAGACAAATGTCAAAAAATGGTATTAAATAATTAAAAATATTGAATATATAATGAAAATATAATGGAGAACTAATAATTAAACACTGAATTTATAAATTATAGATAAATAATATATAAATTATAATAATTAATATATATGTAATAAATAAATAAAAAGTATAAATTAAATAAATAAGTAATCAGTTATTAAATACTATAATAAACATAAAATAAATAATAATAATAAAATATAATAAATAAATAATGATAATAATTAATTAATGATAATAAATAATTAATAATTAAAGAATTAAAAAATAATTAAATATTACATATATATTACATAAATACAAATAATAAATAATAAATAATAATCATATTTTAAATTAATAATAAATTATAACTAAATAATAAAAATCATAAAATTAAATACTAAATAAATATTAAATACATAATAAATAAAAAATAAACATATATTATATAAGTAATAAAATATAAAAAATAATAATTAAATATTCACTAAGTAATAAATACATTCAATAGAAATTAATAATAAATTATTCTAAATGATAAATTACATTATTTGATAACAAATGATAATAAATTATAATCAGTAAATAATAGATAATTAATAAATAGATAATAGAGCAAAGATTATAGTTTATAAAAAATAAAAAATAAAAAATAAAAAATAAAAAATAAATCAAGAATCATGAATAATAAATAATATATATATAATAAAGAATAAATGGATACTAATTAATTAATAAATAATAAATAATAAAATAATAAAAAATACATAATTAGTGAATAATAAATAAATATTTTATAATAAGAAAATAAATAATATAAAAAGTAATAAATTAAAAAAAGTAAATTTCAATTAATTATAATAAACAATTACAAATTTATAATAAATAAACAAAATTATGAAATAAATGAGAAATAAATAAAAAATAAAAAATAGTAAGTAACAAATAATAATAAATTATAATTCAAAAATAAATAATATATAAATGATAAATTAGTTATATATTAATAAATAATAATTGTATAATCAATATATAATCAATAAGAAATAAATGAACTAAAAAAATATGTAAATAATAAATTATTATTAAATTAATTAAAATTTATTAATAAATGAATAAATAATTAATAATAATATATTAACAGACAAAGAATTAATTAATAAAAATTTTTAAACAATTTTCAAATATTAAATAAGAAATTTAAATAATTTTATCAATTAATAATAAATTAATTTTAAATAAATATGTTCTAAATAAATTATAATTAAATATATAATAAATAATAAATAAGTATAAAATAAAATATAAATAAATAATAGATAAATATTATAAATTATAAATACTAAATACTAAATAATAAATATCATGTAGTAATTTTTAATTATTATTAAGTGAATATAATATACTAATTTATAGATAAATTAATATTTAATAACAATTCAATGTATAATAAATAAGTAATGAATAAATATCTAATAAATGAATAAATAATAATGAATAAAGGAAAAAAATTAAAATTGAATAAGTAATAAATAAGAAATAAAAAATAATTATTAATTAATAGTACATAGTAAATGTAAATAAATATCTTTAAATGCATATACATATAATGAAATTTATATTATTATATAAACAGACATTTATATTATGTAAATATATATAAAACCGCACACACATTTAACTATATATGCATATATATATATATATGTATATATATAAACACAAGTAAATATAAATATCTACATATGTATATATAGGCATATAAAATATAAATATATATATACACACAAATACATATAAATATTTAAAAATGTATATAAATTTCAACAAATATTCTAATGGACATATAAATATCCATGCATGAATGTAATTATTGGATATTTTAAAAAGATAATGAAAAATATATATATTTTACAAGTAAATATACATAAATGTATAGATGTACATAAAAATAAATAAATAAATATATATAATAGAAAATAAATCACTTAAAGAGGGAAAACCGTAATAACTACAACACCATCAAATCAAAAGTAATGCAAATCAGTGGAATAATATCATAGATGACCTAAAAAGAAAATTCAGACACTCTTAACCAATGATAAAATAACATTGAATGTTCAAAAATCATGATATTCGAACTAAAAACTCAGTTTTGGGGGATATTTAGGCCTACACCCCCCAAATGTGATTGGGGTTCCCCCTGATCATGAAGTTGTAGAGATTGGTGCAGGCTTTGATTTGATATGTGGTAGAGCTCAAATGGAACCCCAGTTCTAATGTTTTGACCATTTAAAGTTGATGTATGATTTTTTAATTTTTTTAACACTATAATATTTATTATTATATTAATAAATAATATTTTATTATCTAATTTTGTTTTAGTTAATTTCATAATCTTCAATTTGATTGGATTTTGAGCTAAAAAGGACCCTCAAATCAAAAGTTATAGTCATTTGATATTGAATTTAGATTTTTAACTTATAAAATAATTAATATAAGTTTTGGATACCTATTAACTAATATTTATATATAACTAATAATTAATTTAATTTAAATAATTAATGTTATAAATAAACCAAATAAATGATTATAAATAATAAAAAATACTTATTAATAACAAATAATAACATAATATTTATTTTATAAATTTGTTTTTCATTAAATTAGTCGTGATTTTATAAACCCCATTATCATTTCACACCCTTTTTCATAAATCTCCAATAAAAATAAATTGAAAATTTTATGAAAAAATAAAAAATATAAATTTTTTGTGGTTTAAAAAAACATCTGATAAAAAACATGGTGAAAAAATAATAAAAACCGCATCTTGAGGTGGTTTTAGAATCCACTGCTAAAAAACCACCTTGAAAACCCTTTTTCATATAGTGAATGATCACAGGAAGGTGAGTAGATCAAGTGGAGGATAATGAGTACAAAATTTTTCAATGTAAATGAACAGTACTACTATTCTTTTTCAAAATAATCATAATCAATCCCCAAAATAATAAGGATTAAATCATTATATTTTACACCCAATAGAATAATAATTAGTGTTGTTTTTTGATTATGAAATGAAAAAGATCTTTAAAACAATTCTGGCAAAATTTTGTCTTTTGAATTTAAAAAACATTTTGAAAATAATTCTTTTTGAAAATCACTATAAAAAATATTTTATTCAATGAAAACCTCATAAAATTTCAAAATAATCAATAAAGAAATAATGGTTGATAATTTCATATGTAAAGTACAAGGTTAAAAGAACATTTATATAAAATTATAAAAATGTAGAAAAGTGACTTGTTTAGAAGGCGATAAGAATATTACTTTCGAGACATTATGTAAAAATAGAAAATGGTTAAAATTTAATTAATTAATAATTTTTATAAGGTTAAAGACATTTTTGATTTTTTTAGAAAACGAGGTTTTGGATGAAAACAGGTTTCCAAAGGAAATTAGAAATGAAGTCATGTTTTCATAAAAACATCTACTAAAACAATATAAATACCAAAGAGAGGAAAATGGAACTGTTAATTAAAAAATATTGTGAATAAACATAGGAGAAAAAATGAAATGGTTTATTAAATAAGAATTAAAAAATTTCCTTTTTTTAAATTCAAGAATAATAAATCTTGATTAGAATGAGATTGTGAAATAAAACCTTAAAATAATAAAAATGTTGAATTGAGAACTATTAAATTAATCTATAATGTGTATCAACTTTAAATATACATATAATAATTTAAAATACATCAATATATAGTAAAAATTAATTACACCCATAATATTATAATATTAATGAAAATGATGAAGTAATATAACCCAATGAAAACACAATGAGTTATTTTATTATTTTCCACTTGGGATTTTTTAATTAAAATCCCTTTATATGAAATAGTTCAAATTGAAACTTATAATACCCTGAATAATGGATTTTTCATGATATTATAGGTCAAGGGGAAGTAGATAAATGATATAAATAAAATTAGGTGTAGTTGGGGTTTGGATTTGTGGTAAAGCACCATGTAATAGTAAATTGTGGTTTGGGGTTCAAAACCTATAGGGAAGAGGTACTATAGAATCACTATAGTGGTACTATAGCAAGATTTTAATGGTATTCAGACTTTAGAACTGATCACTCTATAGTAGTGGAGGGAACTATCATAGGTACTGAAGTGGTGGTAGCACTATAGTAGGTATTGTAGCAGCCGAGGAACAGGAAAAACACTATTCATTAGAGGGATTTTATGTCAAAAAATCAGATAATTCAAGTACATGTAATTGGATTTCATTTCTTATAGGTCTATTTTCTATGTAATGGGGTGCATACTCATTGGGCCTACATGCCATATAATAAATAAATAAGGGTTAATGGATGGGTTATTCTCTGGGGGACTATGGCCATCCTTTTCTACATGTGTGTGTGGTGTGTGTGTGATTAAATGTAATTTTACCCTCAATAAACTAATATATATATATATATATATATATATATGATATTAGATTCATAACATTGAAATATTCCTTAATGAAATGAAATCGAGATGAAATCCCTTACATTATGCATCTTTTTGATTGAATGCTCGTTAACTTTATGTAAAATGGTTTATGCATGTTATTAACATATACAATTACCATATTAATATTTATAATATCATATATGGTTCTATTATAACATTTTATCACTTCTTTTCTAATAATAATTCATTATTTTCATTGTTTTTAGTGTTAATTGTTTGGTTTTTATGTATTTTTTGACTTGTTTTTTTTGTTACTCTTAATATGATCATTATATAATCATAAACTGAATTTAAAAGATGATATAAATATCATATATATTGATTATACATATATTTATTGTATACCATAATATTATGTGATTGTAAAAGGAATAAATCATTCATGGAGAGAGTATGTCGTATGTATGCATGAACATTTTTTGATTTTTCTTATCAACTTGAATGAAAGAAAATTAAATACTATATATATATATATTTTCATCTTATAATCACTTTTATATAATATATATCATCTATATTTATTAAAATAATTTTCAATACATTCCATTTAATGAATGGAAAAACCACACAGCTTCATGAGGCGATCTTTTGCAGTACACACGAATGATGTTATCGTATTCCATCTAAATGGAATGCTGAAAGTTAAGTATTATAAAATAATTAAATTAGCATAAATACACTAGAAATATATTAAATATCAAATATAAATATTATTTACAAAATTTTCCTAACCTTGGTAGGAAGTAATGGTAAAATGAAGGACATCAGTTCGTGAGGCGATAGTCTGCTGTAGACACCTTCAATGACACAAATGCCTTTTTTTATTATTTATTTTTTATAATCCAACCTTAAAAGGGTGAGGTTTAACCCTTAAAAGTCCCATTGGTGTAAGTATTTCTTCATTACACTTGAATGATGATTTCATAACCCTTTTGATGGAAGTTTGTATGGTTTTAGGTCATAAAGTTACCATAAAAATCTCATAATATTTTAGAAAAATATTTTTTTATTTAATTATGATATAAGTATAACTGAAGTATGTGTACAATGAAATAATATACAAATTAGTTTTTAGAAACATTACCTCTTCTTCGGGTTTCATAATTATTTTTTCACGAATTCCTCTATAAGTTGGATTTATACACAATATATTACCTCTAGAATGAGGGGTTGCAATTTAGGGAGTTAATTTTCTTGGTATTGGTTGCAAATCAGTGGTTTAAAGGTGTGTAATGGAGAGGAGATAGGGGTTCATTTTAAAAGTGTGATGAGTTCCAAACTTATAAATTTTGAAATAGATAATTCAACCAATGTTTTTTAAATTTCATGTCACTCAAATAACGAGACAACTATACCACAGAAGGTATAATGTCAAACTATATCCCCAAATGGGTTTTGAAAAAGTTTCAACATCATTTGACCCCGTAAGATTAAATTTTAGTTCAATGGTAACCTTATTTTTCTCTTAACCATGATAATTAATTATAACTGATTTCACTAATAAATTCGGAAAAAAATATATTTCAACTTATTAGGAATTTTAAATTATTCTGATTCCTAATCTTTAAAAAAAAAATTCAAATGAAAATCACATATGTTGTGGAAATTAATTTTAAAATTAATCCCATATACAGGATGAGATAACATGGTTTTAATGTAATAATGTTCTTAAGTTTACAAATTTTTTATATCCAATATAAATATAAAATTTATTACAAAGAGATAAAATGGATTAATAGGAATATATGTTATCTATATTTTACTTTAAAAACAATTAAAATTTTAATTTAAGATTATAAAATATTTAGAATAAAATGCAGTATTTAATGAAAATAATATATTTCTCACTATTCATTAAAAATGAATCATCTAAAAAAAATACCAAAAAGATAACTATAATATAATATTGAAATTAAAAATCAAAAATTAAATCTTTATTTTTTCCCATAATATTTATAAATATGTCTAAATTTATTTTTAAAACAAGTTCCCCATTAAAAGGTATAAAAACATTTAGAAAATACAAATTTTTATTCATAAAATTGGGGTTTTCATTTATTTTTTCCATCAAATCCATTAAATGAATATATAGATAATTACTTTAATATATAATATAAAATTCAATTAAATCCTCTAACATGAATTAATTAATTTATTTTATTAATATAAAATATATTTGGCACATAAAATATTTTTTTTTAAAAAAATCTTTTATATTAAATTGTTTTTAAATTAATTTATACTTATTTAGTAACTAATTAATTAAACCACACCATTCATAATCATTTTTAATAATATATAAACCCTCTAATTTAAGATCTATGAGGAAATTTTCATTTTATAAAATAATGTTAATAGTATTCGATAAAACATGGTCATTACGTGTAACAGAAATGGTCAAAGAAACCCACTGGTGTGTTTGATGCAAGATAATTTAGTATTGAATGAATATCAAACAATAAATTAGATTTAATTTATTTAAAATATAAAATATATCATAATTTATATATTGGTTCAATTTAATTTTACGCTTGGTGTAGCATTTCACAGAAGCAATCTAATAAAATGTTTTCAATTATGAAATTTCATGGTGTGCCATTATTTCCACCATAAATAAATTTTTTCCCTATAATTTAAACTTCATTAAGAAAATCTAGGATTTTGTTTTCATATACCGGTGTTTAGATACTAAAATAATAGAATACTATAACTCTCCCATGCTATTGCACGACGCATTCGATTACTGGTTTTTCCTTTAATAAGAGATTAATATTTATTAAATTAGCGAAGAAAAAGTAATGTTGAATAAATTATAATTATAATTTAATGGATTATGATAGTGGAATATGAGTGCATATAATATGAAGTAACCATTAAAATATTTGACAAAGAAAAAGGTTAAAGTAAAAGTATATGGTTTTTTAAATTTTGAGGAAGAATATTTGAATACATTTTCAATTTTGATCACAATAACTATAATGCTCATACCTATAAGAAAAATTGAAATTAAAATCAAATATAAGACAGTGCCTGTAATAATAAAAATGAAAAATGTTAAAATAAATGAAATAATAATATATTGAATGAGTGGTTTGTTTGGGAAAAAAATTGAGAGACACTATTCATCATGTATATAGAACAATATGGAATGAGGGACGTATAGATCAGAGAAAAAGATGAAACAAAAGATGAAATTGAATAAAATAAATAGATTAAGACAGCGTTGACATCAACTTTATATTATTTGAAAACATGAAATTGAATAAAAAAATAGATAGAGAAATTGAATATGGTTGTTTCTTCACTAAATGTCAATAGTCCGGAGTAGTATATCTATATTTAGTACCCAATCCCTGAATTTTCATGGAATGATCATTTAATTACACATTCACTTAAACATAATTTGGATTTTTTCCAATTTTAATTTTTTAAAAATAAATCCATACAGGAATGAACATAAATTCTATATATGTTCATACTGGTAAGGCTTGAAAAAATACATAATTTATTTATACATTTCATCTTGAATTAATAAAAAAATGTGATTGTATAAATAAAAATTTATATCATATAATATGAATAAACATTACTTTATGTACATAAATTCAATTAGAATAATATTTATTCACAAAAAATATTGTTGTATACTATAAAAATATGTAAATTAAATAATATTGAAACACTTGGATATTTCATTCCCTAAAGTGAAGTCTTATGAATAAATTAATTAATATAAAAGATTCATGTCATTCATTAATATAAATTCATTACCTAAAATTTAATCGTGAAACTGAAAAAATATCCATACAACTATATATGTGGCTTAAAAGAATTTATAAAATGCATTCTTAAAAGATATAAAGTATTGGAGGAAAATTTGGATAATAATATAAAAATATAAAATTTATTATTTACATAATGATTCTATGTCAAATAAGACAAGGAATATATTGAGTATTCCAAAAGCAGTAAAAATAATAACTGTTAGATGGAGCGAGGGGCCGTGATGGATGATTTTGTGCTGGCCATTAGAGTATCTTTGGCATCTCCATAGCATTTCAAAGAGGCCTCGCATTTGATTCACTCATATCTTTTAAAAACAGGACCTCAGGAAGTAATTTTGTTCCTGAAAAAACATATGAAACCCCTCTAGTTAGTCGTACACAATAAAAATGAATAGAAAATAAATGACAATGAAGATAAAAAACAATGACATGGGTTGTTTTTATAGGTTTTTTAACTAGAGACCAATCCTGATTAAGTGGAGGGAAAGCCATATATCATTTCCCTGAATGTAGACCATCAATCATGCTAAACATCATCTAAAGAGAGCATCAAACCACTCTATATGACCTGACAACATGAAATTGAAAAAAAAATAGATGAAGAAAGAGTAAATGTTGATGTTTCATAACTCAATGTCATGACTGTTGTGTTCTTGGATTTAAATATCATCAAAATATAATCAAATAATGGGAAAGCGTTGGGCCAGACAGTTTTGTTTCACTGATTGGAGTCATTCACCCATGCTAAGAAGCTTTAAGATAGATCTCTCAACCACATTAGTAGACCTGGAAACATGATATTGAATTAAAAAATATACATGGAGAGATATTGAATCATGGTTTAGCATGACAATCAATATCAAAATTTTATTCAACTACAAATTTGTATAAATAATAACTGCATGATGAATATACAAATATGTGCATACATATTAGAAAATCCAAATATTTCCTTACTATATGGTTGCAATCATCTTTTCTTTTGTTTAATGGGTGATCTTCACCGTTGATCCAATGCATTTGTAGAACCAAATGAAAAGTCTTGTCAATCATGGGTTCTTCAATGAGAAGAAAAAATGTATTGATTTTTTCATGGTAAACATTGAAGGCAAAAGAAAACATCTTCTAATGACCATATTTGTTGTACTTATTAAATGATCTATTGACAATATGAAAACATTTCTTGAAATCAATGTGGTTTTTTCACCTAATTGTTTAGTTCTGAAAAGGATTTATAGTGGTTGAAAAATAGTTAAAAATTCAGTAGTTGATCACCTACATATTCATCAGATATGTTTACCTACACATAAAACAATTCTTCCTATAAGTTAATGGTTGCAACGAAATAAACTCAAGGAATAATATTGCCTAAAACATGAAATAACAACTAACAGACTTGTTAATGAATCGAAATATCTCAAAAATCAAACAATCTACACTCTGCATCTCATCACCTCCAATTATGTACACCTGAAATGAAGCACACTTGATATCCATCTAACATGCTAAAAATCTATAATTATTTAGAAGACACTTGCCCAAAAATCTGTAATGCCCACTCCAATGATGTAATGAAAATAAGAAATATTGAAGATAAATATATTAATCCCTCAATGGAGGAAATATTTATAGTAGTTGTAACAAATCCTATGTCATTTTCTAACATGAACCCTAAACATCATGTGCTTTTATATTCCTACAACACAACTGTAAATTGAAAAATCACTGACCTAATATTGAATAACATAAACTGTAATAATTGAAACAGTGGTTCATTAGGAAATATTAATCACAAAAGAAAAAATATCACCTCCCCTAATGATGGAAAACTTCATCAATCCACCATGGTGGTACTTTTGGAATAGCTTCAAAATTTTCTCCCACAAATTAATCATAAGTTCATATTATAGTAATATTGCTTTTGATAGAAAATTTTTTAGTGATTTGAATGTCATACCTTATTACAGTACTAAGAATGTCTTTCTCCTGCATGTCATTATTATTCACCCAAATATTGAGTCTTTTCCTATCATCATTAAAACAAATCCTGCATTATTATTATAACATATAGACATGTTTGTTCATATACTAATTTTTCCATAAGAGAGCATAGAATACATTCCATGGGTGTTCTCTCTACCTTGCTACATTCATTCCAACCACCAAATTTTTAAATTCCATCATCCAGGTATGATCAAAATAGAATCTGGTCAGCAAAAAATATAAAAACCAGTTATAGAGAGAATATAAAAATAAAACAGTTGTTGTGTACTAATGTATGATGCTAATCGAAAGTGTAGGAAAATAGATCTGGTTAAAAAACTACATGTGTGAAAATAAATTTTTTTGATGTAATTTGTGTCTTTAAACTCAAGTGTGCGATTTATTTCTATAAACTACATGAGAAGACTCGGTGTATAATATCATTGTGTAATCTATGATTACAATCTATCTCTGTGTGAAAACTGTGTGTAAGAAAACCCAAGTATCTCAGCCCAAACACTATCCACTCTAAATTGAATAGTCCAATTTGTTTAACACATCCACAATAAATCATTTTGGGTGATTAGAAAACAAATAGATCTAGTCACCATTATGATTTGGGAAAATTTAGATTGCCCATTTGAGGATAGAGACTTAATTTCAATATCATCTGCATTTAGGAAAATAATACTGCATACAATGAGGGACAATGTAAAAGAGGAATTAATTAAAGAGTGGTTCTAATTATAAGGACCTGGCCTTAAACCTTACTTAATATTGAATTAAAATAATAATTCACGTTGAGGATCTTTTCAGGTTTAGAGTTTTAGAGAATTAGAACATAACTATTACATCTCAAAAGATTAAAAAGTAGTCACTTCTACTAAGTTTCCATAATAAAAAAAACTCTTAAAAGAAACATGTCTAGTTCCATGTTTTATATAGCATGAAATTCCCTTGATCCCATCCTTGACCTTATTCCACATTAAGTCCTATGAAAAAAATTTCAAAAAAACTTGGGGTGAGCATAAAAAGCTCAGTAAGGGATACACAAAGAATGAAAACTGCTAGTTTTTCAAACATCAAGTAAACCATGTATACTCTATCAAAGTAATACTTTCACCTTCATAAAGTAGTAAAAACACTTCACTGAAAAAAGTATCATTACATACCTTTTTGTAACCAAAGGATTACCATAAAACCCATATAAAGAACACATAACATATATAAAGGTAACTTGGGACATAAACATATTTAAGTGGAATAACCATAAGGTCGACTTCCACACATATCACTTAAATGGAATAGCCATATGGCCAATTTCCATACATACTTAATGGAATAGCCATACAGACGACTTCCATACCCAATGCATTGGAGGTTATAACGTAACCACCCGTCCTGGTATTCACGGCACCACCCGTCATATGGTTTATCACGTAACAACCCGTCAAATTTCCAAGTACCAATATAAAATCATAAAACATAAAACCAATATAAAGAAACGATAACATTTCCACATTTCAATCACAATATATCATAATAGAATCCTTTATCAAAACCATTTTCAATACCAAAATACATAAAAGAGTATATGGTATTTATTTCATTTTAAAAACATAACGTCTTGTTGAGGAAGCCAAAGACCAAATAATACTCGCGGTGGCGGAAAAGGTCATTGTCACCGCGTACGTTAAAAAAACATTCATTTTTTTCGTTTAGTAAAATGCTTCGTAGAAAAAGATTCCTTTTGTATAAAATTATAAGTCAAAGGGGTTTATACACCGTATAAAAGAATTTTGTGTATAAAATGAAATATGCCTCAATGAAAGGAGATTGAGACGAAGTCCCTTACCTCAGGTCCGACTTGACTCGATCGTTCTTTAACGTCCTGAATAATAAACTTGAGTTAATTTATACTTGATTATGAACCTTTTTAAAGTTCATTATTCCTTTTATATCACTTATTTCCATGTTATAAACATTATGTAACCATTTATGTTAATAATGTTTTTTTGTCAATATTTGGTTCTTAAGTCGAAAGTGGACTTCTTACAATTACATGTTGTTCGTGTGGTCAAAGGTTATTTATATCCAGAATGACATTCCTGACTTGGATATCATATATATCATATATATCCAGCATAAACATGTATTTATAATATTACATAATCATTTAGAGGTAAGAATTGAAATGCACCGTTCATGGAGACGGTAAGCCGTACGTACGCATGAACACTACTTTCATTTCTATTTCATATTTTATAGAATGGAATCATAATTATATAAGAGTATATTATAATTCTAGTATAATAACATATATAATATCATTAACTTTGTCCTTTACACATCCCACATATGGTATTAACGAATCAAATCACTTTCAGGGGGCGGTAGTCCGCACTTTCTAAAATGAAGATATCGTGTTTACCCATAATGGAAACAATAATGGTATTCCATAAATGAAAAATACAGAAGCTTAAAGAAATAATAAACATATTATATATCATATATAAAAATAGTGAAATCATAATGGCCACCTTTGAAGGTGTTAAATGAGTATTGAACAATCATCGTTTTGGGAGGTAGAATTTCGCCATCCACGGAAACCGTAGGTTCTTTAACCATATGATGTAGTTGTGTGAGAGTTTATCTCGAATAAATCTTATAAAAACATCCTAGAATATTGAATATACTGGTGTTGTTACAAAATAAGTAAATAAAAAGAGTTTATGGGGGTTGGAGAAGCAAAATAAAACAAATGAACAAGAGAGAATGAATTGCCTTTAAAAGTGTAACCCCTTTTGATTTGAGCCTAAAGGCTTACTTTGAAAGTATTATGCCCAAAGGGAATCCTCTAGGATGAGGAGAGGTATGTGGAGAGAGTAAATGGGCAGGTTTTGGCCGAGCCAAAGGCTTGAAGAGTGTGTGTAAGGTGGTAGAGGTGGGGGCCTTTTATAAGAGGGGAGGAGGGGCACTTTTGGAAAGTAAAGAAATATTACTTTATTTGAAAATGTGTTTCGGTTTTAAAAGGTCCCACATTGATATGATTCGTGGATAAGGTGATAAGGTTTCTAAATACACCCATCCAATAAGTTTTGGACATGTGTAGTTCATAGATTTTACATTATCTTTCCATTTTATTTAAATCGTCAAATAATGATGTCATCGCTGCATCATTATTATGTCATAAATAATTTAATTTATTTAATGTCTAAAAATTATAAAAAAATACTATAATTTAGGAAATATTTTTATCTTTACAATTACTATTTATAATCAAAAACATGACATGTATAACCTAATTTAAAAATTGTTTTAGTAAAACATATCATGTTTGTTCCATTTTTTTACATTAACATTAAATAAAAGGTATTTATGTCATTTTCCAACCAAAGTGGCTCCATGGGGTCCCCAAGTTGACCCATGGCTTGTCTTGGTCGGCCATGACACATCCAATGAGGGTAGGACATGTGTCTAGGTCATCTCATATTATTAAAATATTATTTTTACCTTAAACTACACTAATTACCACTAATCGCGATTAAAAACTTAATAAGTTAATATTCACCAAAAAATTATTTTAATCTCATTGAACCACATTCTACTTCTTAATGAAAACCATTTATGTCGGATTTTTGAAAATCAAAACACAATGATGGAAAAATTTCATTTAAACGGAAAATCAGTTTTTATAAGTACCACTTAGTGGTTTCACTATTCATCAAAATTTGATGTTTTTCAGAAAATTACCAAAAATTCACCCTAAGCTATATTTGATATTACGAATTCAAAAATGAAGTCTATTTTACAAAATTCAAAACATATAAGTCACATTAATTAATTTAATAATTAATTCCCGCTGTCATAGCAAATAGCGTGTTTTTATGAAACAATAAGTATCAAAAGATTGACACTAGTTTAAGTCCGATTTCAAAGTGAAATTAATTCCAACAACCACTATTTGATTTAATGGTAAAAATATTTTCTAATTTCACTTTAAAAACAATTCAAAAGATAATCTAATCATATAAATAAATTAGATTAAAAAGAGTTTTTGAATTAAAATACAACATTTTACACTATTCATTAAAAAATGAACTTTATCGGAAAGGTACCAAAAATTTACACAAAGTAAATTTTGATGTCCTGATTCTAAAGAAGAGTTATTTTTGGTCCAATAGAATTTATAAGATTGATCAAAACTATATTTAATGACGTTTCTTCGTCAAAAGGTGATAAGTGAACCCTTAGTGAAAATTAGGGTATAAATGCCTAAAAATGAACTCTTTCCGTATTTTAAGCCTTTATCTTTTATTGGGTAAATTTAAAAACATTTAAAAACATATATAATCATATTTTAGTTATTTCTATCCATTACCGCCAGTACAACGGCTACTTGTTAAGTAACATTTAAAATAATATTATTTTATTACTTGTGTGCAACGTAAGTTTTCAAAGAAACTCATCGTTGCGTATCGAGTACGCTATCGAACGTAGAAACCCCTTTTAATTAAAATTAATATTTAATTCGTAAATATTAATAAATATGAAAATTATTTATTCTTTAATTACCTGGGATGTTACATCCTTCCCCCCTTTTGGGAATTGCGTCCTCGCAATTTTATTCACATATCAAAATAAGTGGGGGTATTTATCCCTCATAGAATTTTCAGATTCCCACGTTGCCTCTTCAATCATATGGTTTTTCCACTAAACCTTTACCTGATGAATCACCTTATTCCGTAACACCTTCTCCCTATGGTCAAGAATCTGGACTGGTTGTTATTCATAAGATAGGTTCTCCTCTAGCTGAACTACCTCTAGACTCAAAACATGAGATGGATCTGGAATATACATCCTCAACATTGAAAAATGAAAAACATTGTGTACCTGAGATAAACTCGGAGGTAAAGCCACTCGGTAAGCAACTGATCCAACTTTCTCCAGAATTTCATATGTTCCAATAAACCTTGGACTCAGCTTTCCTTTCTTACCAAATCTCATCACACTTTTCCTAGGAGAAACCTTGAGAAAAACATGATCACCTACCTCAAAAGAGAGATCCTTCCTCCGGTTATCCGCATAACTCTTTTGCCTGCTCTGAGCTGTTCTCATGTGCTTCTGAATCAACTGAACATTTTCTTGCCATATCTTCTACCAATTCTGGTCCCATCAGCTTCCTTTCACCAACTACATCCCAAAATGCTGGAGTTCGACACCGCTTCCCATATAATGCCTCAAATGGTTCCATCTGTATACTAGAATGAAAGATGTTATTATAAGAAAACTCAACCAAAGAAAGATGTTGGTCCCAACTTCCCTGATAATCCATCGAACAAGCTCATAGCATATCCTCCAAGGTCTGAATTGTTCGTTCTGACTGCCCATCTGATTGAGGATGAAAAGCTGTACTAAAATTTAATTCACTACCCAACGACTTCTGAAGGCCTTTCAAAAATTTAGATGTGAACCTCGGATCACAATCAGATACAATGGAGAGGGGAAATCCATGTAACCTGACTATCTCTTTAAGATACAAACGGGAAAGTTGATCTAGGGAAAAAGTATCTTGTATAGCAAGGAAATGAGCAGATTTATTCAAGCGGTCAACAATAACCCAGATTGCATTATTACCTCGAGATGTCCTCGGTAATCCCACAACAAAGTCCATGGATATGTTTTCCCATTTCCACTCTGGCACTGGTAAATGCTGAAGCATCCCTTTCGGTAACGGCCGCTCTACTTTAACCTGCTGACAAGTCAGACACTTCACAGTAAAATCAGCAATATTTATATTCATTCCATCCCACCAGTAATACTCCCGCAGATCTCTGTTCATCTTAGTACTGCCAAGATGAACTGAAAACGGGAAACTATGAGCCTCACATAACAACTCATTCATCAACTGTGAATCACAAGGCACACATAACCTCTTCCCAAACCTCAAAACAAAATCATTATCAATGTTGAATTCATGCAACATACCATTCTGAACGAGCTCTACCTTTTTCTTCAACTCACTGTCTCGCTTCTATGCTTGCTTGATTCTGTCTGATAGAGAAGATTTCACTGATACCTGAAACAAAATAAAAGAACATACTGTACCAACAACTTATATGCCAAAGTTCATCAAATCTTTAACCAAAGGATCATGTTCCAAACGCAACATTGCTAATGAAGCATTACTTTTTCGACTCAAAGCATCAGCCACTTTATATGCTTTTCCCAGATGGTAATGAATTCTGAAATCATAATCCTTGATTAATTCCAGCCATCTCCTCTGTCTCATGTTCAATTCTTTCTGAGTGAATATATACTTTAAACTTTTGTGATCAATATATATTTCACACTTTACTCCATACAAATGATGCCTCCAAATTTTTAAAGCAAAGACAACAGCAGCTAATTCCAAATCATGTGTAGGGTAACTTACCTCATGAGTTTTCAACTATCGTGAAGCATAAGCAATTATGTTATCATTCTGCATTAGGACGCAACCAAGTCCTTTCAATGAAGCATCACTGTAGATAACAAACTCACCATTCCTGGAAGGAAGTTCCAAAACTGGAGCATTCACCAATCTTCTTTTTAATTCCTGAAAACAATCATCACAAAATTATCCATGAACTCATGGAAAATTCTATTCTTTAAGTCCATGAATACAATAGGTGCATTGGTTAGCCCAAAAGGCATAACTAAAAATTCATAATGGACATATCTAGTATGGAACGCAGTCTTCGGAACATATACTTCTTTTACTTTCAACTGATGGTACCCCAACCTCAAGTCAATCTTCGAAAAATACTGAGCTCCCTGGAGCTGATACAACTTCATTTGATGGCCCAACGTCTGCCGAAGTAGTTGCAAAATTTTTCACCACCCCTTTCTGCTTTTAGTCTAACTGCTTCCCATCACTCAAGTTCTTTGTCGGACACTCATTTGCATAGTAACCCATCTCATTGCACTTAAAACGTCTTACTGTTGGCTTTTCATTTCCTGCTTGATCATCTTCCTTACAGTTACGAGCAATATGAACAGACTTACCACACCAAAAGCACTTACCAGACTTGGATAAACATTCTCCAGGATGCATTTTACCACACTTCTCACAGGATGGATATTTGGTTTTCTTACCTCCTTTCTTCTTTGATGAATTCTTCCCCTTTTCCTACCAACTAGACCTCTTATTTTGTTGTTTGTCATAGAACACCTGATCATCGGCAAACTCCATTTCCACCTTCTCCGCACATCGAACAAGTTTCTCATAACTTTTGAACTCACGAGAAGTTAAGCCCTTCGATACATTGGCTTTAACCCTGAGTAAAAACGGTTTATTTTACTATCAAGATCTCGTATGAAGTTTGGAGCATACATTGCCAATCGAGTGAACTTTGCTTCATAAGCAGCCACTGAATCATCCTCCTGCCTCAATTCTAGGAACTGGTTTTCCATCCTAAGACGAACCACCTTAGGAAAATATTTCTCAAGAAACATACCTTTGAATTCGCCCCAGTGAAGATCCTCAATCTCATCACTGTCCCTAATATTTTTCACCATCGACCACCACTGATCACCTTCACCTTCAAAACTTTAAACAGCAAGACTATCCTTCTGATGTTCTGAACACCCCATGAAATCAAAAATCTTCTCCAGTGCTTTAATACACCCTTTAGCTTGCACAGGGTCAAATGATCCTCTGAATTATGGGGGATGTTGCCTCATGAAATGTTCCACCACTGACATGTTCCTCTGTGGTTGATCTGACTGATCTCGTGCATGGATACCACCACCATTTATATCCTAAGTCAATTGTGCCATCACTGCAAAAAACTGTTCAGTTCTGAGTCCGACCATCTCAGGTTGCTGATTTGGAAGGTTGTCTTCCTCCTGATATCGTCCCAACATAGTTTCTTTGTTTCCTCTGCGGAAAACCATTCTGAACACAGAAATATCTTAGGCGAAGCAACATTGTAATCCGTAAATTCTATATCATTTTAATCATATTATAAGTTAACACTTTTCTAACTCCTAAAGTTATCTAAACCGACCTTTGATACCAACTATAAGGCCCCGGCCTTAAACCTTACTTAATATTGAATTAAAAGAATAATTCACGTTGAGGATCTTTTCAGGTTTAGAGTTTTAGATAATTAGAACATAACTATTACATCTCAAAAGATTACAAAGTAGTCACTTCTACTAAGTTTCCATAATAAATAAAACTCTTAAAAGAAACATGTCTAGTTCCATGTTTTATATAGCATGACATTCCCTTGATCCCATCCTTGACCTTATTCCACATTATGTCCCATGAAAACATTTCAAAAAAACTTGGGGTGAGCATAAAAAGCTCAGTATGGGATACACAAAGAATGAAAACTGTTAGTTTTTCAAACATCAAGTAAACCATGTATATTCTATCAAAGTAATACCTTCACCTTCATGAAGTAGTAAAAACACTTCACTGAAAAAAGTATCATTACTTACCTTTTGGTAACCAAAGGATTACCATAAAACCCATATAAAGAACACATAACATATATAAAGGTAACTTGGGACATAAACATACTTAAGTGGAATAACCATACGGTCGACTTCCACACATATCACTTAAATGGAATAGCCATATGGCCAATTTCCATACATACTTAATGGAATAGCCATACGGTCAGCTTCCATACCCAATGCATTGGAGGTTATAACGTAACCACCCATCCTGGTATTCACGGCACCAACCGTCATATGGTTTACCACGTAACCACCCATCAAATATCCAAGTACCAATATAAAATCATAAAACATAAAACCAATATAAAGGAATGATTACATTTCCACATTTCAATCACAATATATCATAATAGAATCCTTTATCAAAACAATTTTCAATACCAAAATACATAAAAGATTATGTGGTATTTATTTCATTTTAAAAACATAACGTCTTGTTGAGGAAGCCAAAGACCAAATAATACTCGCGGCGGCGGAAGAGGTCGTTGTCACCGCGTACGTTAAAAAAAACATTCCTTTTTGTCGTTTAGTAAAATGCTTCGTAGAAAAAGATTCCTTTTGTATAAAAGTATAATTCAAAGGGGTTTATACACCGTATAAAAGAATGTTGTGTATAAAACGAAATATGCCTCAATGAAAGGAGATTGAGACGAAGTCCCTTACCTCGGGTCCGACTTGACTCGATCGTTCTTTAACGTCCTAAATAATAAACTTGAGTTTATTTTTACTTGATTAAGAACCTTTTAAAGTTCATTATTCCTTTTATATCACTTATTGCAATGTTATAAACATTATGTAACCATTTAAGTTAATAATTTTTTTTTGTCAATATTTGGTTCTTAAGTCGAAAGTGGACTTCTTACAATTACATGTCGTTCGTGTGGTCAAAGGTTATTTATATCCAGAATGACATTCCTGACTTGGATATCATATATATCATATATATCCAGCATATACATGAATTTATAATATTACATAATCATTTAGAGGTAAGAATTGAAATGCATCGTTCATGGAGACGGTAAGCCGTACGTACGCATGAACGCTACTTTCATTTCTATTTCGTATTTTATAGAATGGAATCATAATGATATAAGAGTATATTATAATTCCAGTATAATAACATATATAATATCATTAACTTTATCCTTTACAAATCCCACATATGGTATTAACGAATCAAATCACTTTCAGGGGGCCGTAGTCCGCACTTTCGACAATGAAGATATCGTGTTTACCCATAATGGAAACAATAATGGTATGCCATAAATGAAAAATACAGAATATTAAGGAAATAATAAACATATTATATATCATATATAAAAAATAGTGACATCATAATGGCCACCTTTGAAGGTGTTAAATAGGTATTGAACAATCATCGTTTGGGGAGGCAGAATTTCTCCATCCACGGAAACCGTATGTTCTTTAACCATTTGATGTAGTTGTGTGAGAGTGTAGCTCGAATAAATCTTATAACAACATCCTAGTATGTTGAATATACTGGTTTTGTTACAAAATAATTAAATAAAAAGAGTTTAGGGGGGTTGGAGAAGCAAAATAAAACAAATGAACAAGAGAGAATGAATTACCTTTAAAAGTGTAACTCCTTTTGATTTGAGCATAAAGGCTTCCTTTGAAAGTATTATGCCCAAAGGGAATCCTCCAAGATGAGGAGAGGGATGTGGAGAGAGTAAATGGGCAGGGGTTGGCCGAGACAAAGGCATGAGGAGTGTGTGTAAGGTGGTAGAGGAGGGGGCCTTTTATAAGAGGAGAGGAGAGGCACTTTTGGAAAGTAAAGAAATATTACTTTATTTGAAAATGTGTTTCGGTTTTAAAAGTTCCCACATTGATATAATTCTTGGATAACGTGATAAGGGTTCGAAATCCTCCCATAAAATAAGTTTTGGACATGTGTAGTTCATATATTTTACATTATCTTTCCATTTTATTTAAATCGTCAAATAATGATGTCATCGCTGCATCATTATTATGTCATATAAAATTTAATTTATTTAATGTCTAAAAATTATAAAAAAAATAATATGATGTAGGAAATATTTTTATCTTTTCAATTACTATTTATAATAAAAACTATGACTTGTATAACCCCATTTAAAAATTGTTTTAGTAAAACATATCATGTTTGTTTCATTTTTTTACATTAACATTAAATAAAAGGTATTTATGTCATTTTCCAACCAAAGTGGCTCCATGGGGTCCCCAAGTTGACCCATGGCTTGTCTTGGTCGGCCTTGAAACATACAATGAGGGTAGGACATGTTTCTAGGTCATCTCATATTATTAAAATATTATTTTTACCTTAAACTAAACTAATTACCACTAATCGCGATTAAAAACTTAATAAGTTACTATTCACCAAAAAAATTATTTTAATCTCATTGAACCACATTTTACTTATTAATTACAACCATGTATGTCGGATTTTTAAAAATCAAAACACAATGATGGAAAAATTTCATTTAAACGGAAAATCAGTTTTTATAAGTACCACTTAGTGGTTTCACTATTCATCAAAATTTGAAGTTTTTCAGAAAATTACCAAAACTTCACCCTAAGATATATTTGATATTATGAATTCAAAAATGAAGTCTATTTTACCAAATTCAAAACATATAAGTCACATTAATTAATTTAATAATTAATTCCTGTTGTCAGAGAAAATAGCGTGTTTTTATGAAACAATAAGTATCAAAAGATTGACACTAGTTTAAGTCCGATTTCAAAGTGAAATTAATTCCAACGACCACTATTGGATTTAATGGTAAATATATTTTCTAATTTCACTTTAAAACCTATTCAAAAGGTAATCTAATCATATAAATAAATTAGATTAAAAAGAGATTTTGAATTAAAATACAACATTTTACACTATTCATTAAAAAATGAACTTTATCGTAAAGGTACCAAAAATTTACACAAAGTAAATTTTGATGTCCCGATTCTAAAGAAAAGTTATTTTTGGTCCAATAGAATTTATAAGATTGATCAAAACTATGTTTAATGACGGTTCGTTGTCAAAAGGTGATAAGTGAACCCTTGGTGAAAATTAGGGTATAAATGCCTAAAATTGAACTCTTTCTGTATTTTAAGCCTTTATCTTTTATTGGGTAAATGTAAAAACATTTAAAAACATATATAATCATATTTTAGTTATTTCTATCCATTCCCGCCAGTACAACGACTACTTGTAAACTAAATTTTAAAATAATATTATTTTATCACTTGTGTGCAACGTATGTTTTCAAAGAAACTCATCGTTGCGTATCGAGTAAGCTATCGAACGTAGAAACCCCTTTTAATTAAAATTAATATTTAATTATTAAATAATAATAAATATGGAAATTATTTATTCTTTAATTACCTGGGATGTTACATCCTTCCCCCCTTTTGGGAATTGCATCCTCGCAATTTTATTCACTTATCAAAATAAGTGGGGGTATTTATCTCTCATAGAATTTTCATATTTCCACGTTGCCTCTTCAATCACATGGTTTTTCCACAAAACCTTTACCTGATGAATCACCTTATTCCGTAACACCTGCTCCCTGTGGTCAAGAATCTGGACTGGTTGTTCTTCATAAGATAGATTCTCCTCCAGGTGAACTACCTCTGGACTCAAAACATGAGATGGATCTGGAATATACTTCCTCAACATTGAAAGATGAAAAACATTTTGTACCTGAGATAAACTCGGAGGTAAAGCCACTCGTTAAGCAACAGATCCAACTTTCTCCAGAATTTCATATGGTCCAATAAACCTTGGACTCAGCTTTCCTTTATTACCAAATCTCATCACACTTTTCCAAGGAGAAACCTTGAGAAAAACATGATCACCTACCTCGAAAGATAGATCCTTCCTCCGGTTATCTGCATAACTCTTCTGCCTGCTCTGAGTTGTTCTCATGTGCTTCTGAATCAACTGAACTTTTTCTGCCATCTCTTCTACCAATTCTGGTCCCATCAGCTTCCTTTCACCCACTTCATCCCAAAATGCTGGAGTTTGACACTGCTTCCCATATAATGCCTCAAATGGTGCCATCTGTATACAAGAATGAAAGCTGTTATTATAAGAAAACTCAACCAAAGAAAGATGTTGGTCCCAAATTCCCTGATAATCCATCGAACTAGCTCGTAGCATATCCTCTAAGGTCTGAATTGTTCGTTCTGACTGCCCATCTGATTGAGGATGAAAATCTGTACTAAAATTTTATTCAGTACCCAACGACTTATGAAGGCCTTTCCAAAAGTTAGATGTGAACCTGGGATCACGATCAGATACAATGGAGAGGGGAACTCCATGTAACCTGACTATCTCTTTAAAATACAAATGGGAAAGTTGATCTAGGGAAAAAGTATCTCGTATAGCAAGGAAATGAGCAGATTTAGTCAAGCGATCAACAATAACCCAGATTGCATTATTACCTCGAGATGTCCTCGGTAATCCCACAACAAAGTCCATGGATATGTTTTCCCATTTCCACTCTGGCACTGGTAAAGGCTGAAGCATCACTATCGGTAACTGCCGCTCTGCTTTAACCTCCTGACAAGTCAGACACTTCACAGTAAAATCAGAAATATCTCTTTTCATTCCATCCCACCAGTAATACTCCCGCAGATCTCTGTACATCTTAGTACTGCCAGGATGAACTGAAAACGGGGAACTATGAGCCTCACATAACAACTCATTCTTCAACTGTGAATCACAAGGCACACATAACCTCTTCCCAATCCTCAAAACACAATCATTATCAATATTGAATTTAGGCAACGTACCTTTCTGAACCAGCTCTACCTTTTTCTTCAACTCACTGTCTCGCTTCTGTGCTTGCTTGATTCTGTTTGATAGAGAAGATTTCACTGATACCTGAAACAAAGTAGAAGAACATCTTGTACCAACAACTTCTATGCCAAAGTTCATCAAATCTTTAACCAAAGGATCACGTTCCAAACGCAACATTGCTAATGAAG
This sequence comes from Viscum album, assembly GCA_963277665.1. Classification (NCBI taxonomy): domain Eukaryota; kingdom Viridiplantae; phylum Streptophyta; class Magnoliopsida; order Santalales; family Viscaceae; genus Viscum; species Viscum album. The sequence goes on from OY728165.1 coordinate 679,380,870, forward strand.
CATTACTTTTTCGACTCAAACCATCAGCCACTTTATTTTCTTTTCCCGGATGGTAATGAATTGTGCAATCATAATCCTTGATTAATTCCAGCCATCTCCTCTGTCTCATGTTCAATTCTTTATGAGTGAATATATACTTTAAACTTTTGTGATCAGTATATATTTCACACTTTACTCCATACAAATGATGCCTCCAAATTTTTAAAGTAAAGACAATAGCAGCTAATTCCAAATCATGTGTAGGGTAACTTACCTCATGAGTTTTAAACTTTCGTGAAGCATAATCAATTACCTGATCATTCTACATTAGGACGCAACCAAGTCCTTTCAATGAAGCATCACTATAGATAACAAACTCACCATTCCTGGAAGGAAGTTCCAAAACTGGAGCATTCACCAATCTTCTTTTTAATTCCTGAAAACAATCATCACAAACTTATCCAAGAACTCATGGAAAATTCTATTCATTATGTCCATGAATACAGCAGGTGCATTGGTTAGCCCAAAAGGCATAACTACAAATTCATAATGGCCATATCTAGTACGGAACGCAGTATTCTGAACATCTGCTTCTTTTACTTTCAACTGATGGTACCCCGACCTCAAGTCAATCTTCGAAAAATACTGAGCTCCCTAGAGCTGATACAACTGTATTTGATGGCCCGACGTCTGCCGAAGTAGTTGCAAAAGATTTCACCACCCCTTTCTGCTTGTAGTCTAACTTCATTCCATCACTCAAGGTCTTTTTCGGACACTCATTTGCATAGTGACCCATCTAATTGTACTTAAAGCATCTTACCGTTGGCTTTTCATTGCCTGCTTGATCATCTTCCTTACAGTTACGAGTAATATGACCAGACTTACCACACCGAAAGCACTTACCAGACTTGGATAAACATTCTCCAGGATGTATTTTACCACACTTCTCACAGGATGGATATTTGGTTTTTCTTAACTCCTTGCTTCTTTGATGAATTCATCCCCTTTGCATGCCAACTAGACCTCTTATTCTGTTGTTTGTCATAGAACACCTGATCATCGGAAAACTCCATTTCCACCTTCTCCGCACATCGAACAAGTTTCTCATAACTTTTTAACTCATGAAAAGCTAAAGCCCTTCGATACTTTGGATTTAACCCTGAGTAAAAACGGTTTATTTTACTATCAAGATCTCGTATGAAGTTTGGAGCATACCTTTTCAATCAAGTGAACTTTGCTTCATAAGCAGTCACTGAATCATCCTCCTGCCTCAATTCTAGGAACTATTTTTCCATCCTAAGACGAACCACCTTAGGAAAATATTTCTCAAAAAACATACCTTTGAATTCGTCCCAGTGAAGATCCTCAATCTCATCACTATCCCTAATATTTTTCACCATCGACCACCACTGATCAGCTTCACCTTCAAAACGGTAAACAGCAAGACTATCCTTTTGATGTTCTGAACAGCCCATGACATCAAAAATCTTGTCCAGTGCTTTAATCCACCTTTCAGCTTGCACAGGGTCATATGATCCTCTGAATGATGTGGGATGTTGCCTCATGAAATGTTCCACCACTGACATGTTCCTCTGCGGTTGATCTGACTGATCTCGTGCATAGATACCACCACCATTTATAGCCTGATTCAACTGTGCCATCACTGCAACAAACTATTCAGTTCCGATTACGACCATCTCAGGTTGCTGATTTGGATGGTTGTCTTCCTCCTAATGTCATCCCAACATAGTTGCTTTTTTTCCTCTGCGGAAAACCATTCTGAACACAGAAATATCTTAGGCGAAGCAACATGGTAATCCATAAATGCTATATCATTTTAATTATATTATAATTTAACACTTTTCTAACTCCTAAAGTTATCTTAACCGACCTTTGATACCAAATATAAGGCCCCGACCTTAATCCTTACTTAATATTGAATTAAAATAATAATTCACGTTGAGGATCTTTTCAGGTTTAGAGTTCTAGAGAATTAGAACATAACTATTACATCTCAAAAGATTACAAAGTAGTCACTTCTACTATGTTTCCATAATAAAAAAAACTCTTAAAAGAAACATGTCTAGTTCCATGTTTTATATAGCATGACATTCCATTGATCCCATCCTTGACCTTATTCCACATTAATTCCTGTGAAAAACATTTCAAAAAAACTTGGGGTGAGCATAAAAAGCTCAGTAAGGGATACACAAAGAATGAAAACTGTTATTTTTTCAAACATCAAGTAAACCATGTATACTCTATCAAAGTAATACCTTCACCTTCATGAAGTAGTAAAAACACTTCACTGAAAAAAAGTATCATTACTTACCTTTTTGTAACCAAAGGATTACCATAAAACCCATATAAAGAACACATAACATATATAAAGGTAACTTGGGACAGAAACATACTTAAGTGGAATAACCATACGGTCGACTTCCACACATACCACTTAAATGGAATAGCCATACGGCCAATTTCCATACATACTTAATGGAATATCCATACAGCCGACTTCCATACCCAATGCATTGGAGGTTATAACGTAACCACCTGTCCTGGTATTCACGGCACCACCCGTCATATGGTTTATCACGTAACCACCCGTCAAATGTCCAATTACCAATATAAAATCATAAATCATAAAACCAATATAAAGGAATGATAACATTTCCACATTTCAATCACAATATATCATAATATAATCCTTTATCAAAACCATTTTCAATACCAAAATACATAAAAGAGTATATGGTATTTATTTCATTTTAAAAACATAACGGCTTGTTGAGGAAGCCAAAGTCCAAATAATACTCGCAGCGGCGGAAAAGGTCGTTGTCACCGCGTACGTTAAAAAAAATTCCTTTTTTTCGTTTAGTAAAACGCTTCGTAGAAAAAGATTCCTTTTGTATAAAAGTATAAGTCAAAGGGGTTTATACACCGTATAAAAGAATGTTGTGTAACACCCTAGGTAAATAAATAATATGAAATTTTCATATTTATAAATATTTGTGAATAAAATATTGATATGACTTTAAAGGGGACTCTATGCTCAATGGCGTACCCAACACGCAACAATGAGTTTCTTGGGAATCTTACGTTGCACTCTAATAATAAAGTAATATTATTTTAAATGGTAGTTAACTTGTAGTCGTTGTAATGGAGGGAATGGATAGAAATAACTAAAATATGATTATATATGTTTTTAAATGTTTTTACATTTATCCAATAAAGGATAGAGGATTAAAATACGGAAAGAATTCAATTTTAGGCGTATATGACCTAGTTTTCACTAAAGGTTAACTTATCACCTTTTGATGTTGAACCATCATTAAATATAGTTTTGTTCACTCTTAAAAATTCTTTTGGACCAAATAAAACTCTTATTAAGAATCGGGACATCAAAATTTACTTTGTGTATATTTTTGGTATCTTTCCGATAAAGTTCATTTTTTAATGAATAGTGTAAAATGTTGTATTTTAATTCAAAACCTCTTTTTAATCTAATTTATTTATATGATTAGATTATCTTTTGAATTGGTTTTAAAGTGAAATTAGAATATATTTTTACCATTAAATCCAATAGTGGTCGTTGGAATTAATTTCACTTTGAAATCAGACTTAAACCAGTGTCAATCTTTTGATACTTATTGTTTCATAAAAACACGCTATTTGCTCTGACAGTGGGAATTAATTATTAAATTAATTAATGTGACTTATATGTTTTGAATTTTGTAAAATAGACTTCATTTTTGAATTCGGAATATCAAATATAGCTTAGGGTGAATTTTTGGAATTTTTCTGAAAAACATCAATTTTTGATGAATAGTGACACCACTAAGTGGTACTTATAAAAACTGATTTTTCCGTTTAAATTAAATTTTGCAATAATTGTGTTTTGAATTTCAAAAATCCAACATACATGGTTGTCATTAAGAAGTAAAATGTGGTTCAATGAAATAAAAATAATTTTTTGGTGAATAGTAACTTATTAAGTTTTTAATCGCGATTAGAGGTAATTAGTGTAGTTTAAGGTAAAAATAATGTTTTAATAATATAAAATGAACTTGAAACAAGTCCTAACCACATTGGATATGTATTGGCCGACCAATAAAAGCCATGGGTCAACTTGGGGACCCCATGGAGCCACTTTGGTTGTGAAATGACATAAATAACTTTTTATTTAATGTAAAAGTAAAAATGACACAAACATGATATGTTTTACTAAAACAATTTTTAAGTGGGGTTATACAAGTCAGATTTTTTATTATAAATAGTCCTTTGAAATCTAAAAATATTTTCTACATCATAGTAATTTTGTTATAATTTTTAGACATTAAATAAATTAAAGTATTTATGACATCATAATGATGCAGCGATGACATCATTATCTGACGATTTAAGTAAAATGAGATGATAAAGTAAACTCTATCACCTACACATGTCCAAAAATTATTGGATGGGTGGATTTATAATCCTTATCACCTTATCCAAGAATTATATAAATGTGGGACCTTTTAAAACCGAAACACATATTCAAATAAAGTAATATTTCTTACTTTCCAAAAGTGCCCCTCCTCTCCTCTTATAAAATTCCCCCACCTCTACCTCATTTCGCACACTCCTCAAGCCTTTGGCTCGGTCAAACACTACCCATTTACTCTCTCCACATCCATCTCCTCATCCTAGTGGATTCCATTTGGGCAGAATCCTTTCAAATGAAGCCTTTAGGCTCAAATCAAAAGGAGTTTCACTTTTAAAGGTAATTCATTATCTCATGTTCATTTGTTTTATTTTGCTTCTCCAACCCCCTAAACTCTTTTTATTTACTTCATTTGTAACAACACCAGTATCTTAAATATACTAGTATGTTGTTAGAAGATTTATTCAAGCTACAATCTCACACAACTACATCAAATGGTTAAAGAACATACGGTTTCCATGGATTGAGAAATTCTGCCTCCCGAAACGATGATTGTTCAATACTCATTTAACACCTTCAAAGGTGGACATTATGATGTCACTATTTTTATATATGATATATAATATGTTTATGTTTTCCTTAAGATTCTGTTTTTTTTTCATTTTGGGAATACCTTTATGGTTTCCATTATGGGTAAACGCGATATCTTCATTTAAGGAAATGCGGACTACCGCCCCCTCAAAGTGATTTGATTCGTTAAATACCATATATGGGACGTATAAAGGATGGAACTATGATATTATATATGATATTATACTGGAATTATAATATACCTTTATATCATTATTATTCCATTCTATAAAATACGAAATAGAAATGAAAGTAGCGTTCATGCGTACGTACGACTTACCGTCTCCATGAACGGTGCATTTCATTTCTTACGTCTAAATGATTATGTAATGTTAAAAATGCATGAATTTATTGGATATATATGACATATACGATATCTACATCATGAATAAAATTCTGTATATAATAAACATTTGGACACACGAACAACATGTAATTGTAAGAAGTCCACTTTCGACTTAAGAACCAAATATCGGCAAAACAAATATTATTAACTTAAATGATTACATAATGTTTATGACATGGTAATAAGTGATATAAAAGGAATAATGAACTTGAAAAATTTTCTTATGGAAGTAGAAATTAACTCAAGTTTATTATTCAGGAGATTAAAGAATGATCGAGTCAAGTCGGACCCGAGGTAAGGGATCCTACTCCTCTCTTTCTTTTTAAGTACACACTTTTATGTCATTCCTTTTAAAGCTCATATTTCTTGTTATTGGGATGATATTTTATATTACACTTACTGTAATTTTTATGTTCATGTGATGAGAGACCCTATTATCTCTCATCAATCCATTTTGGATGTTTTGAGTGGCGTCGTTAGGCTGCTGAACATTCATAAGAGATCTAACCTCTCTCTTTCTTTTTTAAGTACTCTCCTTTATGTCACTTATTTTAAGCTCATCTTTGTAATGTTGGGGGATTTTCTTTTATATTCCTCTTGCTGTACAATTTATTTTAATGTTATTAGATACCCTATTTGATCTCATCAATCCATATTCGGAAGTTTTATGTGGCGCCGTTAGGCTGCCGAGTTTTCGTAAGGGATTTTTCATCTCACTTTTATTCCCGTGAGATTTATTCTACATTTGCCACAAATTCCATTGAGTGGTATATTTACTGCCCATTATTCTACTCTTTGTGTAATTATACTTTCGTTTATGAGTATTTACATCAATGATCTATTGTCCTTCTTTCATGGGGTGTATGTTTTGAAAGATACCCAAGTCGGTAAGGGAACCTTTCACCCTCCTCTTTTTTAAAAGACTTCTTTTGTTGGGTCATTTAATTTACATATTGTTATGTTGGGATATGTTATCATATATCATTATTGATGTAAATTTTATGTCCAAGTGATGAGATTCTCTTTTTATCTCTCATCAACTCATTTTGATGTGATGCCGTTAGGCTGTCAAGGGAACTTTTTAACCCAATTTCGATTTCTTTGGGTTCAACATGTAGTCACTGAATATGTCATCCATTGAATATGTGTGAATGACCTTTTATTGTTTTACACTTAATATCCACTTATATTGGGTGTATTTATATTTTTCACACATATTTTTGTGATTGAGTTGTCCTTAATTTAAGGATACCTTCTTTATAAGGGATTTTATCACATTTGACATTTCTATTGAGGGTTCATTGTTGTTATGCACCAATTAACTCATATATGGTGTATATACTGTCCTTTGGAGTATTATATCATGAATCCATTTATTCTCATGATATTATAAAGTTCTGAATAAATGTTATTCCTCAATTATTGTATTCAAGTGTCTCTAATGTTGGTAAAACCCCTTTAACCAAAATATCGTTTTAAATGTTTTAATTATTTGTTCTTATTAATATCCATTTTTTCAAAATGGTTTTAAGGATTTATTTATATGGATATTAATGGTTTAAAATTTTAAGCTTCAAGGTGGTATAGGACACTTTGATTCAAAAATATCTTTATTAAATGTTTTAAATGGTTTTGGAAATGTTTTCTTTTTGAATGGATTCATTATTTCAATATACTAAATGTTATATTGTGATTGAAATGTAGAAATGTTATGTTACCATTATGCATGTTTTATGTGACACATTTATGTTATGGTTCTTGGGCATTGTTATGAAAACGGGTGGTTCCGTGATAAACTAAGGGCGGGTGAGCCCGATATAGCTCTCCAATGCATTGGGTAACGCGAAGGAGTGAAACGTTAAGGTTTCTCCGAAGAGATTTAGGGAATATACTGTGATGGGTATTCCAAACGTAACCAAGAGGGTTACTCCCTACGTAAGAATGTTATGAATGCCTCAAGTTACCTTTATGTCTTATGTTTTCTATGATTTATTCATGATTTGATATGCCTATGTTTTATGGGTAAAAAGTGTGATTTCATTCTAATGTATATATGAACTCATGTTTCCTTTCCATATTTTTATAACTCTTACTGAGCTTTTTATGCTCATCCAATGTTTTTGAAATGTTTTTCACAGGTCAAGGGAAAGGTACATGATGTGATGATAGTGTCAAGGATGTGTCAAGAAATAATCTGTGTTATATTTTAAATATGTTCCCATTGATGGGAAGAATGAATACTGCCTTTTATGTAACCACTTTGTTTAAATGTGGAATGTAATGCATGTTTCATGATCTAATTCTCTAAAACTCTAAACCTGAAAAGATCCACAATGTTTAATCTTGTAATAACTCATGATTAAGTAAGGATTAAGGCTGGGGCCTTATAGTTGGTATCAGAGGTCGGTTTAGATAACTTTAGAGGTTAGGGTATTCTTTAAGCATAAGGGACACTACCATAATGGTTAGGATTTCAGAAAGAGTCCTAGTTTTAGATAAAGTGAATGAGTAAGTATATCTTAGTGTTTATCTTCTTCATTAGTACATGATGGTTTTGTTGATATACTCACACTGACATTTCTGTTTTAGTGAATGGATGGATCTAGCAGGCACCAAAGAGACAACAGGTTTGAAGGAAACTGTGGTGGTTCTCTGACTAAGATACTAGATAAAATAGAGGATTCAATGAGGAAACTCGTGGTTGTTCTAAACCAAATATCAAGGAGTCATGATCAACCACTTTAACCTTGGTATGTTCTATAATGCATCATGTACGACAATCGATGTGGAAGTTCAGGTAATAATTAAAAAGGTACCCATTAGGGTTTATATGATCCATACTTTTTAGGTAATTATGGGTTACTCTATGATATGATGGAAAATGAAAGGAATGAGATAAACTTGAGGTTAAAATATGTTATGATTATTTTTGAAGATTTTTTCTCATTTTGGGGAATGTTTTAAGAATTATATAGTTTTGGAAAAAGGACAATACACAGACCGTGTGACATCCCGTCGCATCGGACAAAGCTGCGGGAATCGAACCCACAACCAAAGTGCGAATGGTATTTATCGCCTACCACTGGACTACGTGAAGTCCCTGGTTAGTTTTACTGATTCTTTCTAGTTATATGATTTTATCAATTAAGAGTAATTTGACTTTGGGTTATTTATGAAAATGATTAACCTATCATGGAGGATATGTGATTAGGTTAATTACTTTTCAAAATGAGACTTTAGGAGAAACTGATGTTGTTTGGAGATAAATGTTACGATTTAACTTGGAAGACTATGTGACAAAATCCTTCAAATATTTGGGTTTCAATCTTAGATTGGTTTACTTTGAAGAATTTTATGGACAAATTGTTTATCTAATGGTCCTCGTTGAACTTTGGGTTTTGTTGGACAAATTTTGGAGGTTAAGAATATATTTTCTTTTTTATAAAGGGTTATCCTTTTCTGGATTATCTGATCTTTTACTAGACTTTTTGGTTTTGGTTTTGGTTAAAGTCTAAAGACATGGGAAGTATATAGTTCTCTATTGTGGATTAGGTTATTTTTTAAAAGTTGATTATAGTACTCTTAATGCGAACAAGTCTCCCTAAATACTCGTCTTTTGGAAAAAAAATATGAGTTTGATTAAGGAATCTAGTAAAAGTTGAAAGTCAACATGATAAGTCATTATGTTTCATTATGAATAAATTCCTCAATAAAAAGTAACTTAAAACAAAAATGTTGTCTATTAACTTTTCCTATTGGGGAATCGAATACCGTTTAACCCATCACAAGTTTGTGATTTTCTCGTGGTTAACTTTCTCCTAAACATGTTTTCTATCAATATCCATCAGAACACGACCCTTTGTTTTTTCCTCCATGTCCATATTTTCATACTTGGAATCCTAGTATGGGTTAACTCGGGTGACCTTTGTACTTATATTTATTTATTTTAAAGTGATTGTTTTACCGACTCTTGTTCCGATGTGGGACTTTCAAGGATGTTTCCAAGCCCAATTTTAAAAATTGTGAGGATGTAATTCCCAAAAGGGGGGAAGGATGTAACACCCCAGGTAAATAAAGAATATGAAATTTTCATATTTATCCATATTTGTGAATAAAATATTGATATGACTTTAAAGGGGACACTATCCTCGATGGCGTACCCAACACGCAACAACGAGTTTCTTGGGAATCTTACGTTGCACTCTAATAATAAAATAATATTATTTTAAATGGTAGTTAACATGTAGCCGTTGTAATGGCGGGAATGGATAGAAATAACTAAAATATGATTATATATGTTTTTAAATGTTTTTACATTTATCCAATAAATGATAGAGGATTAAAATACGGAAAGAATTCAATTTTAGGCGTATATGCCCTAGTTTTCACTAAAGGTTCACTTATCACCTTTTGATGTTGAACCATCATTAAATATAGTTTTGTTCACTCTTAATCATTCTTTTGGACCAAATAAAACTCTTATTAAGAATCGGGACATCAAAATTTACTTTGTGTAAATTTTTGGTATCTTTCCGATAAAGTTCATTTTTTTAATGAATAGTGTAAAATGTTGTATTTTAATTCAAAACCACTTTTTAATCTAATTTATTTATATGATTATATTATCTTTTTAATTGGTTTTAAAGTTAAATTAGAATATATTTTTACCATTAAATCCAATAGTGGTCATTGGAATTAATTTCACTTTGAAATCAGACTTAAACCAATGTCAATCTTTTGATACTTATTGTTTCATAAAAACACGCTATTTGCTCTGACAGCGGGAATTAATTATTAAATTAATTAATGTGACTTATATGTTTTGAATTTTGTAAAATAGACTTCATTTTTGAATTCGGAATATCAAATATAGCTTAGGGTGAATTTTTGGAATTTTTCTGAAAAACATCAATTTTTGATGAATAGTGACACCACTAAGTGGTTCTTATAAAAACTGATTTTTCCGTTTAAATGAAATTTTGCCATCTTTGTGTTTTGAATTTCAAAAATCAGACATACATGGTTGTCATTAAGAAGTAAAATGTGGGTCAATGGGATTAAAATAATTTTTTGGTGAATAGTAACTTATTATGTTTTTAATCGCGATTAGAGGTAATTAGTGTAGTTTAAGGTAAAAATAATGTTTTAATAATATAAAATGAACCTGAAACATGTCCTAACCTCATTGGATGTGTAATGTCCGACCAAGAAAAGCCATGGGTCAAAATGGGGACCCCATGGAGCCACTTTGGTTGGGAAATGACATAAATAACTTTTTATTTAATGTAAAAGTAAAAATGACACAAACATGATATGTTTTACTAAAACAATTTTTACGTGGGGTTATACAAGTCGTATTTTTTATTATAAATAGTCATTTGAAATCTAAAAGGATTTCCTACATCATAGTAATTTTGTTATAATTTTAGACATTAAATAAATTAAATTATTTATGACATCATAATGATGCAGCGATGACATCATTATCTGACGATTTAAATAAAATGAGAAGATAATGTAAACTCTATGACCTACACATGTCCAAAACTTATTTGATGGGTGGTTTCGAATCCTTATCACATTATCCATGAATTATATCAATGTGGGACCTTTTAAAACCGAAATTTTTTTTCAAATAATGTAATATTTCTTACTTTCCAAAAGTGCCCCTCCTCTCCTCTTATAAAAGGCCCCCACCTCTACCTCATTTCACACACTCCTAAAGCCTTTGGCTCGGCCAAAACCTGACCATTTACTCTCTACACATCCCTCTCCTCATCCTAGAGGATTCCATTTGGGCAGAATCCTTCCAAAGGAAGCCTTTAGGTTCAAATCAAAAGGAGTTTCACTTTTAAAGGTAATTCCTTATCTCATGTTCATTTGTTTTATTTTTCTTCTCCAACCCCTTAAACTCTTTTTATTTAATTCATTTTTAAATAAACCAGTATCTTCAATATACTAGGATGTTGTTATAAGATTTATTCGAGCTACACTCTCATACAACTACATCAAATGGTTAAAGAACATACGGTTTCCGTGGATGGAGAAATTCTGCCTCCCGAAACGATGATTGTTCAATAATCATTTAACACCTTCAAAGGTGGCCATTATGATGTCACTATTTTTATATATGATATATAATATGTTTATGTTTTCCTTAAGCTGCTTTTTTTTTCATTTTGGGCATACCTTTATGGTTTCCATTATGGGTAAACGCGATATCTTCATTTAAGGAAGTGCGGACTACTGCCCCCTCAAAGTGATTTGATTCGTTAAATACAAAATGTGGGCTGTATAAAGGATGTAACTATGATATTATATATGATATTATACTGGAATTATAATATACCTTTATATCATTATTTTTCCATTCTATAAAATACGAAATAGAAATGAAAGTAGCGTTCATGTGTACGTACGGCTTACCGTCTCGATGAATGGTGCATTTCATTTCTTACCTCTAAATGATTATGTAATGTTATAAATGCATGAATGTACTGGATATATATGAAATATATGATATCTAAATCATGAATATAATTCTGGATATAATAAAAATTTGGCCACACGATCAACATGTAATTGTAAGAAGTCCACTTTCGACATAAGAACCAAATATCAACAAAACAAATATTATTAACTTATATGATTACATAATGTTTATGACATGGTAATAAGTGATATAAAAGGAATAATGAACATGAAAAAGGTTCTTAAGGAAGTAGAAATTAATTCAAGTTTTTTATTCTGGAGATTAAAGAACGATCGAGTCAAGTCGGACCCGAGGTAAGGGATCCTACTCCTCTCTTTCTTTTTAAGTACACACTTTTATGTCATTCCTTTTAAAGCTCATCTTTCTTGTTATTGGGATGATATTTTATATTACACATAATTTATTTTTTATGTTCATGTGATGAGAGACCCTATTCTCTCTCATCAATCCATTTTGGAAGTTTTGAGTGGCGCCGTTAGGCTGCTAAACTTTCGTAAGAGATCTAACCTCTCTCTTTCTTTTTAAGTACTCTCCTTTATTTCACTTCTTTTAAGCTCCTATTTGTAGTGTTGGGGGATGTTATTTTATATTCCTCTTTCTGTACATTTTATTTTAATGTGATGAGATACCCAATTTGATCTCATCAATCCATATTCGGAAGTTTTATGTGGCACTGTTAGGCTGCCGAGTTTTCGTAAGGGATTTTTCATCTCGCTTTTATTCCCGTGAGATTTATGCTACATTTGCCACAAATTCCATTGATTGGTATATGTACTTCCCATTATTCTACTCATTGTGTAATTATACTTTCATTTATGAGTATTTACATCAATGATCTATTGTCCTTCTTTCATGGGGTGTATGTTTTGAAAGATACCCAAGTCAGTAACGGAACCTTTCACCCTCCTCTTTTTTAAAAGACTTCTTTTGTTGGGTCTTTTAATTTACATATTGTTATGTTGGGATATGTTCTCATATATCCTTATTGATGTAAATTTTATGTCCAAGTGATGAGATACTCTTTTTATCTCTCATCAACTCATTTTGATGTGATGCCGTAAGGCTGTCAAGGGAACTTTTTAACCCAATTTCGATTTCTTTGGGTTCAGCATGTAGTCATTGAATATGTCATCCATTGAATATGTGTGAATGACATTTTATTGTTTTACACTTAATATCCAATTATATTGGGTGTATTTATATTTGTCACACATATTTTTGAGATTGATTTGTCCTTAATTTAAGGATACCTTCTTTATAAGTGATTTCATCACATTTGACATTTCTATTGAGGGTTCATTGTTGTTATGCACCAATTCACTCTTATATGGTGTATATACTGTTCTTTGGAGTATTATATCATGAATCCATTTATTCTCATGATATTATAAAGTTCTGACTAAATGTTATTCCTCAATTATTGTATTCGAGTGTCTCTAATTTTGGTAAAACCCCTTTAACCAAAATATCGTTTTAAATGTTTTAATTATTTGTTCTTATTAATATCCAAGTTTTCAAAATGGTTTTAAGGATTTATATATATGGATATTAATGGATTAAAATTTTAAGCTTCAAGGTGGTATGGGACACTTTGATTCAAAAATCTCTTTATTAAATGTTTTAAATGATTTTGGAAATGGTTTTATTTTGAATGGATTCATTATTTCAATATACTAAATGTTATATTGTAATTGAAATGTGGAAATGTTATGTTTCCTTTATGCATGTTTTATGTGACACATTTATGTTATGGTTCTTGTTAATTGTTATGAAAACGGGTGGTTCCGTGATAAACTAAGGGTGGGTGAGCCTGATATAGCTCTCCAATGCATTGGGTAACGCGAAGGAGTGAAACGTTAAGGTTTCTTTGAAGAGATTTAGGGAATCTACTGTGATGGGTATTCCAAATGTAACCAAGAGGGTTACTCCCTACATAAGAATGCTATGAATGCCTCAAGTTACCTTTATGTCTTATGTTTTCTATGATTTATTCATGATTTGATATTCCTATGTTTTATGGGTAAAGTGTGATTTCATTATAATGTATATATGAACTCATGTTTCCTTTCCATATTTTTATAACTCTTACTGAGGTTTTTATGCTCATCCCAAGTTTTTGAAATGTTTTTCACAGGTCAAGGGAATGGTACATGATGTGATGATAGTGTCAGGGATGTGTCAAGAAAGAATCCGTGTTATATTTTAAATATGTTCCCGTTGATGGGAAGAATGAATACTGCCTTTTATGTAACCACTTTGTTTAAATGTGGAATGTAATGCAAGTTTCATGATCTAATTCTCTAAAACTCTAAACCTGAAAAGATCCTAAATGTGTAATCATGTAATTACTCATTATTATGTAAGGATTAAGGCTGGGGCCTTATATGTTGTGTATAAAACGAAATATGCCTCAATGAAAGGAGATTGAGACGAAGTCCCTTACCTCGGGTCCGACTTGACTCGATCGTTCTTTAACGTCCTGAATAATAAACTTGAGTTAATTTATACTTGATTAAGAACCTTTTTAAAGTTCATTATTCCTTTTATATCACTTATTGCCTTGTTATAAACATTATTTAACCATTTAAGTTAATAATGTTTGTTTTGTCAATATTTGGTTCTTAAGTCGAAAGTGGACTTCTTACAATTACATGTTGTTCGTGTGGTCAAAGGTTCTTTATATCTAGAATGACATTACTGATTTGGATATCATATATATCATATATATCCAGCATATATATGTATTTATAATATTACATAATCATTTAGAGGTAAGAATTGAAATGCACCTTTCATGGAGAGGGTAAGCCGTACGTACGCATGAACGCTACTTTCATTTCTATTTCTTATTTTATATAATGGAATCATAATGATATAAGAGTATATTATAATTCCATTATAATAACATATATAATATCATTAACTTTATCCTTTACACATCCCACATATGGTATTACGAAATCAAATCACTTTCAGGGGGTAGTAGTCCGCACTCCCTAAAATAAAGATATCGTGTTTACCCATAATGGAAACAATAATGGTATGCCATAAATGAAAAATACAGAAGCTTAAGGAAAGAATAAACATATTATATATCATATATAAAAATAGTGAAATCATAATGGCCACCTTTGAAGGTGTTAAATGAGTATTGAACAATCATCATTTCGGGAGGCAGAATTTCGCCATCCACGGAAACCGTATGTTCTTTAACCATTTGATGTAGTTGTGTGAGAGTGTAGCTCGAATAAATCTTATAAAAACATCCTAGTATATTGAATATACAGGAGTTGTTACAAAAGAAGTAAATAAAAAGAGTTTAGTGGGGTTGGAGAAGCAAAATAAAACAAATGAACAGGAGAGAATGAATTACCTTTAAAAGTGTAACTCCTTTTGATTTGACCCTAAAGGCTTCCTTTGAAAGGATTCTGCCCAAAGGGAATCCTCTAGGATGAGTAGAGGGATGTGGAGAGAGTAAATTTGCAGGGTTTGGCCGAGAAAAAGGCTTTAGGAGTGTGTGTAAGGTGGTAGAGGTGGGGGCCTTTTATAAGAGGAGAGGAGGCGCACTTTTTGAAAGTAAAGAAATATTACTTTATTTGAAAATGTGTTTCGGTTTTAAAAGGTCCCACATTGATATAATTCGTGGATAAGGTGATAACGTTTCGAAATACACACATCCAATAAGTTTTGGACATGTGTAGTTCATAGATTTTACATTATCATTCCATTTTATTTAAATCGTCAAATAATGATGTCATCGCTGCATCATTATTATGTCATAAATAATTTAATTTATTTAATGTCTAAAAATTATAAAAAAATACTATTATGTAGGAAATATTTTTTCTTTCCATTGACTATTTATAATAAAAAATCTGACTTTTATTACCCCATTTAAAATTTGTTTTAGTAAAACATATCATGTTTGTGCCATTTTTTACATTAACATTAAATAAAAGGTATTTATGTCATTTTCCAACCAAAGTGGCTCCATGGGGTCCCCAAGTTGACCCATGACTTGTATTGGTCGGCCATGACACATCCAATGAGGGTAGGACATGTGTCTAGGTCATCTCATATTATTAAAAAATTATTTTTACCTTAAACTACACTAATTACCACTAATCGCGATTAAAAACTTAATAAGTTACTATTCACCAAAAAATTATTTTAATCTCATTGAACCACATTTTACTTCTTAATGACAACCATGTATGTCGTATTTTTGAAAATCAAAACACAATGATGGCAAAATTTCATTTAAACGGAAAATCAGTTTTTATAAGTACCACTTAGTGGTTTCACTATTCATCAAAATTTGAAGTTTTTCAGAAAATTACCAAAAATTCACCCTAAGCTATATTTGATATTAAGAATTCAAAAATGAAGTCTATTTTACAAAATTCAAAACATATAAGTCACATTAATTAATTTTATAATTAATTCCCGCTGTCAGAGCAAATAGCGTGTTTTTATGAAACAATAAGTTTCAAAAGATTGACACTAGTTTAAGTCCGATTTTAAAGTGAAATTAATTCCAACGACCACTATTGGATTTAATGGTAAAAATATTTTCTAATTTCACTTTAAAACCAATTCAAAAGATAATCTAATCATATAAATAAATTAGATTAAAAAGAGGTTTTGAATTAAAATACAACATTTTGCACTATTCATTAAAAAATGAACTTTATCGGAAAGGTACCAAAAATTTACACAAAGTAAATTTTGATGTCTCGATTCTAAAGAAGAGTTATTTTTGGTCCAATAGAATTTATAATATTGATAAAAACTATATTTAATGACGGTTCACTGTCAAAAGATGATAAGTGAACCCTTAGTGAAAATTAGGGTATAAATGCCTAAAATTGAACTCTTTCCGTATTTTAAGCCTTTATCTTTTCTTGGGTAAATGTAAAAACATTGAAAAACATATATAATCATATTTTAGTTATTTCTATCCATTCCCGCCAGTACAACAGCTACTTTTTAACTAACATTTAAAATAATATTATTTTATTACTTGTGTGCAACGTAAGTTTTCAAAGAAACTCATCGTTGCGTATCGAGTACTCTATCGAAAGTAGAAACCCCTTTTAATTAAAATTAATATTTAATTCTTAAATATTAATAAATATGGAAATGATTTATTCTTTAATTACCTGGGATGTTACACTAATAATATATATGAGATATTGTGTGAGGATTACTTGATAAAAATAAATAATCACTCTCATTTAAGTTTGTTTCATGCTTTCCAAACTCAGCCCAAAGATGTAAGTAATTTTCTGAATACCAGAGTAAACACACTCATACTGGAGTAAATCTATCTAGATGGTAGAGAGTTTTATGATCTTCGGGTGGGAGATAGTTCATCTATTGTAGAGTATTCTTCTACAAATAAGGGATTAATATTCATAAAAGTAAATAAGAAACAATAATATAGAATAAAAAACGCAAGATAATTCAAACAGAACAGAGTTATTGAAATAAAAAAACTGATAAATGTAAAAATAATTTAATTACATATGGAAACCTGAAAAAACATCCAACATCATAAAAAACCGTCATGAAAAACCATCCAGTATCATGAAAAATGTAAAATATAAAAAACGCCCAATTTGAATTAAAGTCCACTATGAAATACCCTAGATAATAAATTTGTAGGAAAAATTCTAGTAGCAAAAACCTCCATCATAAATTTCCAGTATAAAAAACCTCCATCATAATAATAAACATCCATCATTCTTCTCCTCTAGCATGAGTAACGACCATTAGAATGAAATACTCCCAACATGAAAAACGTCCACCATGAAACAAATATGTAATATATCACCTATATATATGTTGAAACAAATATGTAATATATCATAAATATAAAGGTTTATAAAACAATTTAATGTTTATAGAAATCAAAAAACACAGTTTCACTCAAGATAATGAATGATAATATACCTCAATTACATTATACACTATCAACTCCATCTGCCTCATATTCCAATGATATCTAGGATTTATCTCAGTAATGTTCATGAAGAAATCATGTCTAGATAATAAAAAATTCTCCAAAATAATCATGAATGAGTTGACTTTAAGAGTTTTCTAATTATTAAAATTGTAGTATAGTGTATATCAATATGATTTGAAATTATACACACTATAGAATGTTGATTCAAGAATATTCCCATTGCATCACTAGTTGAGGCTTTTTGTTGGTCTTCAATTTAGTTGGAAATTTTTTTGGTCTCATCTAGGATCTCTATCCATCCATGGTAGTTCATGCCGAGTATTAACTAGACACAGATTTATCAGTGGTTCATTGATGTTGGACCCATACTCAGCAGCTGGTTATTTCAAAGATTTCATATCAACAAATTAAAAAAACCGGAAATTTATCAAAAACCTATTTCATATGAATCTTACCCATGAATTTGACAAAATATATTGGTGTTTCAATGTAAATAAAAACATACCAGTGAGAACAAAAGTCCATTCAATAACCCCAGCAAGAACCAAACTCATATATTCAAACCCAGCTGATATATTCAATACCATGGATGAATCATAAAAAATCTATAATTTTTCCTATATCATTGAAATAAACGTGATAGGTTTATATTATTCATGGAATTGTTTTTCATATCCTAACCAACAAAAAATAGAAAATTGCTCAAAATAATAGGGAACATTATATGATGTTTTATCAATATTAGTAACAATTATTTTTAAGGACTATATAGCAGTTCTAATATGACATATAATAATATATTTTATTTTTTGTTTACTCATACATTTTCTCCGCACTGGTACCTAAATTTGAAATAATTATATATGATTGAACCTATCTACCTAAATCTATAAAAACTATACAGTTATTTTAGCTTCACCCCTGCCCATGGATGGTAAAAATTATAGAAAATTAATAAACACCATACTATATTTAATCACTATTGTCTATCCCTATTTCAACTCTATCAAATCCTAAGACATACCCATAATTAAATTTTGTGGAAAATTCTTATATAAAACTGATGTGATTTGGTTTCCTTAAAAAACAACATCTAGGGTAGTGTGAACATACGTTTACTCTAGGGCAATTTGAACAGATGTGATGCAGTTGCCTTTAATCAAAAATATTGTTCCTATAAACATCATAGTGTATTACAAAACTTTTAATTTCATAGAAAACAATAAAATGAAGATATAGTTTTTTGCTAATACACATACCATAAATAATAAAATTATAACATTAATAGTGGACAAGAAGGCTTCTAGACCTCAAATCCTTAATAGGACCCAATGTAAGCTCAGTATGTCCAACACAGTAAATCCCATAGATATATATATTATATGTTACTATAGTAGGTTTCATCCCACTTATTTCAATTATTTTAAAATCACTAAAGCTAGTTCATGATCAATTTCACACTTCCCTAGACACTGCTTACAATAAAATTTCATCATACTACGTTAGGTGTAAACATTCTGTGATGGTACACACATCTTTAATTCCTTAAAAACATATTTGATGAATTCTATTTCATTTTCGGTAGCCAAACACTTCAGAAAAAAGTTAAAGGACCTGATTCATGGTTAATAACCCACTTTCATATCCTGGAAAAACACATCATTTGCATCCCTAAGCATTAAATTTGCTTCCAGGACATTAATAGGATCTCTGATTACAACATTTGACCCCTCTGTAACCCTCTTGAATTGGGAAGTTCCAATAAAATGAGAGAGATCACACAATTCAATATGAATGAATTAAAATATATATAGTATAAAACTGGAAAATAAAAGATCATATGAAACATTAAAATGTTTATGGAAATTAAATAAGATGTACATAAAATTGAAAACCAATACCCGAAAATCTCCAAAATGGGGAAAACCTATTCATGCTATAAATATTTGGCCTTGGTGCAGAAAAAACCTGAAGCATAAAACCTGAATAGATAGTTGACAAAAAAATACAGTAGAAAAATGTCATTACAAGAAATACTATTTTTACTCCCCTTGATTATTTAATCCATAGATGAAATTTATAACGATTTTTTAATGAATAATTTACCTACTCAATATTATATATAATAAAATTGAAGGGAAACACCTAGAAAACATGTTAACATAAATTATTAAATTATTGGTTTCAGTGGAATGGGTTGACTTCAATTCTATAAAACATAGGTGTAATATTATTATATTCACTTCATAAATCATTGAGGCTATTATAAATCCAAGGTAGTAGGAATCAATTATTGATAACTAACGTCATAGCAAAACTTGTGTGTGAAATTAATTAAGGACTGGTTAAAAGTACATGAATCAATGATAACAAAAAAAATTAAGCTATGCAAACCAGCCCAAATAAGAAAATCACCATGAGAAGTGTAATTTTAAAATCCAAAACATCATACCACTTCTGAATCTTGACCATATCCCTTTACCAAAAACATTGTCCAATATCAACTTCACAGACTATCCAAGAATCACATTTTCATAATGACACTCCTTGGAAGGATACAAGAACATAGCTGTTGCGGAATCTGGACCTGTAGACAGATAGGTGAAATAATATTATATGAAAATTAAAAATAGATGTTGTAACTGGTTAATGGGGAAAACATATGTATTGTAATGACATAATAAAATTTATTAAACAAAGAGAAATTGTAAAAAATACTGAGTACATATAAAATAAGTATACTTGGTTTGGAGAAGATAATATCAAATATGGATGAATTGATGGGTTTATAGAAGGAAAATGAAGGAAACTGGTTGTATAATGTGTCGAAAGGTATATGGACAATGAAGCTATGGCACAAGTATCTGGGAACAAAATGAGGTAGAAGGGTTCAAATTTATTTGAAATTAACAGATCATACATGTTGCAAAGATGTAGATCTATCGGATTTCTGATATTTTTTCGGTTATAGTAAAGGGGTTTGCGAGACAAAGGTACTTTTTTGGTGTGCCGAGGAGGTTACAGTAGTGTAATTTCATTTTCAATATAGATACAGGCGACAGAAATCGAAATTAGGAGGACTTCGGCATCAGGGATTTGCTGAAACCCTTGGTCGTAATGAAGTGAAATCCGACCTTGAGCAGCAGACGAAGTTGAGAAGTAGAAGGAAACCTACACCAGGGAAAGCGAATGGAGAACATTGAGTAGGGAGACCAAATCGAGATAATGAGGAAAACCTAGACAGGGGAGAATAAATGAGGAACACGCTAGCGTTGGGGTTTTGTGGTAACCTAGGTCGCGAAGAGTTGAATCCTGAGGCCGGTCGGGAGATGCAACACAACGGAGATGTGATCTAGAAATGGGAGAAGTAAGACATCGATGAATGACAATGAAAGAGTTCAGTCGAGAGTGGAAGCTCGACGGAGGTGGTGGTTTATGGGGTGCGGGGGTCGCAAAGTACTGAAAACCGGAGCGGGAGTGGGATTGGGATGGAGATTTTTGGTATAGAATCGTTGCGGAGGGGTGACGTGGAGGACTGCAGCATATGCACGTGCTAATAAAGTGATGTGGAGGTACGATAGAGTGACACATGTTTTGGAAGAATTCTAGAATTAGTAGATATTGTAGAATTAATAAAATAACCCATTAATAAGAGATAAATGGATGTACTGAGGTCATATGGAATAACTCTAATCTAGGTTTCTATGTAAGAGATCATCGGTGACAAGTAATGATATGGACTTGGAGGAAAAGCATGATAATTTATTGAGAGTGATTAGGTTCTTTTATCAGAAAAAGAAAATGATAAATGGAAATTTGGGCGGATCGAAAAATTAATTCAAATATATTTGAAATGTTCATTAATATAAAAAAAATGAATGTAATTGGATAAAATTTTATTTCAAAATCATTTTTTCTAAATTTGAGGAATTATTTTACTTTCTAAAAGTATATGAGAATATACTTATTCTATATATTTTTATTTTCAAAGACAAAATTTCATTTTTTAGTTATGCTTCGATATATTTCCATTTCATCCCTTACACTATGAAATGAATATGAAAAAAGGATTTTTTTATGCCTGAAGAACTTTAATTTACATTTAACATATCGTAATTCCAATTAAACAAGTCTATATCTATTTCAAACTATTTTATACATCCAACATGGTTAATATATTAAACTATAAAACTCAAAATTAATACCACTAGTTTATTTTAAAAATTAATTTATCAAATTTTTTACATTGTAATATTTTCATTTTAACATAGATGATTCATAGGTCAGTAATTGGCATTTAACTTATATCATTACTTTGTTGTGGGTTAAATCCCTAAAAACGTTCCATATATGATGGGTTTTCATCTGAAATACATGTTGTACTTTAAATAAAATATATTAATATAAATACTATAATTATCACATAAAATATGATAATCATACTTGAATAAAAATTAATATTTAATTAACCTTTCTTATAGGGGTTTCAATACAGTTTTTTAAAAATTATAATAATATTATTTTACTATTATTAAAACATAACAAATGATAATATTAACCATAAATGATATCAATACCTTTAAAAATATGTCTATAAAATGTAAATATATTATTATTCGAACTACTTTTCCACTAAAACCTTATCATTACATAAATCCATACATGATGTCCTTAATCATGGTAGATCACCATCATAAAAAACATAAAACTTATGTTTATGGAATTGAACATATGATCAATATTAAGCTCTTAAGCTAAGAAAGTATCAAAATCACTCAAGTTAATGAGGACATATATTCTTCTAAAATTTAATATAATTCCGTGATGTTTCATACTTCTCATAAATAAATACCAATGATAAAATTATTATAAAAAATAATTTAGTTGTTTTATTTAAACATAGTTTTTTCTCGGTCTAGGTTTTATCCAATTTTATTCATTTTCATTATCTATATAAATCATTCATCAATATTTTTAAATAAATTTTGAATTATCCTAAGAATATCCCATAGGAGTGTCATAATAGGTGCATAGTAAGGCTTGGTGATATGAACCAATTCATTCATATGTCATACTTAAATCACTCTTTCTAGAGTAATTACACAGAGGTTTGTTGATTCTATAACCAGGTCAATTTTTAGTATCCAGATAAAGATGTATAGTATAGAAAAACCACATAATCATTACCTTACCAAAAATTTAGGATTTTCTTCAATAATAATCCTCAAATTCGGTCATAGGGTTATTTTCCATAATCATTGATTTCCTAGATATAGTTCCCATGGTAGTTAATAAATTCATTTAATACTAATTGTAGTGATCCAACCCCAGAATCTGAAAGATGGTTCTTGATACCATTAAAAAGCCGTAGGATACAAGAAAAAACATCCCAAAGACTAATAAGATTAATAGTGTTGGTAAAAAATATATATATATGAGTCTTATAAAACATTTAAATAAACAAATTAAAAAAATTATTTTATGTTGATAATAACATTATTCCTTATAGTGAATCCATACATATTATTCATAGTAAAATTCATAGATTCATGGGGAAAGGAAATAAAATAATGGTGAACTCAAATTCTCCATAAATATTATATACAATGAGATCTATAACAAATCAAAAAATTAATAATCAATATTGAAAATGGAAAAATATAAATAATAAATCATTTGAATAACTGGATAAGGAATAATCAATATTGAATGGTAAATAAATAAATAAAATTAAATTTAAAATTTTTTATATGGAATGAACAATATGACACAAGAATTGACTAAAAACCGTGAAATTTATTCCAAAATATGAGAAATAAATACATCCCTATATTTTTTCATATTGAAAATCTCATGTATAATAATAAATGAATATGAATGAAGGAAACAATTAATTATTAGACTCCATGTTTCCCAGATATGTGGAACATTTACTACCAAGATCATTAATAAGATATATTAAAATTAATGGGCAGTAACCCATTAGGTGGTGATAGTAAATTGAATCATCCTATAAGACTATCGATGAATCGATGGGCTATCCTTAATCGGTCCCCAACAATGTCTTTATGTCCAATTCATTCATCATATTTCGAATAATTTATTTAATTCATCAACATTGTTCTTTATCAAACATCGGTTATTATTAGAGGATACAAATTTATAAATTTCCCAAATTAACCATATTACTTTCAATGTAAATACCATATGTAAAAATGGTATATGTTTTAGGAAATAATAATATCTATGATAAGTAGTATGGATATTTAGGTGAAATTTAATGTTCAATGATCACAAGAATGATAATAGGTCAAGAGGAAGTGAATAAAAAAAATGATTTAAGGATGTGAATATAGATACTATCCTTATTAAAAATAATCATTACCCATCCCAAGGATGAATAAGAATGGTATAAATACAAATTATAATCATTGGATTTTTAATAAGGGTTTCTATCATTTATGTAATGAAAAAGACCATTGGGAATATTTTTTGGGAGATATACATTCCATTTTGAGAAAAATTTTGAAAATTATTTTCAATGAAAAAACATTTAATAACATTTTATTTAAAAATTAAATCATAAAATTGAAAATTAATCTTCAATGAAATTATAGTGGGTTATTATGTACACTCTGTAAATGGTAAAAAGAATTTTCCTTTTGATGTTTAAAAAGGTTAGAAAGTGACTTATTCGGAAAGAGACAAAAAGATTCCTTTTGATATATTTGGTAAAAATTAATAACGGGTAAAATTTTAATTAATTCCTTCTTTTTTAAAAGTTTAAACAAAATATAAAACTTTTTTATAAAACGTTTTTGTGGAAGAAAAAAATATTCTAACCAAATAGAGAAATGATGTCAGGTTTTCTTAATTTTTTTACTAAAAAAGTTCAAGAACTAAAGAGTAGGAAATTGTACTATTAGATGAGAAATATCATGAATAACTATATGAGAATAAAATTAAATGTGTTATTAATCATTGATAAAATAAATTCCTTTATTGGAAATTCATGAATGAATAATATCGATTAGAATGAGATGTCAAATAAACCATTAAAATAATCATATCATGGAAGGGATAACTAAAAAATTAATAAATTTTGTATATCAACAATAAATACACATAAAACAAGTTGACATACATAAATAGATAATTAAAATACATAACAAACATACTCTTATAATATAAAAAAATGAGGAAGTAATATGTCCTGATGAAAGGAAATTGAGTTATTAAATTCTCTACCACTTGGTTAATTTTAATTCAAACCCTAAAATATTAAATAACTAAAATTTAAACTTAAAATACAATTAATAATGAATTATTTATGATATTAAATGTTAATTGTAGTTATATACACCATATAAAATAAAATTGGGGAATAACGTTACATTATGATTCAATTAATATAAATGACATGAAATCCCATATATTACAATTCATTTTTATTGAACAAAATCCAAAACACTATATAATTTTTTCAGAAATTTTATTATCTTATAAATTTACCATATTAATATTTATAATATCATATATTATTCTATTATAATATTTTACACTTATTTGTTAATAATTTGTCATTTTATTTATTTCTACAAATGTTAAATACCTGGTTTTTCGACTATGTTTCGACCTGTTATTTTTTCGTTCCTCTTACTTTGATTATGATTTAATCATAACCTAAATTTATAAAATGATATAATTGAAATATATATTCAGTATATATCTATTAATATATGTTTATAATAATTATTTATTGAAAATGGAATACACTAATCATTGAGATAATATTCTATACTTTTGCATAAATATTACTTACATTTTTTTCATATTGAAAGAAATAAAATTAAACACTATATATATATATATATTTATAGTATCATTATTTTTTTTAAAATATATCACATATTTTTATTAAATCATCTTTAATATATTTAATTTAAAGCATGAACAAATCACACTGTTTCATGAGGCTATAGTATTCCGTACAAACAAACGATGTTATCATATACCCAAAAAATGGAGCGAATGAAGGTATGAATTATATAATTATTTAGAGGAATAAATACATCATAAATATCATAAATATAATAAATAAATATAAGGAATAATATATTATTATATCCATACATTTTGTTTTAGACAAGTTTCTACGTTAGTTTTCATCATATGATTAATGTTTAATCCCTTGGTAAACTTGGTGTTTCTCTTAACCACTGTAATTAATTTCAATTTCATTCACTAATAATTTTTGTAAATAGGAATTTTAAACTTATTATAAATTATAAATTATTATTATTCAAAATTTGGAATCATTTTTTACACATAAAAATCATAAAAGTTTTAGAAATTAATATAAAATTAATCATGCAGATGGGATAAGATAACATGTTTTTTATGTAAAAGGATAAAATGTTTACAATTTTTTTATCAAGTTTATAAATTAAATATATTAAAATGAACTTAATTGTATAAATAGATATATAATTTAATTATTTTTACTTTAAAACTAATTCAAAACATAATTTAACACATAAAGGTATTTAAAAAAATATGTTTTCAATTAAAATTCACTATTTTCACTATTTATAAAAATTGAAACATCTCATAAAAATAGAAAATACTCAACCTAGTTTAATTTTGAAATTATAATTTCAAAAATGAAGATTCTTTTTTCAAATAAAAATTTATAAAAGTTTCTAAATTATGTTTTAAAATAATTGTGCCATTAAAGGGCAGTAAAATCACCTTACAAAAATATAATTTTTATGCATAAAATTTGAATTGTTCTGATCTAATTCCCATAAAATATATTGTATAAGTTGAAAATAATTTTATACATTATATAATATAAAAATTTCATTAATATCATGAACTATTAGTAATTAATTTAATTTATTAAAAATATTCATTTGGCGTGCAAAATTTTTTAAAAACATTTTCTTTATATTCAATTAGTTTTTATATTAATTTTTAATTAATTCGTACAAAATATATAAAATCATGTCACTAATAAGTTATTTAATCCTATTTCTTTTATCCAATTTATCATCTAGGAGTAAATTGTCATTTTAAATAATAATAATTATTATATTATGTAAAACGTGGTCTTGTGTGTAATGCATAATATTGAAAAAAGTCATAGTTACATGTGACAAAAAATTATTGTGTATTTCATGAATTTAAATATATAGAATATATTTAATTTATTTATAATATTAAATATATCATATGTTCTTGATAATCTATATTCTTTTCTACATTTCTTGTTGCGTGTCATACACACTATTGAATAAAATGCTATTCTTCAAGAATTTTTGGGGTGTCAGAATATATTATATTTATAGAGTTACAATAATATCATGTATATCATATATATAAATTAAATCCATCATTATAAACAGCCTTGATAGGAAGTTATGGTAAATTAATTAAATTGTTTTGTGAGGTGGTAGTCCTCCATACACACGAACAATGGTTTCATTTCCCATTTTGTGGAAGAGGAGATAGATATATGTTATGAAATTATGATAAAAAATATTAATTTATTTAATATTAATATTTTATTATTTCATTATGGTTGAAGATGAATTTAAAGAGGTAGGAGAAGAAAAAATTTCTATATCCTTCGGTTAGAAATGAAATCCCATCTTCAGACAAAATCCTTTATTTTACACCATTATCCCCTAATGTTTGGTATTATAACAAAATTAAAACATATAAATTATAGGTACAGTTGTTTAGATTTGGTATTGGTTGGTATTATCTTAAAACATGATCTTAATGTGTTAATAGAAGAGAATATGGGGTTTACTTTTATAAGTGGGGGGGGGGGGGTATTCCATAGATTTCTTAATATATTAAATTAATATTAATTAATTTTTACTAAAAATTTGTATGAAGGTGAATTTATTAGAATTTAGTACGATTAAGTGTATATATCCTCTCATAAAATAAAATTCTGATAATTTTTAAATATTTTTTAATCCTTTTATCTATTTTTAACCCCTATTAATGTTTTTAAAAAATTATAATTATATTAAATTTTTTTACTTTTTTGGGGTCATGAATGTTACTTTAAAATGAAGAGTGGTCTATAAATATTCCATAGTTGAAATTTTCAACCATATATGACAACAATTTTCAATATATGGATTTTAAAAAAAAATTATATCATTTAATATATATATTTTTTAAAATAATATTTGTATTAATCATAACAAATAGTTCCAAAATGAAATTAATTTGAATATAAGTAGGATATGGTCTTACTATAATAATACAATAAACATTTTATATGTTTATATATCATTTTAAATGTATTCTTTTTGTTTACCAACATGGTTAACTAATTTTAACCTTAAATATCATTATGTATTTTTCCATACAATAGTGTTATTATTTTACTTATAATGTAAAAATTAGATCATAAATAGTCCTTAGATACAATTTCAGACCATTTTTAATTTACAATTTTTCTTATTTCAAGATTTTAATACGTTTTAAATAATGTAATGCAATATTATTTAATATAAAATTTTATTTATTTCATATTTACAGTAATAATATAGTTTAATTTTAAAGATAACAATATTGTAATAAAATATAGAATATAATCCTCTATTGAAAATAAATTTACCCCCAAAAAATTATATTAATGTAACACTTCGAATAAAAAAATAATATTAATTTTAGATATACTATTATCATTGACATGATTTTTTACAGCACTTCTAAGCACTGTGTTGGTTAAGTATAAGAATTTTATGTAATTATTTTTTTATTAAAAATTAAAAATAAATTAAAATGGTAAAATATTATTTCTTATCAAAAATAATAATTTATAACCTAAATTTTCCTTTATATTTCCTTATATAAAAATTGTAGAGATATTAATGTCAAGAGAGTGACATTTTTTGGATTTTCATTACATAAAATAATATTAATGTCATTATCAAGTGACAATGGAACAAAGAATATATATATTCCAATTTTAGATGGATATTGTTTTTTATAAGTATTAAAAGGAAATTAATACAAGTTATGGGTTTATTTTGAGACCTCATTAAATGGTTTATCATTAATTAACACATTTTACCCTTGTATAAGTGTCAAAATATTTATCATGGTAACTAATCATAATGATAAAAAAATCTATTATCCATTTTTAAATTTTATTTTTAAAAATATTTAATATATTTCTTAATATTGACTTTCTATAATTAATATACATTAATTTAAGATAAATTCATAAAATTCAATGATAAATATTTTCTTAGAAAAAATCATTTTATGTATAAAAATGTTTTTATGCCAAATTAAATCATAAAATTTATTCAAATTATCATAGTTTGATTATTAATAATATAATATAACTAATTTTACTTTTAAACCATTAATAAACTAAATATTTCTTTTTAAATTTTTAAAAGAATATAATTTTTAATTAATATTAGAGTTTTCACTATTATTTGAAAAAGAAAACTTTTCAAAAAATTATATATTTTTTTCTCGAATATAATTTCCACGTGCTTATTTTCAATATAATATATCTTTAATGAAAAAAATTTCCAAATGTTTCATATTTTAATTTCAGTGTTATTTTATAAAAATTAATAAGATATATTTATGTAGAAAACAAAATTTTGAAGAATAAAATAGCATTGATTAAAATTGAGTTCTTAATTCCAATGAAATAACCAACACATTTGTGTTAAATAGGAACATTATATATATTTTATAATATATTTAATCCTTTTCACACAATTTAATTTTAGGGTTGGGTTATAACAATCATATATAAATAATAATAAAATCTCATGGTTCCATTATCAGTGGCATTGCATATATTTTACAAGATAAAGCACGAAATTTTTAAAAAAATCATGAGGGATTAAAAACAATATCTTCTAAAATTATGTCTCTAAGGATCCTATATTATGAAAACTATGTTACATTATATTCACTTAATCTACACCCTTAGGGTTTAATTATCACATTAAACATTATTATAATAAAGTTCTTGTCCAATAATGGTCAAGGAATCAAGCCAGTGCATTGGGGTCCCTCATGGCCATTTGAAATTTTTCATTCAATACATTAAATATAAATAAATAAATTTATTTAAGTGAAGAGTTGATTTACTATGGTTTTGAGACCATATATCACATGATTCATATCAAAATCATAAATTCAAGGATGACACATACGGAACACTTACCACAATTTCAGAGTTATTCCTTTTTAAATTAGCTCAAACGCTCTATCTTAAGCTCATCCAAGATCAACAAGAAAAATCCCATAATTAAAAGTATAGTGTTTCTTCATTTCAACATATATTAAAACAATGGGGTTTCTTATACTCCTAAAATAATACTAATCATTGAAATAAATATTGAGAAACAACACACAACCGTCATCTTAGGATATCCCAAGAAGATTTCAAGAAACATCTACCTCATATTGAATGTTTTACACATTGGTATAGTGAAAATAATCACTAAAACACTAACCGAGGTCAACTAAATCATAGAAAAAGACAATAGGATAACTAAAAGTGGGATATGAGGGAAAATTATTACTTCAAGGAAACCTATAATATTCAAAAAAGAAAATCCTCAAAAAAACCAAGGGAGTTTGCATTGGGGATTCTTAAGACACTTCCCTCTTTTGTCTCAGCCAAATTTGGAAGAGGGGACCTAATTTGGTCATAAAAATTTTATAGGAAATTATAAAATACCAAAATTTTATAAAGGTTGAAAATTCATCCACAACATGTTTTATCAATAGGCACCACGACATAGATTTCCTCCCAGTCTCCCAATGACATGCCCCCGACATGATCAACCCATTGGAATGACCCCACCCCTCTTCTAAACTTTTTAAAGGAATTAAAAACCCATGAAAAATGGTTCTCTACAGCATGAATATCCCAATATTATTTCCCAAATTTCAAAAAATTATTGGCTGTAAAATAGGGGACCTTTTTTTAATCCCCCAAGAACCTCAACTACCAAGAATATAATATGGTCCCCTAAAACACCAAACATATAAATTTGGATTACCTTATTTTTCAAAGAAAAAGACATGGAAATTACCAAGCCTAAGAAGTCAAGATATGGAGGGGTTTCCTAGGAACCACACCCAACCAAAATTTTTAGGAAACATGACATCAATCATTTCCCATGCCAATTAACAACAACTATATCCCCAAATATAGGAATTTCCCATACTCAATTAGTAATGTGTGTTTATCTGGGGTCCATGCACAACCCCAGTTAAATTTCACCTAGGGGTTTCTCCTTTCACTATAGGATGATCCACATTAGGGAGGACCCTATAGGGGATCACCTATAGTTAAAAATAGCATTCAGACTAACTATACTCGCTCGAAAAGACTCTTAAGTACCTAAAAACCCTCATGGGACATAATCAATGTCCAAACAAATCTCATGGAGATGTTCTAAATTCTAGAATTATGATCTGATCCTCTGTTTACTAGAAACATTTCACCACCATTAAAAATTCAAATCCCTTCTAATTTTTCACAGGATGAAATACAGAGGAATTTAAAACCTCTCAACCATAGCACTTCTCATCCCTAAGAAGTCTCAATGATTCTTAACCATTAGTGTTAGCCTACCATGGTTGTCAATTTATAACTAACTTTCCATGTCATACTCTAGAATGATGATTGATCTTCTACTTTGTTAATCCAAACAAGAGGTTCATTACTCACAAAAAGATAACATACCCACTCTTTACCTTCTTCAATTCTGAGAAAATGCTTCACGAGTTTCGACTATTCAAATATAGTTTGATTTTTAATTAGATTACCTCTAGGACTATAGAGATTCTGACCATAAGACTTATCTCTTAGGGAAAACAAAAATCCATGGTGATCCCCATCATTAATTTTTTTACTAGAAATTTTTTTATTGGTTTGGTGAACGAAATAGTGTTAATTCTATCTTACCACACACAATCATACATGAAAACACTTATCAGACCTCCTATGTTTATCCCTTCTAAAAATCACTCAGCTAATCCCACAAATATTCAACCTCATCACTCAATCACAATGTGATGTTCCACAGAGGTATCAAATGATCTACCCACTGACAATACAAAAGTATAACCTTGTCATTCATTGAAATTTAATGGTTGGTTCCTCAACTAAAAGATTATAAAGTTGTACTCTACTCAAGATAATAAATATAACCCCATTCTAAATCACACATAGATCATGTCAAAACAAATTGTAGCTTGATGCCAACCGATTGACTATATTCAACACCACATCCAAAACATGATTCTCACATTATCCAAGCTACTCAATCACATTAGATACATCTTTTCAACTACATTATCGTTCCATATCAATAGTCAAAAAACTGGTCACATCACACACATATCACATCCCACATAATAGTTATAAATCAATGGATCAGGTTTTAACCATTAATGAATGTAATTTTATGACATGGTCATCCTACTAATATTTGAAAACCATCATGAAATGATAATAATTTACTATTATCATACCATTCGAGCATCATTGATTCACTCATGTCATTGGGAATGGAAAAAATAAAGTTTAATTTTCCTAATGCAATACAAAGTATGAAGAGGGACACCTCCCTTTATGAGCATCACTTTCAGTTATAACTTTTTTTCTAATTAATATAATATTATTATTTTAGTTTTTTTATTATTTATTGAAAATAATTGTTTTTGATTTTGTAAAATAATGCAGTAAAATAAAATAACACTGTCTTCACATGAATATGCAACAAAACATTGATGGTAAGAATGAATGGTCTTGGTCCTAATGTTGGTTTCATGGGTTCTTTCATTATTTAATTTTTTATTAAATTCAATTTGATAATTCATTGATGAAACATAATTAACAAATTAAATTCCTTTTATTTATTGAGTGTTTTATTTTAGAACTCCTTTGGTTTACAAGACGTCACCTTATATAATATTTATATTGGATAACACCTCAATAGATAAAGTAATTCCTAAAACACACGACTCCACCATATGTCATTTCAACCCTTTAGGAAACCCCAGATCCACTGTATGAAGGTTTTTCCATGAAAAAGGGATGACAAAATAAGGAATCAATGAAAATGATGAGAGTTGAAAATAATTTCATGGTTGATGACTACCACACCTATGAAATACTCTCATATCAACCAAAAATATATTTAGATCATTTTAATTGATGTAAAATAATAAATAATGATGCCAAACCTCTCTAGGGATAATTCTTTGGTTAGTCACTTTCCATTGCAAAGTGAATTGAGATCATGATTGAAATATATGAGGGAGAGTGAATAATATTTTTGTTGTAAGATAAACTGATATGGAATAAAAAAAGGAAAAAACATTAATAAAAAAATATACATGCATTTCATGTTAAATGAATACTAAAATAAAAAGAAAATAAAAGATAAATCCTAAAGTATTATCCCTTATCCACAACTTCTATTTCCAATCAAAATATTATTCAATCCACCCATTAAATATTATTTATTGGAATGAATGAGGCTTCATGGTTTCATAATGGACCATTAATGGGTATTGGGGTATATTAAGTCTTCAATGGTTGATAATTTGGCTCCAAAATTTTATTATAAAAGTTTTCACATAGTATCAAATATTTTTGACCGAATCAACAAAACTTTTCTTTTAAAATGTTGGTCAAAAATGGATTTTGGGTTCTCCCAAAAAAATTCACCCCCATCTACCACATGTAAAATATTTGAGATCCCATTCGATGTATATTTTATTATGGATTAATGTTTCATTAATCTTTATTCAATATTGAGTTCTCATGGGCCACATTAAGGATTAAATAACTCTAGGAAATTAATTGGTGAATCTTTCATATTAGTTACCTTTCATATCCAATTAGAATATCTTCAATTGGGGGAGTGTATCCTATGTTATTCTTCATTTCTAGAAATGGGTTCAACTCTATCTACCCAAAAATATTTCTTCTTGATTGATTATTTCAGGACTGTAGATACTCAAATTATCTCTCTGTACAAAAGAGAAAGTTGAATCCCAAAAATAAAGTAATTCTAATAAAAATTATTTCTCACATTGGATCATTATTTTAAAAGTTATTATCAAAATTATAAAGTGAAAAAAAACTTAAAATTCTAAAATTAATATGTTTTCACATTTTAGATAAAAAAACAGAAAAAAAATGAATATAATTAAAACAATCGCAATTTGATAAATTGGGAGGGTTAAAAAATTGAAATACATATAAAAGAATGATGAAAAATATTACCTCTGTAAATACCCCAACACATAACCCATGCATTTCCTCAAATATAAAATATCAACAAGGATGATCATAGGACACCAATGTTTCCAATATTAAAATTACAATTATATAAAATCAAAAAATTATAAATATAAATATTGTTTTCAAAATTGAACATAAAATATCAAATTAAATTATAATTTCTCAAATAAAAAATAAACTCAATAATCTTTCTTTATCCTTTTTGAAAATGGTGTAACATCACTTCTTATTCATTTGAGTTCCTCAATTAATTATTTTTAAAAATTCCATGTCATGACTTACCTCACATTTCAATATTTTCCCTCATCACTCATGATACAATTCAAGTGGAGTTATGATCATATTTTCAATAGATTCTGTTTATCTATAGGTTTGTAAGGGAAAATATTTATCTAGTTTGTATATAAAAAAGTCACATAAAATCATGA
Organism: Viscum album; assembly: GCA_963277665.1. NCBI lineage: Eukaryota > Viridiplantae > Streptophyta > Magnoliopsida > Santalales > Viscaceae > Viscum > Viscum album. The sequence continues at coordinate 679,415,467 of OY728165.1, forward strand.
GGAATTTAATTAATGGTTCAATTGACTATATGTCTAATGGTTTGTAGGAATTAATGTTTGAAAAAAATGACACAAGGAAGAGGTTTATCTCTTAAGTAAAATGTATTATAACAAAAATAAATGTGTAATGTAGTTATCCACCCCCTATTTAGTAACTACTATTTAACAAAAACACAATGAAGATGTCATAAATAATGAAATCCTAATGAATGACATGCACCTTCTTGTTTTTTTATATTTTTTAAGAACTTATTAATGTATATATTTTTTCCTTTTATCATTTTCAAATGCTATAAATTTAATAAACTCACATATACCACCTGACCACATATGATAAAAATCATTTTTCCCGGTAGGGTGATTTTTGATTCTTCTAACTCATAAACCATTCTATTACATTTATTTTTTTTCAAGAAGGGAAAAATTATGTACATTTAATGAATCAAAAAAAAATTATATTTCTACAAAATCATCACTAAACTTATTTTTGAAAATTTATTTCATCCCTTCTACCATGAACCCATTTACTCCCACACTTAAATTTTAAAATATAATCAAAATAATAAGATGAGGGTATGAAGGTATTACAATGTATTGGGGAATAGATCATCCATTACATGGTCCTTCATAATCTCTATGGGATAAATAACGATTAATGTAAATGTGATATTTAAAGGATAACATCTTTTTAAATGGTGTATCAACCTTTTTAAATGTGCTTTTTTAAATTCATAACTTGGATAATTTCTAATGTGTGTTCAAGTATGTAAATTCTCCCTAGATCACTCTTGTAATATTCTTAAGAATAAAATAGAATGTACTAGGTCATGAAACACTCTTAGGAATGTGAATGATAACATTGGACATTCACTTAAGTCGTGAGTAATATTAATAAATTAATGTACATGAATTTATGAAATTTAAAGAATGAAAAATAATAAGGAAATATCATTTACAAGAGTAAATTAATTTTCTTAAATTATGATTCATCATTTTAATATCCATGCAACACTTTAGTAATCTAATTCTCCATTTTAATCAATTAATCACATTAATATATAAATCAATAACATGAAATCACCAGATTTCTAAGAAACTCATAACACCTAGATAAGTCGAATAAATCATAAATTCTTGGGTTGCAAAAATTATTGTCTTTGAAATTTCAATAACAGATTTTTAGGAAAAATATAGGGAATTAAAATGATATTGAATGTAAAAGAAAAATATCTTTATAAATAAAGCCTATTTTTCTCCCTTATACTATTATTGGGGATTCATTATTCCATCATGGTTATAAAGAATATAATTACTCAATTGAGCTTAGTGATCATGTCATTTAAGATTAAAAAAAAGATAATAGGAAGCAGGCTTCTTTCAAGACTAATCTAAAAATGAAATTGAATTATAAATTCTAATAAATCATGTAATGATAAGTTTTTATTTGATCCCCCCCATGTGGGTTCTAGGTTACTTACTACCTCCAGATGGGCAGTAATGATTGTTATCCACAGTTTTTCAATGGGTGTAGTTTATTGTATTTGAACTATCAATTGTTGGGTTTTCTTTCATTCACTTATTTTTGTATATTGAGGAGAATTATAGGTATAGAGAACACCAGATCCATCCTATTTTCAATGAGGTTCATCTTAATTGGTAAGGGTAGGATGAATTATGGAACCTCATCCTCTTCAGTTTCTACTAGTGATAACTTTTATTTCTCTATCCATTTTCCACTTCAGTTATCCACCATTTAAAAAATAATCAAAGATAATGTTATTAGGTAATTTATTTAAGACAAATTTGAAAAACATAACGCAATAAAAAAATTCTAATTTTTATTGTAGGTATGTTATGTATCTTTTTCATCAAACAGAGCCACATGTATCACTTTTTGTTCTCCCTTCGGTAAAATTCAATCAATATTATGGATCCCCAAGTGTTCCTCAAGAAGTGAAATTTATTTTTTCTCTTCATACTATTATTAATATTAAGAATCATCTAATTCATAAAAATAAACCCAATTAGAAGTGATACTCAATTCATTTTCAAATAAATTTGAAGATGAAGAGTTCATGAAAGGGTCAAATCCTTGATTTTTTTTGGTTTGAATATCCACATCAATTGAATGTTCCGCTCGGGGTCAGACAGTGGCATGTGAATGTAGATAGTCATGACTCTCCACCTCAAGATTGGACTCAACGTCTAGGATGTACTCAAGGAAATTGGGGAACACCAGGGGAACTTTCTTCTTAGCCTTGAATATTTGCAAGTTAGTTGGATGTTCATCAATCGTGCTCATCAAATCATGAGTTCAGATCCATGTCTCTATGCATATTTAGTTTTTCTTGATAATTATCATATGACAATCAACTATCCATTGTATTTTCTCCTCAGTATTGTTTATTTCTTAATCTTTAACCTGTGAGTAATTGTTCCATGAATTAAAAAGATAATCATTTTGAAAACATCATGGATGAATAATTTTTTTGTATTTATAATGAATGAAATCATATATTAAAAAAAACTGGTTTTAGAGAAAGTGACCAAAATAACTATTTAGGTCCCTTAAAATTGTACCAAGTTTGATGCACATATATCATAGGGTGTATAAAAATCAAATTTTATTTTCATGATGTAGCACTAAGCCTAACCAAGGTTGTGTCACTCGAGGAGCACCATAATTAATTCAATTACTAATTTCTAATTAACACAATCTAAATAATATAGTTTTTTATAATTTATTAAAATAAATGGATCGTTGTTTTAAAAAATATTTCAATAAAATAAAATAATAATATCTTAACATGAATACTTAACACCAAATGATTTTCAAAAATAATTTTCTTCGTCTTAGGGTTGGTTATATGGGTTCATTCATTATTTAATTGTTATTTAAATATGATTAAATAATTCATTGATGAAACGTCATTAAAATATTAATTTCCAAGGATTTATTGAGTGTGTGATTTTATCATGCCTTCGGAACACCACACCTCACCCCATAAAATAGTGAATAGGATAAATCCTCAACTGGTAATGAAATTCTTAGAAGACTCGACACTACGGTTTCCATTTCATCCCTTCAGGAAACCCCAAGTCCACTGTATAAAGGGTCTTTCAAAGATAAGGGAGGTAAAATCTTAAATAAAAGAAAAATAATGGAACTGAAAATAATACCGAGGTGAACAACCCCCACACTCATGAAATACTCCCATATTAACCACAAATAGATTTAAAACATTTTTAATTTTATAATCATAATAAAGAACGCCAGAGAACCTCCCTTAAAGCCAAACCCTAGGTTAGTCACTTTCCATTTAAAATTATGAAGATATCATGATGTAAATATGGAATAGAGACTTAAGGATATTAGGTTTTTAATAGAAATAGGGATGGAAGAATAAAGTTGGAACATTTTAATAAAAAATGATGCATGCATCACATGTGAATAGAAAACTAAAAAAGAGAGGATAAGAGAAATTCAAAAGAATTACCCACCATCATCCACATCTCTTTGCAATCTATATAATCGTAAATCCACCCCTAGAATTTTATTTATAGTGTTGGAAGAGTTTTTTTGGTGTTATAACAGTTCATTAATAGGTTTTGAGACATATTGTGTCATCAACAGTTGAATTTTTTTTCCAAAACATTACTTCAAATTTTTTGTGCATGGTATCCCCTATTTTTGACTAAATTGGATTGTGTTTTTTTCTAATACATTGTTCCAAAATATATTACATGTTCCACTACCATCTTTCAGCTCAATTCTATATGTGTAGAATAGTTTTTATCATATTTAATCATAAATTTTATTTTTTCTAAATAATTCATATATCCTCATTCAATGTCAATCATTCAATGGCCACCTTCTTGATTTCATAACTCCATGAGATGTTTTGGAGAAATTATGCTATGATATCTATTTAATATAGAACTAGAATCACCTCAAATGGATGTGTGTAGGCTAAGTTATTACTCATTTTGGGAGAGGGGGTCCACTCTGTCCACAAGAAATATTTTCAAATTGATTGCTTCTTTTAGGCCTATATATGTTTTAATTAGCTCTAGGTCCAGAATAGAAAGTTGAATCACACCTATAAAAAATATTAAAAGCTTGTATAAATAATTTAAAAGTTAATAATACCAATCCAAATTGAATAAAATATCTTAAAAATTCTGAATTATTTAATATTCACATTTTAGCACAAAAAACCATAAATCCAAAAGTGTTGTAGAAAATATCAAATTGATATGTTTTGTGGGTATAATAAATTGAAATACCTATAAAAGAATTGTGAAAATATTATCTATAACAATAATCATTGAAAATAACTAAATTTAAAGTTACAATGAGGATCACACCCCCTAAAAACCTATTGTGCACTCCCCATCATGTGAATTTCATTATACTTCTCCTTAGGAATAACCTAAACAGGTTCCAATATCCCCCCTTACCATAAAAAACACACTATATTATACCATAATATGGAACCATAATCCATTACATACATAACCTATCACTATATAATGGATCCACTTATTTTCATCAAGTTACAGGAAACCAATCTTGTAATTCTCCATTAATTCCATTATTCCTCCACTCAGAGTAGACTTATCCCAAATTGCAAGACTGATGGAATGAAATATAACCAGTGTATACCACCATGTTATAATCCAATATTAATTGGTGAATGATCATATACAACCATATAAAATAAACCTACTCATTATCCCATGTGTCATGACATATCAAACCTAGTCTCACTTGAAAATAAAATTTAACATTATCAACTGCATGTTAACATTGTTTAAGTAAAATCACCCATGTTTCTCCACTATAAAATTGATTATTTTAACCATGGTAACAAATATCATATTATTACCCCAAAACTAGGATTCTTCTCTATACAAAAGTATTAAATCATGTTTTACCCATCTGATATCCTACCATTCAAGATTATGATTGAATTACTCATAAGGGGTCACACCTTAAAACATAGTGGTTATGTATCCTATTTATTCGACCCTCTAAAACCAAAACGTGATACCAAAATCACCTCAAGGTATTTATGTCACAAAATTATACGGTATATCACATGCCTAACTCGCATAATGGGTAGCAGCTCCCATGAAGTGATCTCATAACCCAAAGCATCTACCCATGCTTCATATCATTATGGAAACTTAGAATATTGGACTAACCACTCACATAGGTTACCTTTAAATACATGATATCTCATATCGAATATAATACTGATTTTAGTATTACCATTAGTCACATCTCATGGGAAATATGCACTCTCACTAATTTTATAAGTCATATCTCATGTAGAAAATTTCTAAAGGGGAAAAACCTCTTCAATCTTCTCACCAGAATAAGGAAAACCATGTCCCAAATACACCCATGGTTGGTTCCTTGGATATATTTATCAGGAACCACATCCCAGCTCATATAGTTACTCTAAAAAAATCATCATTGATAATCTGAAAATAAGACTACCCCTTGAGGAGTGATATCCCATCAATATAAACACCAATATAAAATAAAATAATTATATGATGATTCATGTCTAGTATACAACATTCTTATGGATTGAATAAAAACATTCCCACCAAGAATATATATATAAAGACTCTATATGGGTTGTTTTTTAAAATTTAAATAATCAATCCAATTCTCTCTAAACTAGCACTATAATCACCCATGATAGGTTTATCACAACAAAATAAAATGCCTTTATAATTCTTCTAGGGTCACTATACATCAGTTAGACTATGGGATGGAATAATCATATTAGAGTGCATAACTCTATATAATATTCATGAAATTTCATCCTAAAAAAACATTTTGATTCAAATTATTAGAATTAATAAAATATTTTATATTGGAAACTCTATATAAGTTATTATTGAAACTTCAAACAACTCAACTAACATCACTAGTTATATAAATCACTCCGAAAAAGGAATATTTCATTTGATCCATACATGAAAATTATTATGCAAGTACATTTACTATTTATAATGATTCAAGATAAAAATCATAAAAATCAAAAATTTAAAATTCAAGCACCTCACACTATGTTAAATGAAACAACTATAAAAGAAAAAAATAGAGTAAAAAATCCCATATGCATGGTAAACTGACTTTTTTACTTAAAAATGTTTTTGTAATACACCAATACAATATCCATAAAAATATATTTGACATCCCAAATCATGATTTAACATATCTCAAATAACGATACTATAAATGGATTTGTTGATACCACTTTATAACACCCCTTCCTTAGACCATAGATCAATGTCCTAGTAGGAGAGATATTGCGACATCAAGCTCAACTCCCAATACCCCAAATTATTCCGACTAATAGTAAGTGTTTAGGATATTACCATTATGATACTATAACCTCATGTAAGAGTATGAAATGAAAATGAAAATAATAAAACAATATTAATAAAATAAAATCACAATGAACAAGAAAAACAAAACATAAGCTTGGTATTGCAAATGGAATGGAGTAAATGGGTAAATTGTTATTCCATCACTTCAACTGATAAACCACCAAGACGATCAAACATACATGGTAAAATAAAAGTAACAAAACATAAAATGATTTTATACTATCATTGCACCATTACCCAATCCCCATATCATAGTCTATCTGATTTATCCGACTCACTCATGATATGTTATGCATCTACCAAACCAGAAGTAGTGATCAGTGAAGACTACTCTAGTAACCATGTGCCATAGCTACCTAATAATTGGGTGTGTGAAACTCAATAGTGAACCACCAACATAGTCCCATATATATCACTTGAATACAATCTATATACCTGTGACATGTTATCATAAATTACATAATGTGTGATAGTGTAAAAACCATCATCAATCCTCTAACTCCACTATAACAGAATAGTGTACTAGGGGTTGTTTAAACCACCTATATGTATTTATATGAATATTTTTTAAAATAACCATTAAATTTAGAGTTTGAATTAAACATTTATTCAATTAACCAATTTATCATTTCTATCTGGGAAGTGTCGTAAAACAATTTTTAGTGGGGGTTATTTAATATTTGAGCAGTGGTATTTCTTCTCAAAACTGCTAAGGATTTTATTTTTCTTTGAACCTTCACTATATTTAATAATATATAGTGGTATTTTAATAGATAGATAATTTTTTTACCATATATAGTTGTAGTTTAAACCTACTCTATACATTGATTCTAAAAAAATAAAATATGTAGAATTTTTAGCACCCAAAAAATAGAATCATATTAAAACAGAATAAAAATCCTCATTAAGATAAAATAGTTAATAATTTAAAACAAAAAATTATATATTCCATTAAAAATCAATTAAACCCTCATTATCAACTACATATATAAAAATATAAACAAAAAAATTATAATGTCATAGTAAAAATAAAAATAAAATAAATACTAATCCAAAAAATGTTATAAAATTGATAAATCCTTAATGAAGTGTTATAATTAAAACAAACATGAAATATGATGTTTTAAAATTTCATCCAAAATTTATTTTAAATCAATTAAATATAGTTATTTTATATAAAACCATTTTTGTTCAAAATATATGGAATAAAATCAGACACAATTTGGTAACAAAACCTCCTTAAAAAATTATGTCAACTTAGATGAAATTTAAATTAAAAATGAGTGAAATTATCTTGATATCAGGTAAACATAATTAATATCAATCATAATTATTATATAATATTAATAGGGGAAATGAAAATCAATTTTAAAGGAGAATCATAACAAAATGAAACCCCGATTTTTTTATTATATGCATACAGTCTACATCCCATATAACATTCCCATAAAACAAAGTAGTTAATAATCTAACTATATTAAAATATGGAATTATAATTGATAGAAAAGTTAAATCAAACCTATACCTGTAATTACTCCTTCATAGAATCTCCTAGAAACTAAATATTTATAATAAAAGTATGACAACCCTTCTTTTTATTACACAATTAAGCATAATTTATTACATAGACCTCATTTGATACAACATAGATGATTGAGAGGTCTAGAATATTTGGGGATTAGGATCATTAAATAATGACATATTACATGAAAAAAATCCTCTTTATTGAAAACCTCCTTTACATGACCACTACATTCCCCCGTACTTAGCATTGCATGGGATAACCTGAGGACATGCATAAGAAAAGGGTGAGCTATAAAGCCCAGTAAGGGAATAAACATGGAGTAACATGAGGAATACAATAAATTTTATCCAATAGGCATATCATTGGATAACAATAGAAGCATAGTCATAAAGTCATGATAAATCATGACAATCAAAACATTTAAAATTGGAAACAACACTTAACATGGAATTAGTATGAGCCTAGGCTCATTGCACATGGAGCATGAGTAAATCCTCATTGTACATGAAACATGATTAAAACCTCATTACAGTTGAATTATCCTAAGTAATAATCAATTCCACATGATTTACCATGATACTATTCTTAACCCAATGCATTGGAGTGTTATAAGGGCACACCCTTCATAAACATTTCTTTTCATGCATAAGTGTGCCACATGGATCATATAACATGGATTCATAAAAAATAATCATTTATTACACAGTAAAAGATTATGGAATTAAAACAAGAAACATCATAATCAATAATAAAATGTTCATAAATATGAATACCCTCGATATAGAAATGGTCAAGGTATTCACTACACAATGACACTGGCTTAGAAAATCGGTGCAGTTTTGGGTGCGTAACGGCTTGACGTAAGAATTCATAAAAATGTTTGATGTGAGAGAAAGGGGTGTCTCATAATATTTACATGAAATTGACATTAGGTGAGTCATATATATATATTTCCCAACAATTTTAATTGAATTTAGAGAAATTATACAAAAAAAGTTCTTTAATTTAAATGAGGACAGAGAAATTCTTTTCGGAATTTCAACATAGTAACGGGTGTATATGGGAGGAAATTATTTAGAGAGAAAGGGGTCCCCCATCAATAAAACAAAACGATCGAAGTATGGGGAGGTGAAATACATACCGCAACATTTATAATTCAAAATAAAAGGGCATAACAACATTAAGAAAATTGGACAAAAATGAGTAAGGCATAAAAAAGACTTACATGGAATTATGCTTCCAAATCCATGAGAGACGCATGAGAGAGGCTTCTTGGGAGCTTGAAGCACCTTGGGAGGATTATAGAGAGAGTAGGACAGATAGCCTCCACTGCTCCTCGGGCCCACCTGACCGCTCCGAGTACGTCCCGCCCAGTGGTCCACCTCCAGGTACCGTCCTGCTCCGCACGCCTCCACCACGATCAGTGATGTCCGTCGTCTGCAACCAACACAACGTAGTGCGGGCATAGCCCATGCAGGGGTGAGTATAAGCTACTCAGTAGGGACCCCGGGACCCCCGAAGGTCTACTGAAATCCAAAAAAGAATGATACAATCACGAAGTAACATTTGACATGGCTTAGGTATATGCCCATACATATACCTAAATCATCAATTCCCGTTCGGCTCTAACGTCCGAGCCCAAGCAAAACCCAGTCCACACAGGAAAGCAAAACGTATACCCACACAGGATAGCACAACACAATCCACAAGGAGAGTAAACAGTAAATCCACACAGGATAGCTCAACACAATCCACAAAGGAGAGTAAATAGTAAATCCACACAGGATAGCTCAACAAAATCCACAAAGGAGAGTAAACAGTAAATCCACACAGGATAGCTCAACACAATCCACAAAGGAGAGTAAACAGTAAATCCACACAGGATAGCTCAACACAATCCACCGAGGAGAGTAAACAGAAGATTCAGCTCACACAAGTATACTTCGTCGAAAAGGTGAAAGGGATGACCAGGTATGGATACTGAATCATCTACGCTGGGACCCACATAAGATACAAGACCAGCATGGCTGGGACCCACATAGGATACAAGACCAGCACATCTCGGACCCACATAGGATACAAGACCAGTTGTCTTCATTGATTCATCTATACTGGGACCCACATAGGATACAAGACTAGTATTGAATCATCCAAGCTAGGACCCACATAGGATACAAGACCAGCACAGCTCGGACCCACATAGGAGACAAGACCAGCTGTCTTTATTGATTCATCTATACTGGGACCCACATAGGATACAAGACCAGTATTGAATCATCCAAGCTGGGACCCACATAGGATACAAGACCAGCATAACTAGGACCCACATAGGATACAAGACCAGCTGTCTTCATTGATTCATCTATACTGGGACCCACATAGGATACAAGACCAGTATTGAATCATCCAAGATGGGACCCACATAGGATACAAGACCAGCACGGCTAGGACCCACACAAGATCGGGCCCACACAGGACCTGTAGCACTGATCCACATAGGATCGCTGAGTGCTATAGTCGTCGCAGTCCACTGAGGATCTCTGCACAGTCGTCGTCGCAATCCACTGAGGGTCTCTGCATGGTCGTCGCCGCAATCCACTGAGGATCTCTGCACGGTCGTCGTCGGAGTCCACGGAGAACCTCTGCACAGTCGTCGCTATCGAAGTAGTAGTCGCAGCCAGCACTATGGTTCCCGCACATAGCAAGCTCGTTCGGGAGGGTCCGCTCCACGAGCCGAGAGGCTGATACATCAACTGTCACAAAGACCGAAGTTGATGTATCCAAAAGTTCCGTATCGCCAACAGGAACTCAACGTCGTAGACGGCGCGCCAATTGGACGCCCAGTCTGAGAGTTATTGGCTTTTTCGTCCCAGGGGCCTGGTTGGTTTTTAAGGCAAACCAACCCGACCGTACTCCACCTGCGTCCAAACCTCGGGCGGAGTATGCCAAAAGATCCGTCTCACTTAGAGGAATTCAACGAAACAGACGTCGCGTCAATCGGACGCCCGGTCTGTTAGTTATTGGCCTTTCCGTCTCACACCCACCCTGGGAAACTTCCCAGGAGGTCACCCATCCTGATCACTGCTCTAGGCCAAGCACGCTTAACTACGGAGTTTTAACCACGTAGGCTCCCGAAAAGGAAGGTGCACCTTGAGTATAGTATACCGAAACGACCGTCTCGATCCAAGGATCGTGTTGCCGCTGACGGCGCGTCGTTCGGAGGCCCGTAGCTCAAGTTACGGGCGTTTGAACGAAAACCGTCCGAAGACGGGGGTCCGGGCCTTGGCCGACCCGGCCCGACCCCCCGGGAGTCGGCCGAACCGGGTCGCCCCGACCTGGTCCGGTCCGGCCAGGGCGCGGCCCAGCCGGTCAGACCGGCCTGGCCCGGTTCGGCCGAGCGGCCGAACGGCCAAGGCGCCGCGGGGCACCGCCCCCGCGGCCTGGTGGTGCCGCGACCCCCCGCGTGGGGCCGCGCTAAGTCAAATACGCGGCTTTGCCGCGTCCAGGTGCACCGGACCCGCGCGGCCGCGGTTCCGCGGGTGCCGCCGCCGCCGTGGCGGCCTGTCTGGCGGCGCGCCGGGGCGCCGCCGCTCCCGGCTGCCGGCACCGCCGCGCCAGCGACCCGCGCCGCCGTCGAGTTCCGCGGGCCACCAGGATCGCTCCGTTGGTCCGATTTTGTTCCCGCATGTGCCGCTGTTCCTCCCAGAACTCGTCCTTCACTGCGGAATCATCAAACATCCGTTGTGGCACGTTCCGTCATCGCCCGTCAATTCCGCACAAAATGAAGAACGACGGAGGGTCGTCGGGCTGTGTTCGTTTGGCCCGCACCCTCCGCATTAGAGATAAACAAATGGGAGAAATTTAAGTTCAACACATGACTGCATATCCGAAACAATTTTTAATGAAATAAAATTGTTTCATTAACGGGTTCCTCATTTGAACGGAAACAACATTTTTAATAAATTTTAAAATTGTTCACAAAGCCAGTTCTTTACTTTTTAAAGAAACAATTACGGGAATATAAAAAGAAAAGGGGTAATTCCCAAAATAAATCCCTACCTCGTTGGTCGTCGCGCGTGAGAGTTCTTCGCGGAATTGCTCATCGCGGAAGGTGGAGATCGTCGCGTCGTCGCAGAAGGGCGTCGCGTTGTCGCGGAACACGGCGTTGAGTCGGCGAACTCAACGCACCATGAAACAGCAGATTTAATTTAATTAATTAAATCCGTGTTTTGGTTAAGAACCACGAAGGAGATAAAAAGGAACATCCGAGACTCTTACCTCAAGCAGCCGATCGAAGATCCGTCGCGGAGGAAGAGACGTCGCAGAAGAACGTTGTCGGCGTTGCGGATCACGGCGTCGCGTCGTCGATTTCCGAGATCGGCGTTCTTCGCGTTCTTCGCGTTCTTCGCGTTCTTCGCGTTCTTCGCGAAGGAGGAAGAAGATACAAAGATTCTGTCTCAACGAGTAATCCCTCAAAAGATTTTGGTTGGTCTTATTTTATTATTATGCCAACACATGAAAACGGGTAAGAAACGACCCATCAATTCGTTGAATTAATTCAACGAAAGAAACAGCTCATTTAATTTACGAAATAAACCACTCAATTAAATGGTCTGTTAAGAAATTAAGAAAACGCGTCAGTTGACTTTCATAATGACGGGTTTTCGCGGGTGCGTTACTTAGCGGAAAGAAACGGCGGGGCTCGTGCGGGCCCCACCTCACAAATATCCTACCAAGGGGGTAGGATATTTCTGGATAGCATCCTATCCAGATCAACTCAGTTTAAGCTGTCTTTAAGTGGCATCAAGTGGCTTCCAAGTGGCTTAAGTGAAATAAAATAAAATTATCGTAAAATTATTTTATTTCTTAACTTTAAGCCCGAAAATTAAAAACCACACCCGAGAAAATGCAACTCTGGAAGAGGCGTTTTTAAGCGAATACCGGTGCTGCGATTTCATCGATTCCCTCAGAATTCGATTCCGGGAACCGGTTTAAAAGTTAGAAAAACCCGCTCGTTCGTTCACTGAACGTACCCGAGCCAAACTTCGAAAAAATATTCCGGGCACACCGGGCCTCAGAATCAGGCGCCGTCAGAAACTACGTTCTTGTAAAATTCCAATGAAAATTAAGAAGAAAATTTCCTTGAAATTTACGGGTCTTTACATTACTCCAACCGCAGGGCTTTACGTCCCCGTAAAGCTTCAACACAAACTAGGGATACAAAGGCGGTACTGAGCACGCATCTGAGCCTCCCGCTCTCAAGTGCATCCTGGAGGTTCCCGTGCTGCCATCTGATGCGGACAAGAGGAATCGATCGCCCACGTAAGACCTCTCCTGTCAATCCTCTATCTCCACCGGGACCTCCGTAATAGTCGCCCCATAATCCATGTCTAGCTCCCCCGTGGTCAATGATGTGCGTCGGGTCGTGCACGGATCTCCTCAGCTGAGATACGTGGAAGACGTCGTGCACCAGGTGCAACTGAGGTGGCAGAGCCAGGCGACAAGTCACCTCGCCAATCCTGCTGAGGACCTGGAAAGGCCCGATGAAGCGTGGAGACAAATTTCCACCTCGGCCAAATCTCCGCAAACCACGTCGAGGTAAGACCCGCAAGAAGACGTGGTCGCCATCCTCGAACTCTAGTGGACTCCGCCTCCTGTCAGCATAAGACTTTTGCCGGCTCTGAGCTGTACTCATCCGCCCCTGGATGACCTGGACCATCTCCGGACCCACAAAAGATGCTAAGATTTCTTCTTTTCCGATAAGAGAAATCTGGTCCCATCCCCTGAATGAACAACATTTATTGCCTAATACAGTCAATCCCGACATGGATGACACTAATCCATATGAAGGATGACATCGTAAGGCCTCGACTCTACTACCAAGAGATCCAACCGTTACTCTCTCCTCCAAGGGTTGAGTCACACTGTCGGCATCAATGTGTGGTAACTGGGTCTCCTCAAGTAGATGTCTCACAAGTGAGGGTCAAGTCAACAGTCAAAACTGGAACCTCTTAGTAACAACACAAAAGAGGACAGGAATGAAAACATCACAAAGGTATGCGTCTTTTATTATTGCAGCTCATAATACAAAGACGCTACACAATAGCAACAAAGAACTAGAAGTACAAAGGACGTATCCACTAGTTCCGCTCCTGTCCATTTGCTCCCAGAGCCCCATGATCGATGGCCTCAGCTTCCTAAAGCTGAGCTCTCCCATGTCCACCAACTCCCTGCGGTCGGGGTGGACCTCCTGGTGGTGGTAGTGGCAACACCTCTAAGTGTCTCCCACCATCGGCTACTCGGCCAGCTCCTCTGCCTCGTCCGCCTGTACCCTGCGGACCACCGTGGACGAATCTCTGTCTGGGTGGTCCCTCTACCGCCTGCTGCTCATCTGTAAGATGAGTTGGGCAGTCTCGAGCCATGTGACCTCGCCCAATGCATGCGTAGCAATGTTTTCCCCTCACGTAGCTGGCTCTCCTTCGGGTGCCCCGCACAATCGAATCTTCATCCCGTGACTGCCCATCTGATGGTCTAGCCCGCTTGGACCTCTGCGTCACCTGTCTACTGCCAGCTGCAGAAGACCCTGCTACGGGCCGTCCTACGGAGACCCCTGTCACTGGAGCCTACTCGGCGAGAAAACTCTCCACTAGAAGGGCTCTCTCCAACACCTCTGCCTGTGTCGGAATGTTGAGGGAGATCATCAAATCCCTGATCTCGTGCCTCAGTCCCTGCTCGAAGGTCCGGGCCCGGAAGAACGGGCCTCGTACCATATCTGTGGAGTAGCGCGAGAGATCAGTAAATCTCACCGAGTACTGGGCCACTGTCAAGCTGCCCTGCCGTAGCTGAAGAAGCTCCTGTATGCGTACCGCACGGAGGGTGGCTGGGACTAACTCGGAGAGGAAGATGCTCTCAAAGTCCGTCCAGAGGAGTGATGCCTTGTCGTGCACCTGGAGCATCAAGCTCCACCATCGTCCTACTGCTGCGTGAAGTAGGCTCGCCGCGAGGATCACCATGAGGTCTGCTGGTGTCCTCACTAGCCTGAAAACTCGGACGACCGCCTCCAGCCAGTCCCCGACTGCCTGGGGGTCCATCTCCCCACGGAACCTGGGTGGTCGCTGGTGCTGGAACTCGTGCAGAGCCCTGAGGCGTCATGCATCGTTAGTTTCCAGTGCTGGAAGCATCGGGGGCTTGGCGGGTAAAGGTACCGCCGGTGCCACTGCTGACAAGGAGCCCTGCAACGAGGCCTCGTCGCTCGGTGGGCTGTCATCACGGTCTACTCTCGGAACCCTAGCTGGCAGCCGTCGTGGGGCCATCCTGAAACAAACAGGTGCACCACGGTCAGAACAGTATACCTGGTGAGCTGACACAAGTAATCACAAAAAAACTTGAACACACATGCAATCAATGTCTTCGTGCATTAAGTCGGAAATCAGAAGTCAGGGTCCTGGTGTATGGATACGTCGACCGCCGCACTAACACTGGACTCCCTGGACTGATAACCACACCCAATACGCTAAACACTATTTCTTCACATAGAAGAAAGATCAGAGTCCCCGGTAGAACCGACCACCTTTGATACCAATTTGTCACGACCCACCCTCGGGGCCCGTGCCGTGACTACCCCAAGCCCACCTTCCATAGGCCAGGGGCTGGCGACTAGCACCAAGGGGTAAATCCCAACAAAAAGGGAAGGCATTGCCTTTGAAAAGTAAACAAGCACCACAAAGTAAGCAAGCGGAAAAGTAACACTAAGTAAAAACGGTACAAGCTGTGCTGAAAGTAAAAGGGGCCGGAAATACAAGCCCAACTGTAAAGTACAACTGAAAGGAAAAACAGCAACTGAAAGGAAAAGCCGCAGCGTCGAGCCGTCCTCTGGAAGTCCCACCTGAAGGGTGGGTACAGATAGCCTCCACGGCTCCTCGGGCCCACCTGACCGCTCCGAGTATGTCCCGCCCAGTGGTCCACCTCCAGGTACCGTCCTGCTCTGCACGCCTCCACCACGATCAGTGTTGTCCTTCGTCTGGAACCAACACAACGTAGTGCGGGCATAGCCCGTTCAGGGGTGAGTATAAGCTACTCAGTAGGGACCCCGAGACCCACGAAGGTCTCCCGAAATCCACAAAGGAAAGATACAATCACGAAGTAACATCTGACACGGCTTAGGTATATGCCCATACATATACCTAAGTCATCAATTCCCGTTCGGCTCCAACGTCCGAGCCCAAGCACAACCCAGTCCACACAGGAAAGAAAAACGTATACCCACAGAGGATAGCACAACACAATCCACAAGGAGAGTAAACAGTCAATCCACATAGGATAGCTCAACACAATCCACAAAGGAGAGTAAACAGTAAATCCACACAGGATAGCTCAACACAATCCACAAAGGAGAGTAAACAGTAAATCCACACAGGATAGCTCAACAGAATCCACAAAGGAGAGTAAATAGTAAATCCACACAGGATAGCTCAACACAATCCACAGAGGAGAGTAAACAGAAGATTCACCTCACACAGGTATACTTCGTCAAAAAGGTGAAAGGGATGATCAGGTATGGATACTGAATCATCTACGCTGGGACCCACATAGGATACAAGACCAGCACGGCAGGGACCCACATAGGATACAGGACCAGCACAGCTAGGACCACATAGGATACAAGACCAGCTGTCTTCATTGATTCATCTATACTGGGACCCACATAGGATACAAGACCAGTATTGAATCATCCAAGCTGGGACCCACATAGGATACAAGACTAGCACAGCTAGGACCCACATAGGATACAAGACCAGCTGTCTTCATTGAGTCATCTATACTGGGACCCACATAGGATACAAGACCAGTATTGAATCATCCAAGATGGGACCCACATAGGATACAAGACCAGCACAGCTAGGACCCACACAGGATACAAGACCAGCTGTCTTCATTGATTCATCTATACTGGGACCCACATAGGATACAAGACCAGCATAGCTAGGACCCACATAGGATCAGGCCCACACAGGACCTGTAGCACTAATCCACGTAGGATCGCTGAGTGCTGTAGTCATCGCAGTCCACTGAGGATCTCTGCACAGTCGTCGTCGCAGTCCACTGAGGGTCTCTGCACGGTCGTCGCCGCAGTCCACTGAGGGTCTCTGCACGGTCGTCGCCGCAGTCCACTGAGGATCTCTGCACGATCGTCGTCGGAGTCCACAGAGGATCTCTGCACAGTTGTCGCTGTCGAAGTAGCAGTCGCAGCCAGCACTAGGGTTCCCGCACACAGTAAGCTCGTTCGGGAGGGTCCGCTCCACGAGCCGAGAGGCTGATACATCAACTGTCACAAAGACCGAAGTTGATGTATCCAAAAGTTCCGTATCTCCTACATGAACTCAACGTCACAGACGGCGCGCCAATCGGACGCCCGGTCTGAGAGTTATTGGCTTTTTCGTCCTAGGGGCCCGGTTGGTTTTTAAGGCAAAACCAACCCGTCCGTACTCCACCTGCGTCCAAACCTTGGGCGGAGTATGCCAAAAGATCCGTCTCACTTAGAGGAGTTAAACGAAACAGACAGCGTGTCAATCGGACGCCCGGTCTGTTAGTTATTGGCCTTTCCATCTCACACCCACCGTGGGAAACTTCCAAAGAGGTCACCCATCCTGATCACTGCTCTAGGCCAAGCACGCTTAACTACGGAGTTTTAACCACGTAGGCTCCCGAAAAGGAAGGTGCACCTTGAGTATAGTATACCGAAACGACCGTCTTGATCCAAGGATCGCGTTGCCGCAGACGGCGCGTCGTTCGGAGGCCCGTACCTCAAGTTACGGGCGTTTGAATGAAAACCGTCCGAAGACGGGGGTTCGGGCCCGGACCGACCCAGCTCGAGCGCCCCAGGAGTCGGCCGAACCGGGGCGACCCGGTCCGGTCCGGCCAGGGCGCGGCCCGGCCGGTCGTACCGGCCTGGCCCGGTTCGGCCGAGCGGCCGAACGGCCAAGGCGCCGCGGGGCACTGCCCCCGCAGCCTGGTGGTGCCGTGGACCCCCGCGTGGGGCCGCGCTAAGTCAAGGACGCGGCTTTGCCGGGTCCGGGTGCACCTGACCTGCGCGGCCGCGGGTGCCACCACCGCCGCGGCTTCAGCCGCGGCTGCCTGTCTGGCGGCGCGTCGGGGCGCCGCCCCTCCCGGCTGCCAGCGCCGCCGCGCCGGCGACCCGCGCCGCCGGTGAGTTCCGCGGGCCACCGGGATCGCTCCGGTGGTCCGATTTTGTTCCCGCCTGCGCCGTTGCTCCTCCCGGGACTCTTCCTTCACTGCGGAATCATCAAACATCCGTTGTGGCACGTTCCGTCGTCGCCCGTCAATTCCGCACAAAATGAAGAACAGCGGAGGGTCGTTGGGCCGTGTTCGTTTGGCCCGCACCCTCCGCGTTAGAGATAAACAAATGGGAGAAATTTAATTTCAACACATGAACGCAGATCCGAAACAATTTTTAATGAAATAAAATTGTTTCATTAACGGGTTCCTCATTTGAACGGAAACAACAATTTTAATAAATTTTAAAATTGTTCACAAAGCCAGTTCTTTACTTTTTAAAGAAACAATTACGGGAATATAAAAAGAAAAGGGGTAATTCCCAAAATAAATCCCTACCTCGTTGGTCGTCGCGCGTGAGCGTTCTTCGCGGAATTGCTCGTCACAGAAGGTGGAGATCGTCGCGTCGTCGCGGAAGGGCGTCGCGTTGTCGCGGAACACGGCGTTGAGTCGGCGAACTCAATGCACCATGAAACAGTAGATTTAATTTAATTAATTAAATCTGTGTTTTGGTTAAGAACCACGAAGGAGATAAAAAGGAAGGTCCGAGACTCTTACCTCAAGAAGCCGATCGAAGATCCGTCGCGGAGGAAGAGACGTCGTAGAAGAACGTTGTCGGCGTTGCGGATCACGGCATCGCGTCGTCGATTTCCGGGTTCGGCGTTCTTCGCGTTCTTCGCGTTCTTCGCGTTCTTCGCGAAGGAGGAAGAAGATACAAGGATTCTGTCTCAACGAGTGATCTCTCAAAAGATTTTGGTTGGTCTTATTTTATTATTATGCCAACATACGAAAACGGGTAAGAAACGACCCATCAATTCGTTGAATTAATTCAACGAAAGAAACAGCTCATTTAATTTATGAAATAAACCGCTCAATTAAATGGTCTGTTAAGAAATTAAGAAAACGCGTCAGTTGACATTCATAATGACGGGTTTTCTCGGGTGCGTTACTTAGCGGAAAGAAACGGCGGGGCTCATGCGGGCCCCACCTCACAAATATCCTACCAAGGGGGTACGATATTTCTGGATAGCATCCTATCCAGATCAACTCAGTTTAAGCCGTCTTTAAGTGGATTCAAGTGGCTTCCAAGTGGCTTAAGTGAAATAAAATAAAGTTATCGTAAAATTATTTTATTTCATAACTTTAAGCCCGAAAATTAAAAACCCCACCCAAGAAAACGCAACTCCGGAAGAGGCGTTTCTAAGAGAATACCGGCACTGCGATTTAATCGGTGCCCTCAGAATTCGATTCCGGGCACCGGTTTAAAAGATAGAAAAACCCACTCGTCCGTTCCCTGAACATACCCGAGCCAAACTTCGGAAAATGATTCCGGGCACACCGGTCCTCGGAATCAGGCGCCGTCAGAAACTGAGTTCATGTAAAATTCCAATGAAAATTAAGAAAAACGTTTCCTTGAAATTTACAGGTCTTTACACATGACACCCCATTTTTTAATGTTATAGATAATTATAATTCTTTAATTATTAAATTATAATGTGGGTGTGTTTTTTTATAATGAAATATACTAACTGATGTGTATATCTAACATGATGGGTATGAAAACCCATTTTTTAATACAGCTTAATTCATGACATATTACATAAAGATACACTTAAGAAAACAAAATAATATTATGCATCTTATTTTATTTGGGTTATTAGGTACATAAAATAACAACTTGACACATGGGTATATCATCAAAAATTAAAAACCTGATGACATGAACTTAAATTTCATGGATCTTTTAAAACTGCACGGGATAACCCTGTGATGTAAAAAAGAAATATGTGAGCTTTAAATACATGTAAGGTAATTTCCAATGTATGAAATGAAAAATATGGTACATGTGATTTAATAGCCATACCAATGAGACATAAAAGGGGTGGGAATCCTAATCATAAATAATGAGGCATGATATAACAAGATAACATTAAGGAAACATAGAAATGTTGTCCCAATATAAAACAAGACATCATTAACATAAGTCATGGATAAATAGAAATAGAACATAGCATAGTGTTCTTAGGATACCCAATAATTATCCATACCTAGAATATCATGAGAAAAAAACCTTACCCAATGCATTAGATGGATATATAATTCTTGGTGCGCCTTTCGGTTTAATATCATGTACATGCCTAAGTATGCCACATAGATCTCAAAACACATGGATGCATTTAATAAAATTTTATCCTATTTTTAAAGAGTGTGTTTTAAATAAAAGTAAATAACTGATAAATTATAGATAGATATAACTAGTTTAATATCATTGATTGGAAATGGAAAAATGTAATCACTACACAAATGATTGACATGAAAAATTGCAAGATAATTTTACGAGTATACCTGGGGGACATAAAAATTTATTGAAGGGGTTAATGGGAGAAAATGTGGTAACTCATTACTTATGAATCAATTAGATATTAATTGTTTTGTGTATAAATATAATATAACTTCGAGAACTAGAAATAAAAAGTCCCGACCTAAAGAATATTCTTGAATAATGTAGAGAAGGAGAGGATCTCAGACCTTGATAGGGTGCTTCCTAAAGCATGGGAGCATCTTCTTATGATATTTGTGGAACCTTGGGATGAGTATATAAATATAGGGTAAGTGTATATTCATGATACTAGAGTTTTTTGTGAAGTGGAATTGGAGGTTTGGTGGGTTTATAAAATAAAATAAAGGAGAATTCATTATTAATTTCCAAACAGAAATTTAGGACTCTCCATGATTATGTAATCAAAACCACATGCCTTGAAATGTTTTTTTCTATGGTAGATTCCAAAGAGGAGTGGTTTTATTTATTTCATTTGTCTAAATATATAAAATATGTAAATAATACCCTTTTGGATGTGGATGTGAGAAATTTTCATAAGAATTGATTTTAAAACCATATATAATATTAATTTTGGAGTATTCAATAAGTAATTATAAAAAATTAATAAAATAAATTAAAAAATAGTCTATTTTAAATATATAATATATATTTCACAGTTATACATTTCAAATAATATATTAAATCACTTTTGGTTCATTATGATGTAATAACATATGCTGTAAATTTTTGTCGTATTTAATTTTTACTAAAAAAATTTATTGTCTCATAAAATTATAAAAGAATAACGATTGACTAATATTTATACGATTATTAAAAAAATAATAGTTATTTTATCAAAATAGATACATAGATATTATTATTTACACTTAAATTAAAATCCCTAATTATTGAAAAATAATAGTTTTTTACAGAAATAGTTTGCTGACAATTATAACGTATGAATTAGACTTAATAAAATAATATTATAATTTAAATATAATTAAATATTTTTTAATGAGAATATTTTATAAATATTATATTTATTTAAAAATTATTTAATCTACTAAAAATTATTTTAATTAAATCCATATATTTTCTAAAATAGAATTTTTTATTCATATCAAAATATAATTTCCGTCAACTCATATATAATTATATATATATAGTAATAATAAATGGGGATAAATATCAAAAAATTTAAATTAAAACAAATAAAACAATTCATACTTTTATGGTATCGACACATTACCTTTATTATAATAGTGAATACCCAAATGGTAAGGCTTGTGATGGTGATATTTTGAAGGGATTGTTCTACGTACATGGTTTGGGCCATGATATTAATGAGGTTGAAATTATACCAGAAATTGATTATATCCTGATTTTGTTTTTAAATAATTTATTGGTCTTGGTAAGAGGAAAATCCCATTGATTCTATCAACCTCATAATCTCCAATAAGTGGGCTTCATATAGTATGTTCCTCCTCACGGAGGCCTTCGTTTCCTTTATTTAAAATTGAATTTATCATAACTCTTAATATCCTTATATTAATGGTCAATGTAAAATGACTATATCATAAACAGTTATAGTGTTTAATGCAATTTTAAATTTTGAAATCCATATACCAATCCAAAATAACCAAATTAGGGATTATTTTTTCAAAAAAATATTACATGAAAATGAAATTAATCATTGAAAAATGGATTTTTTTTATAAAATTTCATGTTTTTGTATTCTTCCACCATTTAGAAATTTCCCCATCGAAATTTTCAATTCACACATTAAAACAAATGAGGTTACTTATATTTTATTGCCTATTTCATTACCAATGATACTTTATGAAAAATTATGTTCTTCCATAACACTTTGACCAGGTGAGTTGTATTGTTTCATAGAACATTTATTCCATGGTCTAATATATTCAATCGATTTTCCTCATATGAAAGATCATTCTCAAATGATTCCAACTTTTTATTAAGTACATGTGAGGTAAATGGTATTTACTTCATCAAGAGGGATACATAGAACACATCATCTACTTGAGATATGTTGCGTGAGAGTCTTATTATATACCCCATGAATCTGATGCGATCAATGATCTCAAAGAGGTTTATGTATCTTTGAGTAAGAATAACATTATTCCCAAACAACATGAAATTCTATCATAGTGATATATAAAGTAACACCTTATCATCAAACCCAAAATCCGAGTCCCATCGATGATTATCTGGATAGATGTTATGTTGAATTTGTGATGATTTCATAAGATGATAACTATTTTTAACGTTATCTGTCATTTCATGGATATGATTTTCCCACATCAACTTTCTCTCTCTAAATTCATCCCACTATGCATGATTCGAACACCTATTCCCTTATATATCCTCATAAGGATCAATTTGAATACAATAATGGATAATATTATTATATGAGAACTTCAATAGGGTAAGGTTATGGTCCCCAAATCCGTAGTTTTACATTTAACCTGACATCAATATATCATCTAATGTTTGAATGGTTCTCTCAGACTGGCCATTTACTTATATATGATAAATAGTATTGAAGCTCAATTTTGTATCCATCACTCTCTAAATATTTATCCAAAACCTCTAGTTAAACCTCAATTATTGATCATATACAATAGAGAGTGGAAATCCATATAGTATTACCACTTTCCTTATAAATAAATAAATATATTTATTTATCATTAAAAGTTGGTCAATATAGATAAATTCTATTATAACTATGAAATGTCATTTTTATAAGGGCATTTACTAATTCCTAGATAGAGTTATTGAATTTTGGTGTCCTTGGTAGTCGTATGAAAAATCCAAGTTTAATTTTTCCCTTTTACATACTATTATCGGTGATGGTTTCGTTATATCGGTATTCTCTTTTTTTTAGAATTGACTTTTTGGGATAACAAGATTTAAGACTAAAACTCTACAATCTCTATATTTATGTTATTCCACCAGAATTTTTTCTTGAATTATCTATACATCATAGTGATTCATAGAAAAATATATAAGGATGATCTATTTTCAGAATCAATATGTTCCCACTTTAAATCCGGTTTTGATGGGACAAATATTTTGGTTCTAGACTTTATAACATCAATAGTATCATAGTTAGACTCTGGAATATTCTCTTCCATCACAAAAAATTCACTATGAAGATCATTGAAACAAACTATTGATCTTGTTTCTGATAGTAATTCTTTTGAATCATTAATTTTTAGGAGAATTGGTTATCTAATTTTCATGTTTCCGGAGTACAAAACGCAATCTAATTTTGGAGGCATCACTTTAGATCGTAAATAGTTCCATACTTGTTAGTAATGTGATAACAAGTGAAGTTATTAGCCTCTTATTTATCCGTAAATATATTTTATATAATTCAAAAATATTGAAAATCATGACTCCCATTTAGTTAATATTGGTTAGTGGACATGAAAACTAAAATATGTTTCTAAAAAATAGATCATAGTACCTAACTAATTCGACGAAACTATAGATTTCTATCACAAATATTGGTCAAGTACATCTTTTGATTGAATATATTTTTATAGATCCATAGATATCCATTTTTTGTGGATAACATCCCACATTAATGTTACTTTAACTATCCAAAACTCACTTTTACTGTACTGTACATATAAATTTTTTTTCTACAAGGTCTCAAGTACAATTATATAAATACTTCTCATGTTCTTCATTCCTTTTTAGAGTAGATAAAAATATAATCTATAATTTCTAAATTTGTTTTCATGTAACCCCTAAAGACTCTATTAATAAAGTACATGAATATTAAAGGAGAATTAGTGAGTCTGAATGGAATCACAGTGAAATCATAGTGCCCATATGTTGTAAGAAAAGAAGTTTAGGAATATAATCCATCACATTTACTTAATAATATCATAACAGAAGATCAACTATTGAAAATAATTGGGCTTTATGTAGCTAATCAGAGATGTCATCAATAAGTGTGGTAGGATAATTTTTATTTTTCATGATCTTGTTGAGATCATGATAATCAAGGAGGATTCAGATTGACCTATTATTATTCTTGATGAAGAGGACCAGTGCACCCCATGGTGAAAAACATGGGCATACAAACCCTTTATCCTGAATCTTTTGTAATTATTTATTATACTCTTTATATTAAACAACATCCATTCTTTATATAGTCGTGTATATTTGAAAATCTCTAGGTATGATATCGATTTAGAACACAAACTCAATGATAAGAGGATGAATGAATGTTTTTTCATGAAAACCATTAGTGAATTCCCTTACAATGGACATGTCATCATGGATAATCATTTTATTAGTATTAATAATTTTAGGTACATATTCTTACCCACAAGGTAATAATATATATTCTTAAGATGTTGGTACCTGAGAAGATTTATCCTCCTCCTTTCAATTATATAGAATCAGAGGGTCCTTTGTGATACAGAGGTGGATTTTATTATCATTGAAATTTATTTTTTCTCTATACAAGGATATCCAATACATTCATATAATAACATTTAAGTACACTTGGGGGAGTATCACATTGTTTTCTTGGAAAATAATCTGAATCAATTTAATAGGGGGGGCCTATATACTTGGGATGCATCAAGTGACCCATTTGTTCTCATCACAAGTAACCAGACTTCTATGTTTTTATGTGGTTTTGATTAGTTCTACAAAACTTGTGTGATATAAAATAATGTGTTGAAATATAATAAAATACAATATAATATATTATTTAATGAATATATTACAAAACAATCTCCTCTTCATTTTTAGGATCAATCTCAGCAGTTGTGACGGAATATGATCTCCCTT
The DNA here is from genome assembly GCA_963277665.1 of Viscum album. Lineage (NCBI taxonomy): Eukaryota > Viridiplantae > Streptophyta > Magnoliopsida > Santalales > Viscaceae > Viscum > Viscum album. Next base: position 679,440,849 of record OY728165.1, read on the forward strand.
ACTCTCAAGGCCTTTAAGGCTATTTGGATTTATTATGGTTAATAACCCCATGGCATAGGGTATTTATTATTATGGTGTATATATTCCTTATACTTAAAACATTAGGAAATAGTATAGTTTTGAATGGATAATTTTATCTTTCCATCACATTGGTGGGTTTCTCCCACTAGCAATCGCTATAAAGGTGTCATTCCTTCCAACACCTAAAGCATTTCTTCTCTACCATTAAAAAATTTCAATGATATTTCGTCCCACATGTTTGAAAGGAGGGATTTGGGATTTTAAATCCCCTATTATATTTCTCAATTTCACTATTAAAGATAACCTTTGTTTTTCTCTTCTTATCTCCATGAGAGAATTTAGATTATCTGATGTCCATTTAAACTATGAGGGAACATTTGAATGTTTTCTCATAGTTTCAAAAGACCAAAATGGATAAGGGTTTTTGTGTACAACACTTTATCACACTAAAAAAATAGTTAACTATACATTCATGGATATTGAGTAAGCTAGAGGCATATCATACTAGTCTTATGAAGCATGCTTTGTATGTCTAGATTTATTCAACACACATTTTCTTGTTTCCAAGGAATTGACACTATAATTTATGTTAGAGAGTTTTGAGGAAAATATTTTGTGAATGTTTTTTCTATAATTCCTTCAAATCCATCACTTATATAACCACCTTTGGTTTTATATTTGTGACCAATATCCACCATTGAACAAATTCTCCATCCATATGAATAAAATTAATCATAAACTTCCATTTAATAAAGAATTTATGGATGAAAAATATCTTCTCAATGGATTTGATCTATTTCTCTATGACTAAGGGATCATAATATCATCTAAAATTATAAGGAATTTTTTCTATAATTCTCTCAATTGAAACTTTCTATTTCTTTGGGGTTTTGGTTTTTCCCTTGATTCAGTTTCTTTTAAAATCCTACAATAATTTAGAATGTACTATGACAATTTTCATGATTACTAATCCGATAAAGTTTCCTATAGAATTAGGGTATTGATCAAATTCCCCCCCCCCCTAATTGGTAGTGGATTTTTATCCCCCAATTTATGTCCATTTACTAGAATAAAAAGAAAATTATGGTTGACTAATTTTAAACAATTAAACACATAAATGGAAAACCATGAAAATTAACGGGATAAATCATTAATAAAAAATATTCCTTAACCTACTAAATTATTGGTTTCAATATATGTTTTCCAGGATCAATTTTGTATCATAGAATATTATATAAATTTTATTCCATTAATATTTATTATCATGGAGCTTGTAAATTTACCAATGTGTATCCCCTGATAGTGTCAAACACAGTGTGGATTAAGTCTTGTTGTCGGGAACCACGTGATGATTGAGCCCATATTAATGAACACTTTTGGGGTTATTATCAATATGTGCAACCATTCCAGATCCATATCCACATTTATTATTTATATAGGGTTTTATTTTCATGGAAAAAAATTATAATATATTTTAACAAAATATAGGTAATTTCTACTATTTTTACAGTTATCCATAAGGATTTCTCTAGATTTTTTGAATCCCTATCCCTAAAAATAACATGATTTTTATCTAATAAAAACAATTTCCATTAAAATATTAATACAAGTTAATTCATGATTTATAACATAAAGATATAGTTAATTCCATAAGATAATATAATATGTTCAAGTGTTGTTGGGAAAATCAGTACATGACATATCAAATTGAAATATGGGTACATTAACATTAATGAAAACTTCCTTAATATGCGTTTATATTACACGGATTTTCTAAAATAGCACCAGATAACCTGGGGGCCTACATAAAAAAGTGGAGATTTATAAATACCAGTAATGGTATAATCAATGTATAACTTGATGAAATAATTAAATGTGTTTCAAAAGGCATATTGACGAGACATAAAATGGGAGAGATTCATAATATTGAATAATGAGGCACGATATAACATTATAACATAATGGAAATATAGGAAAGTGGAAAAAACATAAAACATGACATCAAAAACATAAGTCATGTCTAACTACCAAGAAAAAATAGTGTTAATAGGTTAACCGCATATTCACCATAAATAAAATATCATTATATTAAAACATTACTTAATTCATTATAGTTATATATAATTTTATGCAAATCTTCCACATTGATATTATTTACATACCCAAGTGTGCTAAACATATCATAAAAAATAATGATGTATTTCATTAGTTTTAACCCCTCAACTAAGGAGTGTATGTTATGAAAATTTAAATTCCAAATTAATGAATTATAGTTACCACTATAAGATTACACTTACATAGTAATGGAGGTGGGTATTCACCACACAAATCTTTGGCAAGAAAAATCACTGGTTAATTTCAACAGCCTAATGGACATACATAAAGGCTCATAGAATGGGTGTATGATGTAAAAGGGGTCTATAATTACTTTGTAATCATATTTATAGTAATAAATATGTTTAAAACCATTTACCAAAATAAAAAATTGTAAATAAAAATTCATGACATAATGAAGGTACTGGAATAAAGAGGAGCAGATGATCCCTTACCCTGAGAGGGAGCCTCTTAATGATTGGGAATATATTCTTTAGGAGTTGGGGCAACCTTGGAATGGGTATAGATAAAAACATTTAAAGAAAATTAATTCTAAAATAAATTTTGGTGAAGATTTTAGGGAGTTTGGGTGAGATTATAGGCCAAAATATGTGTTAATTCTTTATTATTTTGTGAACATAAGTTTTGGAATCCATATGATAAGATAATCAAAAAAATATACATTCCCATGGGGGTTGCCCAGGTTTTATTACAAATATTATAATTTTTCATTATTTTATAAGGATTAGTCTGAAGAAAATAAATAATATTGTTGGTGATATGGGATTGAGTCATATTCATTATGAGTTTATTTTAAAAACATTTAATATAATATATATTTTGGATGATTCATGAAGTATTTATAAAATTAATAAAATAACCTAAAAACAAATTAATTTTAATGAGAAATATTTATTTTTTCAGTTATACCTTTCAACTAATATATTACGTAAATTTTTTGTCATTATGATACATAATATATACCGCATATTTATATCATATTTATTTTTTACTGAAAAAAATCAACGGCTTATGAAAATTATGAGCTAAAAAACATTGGGTAATTTAGATATGTCGTATCCATTTTTTTATTTCATAAAAATAAATATCCTGATATGTTAATTTTCACTTCAAATATAAATACTCATTTTTTTGAAAAATTCTGGTATTTTACAACAATAGTTCTTTAACACATACAACGATTGTATTTGACTTCGTTATATAATTTTATAATTTTATATAAATAAATATTATTTAATTATATTATTATATGAATATAATATTTATTTAAGAATAATTTAATTTAATAATTTATTTTATTTAAATCCATATATTTTCTAAAATACTGTTTATTTATAAAAATCAAAACCTAATTTTTATCAAATCATATATACTTTTTTACATATTGATGTACAAAAGGTATAAATATATTAATTGTTTTATAAAAAATAAAATATTCAAATCAATACTATTATGGTCTAGAAACATATTCTTTTATTACACTAGTGAATTCCATATGGGTAAGGTGTGAAATGGTGAAATGTTCAAGGATGGTTTGCTGAAAAATGCATGGTATGTGATCATGATGGTCTTAAACATATCTCATAATACATTTCTATAATTTTTTAGTTTTTCAATATTTGATTTTACTTGTTCAATGGAAAATATCGATGATGTTATCTACCTTAAAAGATATGATAAGTGGGTTTCATAATGTATGATTCCACTAGTCGAGACTATCACTTCCTTTGTCAGTGTGAAATGAACATTACCATAGAATTAATGTACTAATATTAATGGTCATTGTACACAAACTATATTATCAATGGTTATGATTATTAATGTTATATTAACTTCTAAAAACAATATAGTAGTCTAAAATTACCAAATTGATTCATGTATTTTATATAACTATATAAAATGATTAAACATTTAATCATTGAAAAAGAAAATTTCGTTGATAAATTTTTGTATCATTACATTATGACATAGTAAGAAATGGTCGGAACAATAATTTTTTTTTGGTTTTATAGAGAATTGTGATAAAAGGTTGACATGGAGGTATACATAAACAAGAAGGATATGAATATATATTCGGTTCTTGGGATATCAACCAAGGGTGTATTTTATGTAGTTATTTGGAGAGGTTCCAAACAATTAAAACCTTACATGTTTATTATATTTCTCCTTTTTTCAAACATGATAAATCAATAAATGATTATATTAGGATAATTGTTATTTTTTATGTTAAATGGTTGTGGATGTGTTTTTGGATTTACTGTGTGATATGGTTTGGTCATTTATGTTAAACATAAACATGCGGGATATTGTGGAACAGAAATGTGGGAATGTATTTTGAATTATTTCCAACCAAGGATGCATGGTTGTTAAAGAAATATCCCATATTAATATGGTTTTGGTGTTTAATCAATCCACAGATGTGTGATTTGTTATAAAATGGGTGTTGTAATATGGGTTGGGAGTTCATGACAACCATGTATCAATGATTTATTATAGAATGGGTTTTTGTGATACGTGTTAGGTGTTCATTCCAACCATGTATGGTGAGATATTGTAAAATGGTTATAGTAAATGTGTTGTGAGTTTATTACAATCTTGGGAGTTAAAAGGGAAAGATTCAGTGTAATGGAAATAACCACATAATGTATGATTTGGTTGGGTGTTAAGCTAACCTTTGGGGAAATGTGACTTGTCGACTGATGTTTGATTTGGGTTTAGTGTCTTGCCAACTATGGATGGATGGTGATATTGATGGATTAGTTCAGATATAGGATAAATATCGTCATATGGGTTTGGCTAGATGCCTCTAATGTTGGTTGGATGTGATTCCTCTAAGGTTATTAGTTATTAGAGTTCAGATAATGGGCTATGTGATATGACTAGGGATATCATTCCAACATAATATTTTTATTATATGTTTAGCATATACACCTTCCATTACTGAATAAATTATGGGTACTCCTAGGTGGATTCAGTGAAAGAGAAGGACATAAAGTATATAATTTCTATAGGTGTTCATTTAATTATTCTTATTATATCATATTTTTTGGAATTATTTAGACTAGTTTGGATATAGAGAGCATTGGTGTTGGCATGCTGATTTTTACTCATACCCTTCTAGGGAGGACCTAACACATTGGTTCCCAATAGGACATCATGATTGAGAAAATGGGTAATTTAGAGGCCCAATGCTGGTTGGTTGACATAGAAAACTTGGATATAGTGTTGATATGGGACTAGGTGTGGGTTTAGGTGTAGGTTGTGAATATTTTCATTTTTTTATTTTGGTTGGGGTTTTTTATGATCTACACTGAGAAGTTATTTGTTTCCTAACTAATGTTAAACATTGTTATTTCATTATATTATAACCTAATGTATCAAATCTACTATTGGTTGGATATTTAGCTTTATAGATTCATTTTTATTCTATGAAATATTATAATAATTGGTTATATATTACTTACATAGTGCTTTATAGTTGTTTTTAGTTGAGTGTAGTATATCCCCAAAAGATCACCATAAACCTTTGCAACTAGTCAGATACCTTTCACATATATGGAGGTACGCCAAGGACCATGTGGCACTCAGGTTCAGTTACTAATGACATTAGATGGGATAGAATATTATAAATTATTGTTATAACCATGTTTTTCCTTGAAATTATATTTATGATATGGTATATAGAGATAGTAATGGTTGTAACTTGGTAAGGGTTCCCTGTATTACACCTCTCCAACACCTGTATAAACTATACACCATGTTACCATGGATTTGGGACTGTTATTATCAATTTTTTCTATTATATTTGTGCTATTTGGTTAGTATAGTTATATTTTTTGGTTATTGATTTATTATTTTTTTCTATAATCTTGGTGTGTAAAGAGGTGTGCATTCATGAAAAATACATGTCATGTAGAATTCACATTAATTTTTAATAAATATTTGTGATTAATTTGGTTAAGTGACATGGTACAATACGTGTCAATAAAACATTATATAATTTTTTATTGTATAAGTTATTGGTAGAATTATAAAATATTATAAAATGGATATTTTTTATTATTCAGTATATTATTATTGGTTATGAAATCCTATTCATTCATAACACCAAGCTTGAGAGAGTGTATATTGGGCTTGAAAATTCAACAATAGATGTGAAGAAATATATGATAGGTTTTGTATAAAATATATAAGTATTTTAATAGATTCATCCTTTTTAAAACTATATTTAATCATTTTCAAAATGAATTATTTTGAATCATATAATTTTAAAATAAAAATTCACTTCATATTTATGTTGTGTTGACATTATTTTTTATGTGTTGTGCTGTTTAAAATTCTGAATAACTTAATTCTAGATGAACTAATTTTTATCGTTTAATATTCTAGACCAATGTGATGTCACCTAGATTGTTTCAAGTAGAAGATAAAGAGAAATATTTTGTTTTTTAGAAGTAATATTTGTTCCTAAAGTTATCATAGTTTACACTAGAGAGTTTGGTAACCCCTAGGAATTTAAATACAATACCGAGGGTCTGTGGAACAAAATTTGATCACACATTTTTCAAACATTATTCAAAATCTAGGCATTATCTCAGGGCTTGAGCCCTTACGTTTGTATATGTTTTCTATATTTATTATAAGATTCTAGTTCTGAGGAATTTTATTAAAAATTATCTAAGACTCCGAATTTAATTGTTTACCTCTAATCCAATGTGATCGAAGAGTTTTTGAGATAAGAACTGATTCTTCTAAACATATAGTTTGAGGAAGTGATTAGGGATAATGAATTTTATTATTTCAATTATATATTTGAAGAGAATCTTTGGAACATAAATTTCTACATCCAATGTCTATTGAAGAATTACAAGGTTATGATATGGATTTATAACTTTTTAGATGAACTAATTTTAATTTTTTTGGAACATGATTCCTTTAGATATGAGTATTGATCATCATACAACTTTAGATTAAAAGAAATTATTTTCATTTCATATAAAAATTTAGTATTTCAATTAAATAAATTAAATGTATTTAGGTATTATCATTTGGAACTCCATTTCAATGTTTCACTATGTATTTTCTATTTTTTGTTTGACTCATTTACCTTGGATAACTGTTAACATTTGATTGGTTTAGTTATAATATATTAATTGACCTTTTTACTCTCTTTAGTTAAATCATATAACTTCAAAATTATTTTTTTCTTATATTTAATGAAATTATTATGTTTATTCAAAACATTAATTCAACCCTTTTGAAGGTTCCACACTAGGACAACACTCTATTACAAGAGAATTTGAGTTATATAATCACCCTAGACCAGGTGATATGGGATTGGGAATATATGATGATGATTGGAATCCTAGGATAGGGCATTGTATTATGAGTATCCTTTAGATAAAATATACTAAATCACGAAGTTGATTTGTGAATTTTGACATATAGAAAAGTATAATCTATGGACTAGGTGGGAGTTCCCACTAGTAATGATCTATAACTCAGGATTTTGGTGAGTCGATTTATGTAAAATAAATAATAGGGATCCATTCCTTTTATTTTTCCTAATGGGGTTCTATATGTGTGGGTAGCCCAAGATAAAAATGGATAACATAGGCATGTGAATACTTTAAAAATGGGAATCATCGATAAATTCTTCATGTTGTGGGATTGGGGCATAAGTTTTGTGATTGTGTTATTTTATAGACATTTGAGGGGTGACATAGATATATAGTAGAATAATGGAATAAATGGTTCTATCTGTGAGTAATTTTCCTAACATGAAAAAGTGGCATCATCAACTACTCAATTAGGCATGCAAACCTTAGATTTATGGGTCATGACTCATGTTTTCAAAATATAAGAGGTACGGTGGGTTGGAAATATAGTTTTATCTTACTAGGATAAGCTTTATTTTTATAATGTGGATATTTTTGGCACCATTATAAGTGTATTTTGAATACTATATTATATAGGAAATAAAGATGTGAGCTTCCACTCGACATACAAGGTATGTGGGTGTGTGTGACCAATACATTTTTGGGTATCAATGATCTTAGTGGTAGATAGATATGATTGGATTAATTGACTTGTGGGATAATAAAATTGGTTTATATTTGAAAAATATTTTCAATTTTTATAATTAGTGGTGAAATTCGCATGATTTTTGGTTATTTAGTCATGGTGATGTTTTTAATTCACAGTGATTTCATGTGATGTATTCAAATGGTGGGGGCTAGTCTACATGGAATGTATGAATTTGATCCCTTAAGATATATATAGTGTGTAAGGCCCTATGAATTATCATATTGGGTGGTTATCCTTATGTGTTATGGTTATAAAAAGGTGAAAGACAAATTTTCTAGTGTGGGTAATAGAATGAAGGAAAAGTGGAAATTAGTCCACGATATCATTTTGTACTGTTCAGAGATGATGATTATTACAGGTATGGTCAAGTGATGATTGGATAGTAGGAACCAATTATTCATGATGGAATGTGTGTGGGATAGTGTCTTAAAAAAGTTATGGGGGAATGGATAAAGGTTCATGGAGAATTATGACTACGCATAGTACTCAGCTCATCAATGATATAAGCTCTAATGTTTTATATATCGTGAATTATTATAGTATGAAAACATTTTTTGGAATATATATTGAGTGGTTGGTTGGATCAATATAATTAATAAGGAAATAAGGGTGTGCGTCAATTATGATGATTTTGTAATGATTAGAAATTTTGAGATGCTATCAATAATGGGTGGGGTTTGCAATGGGGTAGAGAATGAGAGTCCCATGGTTATGAAAAATTAAAAAATATAGATTTATATCATAAAACACAAGTTTTTATAAATATGTCTTATAAATCAAGTAACGAATCTATCATAAGGTGAATGATGGTATTTTAGAATTTAATGTTGATGATCATTTTACGGTAAATTTGAGAAATAGAAGTTGGGATATTGAGTATTAGTGTTTGATAATAATGGTTTTAGGGTTGGGTTGTTCTCATGGATCATAATTATGTTATATTTTATTGTGGGTCACATTAATTGTCCATTTATGTTTTGAAACTTACTATAGGATTGATATTAGTGGATTCTAATTTTGTTGAGTGAGGCAAATATAATTCAAAGGTGGTTTTGGTTTTCTGTTGACACATGGATAAAAGTGTCCAGCTAATGGATTGTTACTAGGAAATAACTAGATATGGGATCCAATAATGATTATTTGGAAATGATTATTTTATTAGTAATTGATGGGAATGAATTAAGGGTTTTAATCATTTTTATGACTGATTAAGAGATTCAATGAAACAAAATAGCAGGGTGGATGGGTAAAATTATTGTTGGTACTCCCAGAATAGTATTATAATAAGTGTTATGAAGTGAGGATTTATTTTATAGGTGTGATATTGGTTATATGACAATGGTTTTTTGGAGATAATGGTTGGGAGATACTCAGTTTTGGAATAAAGTGAGTGATGGTATGGAAAATACTAACGACGTTGACCATGAGAGTACATCATCAATGGGGAGATAATTCCTAAATCTCATTAGGAGTTAGGTGTCATGTTGTAGTGTTTGGAACCAGTTTTTGTGGTGGGGAATGAATCAATAATAATATAAAGGAATATAGTACAATAGGTTTATGAATGGCCTATTTAGTGTCTCAATGAGTATTGCGACTCAAATGTTGGCATGGGAATGTCATTTGTGGAAAGTCATCTGACAAGTGCTCAGGGGTGTTGATAAGAATATTTGAATTGATGGTGGGGTCTACATGACCATAACTAGTAAAAGATAAATTAATGTATCATTCACTATGTTTTAGTGACACAAAATATCCAATGGAGATTCACACCAAGACTCATCAGTTATGAAAAGTGTTATAGTGGGAAGATTATAATGCACCTAAATAATTCATTGTAATAGAGTTAGAAGAGAAAAGAGTTTAGGTATATAAAACTAGAAACATTTTGAATAATTTGTTATGTATTATGAGATAAAATTTGGGTCCATATTTTAAATGTTTAAAATATTTTTTTCATAGTGTTTTCCTAGACAGAGGAGGCTCAAGTTGTGTTTTAGGGGGTTAGAAAATGGAAAATTAGATGGTTATGTAAAAATAGGTCTTCAATAAACTAGATTGGTGCATTTCTATGACCAGTGGAAGGAAACAATTTTCATAGGGCCATAGGTTGGCTAGTGTTTGTCACTGGGCACCAAGTAGGGTAGTTGGTACCTAGTTTGTCATCAAGTGGATGGTGTTGGAGACCAAGTACAACATGCACCCCTGAACAATTTTTTCTAGGGAAAACATTTTTCTAATTTTAGAGGTTTTATTTTAAACACATTTTGTGGTTATTAGATATCATTCTTTCAAATCAATGGGGGATACCCATATATTGATTCTCATACCCTTTATATTTTCCCTTTGATCCATGATAACCGAGGATGGATTTCTTCTCCTATAAGAAGAGTTAATGGACTTTTTTCATCTTCTTCTAAATTAATCACTATAACTATGATTTTTAGAGTTTATATAAGGTATTTTAGACTTATTAAATTGGTTCATTGTTGAATTGATACCCACATTAGCAGATATTTTCAACATGGAAATTGGATTTCCCAAAAGGTAACTATTTATATTTCCATGTGGTTTCACTTGAGGTATGTGACTACATTGATCTAATTTATATTCGTGTTAACTAAAGATGAAATTTGTTATTTTAATGATGTTGGATATTGGTGTTTTTGTTAATAATGAGATTAGAGATGTGTTGAGGGTAGTGTGTACCACATTTCTTGATATTTAGTCTATAGAGGGTTTTCTAGGTATTTATTCTTCATTTATGCAGAAATAAATATTAATAGATTAAATATGTTAATTAATTAAAATTTTATTTTTTTAAAATAATGTTGGTTTTTAATAATTTTGTACCCACACATTTACGAATTATTCAGAATGAGTTTTGAATGAATAAAGAGAAGAAATAGATTTGGTTGTGGTAGGTGGTTCCAAAACTTGTACCTAAAATATTTGCATGTTTTCATGTGACAAGTGATTTGAAATATGAAAACATGTGTGCAATTGACATTAAATTAACAATAATTATTCATGTTCAAACAGTATGAGTATGATTAGAATATCCAGGTCCTCAATGGACCCTTTACCACTAATCAATGATGCCTCGACCATTGAAGGTCATGGGATTGAATACAAACTATGGAAAATGTGATGTGATAATCTACATAGGTAATAAACATAGTAAATTAAAATTTAATATACCTTGAATGAGTCCCTTATTCCCCAATTAATATAGTATGTGATTGATTGAGAATATTTGGATTAAAGGTATTCATATAGAAGATTGAGTTACATTATAGCTTCTTAGTTTATTAATAAGTGTTTGGGGTGAGTGTTCCTTTTCTAATTGTAAGTGTATATATGGGTGGTCATATGATTGGACTGTACTTATGTAATGATGGAAAATTTTGTGTTTATATGGTTTTTCCAGTCATGTTATCCACAGATGTGTGAGTTGTTAAGGAAGGGGTGTTTTGAAATACATAGGGTATTCATTCCAATTTTGGATTTTTGAAATTTTATAGAGTGGTTGTTTTTATATTTGATGTGAATTCTTTCCAACCATGGGAGTGATAAGGGACTAGTAGGGTGTGATTGAAACTGTCACCTGAAAAATGTTTGGATTGGGTTTCATACAAACTATGAGGTATATGTGGCTTGTAGATTGTGGTTTCTTTCAGGTTGTGTGTTATTATAGCCATGAATATATTGTGAATTGAAAACTTTACTTGGGATATAAAATGATGATTTTGATATTGGATAAAAAGGATGCCTCTTACGGACATTGTGATACAGGTTAGACATGATGTCTCTCATGTTAGTGGTTAATTATGTTGATATGATAGGATATGGGACATTTCTCAGGATGTTATGCCTAATCATTATTAAAGTTATATGTTTAGACTTCACAGCAACATTATCCAAAGTATGTATGGTCAATTAATGATGGATTACGTAACACCCATAGTCATGATGGGTGTTATGTATATCATTTTTTATTTATTTATTTTGAGAATATAACATTTTTATTGCATTATATATACGAGTATTGTTAATAAAACTATTAGTGGTGGCTCACTGAGTTGTACTTGCACCCTACCTGGGAGGCTCTAAGAATTTGGTACACATAAAGGCCTATAACTTTTTTAATATGTACGGTAGATTATTTCTATTGAATGATTGACCTAGATAGTGTAGACGGATCCAGGATATGGGACCAGATTAAGAATTGGGTCCAGATGGTGATTATTTTCTTTTTTTCTATTTTATTCTTCATTATATATGGTTTTTCCAGGGTATATCTTCTTTGTGTATTCTTAATTCATTTTACACTTGTTTTATATTATTATGTTGCATACTATTTCTTGGTATTAACTATTGGTTGGATATATAATTATGATCATTCCTTTTTTATTCAATTGAATATTGTGATGATTTATTATATCTATATTCTTTTGGGTTTTATGGTAGTCTATACTAGTGTGTATAGTTTCTTCATGGTACAATAACATAACCTCACTATCTATTTGTTGGTTCTTTCATATGGTAAGGTTTTTTTGAAGTTAAATGGTGATATGGTTTAGTTACAAACTAGGTGATCTTGTTTGGGATGTTACAACATGTACACAATTTTATTCCCATTTTTATAAAATGAAATGATATGTATTTCTACATTTTGAAAGGTATGGTAGGTTATGTTGTAAAAATAAAATAAATATTAATTTAGGTATAACCCCGTACCATAGTCTAGGTTAGGATTCATTCCATTATAAAAGATTAGGTTTGGTTTCCAACTACTGTAAAAGGATATATCAAGTGAATGTTTGTATCACTAGAGATGTTAGTGAGTATGTGATGAGTTTATAGAGGATTTAACTAAGAAACTATAAATTTATTATGCACATATTTTTTATATTTTCTATACACATTTATACCCAATTTCAAAATTTTGTCTTGTCTAATTGTCAAATTTTATATCCATCATATTATATGCTGAATGTTTTCAATTACACTTATTGTGTGTGAATGAAAATGCATACCTAATTTATATTGTCATCACCATTATGGGATCTAACAATTAGTATAAGAGATTAACCATTGAATATCTATTTATTTTAACTATATATTTCATGTAGAATTCAGATTTACTTTTGAAAAAATCTTTTTCTATAGAATATAAAAATTATAAGTTATTTAATACTAGACTATTAATATGAGACCATATTTTTTTTCAATATTAGAATTATAACACAACATCCCGGTCCACAAGATCTATGTTAGAGTGGTAAAAGGCCTTAGTGTTCCACTCCACATGCAATATGTTTTCAAATATTATCGCGGTCCTAAATAAAAAATTATTTGGAATGTGCCCTTGGTATTAGGTAATTATGAATATAACGCATATTTTAGGTAGTAATAATCAATAAATACACAATATAAAATCTTATTGATGAGATAAAACTGTTCGGAATAACATATGATATTTAAAATAGATACATATTAATTAGAAATCAACAATAAAAGGTTTCCAACATGACTTGGATTAATAAATGTGTTATAAAAAAGGAAAGATTAATTATGATTTATAGCTATTAAAAAATCCTACAAAGCCCTAGAATTTCTTTTATCCTTGTTAGCTCCACATACATAGCATCCTAAAATAGGTCCTTCTCCCTTAGTAGGATCAAGGAAAACAAAGTCTGCACACACACCAGGTGACCATGTAAGGTGTGATTAATAAAACTATGTAGGAAACAAACACTATATATTTAGAAAACTTTTATATGATATATGAGGTTTCACACACTTATAGTTATAAATAAATTAATTAAATGAAAATATATATCAATATTGGCTCTTCATTCTGTAAACATACTTCAATGAACCCCAAACACAAATACATTGACTCCATGTAAGATTAAGAGTAATTTAATTCCTTGAGTGAATATTAGAACAAGACTAGTACCTTCTCTCTCAAGTCACTTATCACTTCATTTCAGAAACCAAAAACCTATCACTCGGGGGTGGCCACACATAACTTTCTTGGTAGTGACACCCTATATCTAAGGGAGTTCTTACATCACCCTATCACAAGAAACCATCCTATCACTCGATATGTCATCACAAGACCTCATAAGGAGGCACAAATATATCACTCATGGTGTGGTCACATATATAAATACGCAAAAAAATTACTCAGTATTTTTCCACATTATCATATGTTCCATCAAATAAAATAGGAAATATTGATACAATGATGAGACAAAATTTTATAGATCCACTCACTATCCCCAAAAAGACATTGTATACCCAATGATGCCACTAGGATAACCCATTATCCACTCCTAACTCAACCCATAAAGGTCTTGTACACTATGTATACATCATCAACTAATATCTTTACATTTAAAAGAATTTATCACCCAAACCCTATACTAAACCTATGGCTCCCAATGCTTAAACTGAGAATAGATAACTCATACTAATCCCAAGAAACCAAATCATATAACTCTACTTCAATACATATCACAAGGTTTCGTTTCATTTCACCCAATCCATTTAACAGAAACTCATCCTCAAAGGGTCCAAATACATTAATCTACACACAGCTAACCACTTTGATACCCAAGACAAAAAAATTAAGCAACACACACACCTGTATGTATATAAACCCATTCAACCACATAAAAATTTCAGATCATGGTAAGAACTAATTGGATTCATTTATAATCAAATGAATCATTTTTTTATAATTGGAAGGAAATAGAAAGATAACCTAGTGAGATGGAGGAAATGTTGTAGCTCTCTTTGATGATTCTTGGAAATCTTGTCCCCTTCGAACATCCAAAGGGATTGAATATATTCTATTATGATAGAGATCATCTTTTTTATTAAAAAACATAATTTAATTTGAAGAATACTAAGGATTGTGAATATGGGAAGGGTCTCTCTTCTTTCTCTATATATATTCCTATTTCCTCAAATATAGAGATTCAAAAAGAATCATCCATAAAGCGGATAATGATCATGTAAAATCATTGGATGGTGTTGTTTTAAAATGGATTGAACCTTATAATTATTCTTCAATTTCTAACACCTCATGTCTAAAATCATGGAGCCTTTAAAATTTGGTAACCTAGTAGATTTTTTATAAAATATTTGGGGATTTAAAATATTCAATTGAGTATCTAATGGTCATGCTTTTTTTCATCCTCTATTTCATAAAGTGAAATGGAAAATATTAGCATGGAGTTCTACATTTATTAATCTTCATTCAAGTATCCCGAAATTTCATGATTGGAACTTAAATTTCATACCAAATGACATTGAATACACATTCAAAAAACTATTGAAAAAAATAAGTGGATAAAATTGATTTTTATGGATTCTAGTTATCTTTTTTTCATTTATTATCCAATATGCATGATAATTATGATGGGAACATTAACTGAATTTGTTAGTTTCAGTCACTTTTCTATGAAATTAATTACAGTTGTTTGATGTTCAACATGATTTATAAAATTTTTATCTACATGCCTGAGGATGAAATCCACCTCAGAATTCAAAATGAATCATTACCCTTTATTGTGATGCTTTTCAAATAATTGGTCAGTCAAGGGATAACTCCATGGGTGATCTATTTTGTTAGAATTATTAATAATCATTATAATTTTAGTAACATTTTTTATTAATGTCGATAATCCCAATAAATAATGGGATGACAATTATAGGGGTTGTTTTTTTATTGGGGTTTCCTTTAATGTGGCATTAACTAGGGATATATGGGTGATATTAATGATGATAAAAATATATATTTTCAGGAATAAAAGGATGTTTTTATATAAAACGATGTGGAATTTAACCTATAGTATGAACAAATAATGGTCTCTTATAATAATAATAAGGGGAATACCAAGTTGGATTCTTCTATATGAAAATCTAAAAAATACTAAATTAATTTTTTCACAAGAATTGTATGTCTGCCACTACGATGAATAATGTGAATTATTTTCATCCATGAAAAACAATATGACTTGAAATTATTGAATCTAATTTGAATTATTCATGATGAATCTTGAATTTAAATGAGTCATTGGTTTTTACTCTTCTAAATTTGACTTTAGACATGCAGTGCATCAGTTTGATGATGATAAACCATATTTAATTCCTCTAGATATCAGTAAATCCCCTATATAATAAACATTTCATGATGATAGGAATCACTGGAGTTAGGTACTGGCTTTACAAAATACCCTTAATAGTGAAAAATTAAATCTTTTAATCCTCGATCCACTTATTTTGAGGGTGGAGGTTGCTGTTGAAATTGCACCCATTGGTGGTAGGTAAATCCTCACTATTCAATCATCATGTATTCCAAAAATCCTACATGATTTCATATTTCTCTTCTATATTGACTAGTGTAGGGGATACAAATTGGATGTCCCTTTGGCTAGTATAGAAAATGGGGTTAGGTTTTCAGTGATCAAGGATTCTGGGAATCCAATTTTGAAAAATTCTTATTTAAAAAAAGGTTTTAAATATTTTCTTGTGAGATATGATCATGATCTTATTACAAAGGATAAATATCTTAAGAATGGACTAGGGTTGGATTCTCTTCCAGAATAGGGTACAAAATTAAAAGATACTCCTCCTTTGGATAGAAATTATAATAGTGTTATGTGATCTGAAAAGGAAGTTAATAGGAATCCCATTTTGGAGAATGACAAGGAAAAAATTCAATACTATAATGATCTACTGAATACTTTGATAATATTATTAATATGAAGGATAAACATATAGTGAATGTAATTACTCAGAATTCTTGTGAGTTTATTGCATCAGGTTTTAGTGATGTGGATGGTCATGTAAATTTTCATGTATTTTTAGCTGAAGAGATGATCGATGATGTTGATGCTAGACATCTAGATTATCTATGTAGATCATGGATATTGGTTGGAACATGGAGAATGTAACAACCCGAAATTTTGAATAAATATTGTTTCCTAATTTTATGTGTTATTTTATTTTTATACTCAACAAAAATGTTTCATTTGATAACATGAGTATAATTAAAATGATACTGTTGTTTTTTGACTGTTATATGACCATTGGTCAATATGACCACTGGAAACTAAACGTTTTGATTATTGTCTCTAAATACAAGTAATCTTGGTTAATTAATATAGAAAGAAGATTCGATGGCCTCACCCAGTAGTCTTGGACCAATCGAAGCCCATCACCCAGTAGTCTTGGACCAATCGAAGCCCATCTAACAGAACTTGGGAAGGAGGTAGCATCACTGGGCTTTGCTCTGGACCAAACCCAAGCTGAACTCCATCGTATAAAGCTAGAACGAGATCGCCTTCGTGAGAAGTTCAAACTGATAGAAATTACCACCTGTGCGATGTTGGCCGAGCCTCCCTCGGATTCTCTAACCTTAGCACACCTTACACTTAGGTCCTATGCTGGTGTGATAAGGGGCTATGTAAGGAGACCGTAACTGCCTTGTGTAATCCTTTGTTTTAAATAAAAATTGGGATTTCTTCTTATGATGAAGTTTATGAATTTTCAAATGACCGGATAAATATAGTATTCATATTTTTGATGAATTTTAGAAAAAGGATATTTTAAAAATGGTTGTGTAAACCATAAATAATTAAAAATGTGTAATGATTTTCGAAAAATGGTCTTCTACAATTATGTTCAGTACGAAATTTAGAGTCTAATAAGATCAACTTAATTTTTGATGAATAGTAAATTATGAATAGTGATTTTATGATTAGGATTAGTAATGTGTCTAAATGGATTAGTAATCTCACTTAAAGAAAGTATTAATATAATCTAGTCACCTTGATTTAGTAATGTGATTCAATAAAATGGTTAAATAATGGTTTCATAAATTATTATCCAAGTATTAGTTTTTTCAGGTGAATAGTGTTTTTAAATTAAAAATTTAATTAAAAATATTTAGATAATTATTTTTATAAAACGGATCTCATTTTTGAACTCAGAGCACCGATATTATGCTATGGTAATTTTTGTGGTTTTTTTCTGAAAAAAATGAATTTTCGGTGAATAGTGTTTTATTTAAAAATTAAATTAAAAATATTTAGAAAAATATTTTTATAAAATGGAGTTCATATTTGTAATCCGAGCGTTGATATTTGGTTAAGGTGAAATTTTGGGATTATTCTGAGAAAGTTGAATTTTCGATGAATAGTGAAAATACAGTTTTTAAGTTACGGGTGTATAATGACATCATTAAATGATGTATTAAGTTTTTAATCAATATGTTCGAATTATGAATAGTGAGATAAGGTATGAGGTCTCCCAAGTGGCCAATACCATGGTAAAATACCATGGGCAAGCCTGTAACACCCCGACCCCAGCTACCCAGAGCCGGTGCGTTACTTCGTAACATTGGCATGATCACAAAAATCATGCCTCGAAAGACCGATTAGTTTAGTAGCCTTGGAAACACTAGATACATTCATAAGTCTTTCATTACCTCAAAAAGTAGAAAAACTACAATAACATGGTCTTCATAGTCCACACTCATATCCTCTTCTGACTATCCCTGCAGGTCATTCATAAAATACTTCTTTACATCCTGGAAAATATTAAAACATTGAAAGGGGTGAGCTCAGATGCTCAGTAAGGATAACAATATTGCGGAAGCTTTCATAAATAAACATAAACATTTAAGGCAATGTATAACTAGAACAAAAGCCTTTTAAACATGAACATCAACATAATATGGCAAAAGTAAAATGAGATAATGCCATTTACTTCTTCACATGGATATTCTACTAGTCGAATAATCACATGCAATATCAATAACCACTTTCATAATGATGGAATGCATAATGCCAGACTATCATAACCACGTAGCAAAGTCCTCGTGCCAAGACTACAAATAAGATTTTGTCAAGGCCTCGCGCCAAGACACTAGTTTGTCTCATGAGACCTACCGATGCATCGAGGATCTATAGCGGGCTCCACCCGTCACTTATTAAGTCCAATGCATTCCTCATATGAATAGGTTTAAACATATCATAAACCATAACATAATCGTATCACATAAAACATGCATAAAGGAAACATAAAATTTCCACATTTCAATCACAAGATGTCAATACAAAACATTGATATAATAAAAACGCTTTCAAAACCATTTTCAATACCAAAATAAAAGAATGTTAAAACTTTGTATTTATTTTTCATTAAGAAAAAGTGATGGCTTGTAGAGGAAGCCGAAACTCAAATAATGGTCACGACGGCGGAGAAGTCGTTGTCGCCGCATATGTACAGAAAGAAAAACATTCCCTTTTTGTCATTTTGTAAAACGCTTCGTATAAAAAAAGATTCCTTTTGAATAAATGTAAAAGTCAAAGGGGTTTATACACCGTATAAAAGAAAGTTGTGTATAAAACCAAATATGCCTCAATGAAAGGAGATTGAGATGAAGTCCTTAAAAAGATCATTTTTAAAATAAAATTGATCTATTATGTGTATTCACTATAGGTACACATAAATAATGTAAAAATAAAAAATAGGACATAATAATATCATGACATAATTTTAAAGTAGGAGATTAACCCAAAGAATGGAAATTGGGTTAAGAAGTTCCCTTACCTTGTGTCCGACTTGACTCAACCATTCTTTAACCTCCTGAATAATAAACTAGAGTTAATATCTACCTTATTAAGAACCATTTTCAATTTCATTTTCCTTTTTATATCACTTATTACAATGTTATGAACATTATGTAATTATTTAAGTTAATAACGGTCGTTTTGTCGATCTTTGGTACTTGAGTAAACAATAAACTTCTTATAATTACAAGTTGTTCATGTGGTAGAATATCCATTATATCCAGAATTATATTCATGATTTAGATGTCATATATATCTTATATATCCAGTATATACATTCATTTATAATATTACGTAACATTTAGAGGTAAGAAATGAAATGCACCGTTCATGGAGACGGTAAGCCGTACGTACGCATGAACGCTACTTTCATTTCAATTTCATATTTAATGGAACTAAATCATAATGATATAAATTTATAATATAATTCCAGTATAATATAGTGTATAATACCATTTACTCCATCCTTTATACATCCCACATATGGCATTAACGATTCAAATCACTTTGAGGGGGCGGTAGTCCGCACCTCCTAAAATGAAATTATCACGTTTTACCCATAATGGAAATCATAAAGTATGCCATATATGAGAAATACAGAAGCATAAGTAAAACATAAACATATTATATATCATATATAAAAATAGAGACATCTTAATGGCCACCTTTGAAGGTGTTATATGAGTGTTGAACAATCATCGTTTCGTGAGGCAGAAATTCGCCATCCACAGAAACCGTATGTTCTTTAACCATTAGATGTAGGTGTGTGTAAGTGTAGATCGAATAATTCTTATAACAACATCATAGTATATTTAGGATACTGGTGTTGTTACAAAATAAATGAATAAAAAGAGTTAGGGGTTGTAGAAGAAAAATAAAACAAAACAACATTAGAAAAGACATTACCTCAAAATCGGGTAACTCTTTTTGATTTGAGCCAAAGGATTCCTTGGGAAGATTTGTGCCCAAATTGAGGCTTCTAGGAGTAATAGGGGGAAGTTGGGAGAGTATTTGGGCAGAGTTTGGCCGAGCCAAATGTCTTTAATGTGTAAATGAGGTGGGAGAGGTGGGGGCCTTTTATAAGTGGAGAGGAGGGGCACTTTTGGAAATATTGAAATATTACATTATTTCACAATGCTTTTCGGATTCTAAAGGTCCCAAACTTATATAATTCGAGGCTAAGGTGATAAGGTTTTGAAATATCCTCATCCAATAGGCTTTGGACAAGTGTAAGCCTAGTATTTTTCATTATCTTCTCATTTTATTTAAATCGTTAAATAATGAGGTCATCACTGCATCATAATGATGTCATAAATAATTTAGTTTATTTAATGTCTAAAAATTATAAAAAAAATACTATGATGTAGGAAATATTATTAGATTTCTAATGAATATTTATAGTCAAAATGTGGACATGTTTAACCCCACTTAAAAATTGTTTTATTAAAATAACTCATGTTTGTGTCAATTTAATTTTAACATTAAATAAATATATATTAATGTCATTTTCCAACCAAAGTGGCTCCATGGGATCCCCAAGATGACCCATGGGTTGTCTTGGTCGGCCATGACTCATCCAATAGGAGTAGGACAAGTGTCAAGCTCATATCATATTATTAAAACATTGTTTTTACCTTAAACTACACTAATTACCTCTAATCGCGATTAAGAACTTAAAAGTTAGTATTCACCAAAAATTATTTTAATCTCATTGAACCACATTTTACTTCTTAATGACAACCATGTATGTCGGATTTTTGAAAATCGAATCATAGAAGTGGTAATATTTCATTTAAACAAAAAATCAGTTATTTAACTACCACTTAGTGGTTTCACTATTCATCAAAAATTGAAGTTTTTCAGAACAAAGCCAAAATTTCACCCTAAGCTATAATCGATATTCCGAATCCAAAAATGATGTATATTTTACAAAATTTCAAACAAATAAGTTTCATTAATTAATTTTATAATTAATTCCCGCTGTCACAACAATAGGGTGTTTTTAAGAAACAATTTATATCAAAAGATTGGCAATTGTTTATGTCCAATTTCAATGTTAAATTAATTCTAATGACCACCATTGGATAAAATGGTAAAAATATATTCTAATTATACTTTAAAACCACTAAATAGTATAATTTATCACAATAAATTATTTTGATTAAAAAGGTTGTTTTAAGTATTTTTCACTATTCATAAAAAAGTTGGAAGTTCTCAGAAAGTTACAAAAAAATCAACTTAGGATAATTTCGAAATTACGAATACAAAAATGAAGTCCCTTTTGAAATATAAAATTTCTATAATTTTAAAAAGTGGTTATTACTATTCATAACGGCTACTTTGATTAGTCGTAGTGTTTTAGAACTCGAAGTTGCGTACAATGCAAGCTATTGCATTATTGAATGAGAAGCGTAACGTGGAAGCTCGGGGTGTTAGATTCTCCCCTCCTTCAATAAATTGTGTCCTCGCAATTTGAAATTTTTCTTTGAAAATAAAAGGTTTAAAAGAGAAAATAACTTTGAGGAAAACCCACATCGGAAA
The DNA here is from genome assembly GCA_963277665.1 of Viscum album. NCBI lineage: Eukaryota > Viridiplantae > Streptophyta > Magnoliopsida > Santalales > Viscaceae > Viscum > Viscum album. The sequence continues at coordinate 679,463,267 of OY728165.1, forward strand.
TAAGGTTAATAAATATATAACATTAAAAGAAAGAAAGATAAGTACAAAGGTCACCCGATATATCCCATTCTAGGATTCTATATAAATATGGATATGGAGGAGAAACAAACCATCAAGGTCTGATGGAGAGTTATAGAAAACAGGATTAGGAGATAGTTTAACTACAAGAAAATCACAAACTTGTGATTGGTTAAACGGTCATTGAATCCCCAGTTGGAAAAGTTAACTGACAACATTTTTGTTTTAAGTTTACTTTTATAATGTTGAGGAATTTATTTAGGAGATTTACTAAGAACGTAAGGGAATATACATACTTGTTATGTATACTTTCATTCGTTAATAAATTTTTACCACAAACCCATCTTCTACTCCAAATGGTAACGGAACTCAAAAATATTCTATGTATCCTAATTGTATAAGGTTCAAAATGTTAACACATACCATTTAGAGTAGTAAAACTATTTTGTAATAACCAGGGACTTCCTGTAGGCTAGTGGTAGGAAATAAAGGCTTGTCGCACTATAGTTGTGGGTTCGATTCCTGTAGCTTTGTCCGACGCGACGGGTTATTCTCCACCCTGTAGGTTGTCCTTTTCCTAAAACTATAGTATTATAATATTCCAAAAATAATCTTCAGAAATTCTTTAATTTTAAACAATACTATCCATGGTTCAACTTAATCCATTCCAACCTTAATAGTTATCCAAAATACCTCCGTCCAGACTTTCTCTAAAAGGTCTCTAAATTCCAAAATCAATTGTAACATCAGATTCCCCAAACAAAGAAAAGTTTCTCTTATTGTCACAAACTAAAAATATGATTACCTTAATCATATTAAAACCTTACTGAAATAAACAAGTACTGCAATACAATCCATATATATATATCACATTATTCTTATAACCAGAATATAATCCTTGAGTCCAAAAGAACCAATACATTAATTATTCCGCTTCAACTGTAGTCACAGCATAAGATTGGCCTTGATCCCTTGGCCTTTTCTGAGGTAAGTTTCCTTGACGCTTAGGACATTCATTTGCATAATTCCCTGTTTCCCTACAATTGTATCATTCAACTTTGACAGCCTCTTTCTTTCCCTTGCAATCACGAGCCTGGTGACCCTTTTCTCCACATTTATAACAAACTTCCATTCCTTTTAGGCAAGTACCAGGGTGATTCTTCACACAATTATCACATAATGGAAAATCCTTCTTTCCCTTCTTTCCCTTGTTCCCTTTATCTGTCTCTTGTTCCACCATTCTCTTCTTCTCTTGCTTTACTTTGTTGTCATAAGACTTAGAGAATTCCTTTTCTTTCTTGATAGCACACGAGACAATATCTTCGTATGATGAGAAGGATTGTGATACTAAAGCTCGACAGAGAAATGGTTTTAACCCATCAAAGAAACGATCAATCTTACTCCTTGGGTTACGTATATAATCGGCAGCATGCCTCGCTAACCTTGTAAAGTTATCCTCATACTTTGCGACATTCTCATCCTCCTTCTGCCTCAAACTCAAAAATTGCCTTTCCATATCTGCTCGATGGTCACGAGGAAAATATTTTTCTAAGAAAAGCTCTTTGAACTACCTCCATTCTATATTCGATACGTCATCATCTTCCTTTGTGTTTTGAATCAGCGACCACCACTGATCGGCATCTCCAGTGAGTCGGTAAACTGCCATGACAACCTTCTCCCTTTCACTACTCCCCAAGGCATGGAATATTTTCTCTAAGGAATTTATCCATTGCTCAGCTACTATAGGATTTGTACTCCCATTGAAGGTTGGTGGTTGTTGCCTCATGAAACGGTCTAGCATTGATCCTCCACGCGGTGGATCAGGGTGCTCCATACGGGTAAGGTTATTATTCATAACCTGAGTAAGTTGTCCCAGTATGGTGATTAGCTGATCGGCACTGGTTGCATCACCAGCCCCACTATAATTATCTTGAGCAGGAGGGCAATCCCTACATGGAGTGCGTGCATTGATACGGTTTCCATTTCTTCCACTAGGCGTCATTTCTAAACAATGGCATAAACTAGATCAGTTTGTGAATCAAAATACATAATCCCATACTTATAAAACACTTAACATAAATTTAACTATTTATGGATATAATCCATAATCATAAAAATGTATTCTTTTAGGAAGTATATACTCATAATCCCTTCATAATGTTTTGTAATGAAAATGAGTGTTATCCTAAGCATATCCCCCGGGAGTGTCGTAACCAAGAGTGCAGCAAGGCCCGTTGTCGTGCACCAGTTCCCGTTCAAGTCTAGCTCAAATCGGTGTTTTCGGTTTTTACCCCTAGGAACATCTGTGCCAGAGCCGCCTCTACCTGCTCGTATCCAGATAGGGATGTATTGCTCGGAAAACTCACAAAATCTCTACAATACCAAAATTCTAGGAAGTTTTTCTATACTAGTCCTCAAAGTTCATCTTAGGTCTATGTTCCTTAATCAGAGTTTATCTAAATCTAGCTTCCAAGGTTTGTACTAAACTTCCTCTGATACCAACTGTAACGCCCCGACCCCAGCTACCCAGAGCCGGTGCGTTACTTCGTAACATTGGCATGATCACAAAAGATTAAGTCTCGAAAGACCGATTAGTTTAGTAGCCTTGGAAACACTAGATACATTCATAAGTCTTTCATTACATCAAAAAGTAGAAAAACTACAATAACATGGTCTTCATAGTCCACACTCATATCCTCTTCTGACAATCCCTGTAGGTCATTCATAAAATACTTCTTCACATCCTGGAAAATATTAAAACATTGAAAGGGGTGAGCTCAGATGCTCAGTAAGGATAACAATATTGCGGAAGCTTTCATAAATAAACATAAAAATTTAAGGCAATGTATAACTAGAACAAAAGCCTTTTAAACATGAACATCAACATAATATGGCAAAAGTAAAATGAGATAATGCCATTTACTTCTTCACATGGATATTCTACTGGTCGAATAATCACATGCAATATCAATAACCACTTTCATAATGATGGAATGCATATTGCCAGACTATCATAACCACGTAGCCAAGGCCTCGTGCCAAGACTACAAATAAGATTTTGTCAAGGCCTCGTGCCAAGACACTAGTTTGTCTCATGAGACCTGCCGATGCATCGAGGAGCTATAACGGGCTCCACCCGTCACTTATTAAGTCCAATGCATTCCTCATATGAATAGGTTTAAACATATCATAAACCATAACATAATCGTATCACATAAAACATGCATAAAGGAAACAAAAAATTTCCACATTTCAATCACAAGATGTCAATACAAAACATTGATATAATAAAAATGCTTTCAAAACCATTTTCAATACCAAAATAAAAGAAAGTTAAAACTTTGTATTTATTTTTCATTAAGAAAAAGTGATGGCTTGTAGAGGAAGCCGAAACTCAAATAATGGTCACGGCGGCGGAGAAGTCGTTGTCGTCGCATATGTACGGAAAGAAAAACACTCCCTTTTTTTCATTTTGTAAAACGCTTCGTATAAAAAAATATTCCTTTTGAATAAATGTAAAAGTCAAAGGGGTTTATACACCGTATAAAAGAAAGTTGTGTATAAAACCAAATATGCCTCAATGAAAGGAGATTGAGACGAAGTCCTTAAAAAGATCATTTTTAAAATAAAATTGATCTATTATGTGTATTCACTATAGGTACACATAAAGAATGTAAAAATACAAAATAGGACATAATAATATCATGACATAATTTGAATGTAGGAGATTAACCCAAAGAATGGAAATTGGGTTAAGAAGTTCCCTTACCTTGTGTCCGACTTGACTCAACCGTTCTTTAACCTCCGGAATAATAAACTAGAGTTAATATCTACCTTATTAAGAACCATTTTCAATTTCATTATCCTTTTTATATCACTTATTACAATGTTATGAACATTATGTAATTATTTAAGTTAATAACGGTCGTTTTGTCGATCTTTGGTACTTGAGTCAACAATAAACTTCTTATAATTACAAGTTGTTCATGTGGTAGAATATCCATTATATCCAGAATTATATTCATGATTTAGATGTCATATATATCTTATATATCTATTATATACATTCATTTATAATATTACATAACATTTAGAGGTAAGAAATGAAATGCACCGTTCATGGAGACGGTAAGCCGTACGTACGCATGAACGCTACTTTCATTTCAATTTCATATTTAATGGAACTAAATCATAATGATATAAATGTATAATATAAATCCAGTATAATATAGTGTATAATACCATTTACTCTATCCTTTATACATCCCACATATGGCATTAACGATTCAAATCACTTTGAGGGGGCGGTAGTCCGCACTTCCAAAAATGAAATTATCGCATTTTACCCATAATGGAAATCATAAAGTATGCCATAAATGAGAAATACAGAAGCATAAGTAAAACATAAACATATTATATATCATATATAAAAATAGTGACATCTTAATGGCCACCTTTGATGGTGTTATATGAGTGTTGAACAATCATCGTTTCGTGAGGCAGAAATTCGCCATCCACAGAAACCGTATGTTCTTTAACCATTAGATGTAGGTGTGTGTAAGTGTAGCTCGAATACTTCTTATAACAACATCCTAGTATATTGAGGATACTGGTGTTGTTACAAAAGAAATTAATAAAAAGAGTTAGGGGGTTGGAGAAGAAAAATAAAACAAAACAACATTAGAAAAGACATTACCTCAAAATCGGGTAACTCTTTTTGATTTGAGCCAAAGGCTTCCTTGGGAAGAGTTCTGACCAAAGTGAGGCTTCTAGGAGTAAGAGGGGAATGTTGGGAGAGTATTTGGGCAGAGTGTGGCCGAGCCAAATGGTTTTAAAGTGTAAATGAGGTGGGAGAGGTGGGGGCCTTTTATAAGCGGAGAGGAGGGGCACTTTTGGAAAGATTGAAATGATACATTATTTCACAATGCTTTTCTGATTCTAAAGGTCCCACACTTATATAATTCTAGGCTAAGGTGATAAGGTTTCGAAATCTCCTCATCCAATAGGCTTTGGAAAAGTGTAAGCCTTGGATTTTGCTTTATCTTCTCATTTTATTTAAATCGTTAAATAATGAGGTCATCACTGCATCATAATGATTTCATAAATAATTTAATTTATTTAATGTCTAAAAATTATAAAAAAATACTATGATGTAGGAAATCTTTTTATATTTCTAATGAATATTTATAGTCAAAATTTGGACTTGTGTAACCCCAATTAAAAACTGTTTTATTAAAATAACTCATGTTTGTGTCAATTTAATTTTAACATTAAATAAATATATATTAATGTCATTTTCCAACCAAAGTGGCTCCATGGGGTACCCAAGTTGACCCATGGGTTGTCTTGTTCGGCCATGAATCATAAAATAGTAGTAGGACAAGTGTCAAGCTCATATCATATTATTAAAACATTGTTTTTACCTTAAACTACACTAATTACCTCTAATCGCGATTAAGAACTTAAAAGTTACTATTCACCAAAAATTATTTTAATCTCATTGAACCACATTTTACTTCTTAATGACAACCATTTATATTGGATTTTTGAAAATCAAATCACAGAAGTGGTAATATTTCATTTAAACAAAAAATCAGTTATTTAACTACCATTTAGTGGTTTCACTATTCATCAAAAATTGAAGTTTTTCAGAACAAAGCCAAAATTTCACCCTAAGCTATAATCGATATTCCGAATCCAAAAATGATGTCTATTTTACAAAATTTCAAACATATAAGTTGCATTAATTAATTTTATAATTAATTCGTGCTGTCACAACAATAGCGTGTTTTTAAGAAACAATTTATATCAAAAGATTGGCAATTGTTTATGTCCAATTTCAATGTTAAATTAATTCTAATGACCACCATTGGATAAAATGGTAAAAATATATTCTAATTATACTTTAAAACCACTAAATAGTATAATTTATCACAATAAATTATTTTGATTAAAAAAGTTGTTTTAAGTATTTTTCACTATTCATAAAAAAGTTGGAAGTTCTCAGAAAGTTACAAAAAATTCAACTTAGGATAATTTCGAAATTACGAATACAAAAATGAAGTCCATTTTGAAATATAAAATTTCTATAATTTTAAAAAGTGGTTATTACTATTCATAACGGCAACTTTGATTAGTCGTAGTGTTTTAGAACTCGAAGTTGCGTACAATGCAAGCTATTGCATTATTGAATGAGAAGCGTATCGTGGAAGCTCAGGGTGTTACAAAGCCCATGGTTTTGCCAAAACCACTAATGAGGTGTCCCTTTGCCATTAATGCCTTGTCCCCTCACTTTCCCTATAAATACCAATCCATCATCTCATCCATTCAACTCCCCACTCTCCCCCAACGAAGTTCTAGTCTCATTACCTCCCAAGGAGTCCTCCCATGGTGCCCCCAAGCCCTCAAGATACCAAACATTTAGTTTTAAGAGTTATGTTTTAAGGTAAGGGATCCGACCTCTCTCTTTCATTTCAAGTAATCTCTTTTATGTCATTCCTTTTATGCTCCATGTTCTTATGTTGAAGGATGTTCTTTTATACTCCTCTTACTGCCCTTTTCATGTTCATATAATGATATATCCTCTCTTACTCTCATTATTTCGTTTTATTATGTTTTAAGTGGCGCCGTTACGCTGTCGAAATTTTTGTAACAGATTCTTTCTCCCTTCTCATTTTCCAAGATATATTTTCATGTAAAGTATTTTAAGTTCCTTTTTATTATGTTGGGGTATGATCTCTAAATTTATCATTCTGATGTTTCATGATCATATGATGAGAGAACCCATTTGATCTCTTCAATTCAGTATTTTGATGTTTTAAAGTGGCGCCATTAGGCTGCAGAATTTTGAAGTGGTTCTTCACCCTTCTCGTTTTGAAGTTCTACTTTCATGTCAATTCTTTCAAGTTCCTTTTTGTTATATTGGGGTATGATCTCTATATCTATCATACTGGACTCTTAATTTCATATGATGAGAGACCCCATTTTATCTCTTCAATTCAGTATTTTGAAGTTTTAAGTGGCGCCGTTAGGCTACCGAATTTTTAAGTGGTTCTTCACCCTTCTCGTTATGAAGTTCTACTTTCATGTCAATTATTTCATGTTCCTTTTTGTTATGTTGGGGAATTATCTCTATATCTATCATACTGAACTCTTATGTTCACATGATGAGAAACCCTATTTGATCTTTTCAAATCATTTTTGTTGAAGTTTAAGTAACGCCGTTAGGATGCCGAACTTTCATAAGAGAAATCTAATTTTTTTCTTCCTTCCATCTTTTTCATTTCAAATGGTATGTCCTTGAAATTTCATTACCATGATCATGTATCCTTCTTATTCTGTCCATCTACTGTTTTATGGGTCATTTATTAATGTTTGACCCATTTTCCCTCTCTTTTTAATGTCTTCTAAAACCTCATAACATAGCCGTTATGCTGCAGAATTTCCGTCTCAAAATGTCTCTATCTTTTTCTAAAGTTCTTTTATATTATTAAGTGAATACTCAAAGCTCTTTCTTAAAAAGTGGTATTCACATATATACCAAAATTTTATATTTTAAATTCTGGGATTTACATACATGAGACCCACCTTCTTTTTCTGTGGGTTTTAAAGTGACGTAAAGATCATGCCTTTAAAGCAGTTTTTAAAACGTTATGATTATGAAATGAAACCCAATTATTTTATGCTATGTGGGTTATTTATGAAATGTTTGATGATGATATATGTGGCTCACATGATAATAAATGCAAATTTAAGGGTGCGCCCTGATAGCGCCCCAATGCATTGGGTAATGATGTAACCACTAGAGATTACAATTTTCACGATACCTTGGTGAATAACCTTGGTAATTTTCAAATGACACCTTGGGGATGGACCTTGGTGATATGTTCATGATTGTCTATGTTAAATGATGTAGCCACATTTTCATGTTATGAAAAATGTTATTTTTATTATGATATTCCTCTTTATTTCATTCTCATGCCTTAAAGTTCTTTTTCATGACCTTATTGAAGTATCTCATGTTCACATGTAAAATGTTTCTCTTGATTTCCTTACTGGTATTTTTGCTCACCCTTTCTTTTGATGTATGCTCCCAGGTTATGTGATGTAGTAATGAACCTAGGATGAACATGAGGAGAAGCCTTTCAAGTGTTTTAGAAGAATGTTTTATGTTTTCATGTTTAAAGTTCCTGTTTTCCAAGACACTAAACCTTAAAGATCCTCGGTTTTGTAAAATGTAATGAAAGTTTATGTGATAAAGAGGTGGGATGCTATAGTTGGTATCAAAGCATGGTTTAGTTATTTGTGGAAATTAGGATATAAAAAATCTAGGAAGAACCCTATAGAAAAGTTTAAATATAGGAAATCTTCCTGGTATTTTGGTGAGTATTGAGTAAGGGGTTTCCAAGAAAATACATCCATGTCTGGATACGAGCAGGTAGAGGTGGATCTGACATAGATGTACATAGGGGTAAAACCAAAAAACACCGCTTTGAGCTAGACTCGAACGGGAACTGGTACACGACAACGGGCCTTACTGCACTCTTGGTTACGACACTCCCGGGGGACATGCTTTGGTAAATTCATAAGCTTAGTATGAACCATTATTAATGGAACAAGGATAAAACAAAATAAAGATTCACATAAGAATATATGATCATGGATAACCTAGATTGGAACCTAGGGGATCACAAGTTAGGATATACTTTTATTCTACATGTTTATCCTTTTATGCTTAATGTTTCCTTTTCATGATTATTAGCTAAGTAAATAAGCCCCTAATTATAGTTTCTCTTCTTAGTTAATGGGGGGAAATGGAAGAACATGTCCCAAAACCCAATGTGATAGGAAATGCGACGATTGTCGTATTAATACGACAGAGGTGATTAGGGGATTAAAAGATGATTATTATTTTGGAATACGTTCACTATTTTAGGGACCCTATATGATCGAGGTAAATAGATTACTATGGTATTTTCATTGAGGAGTAAGGTTGACTTATATTTTGAAGAATCGATGAATTTATGGTGGACTTATAGTAATTTAGGTTACTTATGGGAATGATTAACCTATCTTGGGTAAAATATGTTTAGTTTAGATAATTTTTTTTATAAGATGTTAGGAGTGGATGATGTTGTTTGGAGATGAAAAATGAAGTTTATTTTGGAAGACTATGTTATCAAATCCTTCTTGTATTTGGGTTTCAATCTTGGTTTGGTTTATTTTGAGGAATTTTAAAGACCGTTATTTATGGGATGGTGTGTGATGAACTTTGGGTATTACCATGGAACATTGAAGATTTAAAATTAGTTTCCATTCCTATGGGAGTCTTCCTTTTTGAAGAGTTGTCTAACCTTACCCTTTCTGTTTTTGGGATAATGTTTAAAGATAGAAGAAATAGTTAGTTAACCTTGTGGATTATGTGATTATCTAGAAGATGATTCTTGTGTTTTGATGAGACCAAGTAGTTTTGAATGCTCATCGTTTGGGAGAAAAGATTAGTTTTGGTAGAAACTTATTAAAGGGTGAAACTCAACATGAAGTTAGATATATTTCCTTATGTTTTTGTTCTATGTTGTAAATGAATTCCTCAAAATTATGAAAAGGAACGTAAAACAAAAACGTTGTTGGTTTATGTTTCCTACTACGTAATCAAAGATCGTTTACACACATCATAAGTTTGGGATTTTCTTATGGTTAACTTTCTCCTAATCATGTTCTCTGTCACTCTCCCTCAGAACATGACCCTTTGTTTTCTCCTCCATGTTCATGTTTTCTTACATGGAATCCTAGTGTGGGATAACTCGGGTAACCTTCGTACTTCCCTTTCTTTCTTTTAAAGTAATAGTTTTACTGACTCCTTTTCCAATGTGGGACATTCAATGAAATTTCAAAACCTAATTTTAAAAAATTGCAAGGACGCAATTTTTTAAGGGGGGAAGATTTTAACAACCCGAAATTTTGAATAAATCTTGTTTCCAAATTTTATGTGTTATTTTATTTTTATACTCAACAAAAATGTTTCATTTGATAACATGAGTATAATTAAAATGATACTATTTTTTTTACTGTTATATGACCATTGGTCAATATGACCATTGGAAACTAAACGTTTTGATTATTGTCTCTAAATACAAGTAATCTTGGTTAATTAATATAGAAATAAGATTCGATGGCCTCACCCAGTAGTCTTGGACCAATAAAAGCCCATCTAACAGAACATGGGAAGGAGGTAGCACCACTGGGCTTTGCTCTAGACCAAACCCAAGCTGAACTCCATCGTATTAAGCTAGAACGGGATCGCCTTCGCGAGAAGTTCAAACTGATAGAAACTACTACTCGTGCGATGTTGGCCGAGCCTCCCTCGGATTCTCTCACCTTAGCACACCTTACACTTAGGTCCTATGCTGGTGTGATAAGGGGCTATGTAAGGAGACCATGACTGCCTTGTGTAATCCTTTTTTTTAAATAAAAATTGGGATTTCTTCTTATGATGAAGTTTATGAATTTTCAAATGACCGGATAAATATAGTATGCATATTTTTGATGAATTTTAGAAAAAGGATATTTTAAAAATGGTTGTGTAAACCTTAAATAATTAAAAATGTGTAATGATTTTCGAAAAATGTTCTTCTACAATTATGTTCAGTACGAAATTTAGAGTCTAATAAGATCAACATAATTTTTGATGAATAGTAAATTATGAATAGTTCTTTTATGACTAGGATTAGTAATGTGTCTAAATGGATTAGTAATCTCACTTAAAGAAAGTATCAATATAATCTAGTCACCTTGATTAAGTAATGTGATTCAATAAAATGGTTAAATAATGGTTTCATAAATTATTATTCAATTATTAGTTTTTTCGGGTGAATAGTGTTTTTTAATTAAAAATTTAATTAAAAATATTTAGATAATTAGTTTTATAAAACGGATTTCATTTTTGAACTCAGAGCACCGATATTATGCTATAGAAATTTTTGGGGTTTTTTTCTAAAAGAAATGAATTTTCGGTGAATTGTGTTTTTATTTAAAAATTAAATTAAAAATATTTAGAAAATTATATTTATAAAATGGGGTTCATATTTGTAATCAGAGCATTGATATTTGGTTAAGGTGAAATTTTGGGATTATTCTGAGAAAGTTAAATTTTCGATGATTAGTGAAAATACAGTTTTTAAGTTACGGGTGTTTAATGACATCATTAAATGATGTATTATGTTTGTAATCAATATGTTAGAATTATGAATAGTGAGATAAGGTATGAGGTTTCCCAAGTGTCCAATACCATGGGAAAATACCATGGGGAATCCCATGGTTTTGCCAAAACCACTAATGAGGTGTCCCTTTGCCATTAATGCCTTGTCCCCTCACATTCCCTATAAATACCAAGCCATCCTCTCATCCATTCAACTCCCCACTCTCCCCCAACGAAGTTCTGGTCTCATTACCTCCAAAGGAGTCCTCCCATGGTGCCCCCAAGCCCTCAAGGTCCCAAACTTTGAGTTTTAAGAGTTATGTTTTAAGGTAAGGGATCCGACCTCTCTCTTTCATTTCAAGTAATCTCTTTTATGTCATTCCTTTTATGCTCCATGTTCTTATGTTGGAGGATGTTCTTTTATACTCCTATTACTGCCCTTTTCATGTTCATATAATGAGAGATCCCCTATAGCTCTCATTATTTCGTTTTATGAAGTTTTAAGTGGCGCCGTTAGGCTGCCGAAATTTTTGTAACAGATTCTTTCTCCCTTCTCATTTTTCAAGATCTATTTTCATGTAAAGTATTTCAAGTTCCTTTTTATTATGTTGGGTTATGATATCTAAATTTATCATACTGATCTTTCATGATCATATGATGAGAGACCCCATTTGATCTCTTCAATTCAGTATTTTGATGTTTTAAAGTGGCGCCGTTAGGCTGCTTAATTTTTAAGTGGTTCTTCACCCTTCTCGTTTTGAAGTTCTACTTTCATGTCAATTTTTTCAAGTGCCTTTTTATTATATTGGGGTACGATATCTATATATATCATACTGGACTCTTATGTTCATATGATGAGAGACCCCATTTTATCTCTTCAATTCAGTATTTTGAAGTTTTAAGTGGCGCCGTTAGGCTACCGAATTTTTAAGTGGTTCTTCACCCTTCTCGTTTTGAAGTTCTACTTTCATGTCAATTCTTTCAAGTTCCTTTTTGTTATGTTGGGGAATTATCTCTATATCTATCATACTTAACTCTTATGTTCACATGATGAGAAACCCTATTTGATCTTTTCAAATCATTTTTGTTGAAGTTTAAGTAACGCCGTTAGGCTGCCGAACATTCATAAGAGAAATCTAATTTTTGTCTTCCTTCCATGTTTTTCATTTCAAATGGTATGTCCTTGAAATTTCATTACCATGATCATGTATCCTTCTTATTCTGTCCATATACTGTTTTATGGGTCATTTATGAATGTTTGACCCATTTTCCCTCTCTTTTTAATGTCTTCTAAAACCTCGTAACATAGCCGTTATGCTGCAGAATTTCCGTCTCAAAATGTCTCTATCTTTTTCTAAAGTTCTTTTATATTATTAAGTGAATACTCAAAGCTCTTTCTTAAAAAGTGTTATTCACATATATACCAAAATATTCTATTTTAAATTCTGGGATTTACATACATGAGACCCACCTTCCTTTTCTGTGGGTTTTAAAGTGACGTAAAGATCATGCCTTTAAAGCAGTTTTTAAAACGTTATGATTATGAAATGAAACCCATTTATTTTATGCTATATGGGTTATTTATGAAATGTTTGATGATGATATATGTGGCTCACATGATAATAAGGGAAAATTTAAGGGTGCGCCCTGATAGCGCTCCAATGCATTGGGTAATGATGTAACCACTAGAGATTATAATTTTCACGATACCTTGGTGAATAACCTTGGTAATTTTCAAATGACACCTTGGGGATGGACCTTGGTGATATGTTCATGATTGTCTATGTTAAATGATGTAGCCACATTTTCAAGTTATGAAAAATGTTATTTTTATTATGATATGCCTCCTTATTTCATTCTCATGCCTTAAAGTGCTTTTTTATGACCTTATTGAAGTATCTCATGTTCACATGGAAAGTGTTTCTCTTGTTTTCCTTACTGGGATTTTTTCTCACCCTTTCTATTGATGTATGCTCCCAGGTTATGTGATGCAATAATGAACCTAGGATGAACATTAGGAGAAGCCTTTCAAGTGTTTTAGAAGAATGTTTTATGTTTTCATGTTTAAAGTTCCTGGTTTCCAAGACACTAAACCTTAAAGATCCTCGGTTTTGTAAAATGTAATGAAATTTTATGTGATAAAGAGGCGGGATTCTATAGAGAAGGTGATGGAATCCCCACAGTCATATTGGTTTCTCCTCTTATAATAACATGAAAACTCAATATAGGTGACTTAATTGATTGTTCCTTATCTATTAATAATCTTATAATGTTCCCCTCTATACTATGGTTATTTTTTTTAATTAAAGGGACTTTATTCCTCACCTATACAAAAAAAATATATACCTAACACAATATCACCATGTATAGAAATTTGAAAACACATATAAACCAGAAATGTAGAAAACAACATTAAATACATACATTAATCTATCGATCCACTGATCCACCTTATTCACAATCATATTGGTTTGATAAGGATCATAAAGGGAAACCAAATAACATACCCTCTTCATGATGTATCCATGGTCTTACATGAATCATGAATCATATGAACATGATTTAACCATCCTTCATTGCAAACTAATTCCTTAGTCATATAGGAGTAGGATAAAGAGTGCTTCAGTTTTTGAAGGAGTCAACAATGAATTTCATTAATATCACATGAACTCATGAACAAAGACACTATCATATGTTAGTGGATCTTATAAAATAATTTTGGATTTTACTTGACTAATTATTTCATTAAATCATGAATTAGAACACCTGAGTTAATGAATTATACAATTCATGAATCGTATCAATCAATGAAACTTCTCCGTCATTTTAATTCTCATGTAATAATTCTATAATAGTGATAGAATCATGAATGATTAGTATTCAGAAACCCATATAATAATATCCCTTGGAATACTATATTCCATATGAATTGAACTATCATATTCACTGAAATCATGGGTGGATAAAGTATGTGGCATGAAATATTTATTTCTGGAAAAAATATTATTTTCTCAATCATAGGAAATAATATACCATGAATCTAATTAAAAAATTATTTAAAATAACCTTTTATGACTACCTTCAATCAGAAAATATTTTATTCAAGGAAATAACATAAAAAATTACATTTTCATTCTACCTTATAATAGCCCACACAGTCACCAAATGCGATTTTGGGAATGACATCATATATAATTTCTTTATGGAATATCATTTTCATCAATATCCCACCATCAGAAAATATTAAAATACTTTTTTCTATTTAACCATATATCACATCTTACATAAAAATATGTGAAATCATATCCAAAATGATTTTTTATATATTTAAATAAACATTTTTAATCTTTTATTATCTTCTCCAGATGTCACCTCATATGTACTACATTTCCAATACTCATGAAAACCCTTTCGATATGAACTACAATTTTTTATATGCTCTACGATTCAAAATATAACTATATTCAATTGAAAAATCTTTGATTCCTTGGTCTTTTGTATCATTGACATGAAATATATGTCCCAAGATCGATGAATGTAAGAAAAGTGCATCCTCTAAAAACCATCAATGATACTTGATCTATAAATGTATTTGGTGTGATTTCCATTAAAAATTTGTATCTATTTAGATATTTTTACTATAAATATTTCATTCTGACATGCACTATCATAAGATAACCTTTTCCAAAACATTTAGTGATTAGGGAACATGAAGTATTTCAATATCATATAAAATACTCATACATTATAAAATTTCGTAGTATAAAATATCCAAGATAATGAATAGAACACATGTCATTCATCTTTATGGAAGATCACATCACATGATCCTCTTATGAATAGATAATCATGTCATATATACTATCTAGTTGTCTCCATGAACATCCCAGTTTATCTTAATAAAGGGCCCATATGGCATGCTCTTCATATGAGAGGAAAAATCTCATCTTAGATGAGCTCTAACTAATTAAATGAGTGTAAAATAATAAACCAAAACATGATTTTCTAATCCATAATGGATTTCATAAGAAATATATCAATGTATAAATGATCTTATAATAGGTATCTCAAAAACATTAAACAGTGGGGACTCTTGTATGATCTATGCACCTCAATTATACTGAAGACACAATGTATGACAGTCCATGCAGAATACTAATTTGGACATCCAGTGAATAAAACCCAATATTTATATCTCATGAACATATTTTACATGTCATAACAGGATCATACTGATTTTAACATTGAAATTTTTTCAAAACCAATTAACACTCCATAAAAAATTAATATTGATTACTATATTTCATATTATTATAGGTCAATTATCATTAAATTTATAGAAATATATATCTATTTACACACTTATATAACCAATGATAAAGTATGATGAAATTTATTATTCCTTTAATATCATATAATTTATATTATTAAAAATATTTTTATAGAATTTAAAAAACCTCTACATAAGAACCTATTTATCATATCACATATGATAGACTATGAGACCATCTACATTTTTATTAATTATTTAATGGTTTTTATAATTCACAAAATTCTAATGTAATTCCGACCAATTTTTCTTATGACCATCAGATAAAATTCCCCCACTAAAATATTTATTAAGTAACATATATGAGGATAGATATATAAAATAATATTGTGATTAAAGATTTTGATTTCTATTTTTCAATTCCTTGAACATATTCAAACTCAATAACACCACCACATAAAATGTTAGGATGTCAACTAATATTTAATACATAGAATAATTTTTATGTTTACAATGTTATTCCTTGGAACCTATTACATCAAACATTTTCATTGAATAATAATTTTAATATTTAAATTACTATTCACTAGTATATCCTGAATTAATTTAGGAAAAAGTAACATTCAATTTTCATCTTTACTAGAATAATCTTTTAAAAAATATTGATATTAAATTTTCATGGGAACTAAAAGTAAATTTTAATTTCATATTATATAGTCACTGATCCTAAACTATTTAATATATTATGTGAAATATCATTCTTGAATTTAGACTAGTATAACCTTATATTATCAAAATATTAACTTTAATATTTTTAAACACACTCCGACTAACCTCTTTGGCATTATATCCTTGTCACATTTCTAATATAAGTTACATAAACTCATTAGTTTCTATATAATAATTTTTTTAATTTCCAGTATAAACACATTAAAAATAAACTATATTTCCCATAACCTATATGGTATTTTTTTTCATTTTGGGAAAAGTTTTCTTTTAAATGAATAATATTTATCAGAAATAGAACATCGATGGGTTTCTATAACTTCTTCCTTAATAATTTATAAAATATTTGGATAATCACTTTATCTTATAGAAACAACTTCATACATATCTCCTTTTCAAAACATGTTATAATGTTTTATGAAATATAAACTATGTTTATAAAATTAATCGTCTCATTTTGATCACAAAAAAATCACTATTAATGAATTGGTTCTCTTATCTCATAAGATAAATAAGATTAATATACGAATTAATTCCTAAGATCTATATGATCATGATATAATCATTTTATTAATATATAAACTCTTTTATAATCATTTTAATACAAACTACATGATCTTATTAATTCATCCTTTGTTTTTTATCACTAGTATATTTAAAACACTTTTAAAGTATATATTCGATATTAAATACCCTACAATGTTACATAATTTTTTTCTATTAAACTAAAACCTAGCAAGGATATTCCATGGGGTTTTATAAAAACATTTAAGTATATCAAATTATTCAATTATATAGAATCACTTCTCCATGGTGACACCTTCATGTTTCAATGATATAGACCAGATTATTGAAGAAACACTGTTAGACTCTCAAAATAATTTTATCAATATGATTTAACCATTAACCATTTTCATTAATTATATATTATTAGAAGTTATACACATATTAAATTTTCCTTTATTATCAACACTTGATAATATTGAGTACGTTTCAATAGAATTTAAATTTATTACTAGAAAAATTCCATTTGAAACAATAAATTTAATTTCTTTACAAGAATAATCTTTATGGAAACCAGTAGTCTTACCAAGTCATTAGCATACTCAATCATATTGATTATATGAATGGATAGTAAATTAATTTGGTAATTATACATCATGTTCATTTGAATACTCAAATGAATCATTATATGATTTATAAGCATATAGATTCATCGATTAAACAATATTAACACTCAATTATCTAGGAATGTACAAATAAAAAAAATGAATTTTCAATAAATTAGAACTATTATTAAGTTACCATTCATATGATTTTCTTAAATTAATCTTATCATTCAATGGATTAATTAAAAAAATAAGTTTCTGGATGATGATGACACTATCTAGAATATATTGTTTTTACATATGAGTATCATGTATTATTGTTATTTAATAAGAAATTTTTGAAATTGGATTCCACAGAAATTAGTACCCACTATAAACACATCTTATTTATTAGTAGGATAAGACCCATATTACAATAATTAATAATCCATATTTATTATTTCTCTCAACACTTAATTAGTTTGGTAGGGAAGCATCCCAATAAAATATTATACAACTCTTAGATATGGGAGTAGACAACTCCTTTTCCAATTTAGAAATTGTATAAACCCAAATACATTAAACTTTTATCTAAATGTTGTGGTTTCCCATCTCAGTGTAGCCACATAAAAACACCAAAAAAAACCTACAAAAAATACTCCTTAGGAACCATAATTTTGAAAATCCCACCCAATGGATAATCCTAGGCCACTCATTACATATGATTCATAAACAACACCATCCTAGGGTGCCTCTCTTTGATATGTTACTTCCCGATTTGATGATTAATGTCTTGATTAGTTTCACCATAGAAGAAATATAAAACTGGGTATTAAGAAGGGGATTTTATTTCCCCTTCTTATTACATATTATTCCATTTATTTATGAATTTTTCTAGTAATTTTATTTTTTGGAATCAAATTCCCACAACAAATTAAATATGTTTAAATAGTATTGATAAATAAAATTTACATAAACCACCATTTTCGCACTTAAAAATTAGTGTCAAATAATTTTAAAAAATATATAAATTCATCTCATACATAAGGTATATAAACTCTTCATTTAATGGAATTGAGATTTATTATATTTAGAGACTTAATATGAGTAATACTAGAGTAACATATTTCCAACCACACACCCCTCTAGAATAAATAATATCCTATAGGTTGGTGGGTAGTTTGACACCAACTACCTCTCTACAAGATTACCTTACTCATGAAAGAATCCAATGCATCATAACATTAATACCTATTAAGAAGAAAAAACATTCAAAAAATTGATTCAAGTTAATAACATTAACTATATACTGAGGCCAAGGAAGATAGATACTAAAACATAATTTAATGCACCTAGTATGTATTGCAGGGCATGAAAGTTTTATAATAAATAGTTTAAATTATTATATGAAATCATAAATTTATTCATTATGTATACACAATTGATAAAAATGAATAATGTTGGGAATAAAATATAAATAAATGAACACTTCAAAAATTTAAATATGAGATATAAATTGTGAAAAAATAAAACCATTCTAGGATCAACTAATCATTATATATTTATTAGTTATGAAAGTTTTATAATTACAAAAATATAAAAAATTTGTATATATTTTAATAATAAAAATTATTTTATATTCATTATATGTTTCGTTATTATAAATATATTCTATTTACATAAAATATAAACATTTTATATTATAGTATTTAATATGAAAACAATTTATATTATATATATATCATATACTTACTATAATTTAAAACTTTATCTATTCAATCATCAAAACACTTCTGATATTGTTTAAATAGTAACCCAACTAAGGCCCCCCTTTTAATTTGAAAAATTAAAACTAACTATCATAAATAGAAAAATAAAGTATTTATATTTGGACATTATGTTTTAATTAATAAAAAACATATATATTACACCTTATGGTTATTAAATAAACCAATTATTTAATTTTTTATGGTATTCCATGTAAATTGTATTTTATTTTTACCGTCTAATATTATAAAATATTTAATAATAAAGGTTATATATATATATTATTAAGAGTTTATAAACTCATTATAAATAATTAAATTTTAAACTATATATAAATTAATGAATATCCAAATATACCGTTTATCATTATCTACAAATAGTTTATAAATTATTAATTAAATTATTTATTTAAAATTAAGAAAATAATAAAATTTTCTTACTTAATCAAATATTTCGAACAAAATGATTTAATAATTCATGGTTCTATATATTATCTATTGTATTTTATGATATATGACACACATATTATGAAATACCTGCTCAATTAACCTTAATTATATTTAATTATATGTATCATATAATTTTTACAGTATGATTTTCTATTTTATGAAAACAGAACGGGAAATCATATTCCATAATATGTATAAGTTATATACTATGGATATTAGAAAGTAAATATGGATTTAATATATGATTATTATTATGATATGATGTATCATATAGTATGACTATATCACGATAAATGATATCACATACCATATAAACTAATGTAGTAAAAAATCAAGTTTTATTTTATGATTTGATGTACAATACCCAATACAATATATTACTCTTCATTCTAATGCCTGATTTCATGCATATAGAAACATCAGATTCTCTGATACCAATAATCGATTTCGTAGGGTATTAAACACCAGTTATTTAATCTATCGATTCGCATAGAAACATGGACCAAGATTAACATTAATAGAACTGTGAAGAAATGCATAAACTGGAAATGAAGGCATACTTGAAATTTATATCTTACTATAACACCCCAATATTTTAAAAGAAGAAATTTCTTTCTGATGGAATATGTGAGATGAAAGACAAAGCTTAAATAATCATCAAAATATGTTTCTCTAAATTTAATATATTCGATACCTTGTGATACACACAACCCTAAGTATAAATAATATATAACTCATTATAAAATTGATGTAAAGTTGAAGAATATGAATAGGTATAACTATATTAATAAATTTATATTATTTACACTTGAAAAAAAAATTAATTTCATATATATTTCTTATAAATAAAATAAAATCATTTGAAATAAAATGAAATGTTTTCTGAAAAAAATATTACTCTAAATGGTAGTTTCGACACCCTTTTCAAAAAACTTTTAATTTTTTTACTAAATTTGGAAAATTTATTCCAAAATATTAAATTAAATCTCAAAATTATCCGGTCAAAATTATATTAATTTTAATTTTTGATTATTTTTTGAAATTATTAATTTTTTGATTGACATTGAAAATATTAGTTTTTATTGAAAATACATATTAATTTAACGAATCTAAAAGTCCCATTTGGATGAAAATTATTTTATGAGTAAAATTATTTCAATTACATTTAATAAAATAAAATTTTGTTTTCGGCTATAAGTTTCATTTTGTAATTAGGATAGTAAATCATTCTATACATATGAAAACTTTTCATTAGAAATTTGATTTTTTATCACGCCAGTAGGATTAAGTTAAAATTAAATTCTACCACTTTTATGAATAGAATTTGAAAAAATTGATTACATATTTTGAATAATAATAATTTATGTTATATAACAGTAGAAATTTAATTTTGTTAAAAATTATTAGTAATGGCATTAAAAATTAATTACCACGGTTATGCTTAAAATAAGTTTTTCCCATTAAAAGCACTTATGTTAAAATTAATTTTCTTCACACATTGTATTATTATTTGATAAATTAGAAATTATATTTATAATAATTATTCAATTATTATCTAATATTTATCATTTCTTTTCGTAATTGATAATTCTTTTGGGTAAAAAAATAAGACAACTAGTTACAGTAGTAGGGACAAAAATGGTAAAAGTTAGTAATCATTTTGGATAAACTGTAACATATTTAAAAAAATTGTGGAGGTAGGTATTGACCATATATTACGTAAAAATATATTTATTATATTTCTAGTAACATTTGGTGACAAAAACATTCTATTATTGAATAGTTATAGCTATTTATAAAAATATCACTCCTCCTTAATTATGAAAAGGAACTTACTCCCCTAACCTATTCGCACTTCTTATGCCCTTTCTATAAAAAACGTTAAAAAATGTCTCATAAACCTCATTATAAACAATATATATATTATTATAATCTATAAAGTCCAATCATAGGGTCCATAGTAAGAGATCTAAATGAGGTTTTTCTAAGCATAGTTAATTGTCTCTACTAAGCTCTCTCTTTTTTAATTATTCTCTTAATACCATCATTCATGTACTAATAATTCCAATATAAAAAAGATTATTAAATACAATTATATTTTCTTTTGTAGATTGAATAATATATATTTTTCTCTTATTTTATAAAATGGAAAACATAACCATCGATCATGTGTACAGTGGACTACAGCCTCACATATTGATGTAATTCATTTCCCCGAACCACCTCTCACATATGTATATTATTAAATTTTTAACATATGTATTTTTATTTAAGATATAAGTACAATTTATTATTTATAACATCACATATAACTTCTTACTTTCCATTCGATGGGAATATGATAACTCTGCTCGTGTGTATGGCAGACTACCACGTCACGAAGCGATAAGATTCATTTTTCAATAATTCTTTAAATGGAAGGAATTATGAATAGTTTTGTTGATTATATATTATATATTTGATATAAAAATTATTTTTTGAAGGTGTACTATTTTTAACTTTTATTTGATTATATACATTAAGAAAATGAAAATAGTATTCTTGCATAAGCACTGCCAACCGTCTCCATGAACAATGTAACTCATTTTTATAACTATAACATTTATATATTATTAAATATACATATATAATTAATATATTTGACATTTATATCATTTATATCACTATTATTATTATTTAACCCTGATCAAAGTACGATGATTGATACAACTGATCCAAAACGTATATAAAAAATGAAGCTACGATCACCTAGAATAGTGTTAATAATAATGAATTGTTAATAAAAAGGTGATAAAAAGTTATAAGAAAATTATATATTGTATGATATATTTTTTAATGGTTATTTAAAATATTTATGATTAATATATATTTATTATTCAATATTCTAAAACACATAAAATAGGAATCGAACCTAAGATAACTATTTTTCCCATCACTTTTACTTCCATGAATCACATACCCTATTCAACAATTATTTAATTTTTATAGTTTATATACTACCAATTTGACATGATATAACATTAATGAATCTAAAATAATATTTTTTAATGTTTCAATAAATTTTATTTCCTTCATGGGGATTTCAATTCAAAAGTAATCAAAGTTATTTGGGTTTATTTAACAATATCCTTATTATCTAGGATTATTTATGATTAAGTCTCCAATATAGGATTTATATGACCTACATATGATAAATTAAGAATATTTTCTTCTCATATTCTTACTCATGTAATTTTAATATAATTTGATAATTTCCCCCTCATTGGTAATTTTAATTATTTTGGAAATTAATTCAAGAAAATATTACATTATTTATCTCTCAGCAAAAAAGCATATTATTACATATCCATGTTTTCTAAAAAAGATTTAAATTTTTTTAAAATTATAAAATAATTTTTAAAATTAGTTTTATCACAAGAATTTATTTTTAAAAAGTTATTTAAAAATAATATTAATATCATCTTCCAAATAGGTTAATTTTTTACTATTCTTATAAAAGTAAGAAATGAATGTTTTTTAACTTATACACCATGAACATATTTTTCCACCATTATGATAACTCATTTATTTAAAGATTAATTTACTATTTTGTATGGTTATTTTCAAATAAAATTAATTTCATAATTTTTTCGAAATATTTTGTTTTTAAATTTTATTTTTAAATTTTAAATGAAAATTTCCAAAATAATGTTTTTATTTAAATTTAATGGGAATTTTATTCATCAATGAAACCCCCATAATTTTAACATAGTATCCACTAGGGATATGTTTTAATGATAGAGTATTTGTTATTTCTCGATATGTTTATCACCATTTTTAATAGGATATAATATTTTGATACATTTCTCTATAGGACTTCGGTTGGTTTATCATTTTATTCATTAATTGGGGAAATTATTAGGGTTAAATACGTTAGTTTTTTAATAAGAATGTTTATATTTAATTTTTTATCCTCTTTCATGTGAGGAATTAATTGTAAATATTATGTGATGGGAGGGGCCTTCAATATCCCATGGATGTATTTTTATGACTCACGAGACAAACTAGCATGGGTATTTGACTGAGACCATTCCCATTTAAAAAATATGTATTGGAATGAGAAAATTACTATATGGTTCTGATATCTATATTATCAATTTCTTCCTTATGATGTTTTTCATTGTTGTCCATGTGGTAATTTTTTTAGTTATAATATCCATGAATAAGAATCAATATGATTTGAAAATTTATATGAAATTAAAATTTTCATCAATTATTAAAAATATATTATTCTTCATGATCATGTTATTGATTAAATGGATTTTTTTTGTTATTTAACTATTTAAATTTTCCATGACTTATATATTTATTGTACCTTTAATTGTAAGGATACCCTAAATGATCATTATAAGTTATCCCTTTTTATGTTTCTTTTCCCCAGGATGCTAAGAAGGGTTTTATGATTGATATAAAAGGATATGTTAAAGGGAATAATGTTGTTCTAAAAAAATTTAATGTTGTATTTTATGATTCCAAATTTAATGTGAATTTTAACTATGTATCTAGTCTTCCAATAATACTAAACAAATCAGTCCTTTGGGATTAAATCACTTATATATAGAACCAATATAATAGTGTAACCACCTGATCTCGGATACTAGGGTTGGGGTATTTATATTTAGTATCAAATAAATTTTATTAAAAACCTAGTAAAATAGATTTCAGAAAACATAGATTAGATAAGATAACATTATAACTAATATAGATGATAATTATTAGAACATGATAACTAATTAAATTTTATTAAGGTAAAAATTGTGTGAATTTACTTTAAATACATCCCTATCCAAATACTACAAGTGGATTTTGCTCTTCCACAAGAGTATTTGGGGGTAATAACATTGAAATTGGTTAATTGGGCCTTGACTTTATCATCACCTAGTGTATGATAATGGTCCTTACTGAAAACGTGGTTTGACACTCTAAATAGACATGGTTTGGATAATTTATTTTTGTTTTTCAATCAACATTTATGTATTTGAAAATATTTTTATAATTATAAATATTTACCAAATAACCATGATTATGGTTATGATATATTTTTTGCATAAATTCTTCATTTTAGATTATTTTTCTCACTTATTTTGGGATTATTCATTATAATATAAAATTTAATTTTAAAATATAGTATATTTTATTTTTTATACATAGAACCTAATGGAATTAATAGAAACCATATTAATTTCCATAATCCAAGTTGGTATTTACCTATTGGTAATGATAATAAAGATGGAACTAGTTCTACAAATGGAGTTGATAAAACTATAACTATTTTTTGGAAACAAACTTCAGTTATGACAAATAATCATTCTCAAATAATTCAATATATGGATCCCAAACACAGTGTATCAATGTTATACCTCTTCATGAATCAGCAACCACCATCATTCAATGGAACTAAAAATCCATTTTTAGATGAGAAATGGATAAATTTCTTAGAGAAAGTATTTCAAGATCTTCGAAGTAATCAAAGGGATATGTTGTTATGGAAATTTACCATCTATCTGCTTATTTTTATCAATGATGGTCATTGTTTCTAAACACTAAGGATGATTTGAAAATAGAAACTATAAAATATAAGAATTTTGAGTTAGACATCATGGGAAAATATTTTCCTCATGAGAAAAGAGAAGATATGGAGAGACAATTCTTCTGTTTGAGACAAAATTATGAGGAAAATGTTTATAATTATGATGATTACTTTACAAGGATACCATGATATTCTAAAAACCACATACATAATCCAATGTTCTAGATTGAAAATTTATTTTGTGGGATTAATACAATATTTTGAAGTTAATTAGTCTCTCCTATATCATCATAATACATAAAAATATTTTGTTTTTCTATAGATATAGATAAATTATTTTCTATTTATTATACATTCTAAGTAAATTAAGATCGAAATATGATGATATAGGAAAATAGATTTAGGGGTGATGGTAATTAATGATATTCCCATGTGTGATAATTTAGGTAAGAAACAACCTAGTACTCATTTGAAGGGAATGGGAGTTTTCTAAAAGTGTGGAGAGAAAATACATCAGGAATGTGAATAAAATGATAAAAAGAGACATTAAATATTTTGTGTGTCAACAGTAAGGATATGTATAACACCACAAATTAATTCCCTATTATTTAAGAGAATATACCTATGATGAATCCAAGTAATCATGGTAAAACAAATTAAATTACTACAAAGGATTTGGAGGGATAAATGTTCTAGTCTATCTATATTAAATAATTATTACCATATTATTATTATCATGAAATTCATAAAAACTTCATTGAAATGTTTATTATTTATAGTTTTTAAAATATATGTTTAGTGGTACTAATGAAATTAAGGTAATTAACAATAATAAATTAAAGTTTATGGTTTATTATTATTTTCCATCAAATTAATTATTTATTTTATACTATATGTAATATTTATTTATATTTAATGCATTTTTAGATTTATAGATTATATTCAATAATATGGGAATTTTTTTGGTAGAATAAATGATTTCCTTTTTTTATTATTATAATGGTATATACATATTTGATATTTTACATTTAGAGTTACATTTTTTGTTATATCTAAAATCATGATTATTTTATAAATTATTTTCCTTCCATAAATTTTGTTGAATTTGATTTTTGTCAGAAATATTTTGGGGTATTCTTAGGAAAACTCTTTACGAAATATATTAATTAAAACATTGATTTTATTGTTGTTGTTTGATATATTATTATATAAATTATACTAACCATTTTGGTTTTTGAAAATATCTATATATGGTAGGAGTGACTTTTCCTTATTTTATGGATCTAATGATCTGTTTAAAGTTATTTATAGTGCTTCATTCATAACAAAATCATATTAAATTTTTATTTCTTGGATAATGATATAATATTATAATAAATCAATGAAAAACCAAATGATAAATTTTTTCTTTTTAATATGATTATATAATGTAAATATATTTCAGAATGTTATTATTCTATATGTTAAAAGAATTTATAAAATCTAGAAAAAGGATAGAAACAATTTTTTTCTAATTACCTTCATATAGGATGATTTAATAGTCTTATAACTCAACACATATGTATAAATTAGTGGCATTTATCATTATCTTGACAACTCACTTTCATGTGACCAATTATCTCTATCACTCTTCAAAAATATTCACACATTTATTCCACATTAATATTTTCATTTCCCACCAATGTTCTAGGATATATTTTATTTTAGATAACCATCATAATTACGTTTACCTATTTTAATTGGATATTATATTAACACTTATTTTGATGTTAATCTTGAAAAAATATATTTTCTGAGGAAAACCCCATGACTTCTAAGAAAAAGTTAAAATTATGAGGCTAAAATTTATTAAAGGTTGGTAGAATGTGACACTATGATATTTTAATAACAAAACATTATGTTTGATAGTGTTTGTGAAATGAAAAATTAAGATTAAAATATCCTCAAACATAATTCATTACATTTAATCTTTTAGATAGCTTGTGATACACATAACCCTGAGTCTAAATGAACTATATATCATTATAACCTATAAAATAAAATATAGTAAATGAATAAGAATAACTAAATTGTTAAAACAATATGGTTTATACATTTACATGTTCCAGTATTATAAATAAATTTCATCACACATAGAATTTAGATTAAATATATTATTTGTAATTATTATATTATTTCGGTTCATATAATCTAATCAGTCACATTTTATTTTTATCCTAATGGTAAAAATCATGTAGTTAAATATAATAACAAGTTACCATGGTCAAAAACTAAAATGGAAAAAGCATGTAAAATTAAAATCTAAGGAATAACATGATTAAAACATATGTTTTTTTATTATTTATGTGTTTATCATCCACATATTACCTCCAATACTTTATTTATCAATTTTGGTTGGACTTTTGGGGAGAGGGACATCCCATTATTGTATAGTTTTAGGTATTTATAAAAATGCCATTGCTCCTCAATTTTAAAAGGGAATATCCTCTACACCCTTATTTACACTTGTTAAGGAGTTTTCATTGAAAAAAAACTACCAATGTCTATCCAAAATATCCTCATATACATTTTAGTGATTTTTTTATCTGAAAATACCAAACCTAGGGTCCTTAATAAGATATCCAAAAGAAATTTTTCTAAGTGAATGTAATTTCCTCAACTAAACTCTTTCTTTTTGAATATTCTATAACCAAAATAATTATTTTACAAATAATTCCTATAAAATTAAACTAGTATCTAAAATATAATAATAATTTAATATTTTTATGGAAATTATTATATACATTTCTTCTTCAATCAAATGGTAAATGAAATAGTTGATCGTGTGTGCGACAAATTACTACCACACCAAAAGATGTAATTTTTTCCATAACCCCCTCTCATGGATGAATATAATTATGCATTTAACATATTTATAATATATTCAATAAATAATTATACTTATAGAAATATATTTTCACATATAACTTATTTCATTTCATTCCACGGGATTACGACAACGTCACTTGTGTGTACAACAGACATCAGCCACATGATTCGATATGATTCATTTTTCATTGACTCTTTACATGGAAGGTAAAAATGATGAATTTGTTGAATATATGATATATATATATATTAAATGATAATTATTATGTAATGAATAAATTTTATTTACCTTAATTTTTGTATGCATTAAAAAATAAAAATATCGCTCCTGCGTACGTAAAACCTATCGTCATCATAAACATTTTAACTCGTTTTCCAACCAATAACATTTTTGTATTATTATAAATAATTATACATATAAATATATAGTATTTATATAATTCCTATAATTAGGGATATTATGTATACATTATCAATATACAAGAACCAAAAATACTGAAATATAACTTACGCAAAAAATGAACTAGTTATCACCTGTGATAGTGTTTTTGTTAATTAATTTGTTATAAACAGGTGATAAAAGTTATAATTTTAAAATATATCATATTATACATATTATTAATATTCAAATATATATGTATAAAAATATATAAGTATTAAATTTTGTTTCCAAAACATACAAATGAAATCATAGCACATGTAAGGGTTTTTTGTCTCACTTTTACTTATGTGAGACATATTTCATATTCTCATTTATTTATTTTTTGTGGTATATAAAATCACCATGTGATATTTTATATAATGAATATATTATTATTCATGGAATTTAATGTTTCAATTGAAGCTTTTTCTTTCATGGGTATTTTGATTCAATAGTTACCAAAACAAAAATGGTTTATTTTACAACCTACTTATTATCCAAAATTGATAATGTTTAAGTTACTATTGGGATAATTATTTGATCTCTATTAATTAATTCTTAATTTTCTTCTTATATTATAGTAATTATTGATATTTTTATGTAATAGTACAGTTTTCCACTCTTTGGTACTTAAAATTATTGTGGAAATGTTTTAAAAAAAGTTGATTTTATTTCTCTCTGAGTCAAAAATAATTTTTCTACAATATAAATGGATTATAAAATTTCTTTCAAAAATATATTTTTACTATTTTCCAATTATTTATAAAATTAATTTTTACCCATTATTGTTTTTTTCAATGTTTTACAATTATTCTTCGTGTCATTTTTTTGAAAAATTTACTTTTTGAATTTTCTTTCAAATGTGTGAAAGGAATGTTTTCTAAATTATACTATATGTATAGAGTTTTCTACCATAATGTCAACTAACTGTTTTAATGATTCCTTTAAAATTATATAGGTTTAATTTTAATGAAACTTTTTATATTATTAATTTGTAAATTTTATGTTTTTAATTATATTTTCAATGTGAAATGGATATTTTCCTCAAAAAAATTTTTAACATAATTTTTATGTTATTTTATTAATCAATGATAAAAACCCTCAATTTACCATATATCAATCTCTGAATATGTTGTAATCATACAATATATATATTATTTCTATAAATTTTTTATGATCATTTTTATTGGTATATAATTTTTTGATATTATTTTTGATAATACTATAGAAGGATTAATATTTTGTTTATTGATTTTGGAAATTATAAACATTTCGATTGCTTGTTTTTTTATATGGGGATTAGTATGCATTATGTTTCTACCATTTCATAAGAGTAATTCATTGGACTTATTAAGTGATCTGAGGGTACCACCATATCCCTTTGATACATTTGTAGGTCAAATGAGAAAAAAATAGCTTGGGTATTTGGATGAGGCCTTAACCATTTATTTAATATGTATTTGAAAGAGGCCTTTCTAGAATGATTATGATTCCCAAAATTGTGTATTTTATCATTCTGATATTATTTATATATGTCCATGTGATTATTCTATTATTTATAATATCTATGGATATGTTTCAACTTTATTTAATAATTTATATGGAATTATGTTTTCTTCAGTTATTACTACCATATTATTCTTCATAATTAAGTTATCTATTAAATAGAATGCATTTCAGTTATTTAACTTGATATATTTTTTATTACTTATGTATTTATGATAAATTCCTCAGTATGCATACCATTAATGATCTATTAATCTCACCAATTTTTTATGTTTCATTTCCCATGGATTCCAGGAAGTGTTTAATGATTGATATGCATGGACTTACTTAAAAAATAATGGTTTTTTCAATATGAATTTTATATTATATTTTTTTATTTCAAATGTAATTATAATTAGAAAAATGTATTTAGTATTCCAGTACTACTACACTAATCTATCATGTGGGATGTGACTTCTTGTATTTGTCACCAATATAATAAAGTAACTATTGACTCTAGGCCACAAGGGCCATTGTATTTACATTTACCCTATCAATATATTGTTCCACCTTAATCAACATCATATGGGTTTAAATAAGATCAACCTAAGAAAAATTGACAGACACTATTCATGATGTATCCATGGGTCAACATAAATCAATCATTTCATGAACATGATCCATGCATCTTCAATAGAATTCTCGTTCCTTAGGCACAAAAAAATAGGATGATGAGTTCTTCATATTGGTGTGGAATTGGTTTGGAATAATTATAACATCACCCACATTCCATTATAAGAAAGTGGATTTTATAATTCCCCCAAAAAAACTCCTCAACTGATTCATTTATTAATTCATGCTTTATAATTCATGAGTTAATTCCTTAGCATATTCACATAGAATATTCATAAATTAAACACTCCCTTATGTTATATCTCATGTAAGGATCCATTATTAAAGACAACATAGTGGATGATCAATGTTTTGATACCCTTATAATTAGGGCTAGTGGAATAATCAATGTTACATGAAATGATCTTCCAGATTCTACTATTATATGGGGGATAAATAAAGTGGCATGGAATATTTATTCTTTTCCTGTATTATAGTTAAATTCACTATAAGATATGATATAAAATACATCTCATGAATGATATATTACAAATTTTCTTTGATTATTACCATTTATTATACCATATGATAGTGAAGGAGATAGTATAAAATCCCATCTCCATTCTACTTTACCATAGCCCACACAATCATCAACTATGATATTGGATATATCATTTTATACAATTTCAAAGGGTTAAATCATGTCCTTCATGTACATTATACCTTGATAATATGAAATCTCACTCGCTGGTCCATGCCACCTAAAATGAGTTGAATCCTCAAAATCCATTAAATTTTTAAAAACCCCAAACTGACGAGATTTGAAATTAACCAAGGGAAACAATGAGAAAGAGAGGAATTTGATGAATGTATAATGTTAGTCTAATAAATAGAAACCCCTCATAATAACTGACACTTAAAATTGGATTTTAATATCTGGAATAATATTTAGAATCCTTGGAGGATTAAAATTAGGTATAGAGAAATGGGGGTTAAGGGAGGAAGTTGGGATGAGTTTTTGGGTAAATGAAAAAAATTATAGAACTGATCCCAAAATGAGATTCCTATAATACAGTGGGTACTTTTTCCAAATATAACAGGTTCCTGATTCTATTTTGGGGAAATCTCTCCACCCCCACTTTCCATTCAGTGGGGGTCCATCCCCTTCAAGAAAACTTCTAAGGTCATTGGGTACTTCATGGACCTACAAGGGGTACCTAATACCTCATTGCAATATATTCTATTGGTGTGACCTATGTACCCTTCTATAAACCCATTTTAGGAACCTATTCTGTTAAAGAACATCTCAAATCATCCTTGAATGAAAAATCTTAATTTGAAAAGTCGACCCAAATTCATACATAAAATTATAGGGTCATCACAAACTCCCCCTTGAAAGGATTATCATCCTAGATAATAATATCTAAGCCTCATTGATGAATATATTTGGTCAGTAAGCTATATCTCATGTCTCTTCCTAGATACTACCATTATTCCACAATACCTTAATAGAACGAACTACCTTCCCCCATACTACATTATCTCTCATCCTTGATACACATTAGGCACTCCTCAATTGATGCATATGCCTTTCATTGGAAATTTTCACTCTCAATCATTTGTTCAGATCCATATTATAATTCTATACCTACAAAAAATAGAATAAATTATCCATAAATTGATGTTTTTTAGGAATATAAAATCATTAAGGCATGTCATTATCGATTATATAATCACAAATTGACCAATGAAGCATGGTTAAAGCTTCATTATCCTTCTCAAACATCAATGCTGGGATCAAGGAGATGTTCATAAGAACACCTGATCAACCATGATGAAATCCAGGGTTTCCACCTCTTTCTTGTATACAAGAATTTTCTTCTCTAAGTAGTAACCAACTATACTATAATCAGTTTCACCCACTCAATGGTAACCTTATCTAAGATCAGTCTTACCACCACTGACTGAGATTCCACTAACCTTCATAATAGTTAGTGTAATATTATACCATACAAATTTTGAGACCTGATGTTGTGATGTAAATGGATAAGTGGCGTTAATTTTATTTATGTAAAATTATTCAGAGGGTAATTTTTATTGAGGAATAAAATTTTTAATAATTAAGAATCTAATTACAAATATTTAATTGAAATGAGTGCTAAAAGTGAATATAAATAATAAATTAGAGAGCAAGTGATTTTTTCCTAGTTTGGATCTAAATGAGCCTATGTCTACTACAAAAGCACCAACCTAGACTATATAAAACATAGTGGTATTTTACTTTTTAATGATAGTGAAAAATCTTACAATTTCTATTTTAACCCTTGGTGGCACAACCCAAAACAACAGGAGAATCATACTAGACATTCTTCTAATGGAATTGATGAAACCCTATAGTGACCCGTATATTTCATACATAGATATTACATCTTAAAAGACGAATATTTTTTTGTATTAAATTATTATCCACAACCCAATCATGTAGGTTTAGTGCCTTTTGAAATAGGGATACATAAACAACTGGTTAATAAGACATCTACATAATCTCCCACTAAGTTCTTAATAAATTGAACCCTTATTATATTTATCATACTTAAAACCATTTTTAATAACCTAGGGGTGAAAACATATGAAATAGTGATATCATATACTTATAAAGGGTGAAAATGTGTGATATCAATGATCAATTAAAAATAACATGACCATAAAGGTATGAGTTCATGGGAATATCCATTGAAAGACATAACCTACATATCATTGATCATAATTTTGAGCCATGGAATACATCTTGGAAATTAATTTGAAATTAATTAGAAATAAATCAAATAACATGATCCATAAGAGCATAACATTGGAATAAGTCTTAAGATTATGTCATACAAATAATAATATAAAACCATTTCCCTAGTAATGGGTATCTACCTACACACTCATATTGTATTAGGTTCACTACCCATTCGATCACATCATTAGTCAAGGTTCACTCCCAATATTATCCTAGTGGACAATGTCCCTTACTAAACATGGTTCAATCCCCACTCATGTAATTATTATAACATGAGTTTTCAATATTTAACCTTTGAAATAGAGGGTTATATAATTCCATTCCCACCCATCACATAATCATAATCCATCCATATGTGTTCGACAATATCATAAATAACTAATCATATATCAAAACCATTGGAAAGGAAATGGGTTTCATAAACATTTCATCATTTTATCACTATATAACCAATGGAAAATATATTTGTTTCATAAGCAACATATAATAAAAATAATAAAGCATCAAGATAAAGAATAAGGATGTTCTCGTTGAATAATTATCCCATTAAATAATACATAATATCAATAGTTGATACTATATATGAAAATTTTATTAAAAATATCAATGGAATATATCTTGAGAAAAATACTCTTTTAAATTTTAAATCACTTATTTAAAATTTATAAAAGTTGAAAATATAAATAGAAAAAATTTCTTTGAAAAAAATCATGGAAATTGTAAAATAATCTTCAAATATTTCATTAGTCATGTAAAGAGACTATTATTATCTTCTAAAATATTGGAATACTTGAAAACATCAAGGCAAGGAACCGAGTCAGAATGAGATCCCAGGGCCTGGGGGTCATTTTTGATGTAATAAAAATATTAATTATATTATCTCATACAGGTACAATTATTCTGAAATAATGGATTAACACCAAAATGGGCTCTCATGTGAGAAATATAAAACCTCCATTAAATCCTGAATATGTATATTACACTAGTAATGACGTAATATTTGTGCTAATTGGGTGTCTATCATGAGAAACATTATGCGAAGAGAAATAATTAAATTTATTTTTAAATTTATTTTATTGATATTAATAATTTAAAAACCTAATATATCTATATAAAATCTATATTAGGTAAAATCTAAAGTGTTAGAAGAATAATCTAAGGGATTGAGAGAGGAGTTATTCGTGGAAAATTCTTGGATGATCTTAAAAATCATTCTTTGGCGATAGATGTGACAAAGGTGTTTCTGGATCACACTAATGACATCAACATGAAACTATTCATCATTAATGATTGTTCAAAAAATTAGGTAGGGTGTTATTTATTAAATCCTCATTGTTTATCCATTATTCGAACATGAATTATACCTTATTCCAAATTGATTTTCTAGTCGACCACTAATATATTGGTATTTTCCATATTTATATAATTAGGAATGGACATTATATTGACTAAATCTAGATTATTATTCCTCATTAATCATTATAATTACAAGAAATTGAGTGAATCATGAAAAATATATGAGTTTCATTCCTTTTACTCGTTGTTTAATCATTTCTTCCACCATTCATCAAGTGTTTATTGCAGATATTCAATTTGGTCATTGGTTCAGTAAATACTCTGTAAACTATAATTACACATTAATTATTTTGTGAAAGTACCATTACCATGGGATTAGGATTGAAATTGATTGCATTATAATGGTTCACGGTGGCATTGGAGATTTTGGATTAGATCAAGAAATTTTCTATTCATTGTTTTGGCTGTTTTGATGATGCAGAGTGATGGAGGATGATTCTGTGAAGACCAAAGGCTAGAATCTAGCCACCTGTGATGAAAAAATATTGGTTCAATTATATATAGGTTTCCCAGTTGAGATTAAAATATTAATTTAAGGATGATGTGATGATAATGGAACCACATGGAAAACTAGTAGTTCTATATAAATCCTAACTATATAAATTTTTTATAAAGATTAGATGTGGTCTGGTTATCTAGATTTGGAATCAAGTGTTTTAAAGAAAGAAATATTACAAGCCATGAGGTAAAACCACACACCATGTGACCCATAGATGGAGTCTCACAATGTACCACTGGGGTACATTGGCAAGGGAATGGCCTGGTTCATGGGTATGGCTAGAGTACAATGGAACGACCAGGAACTCCGACATGACCAGGTGCTTGGAATTTTTGTGGTACACAGTCATATCCAGAGTAAAAGGGTATGATTTATAGTACATTAGTATGGGATTGACACATATCAATACCCCAGGTGGAAAATATGTTGCATCCCACCTCGAACCACTAGGTCTAACCTAAGGTTTCACATAATCTAATGTGCTCATCCACATATGAAAGAGGATGTTGAAAAGTTGTATGGGTGTAAGTCTATTAGAAATGAGAAAATACCCTTAGTTTCATGTTATAGTTAAAATAAATAACCAGTAACATAAACTAAAAGAATATATATGGAAACTAAATATGGAATACATGTCTTATAAAAAAACATAGTGCGAAAGAATTGAAAGTATATGTAAATCTAGTATTAACTACACCAAATAACATCATGCTCAAACTCCACCGAGCAATGTCAACATCCTAGTTCCCCACCTACCCAATTGTCCACCATAGGGACCTTTCCCATCACCAGATAACTAGTCATGAAATCTATATGCATACCAAAATTACCTTATATGTTTTGAGCACATAAGTCATCTAGACACCACCAATGACCAATAACATTAGTACAAAAAATATTCAAGTGCATGTATTATAATAGAAATGGTTTTTACATAAAAATATATTTATCTTACAAGTAGAAAATTCCTATCATGTACATAAAGAAAAACTCTACAACTTCAGCACCTTACCAATGGAAGCATACCTTCTTCAGCACCAAGCGTGTAGAATTTTAGAAACGAGCCTTATACACCCTCCTCATGTGGATATCCATAAACATGTGGCCCATTTAATTATATTGGATTTTCCTTGCATATTCCACCATAAAGATTAGAACATACCTATATAGTGGATATCCCCAAGAATTCATTAAATCTCACATTCCAACCAAATACTAGAACATCCCACCTATATGAATATCCCCATCCTTGTGACAAATCCTCTCGGACCAAATAATCCAAGTACATGTCTACCCTAGGTTGAACACATCCTTCTCGAGTGGATAGTCTGATACATTCATCAAATATCACCATGCCATATGAATAGGATAAACCTGAACACTTTAATATAGAAGATATGAATATGAAATACATGATATAAATACATATCACAGATAAATAATCATGTCAAATTAGCAATTATCATAATCACTACAATCCATCATGAAGGTTATTAGAAAATTTAAAATTCTAATCACACACACGTAATGTGATCAAACATCAATCATACAGAAACACACCAAAAACACACCAAAAACATACCAATAACCTATAACAAAATATGTGATAAAGTCAAGGGCATCCTACATCACGTTATTGATATAGATATTAAGGATTTTCAATTGTGTCTTCATCGTGATATTTTCTTATAGAAATGGGTACATGTTTTCTTGTCATGTACTCCTACGGTCGCTTATCCAAAAGCATTAATAAAGAGGGTCATGGCTCTCGAATGAGTCACTCTAGGAATTTTTTGGGGTCTCCAAGGCATAAGGAAGGGGTTTAAATATTAAGGCGTGCATAAGGAATCCACCATAGCATATCGTATGACACTAAGTCATATATAATAAAAACACATTGTAGGGCCCATAACTATAAAATATGACTGGGTTGAGCTACTATTTACTAAAATATATTGTTTGAGGTGTATGATGTGGAGTCTTTCTATAAGAACATATGAACTATATAAAAATGTATAATGAAGTAGTAAAATGATATTTATAGGGGATATTATAAGGATATAAAATAATAATAAACCTCATGAAAAATACCTCAATGAATACTCTTCATAAATCATCCTCATAACTGTCAAATGGATTTCAATTGTTAAAATATATAATTGTATATTAAAACAATTAATACCTAAAAACCAAATAAAATGTCCATCCATCTATAACCAACAAAGAGGATCCACTATGGTGTGGTCTGAAGTCTAATCACATAATTACTTTTGATTCCTTGTCTTTACACACTAGTAACACATATTAATAGAATTTTTAAATTATTTGATAAATAGGCCATCCACCATAGCTATATAATCTAGGGAATCAATCTTCCTCATATGGAGTTGTGGAATTATTAATCTACTCCATCTGATGATTTCCACCCTAGAATCCATTCTTTGAATTTATCTTTATATTTTCAGGTTAAGTAGATGGCACTTCAATAGAGAAGGTGCATTTTAGTGTACAAAATGTTGGAAGTTTTCCAAAAAATAGGTCTTCCTGTATTAAATTATCTACTATTAGTTCATTAAAAACAATAATGCATAGGTGGACATATTTAAAGTCTTACAATGTCACATAAACTCTATATGTTTCCCAATATCAAACATCCTTACCATCCAAGAGTTGTTTCTAATTAGTAAAGTATCAAAGAAAATCATCTTAGTGAAAAATAATTATTAAGTAGAAACACTCTTATTCCCTTAATAGATCTCCATAAACTCATTATACTAATATAGATTTATTCTTTAGGTAATTAGATACGTGAAAAATTTATCCTTAAAGGTTTTTTGAGTTATTCATTCACATCCCCTAGCCTACAACATGACATACCCCCACCGAACAACTTCACTAAGAAGCAGAAATGTCAAGATACTTACTTGTCAATCATCTTGGGTCTCTAAAAGTTTCAAGACATTATCAATTACCTATATCATGTAATATAAATCCTGATACTATTTCTCTAAAAATATGGATGATTTTGGAGCTATAAGACCCAATAATAGTCATTTAAAGTACATTATTCTCCCCCACCATAGAAAGTAACTATTTTAAATGTTTTGTCTAAATGGGTTTTGTAATGACCCGACCCGGAATACATAAACTGGTGCTATGATCCTTTTTGCCACAAGGCCTGAAGCATGCCTCCCCGTACACCAGAGGTTTTAAACTACCAGCGAGGGCCTAGGGTGGGATATTGTGGAGACTATACCCTCATACTAGAGTAAGAAACAACAGAAATAACTATGTATCATACAAAGTGGAATGTAAATAGAGTGCATAAGTAATAAAAACTGAAATAGAACAAGTTGAAAAAATGAAATGTTGTAAAACCCCAAACCACTATGAAATACTATACAACACTGATCACCCATTGGGCTGACCACGAAAATACAAGAATAAAAGTATATTAAATTAAATGTATATGTCTCTACTACTAACTCCGAGCCAACTCACATGACTTATCTCTAGAAACTGTCGAACTGCATCAGCCCAATCAATAGAACCATTTGAGTAGATCCGCTCGATCATGAAACACTGGGCCTCAGGCCCATCCACCATGAAACATGTTTTCAACCTGAAAATAAGACATAAGGTATACACGTATATTGAGGTTCACGTGAAGGGGTGAGAAATAATCTCATTAGGGAACCCCGACAAGCAACCTATAACTATGCTGCTATGTGTATGCAACAACAATGTGCTCAGCCTTGCTGGAACACAACAACGGAAGTGAATCAAACGTGCAACCATAATCGAACCTAGGGAATGAAATCCCTGTCAACTGGGAATGTTCCACCATGGATGTCCATATCTATATACATACACTTGTATAGTCCCACACCTATACACATATACATAAATATGAATATTCATGATTACGTGATTCAAATAACAAGAACAACATCAGTAGTCGATCCTTGGGACCATAAGCCCGATCTCCTGGACATCCTATACAAGGGAATTGAGCTGGACGTCGTGCCACTCAAGCCGTGTATCATTATGTCGATCACTGGGTCTGTAATTCCATCGACATGTACCTTCTTCGGCCAATGCCGGTATTATATCTCTGAGCAAGCTAATGAAAATCAAGTAACCCTCTAAAAAATCTCTCATAGTCTACCGCAATTGTTGAACAAGACATCAATCAAATACACATGACCACATGGGAAGGTCTCATAGTCAGAACCCTATGGGTCGAACATAACATCAAATAAATTATGAATGACCTCCGGGTAGCTCTCACAGTCAATACCCTCTAGGTCCAACAGAGTATATGTCCACCTGGGTAGCTCTCACAGTCTAACTCCTTTGGTCTCATGAAGACAAAGACTCTATCAGGAAGCACTCACAGTCAATTCCCCTCATCATTAAAACTAATTAAAGACACTATGAGGATGCTCGAATGGTCAATCCCCTTTATAGTCAAAAGTGATTAAAGACTCTATGAGGAAGATCAAACAGTCAATTCCCCTTGTAGTGAAAAGTGATTTTAGACACTCTACGGAAGCATACAAAGTCAATTCCCATAATAGTCTACTACACTAGGTTCTCACGGCCCTATGTAAGTCAAACGAGCATAGAAATGCAGTACGACCAAAGTAAACCTCAAGCACTACTTGGCTAAACAACTACAACATATCATAGTATGTTAGATAAAAACTACTCCATCCTAAAAATACTAGGCTGGGATAACAAAGAAGCCTAATAGTCACAGCATGAACAAATGGTAAATATCAAACACCATGAGAAAACACATCCACAGAAAAGTAAATTAGACAATTTACTAACAAACCACCTCTACTCAGTCACACAAGACAAAGTAGGCATTCCAAAATACTAAATAATGTCTCACTTCAGGATCAACAGCCACCAACAGAGAAGCACCACTTGTAACCACTACAACAACATCAGACCATGTCAGATATAAAAAATTGAGTAAGGGTGGACCAAATTCTCAACACAAAAATATATCCAAAGCCCATGAGATTACCAGTTTGGCACAGGTTCTAGGTGACACTTGAACATGATCTGTACCCAAACCCAACGTAACAACTCAGGGTCGGTCAAACAACTGGTACCCACTGCGTCCCTCAAGCCAGAAACTAAGGAGGCATCATACTCGGGATCTTAAACTAATGGACAACAAAGGCATTCCATAACATGGGTCCTATAAATGGGAAACAAAAGAGAGATCCTAGAAGGGACCCCATATGTTAGCACACAAGTAATGGCATTCCTCAGGGGATCCTTTGAAGTATTCGGTCTCATGAACTCATTGTCTAGAAGGTATTATCTAATAAGAGGAACAATGATAAAAATCATATGTCACTGGAGATATCCCATAGCTTATCTCATCTCAAATGTCTCAACGAGGATGGTCATAACACGCAACCTATCATCCACGCCAAGTCTCACTCTCAGGTGTCAAAAAAACTCCATAACTTGAGGAAGAACCTCTCCATTTATATAGAAACCACCAATGCATTATTTATATGACCAATAAATGTAAAAAGGATTCTACCATTGCGATATACATGAAACAATGCTCATAATTGACAACTCACATGTCCAATTCTGACTTCTAGGGCCAAAGATATCCCCAAAAGTACTAAGACACAGAAGTACCTCGCCATAACACTTGGCCAGAACACATTGGGCCTGCCTGTGTAATAGTAAACGGTGTGTAATATACTATACATGGAATGTAATGTTCACAAAAGACACCTCGTATGTGTTTTTAGTAAAACACATGCCCATGTACCACTACAAGACGTGTACTCATAGTACACAACGTGTACACCTTAAAACCCACTATTTCGTGTTTCTTCTGACATGGTCGGTCACACGGACATCAATTATACGGAGCGTAATCAAAGTACACAGGGTGTACTTTGGAAAACATATTCTTCCACAAATGATAAGAACACATGGTGTGCTCCCCATGAACATACACCTTTTATTCTGTGTCTTCTGAAAGGAAATCATTCAAAAGGCCCGAAACGCTCGTTTTCACCACGGAAACCACAGATCCATCCACAAGAGGCAATAAGAAATAAATATAAGGACTTAAAGAAATTAAACAAAATTTTAAATGGGGATATATTATTAAAACATAGACATCCCTACCTTTGGTCAGAAACCGCTGACGCTTCGGTTGATTTCACAGCATAAGGTCGTCGCACACCGACTTAGAGAATCAAGAGCTTTGAATCGGTAACCCTCTGGCCTCCCCACTCTTTCTATTTCTCAATCTCCTTATCTCAAAAAAATTCATGGCCAAGGAGGAGGCATGTGAAAGTAGTAAGGAGAGGAATGATGAGAAAGAATAAAGAAAAGAAAAGAAAAGGAAAAGAAGAAAGAGGGGCACATGCCAGCCCCGATGACTGACATGAGTTTTTGCCTTCCTCAGGCTAAAATCCCCATTCCGAACTGAACGGTGTAGATGGAATCTGAATCTGGCATTTTGTTTAAATTTTATTAACAAATGAACCTTCTTTAATAATTTAATATTTAATTTAGTAATATTAAATAATAAATATTCCACTAAAATTTGAACAGATCAAATTTCCACAAAACTCCATTCCTATGGTAAACTCCCTATTCTGAGACCAAAAAAGTTGTGAAAAAAACTATTAGTGATCAGTTAGTAGGGTAAAATGACCATTTTTCCCCTCACGAGCATCCAATAACCAAAATTCAAATTTCTACTCAAAACGAAAGTCTGAAAAAAGACGGGTTCTTACAAACAACCCACAATAAACCATATCCTACCTGAGAAGCCCAGTGAAAGAACCAGTAGCCATGATCCCAACCCAAGAATCTTCACAACCAAGCTATATGGACCGTCCAACGACCAACCTTATAGAGTTTACAACTCCCCTACTACACAAAAGATATTCTACTATGACCAAACTGGAACTCCCCACCATAATAATACCCTTTTCGTCATCTTAAAAGAACACTCTGAGCTCAAAACCTCCAGGAAAACTCTGAAGCATAACTAAAACAAGGAAACCACTCTCAAAGGTCCGATTGATCACTCCACACCATAAGTATTTACTTACACTACATTGTGAGCACAAAAAGAACAGGTTCCACCCTCAATAGGGATGAACATTAAGAAATAAAAGGGGGATCGATGTAGGGACAAATATCTCTTTGCATACCCAAGACGAATCATGATAGTGCATGATCGTCTCTTATAGTATAACACTATGATTTCACCGAAGGTGTGTACAGCTCCCTCTAATACACACTAAAATCCTTCCAAAACCTGACCAGGATTCAAGTACAGGTCAACCATTTCTCGGTAATCCAACATTTACCAATGTCACCTATACAAAATTTGGACATTCCAACAAAACATTCGGGATCCAAGTCCACTGAGAGTCTTGAAAAATCAGTCTTCAGCTCACACTCAACCACTCACCAATTTTGATTCAAATGATTCCACTCAGAATAGCAACAACAGAAACACTAGTCGACCAGGCCAGGCACCTGAACATTTCTGCACGTCGAAGCCATTTGTGAAAAACAAGCACTACAAATAAGAATTTGAAAACACATTCCAAACATTATCATATAGGTTTCCCTAGAATGTAATAGACATCTACCTACAAGGGTAAGAGTCAAAACCAAGGGTCTCTAGTTCTTCCACCTAGCCCTATAAAAAATGCCTCACAATTGGGTCACATGGTCAAACCACCTAGACCAAAAGATTAAAAACCACTCAAAATATTGGAAATGTCACAACGAATATATAATTTCAAAACCAAAACACAACCTACAAGGGCCATGATCCTCTCTGAGAATCCTAAAAAGGTACTACTCCTTTGAGTCCCCAACCAAAGCAGAAGAGAAACTAAACAGACACCCATCTACTATCTGTATATAGAAATACCACAAGGAGGATCAGTTCACATGAAAATTATTGGTATCAATTGAAATCATACTCATAAACTTGACTACATAAAAATATACCTGAGAAAAAACACCCAATAAATGGTTAAACAAAAAGGCATCACATTCCACATAGACCAACTGGGGTCACTGAACCAACTGTACAAGAGGACTGATCCATCATCCTTAACAAAAACACTGCAACATAGATCCATGTAACCTGCCATCAGAGTAAAAAGTTTGTCTAAGTAGACTAAATGGTCTCAGTCGTCTGTAAAAACATACACTATCAGGCCTATATGACGTGAATCCTACATGTTTAGTATGATGCATGTGACACCTCTTTACATTGCTAGCCAAGAGTAAAAATCCATACCTAGCATATTACCAATGCCAATAGCCCGAGATCTATTGTAAATCAAAACACCAAACAACATGTGCGTTACTCAAGGTGAAAATAATATACAATTGTAACATCGAAAAATCAGAATAGAAATCCCAAACCCTGGCCACAAAGACTTCTTACCAGAATAAGTGTTCTCAATGCACCAGTCTCATATCCTTCACAGGTTCCGACACATTTAGAATA
This sequence comes from Viscum album, assembly GCA_963277665.1. NCBI lineage: Eukaryota > Viridiplantae > Streptophyta > Magnoliopsida > Santalales > Viscaceae > Viscum > Viscum album. The sequence continues at coordinate 679,506,913 of OY728165.1, forward strand.
CTCTTATCTACCATATCCTAAATAGTAAAGACCATGAAAAGAAACTCTTATGATACCACTTTGTAACGACCCGACCCAGAAGCCACTAACTGGTGCTCTGAGCTGGTTCACCACAAGGCCTCAAGCGTGCCTCCCCGAATGCCAGAGGCTACTGACTAGCAACGAGGGACTAGGGTGTGATAGTTGGGAGAGTATGCCCTTATACCAGAGTAAGAAACAACTGAAATAACTAAGTATCATACACAATAGAATGTAAACAGAGTGAGAATGTAATAAACAACTGAAATTGAAAAGGCTGAAATAGTGAAATACTGTAAAATCCCAAACCGCTATGCAATACAATACAAAAATGATCATCCATCGGGCTGACCATAAAAATAAAAGTACAAAAGATGGTGAAATTAAAAGTATTGGGCTCTTCTACTAACTCTGAGCCAACTCACATACCCTATCTCCAGACACTGTCGAACTGCATTAGCCCGATCAGTAGATCCACTCGACCAGCTCCGCTCGATCATGCGACACCAGTCCTTAGCCCTATCCACCATGGAACTAGGGCTCAACCATAAAAGCAAACATAAGTTCTACACATACACCATGGTACACGTGAATGGGTGAGAAATAATCTTAGTAGGGCAGCCCAATAAGAAAACTATAACTATGATGTTATGTGTGTGCAACAGAAACGTGCTCAGCCTAGCTGGAAAACAACAAATGAAGTAAACCAAACGTGTATCCATAGTCGAAACTAGGGAATGTAATCCCTTCCAACTGGGAAAGTGCCACCTAGGATGTCCATATCAATATACGTACACATGTATAGTCCCATAACTATAAACATATACATAAATATGAATATTCATGATTAATTGATTCAAATAACATGTACAACATCAGTAGTCGATCCTTGGGACCATATGCCTGATCTTCTGGAGATCTTGTGCATGGGCATTGATATGGACGTTGTGCCACTCAATTCGTATATCATTAAGTCGATCTTTGGGTCCGTAATCCCATCAACATGTACCTGATTCATCCAACACCAAAATTATATCTCTGAGAAAGCTAATGAGAATAAGGTAACCCTCTAGGAAAGCTCTCAAAGTCTAACCCCTTTTTTCAACATGCCATCAATCAAATACCCATGACTACCTAGGAAGCTATCATGGTCTTAACCCTATGGGTCTAACATAGCAGAAAATAAATTCTAAAAGACCTCTGGGTAGCTCTCACAGTAAATACCCTAGGGGTACAACATATTATACGGCCACCTAGAAAGCTCTCAAAGTCTAACCCCTTTGGTCACATGTAGAAAAAGAATCTCTGAGGAAGCACTCATAGTCAATTCATGTCATCATAAAAATTAAATAAAGACTATATGAGGAAGATCACATGTCCAATTCCCATTATAGTCTAAAGTGATTAAAGTCTCTCTGAGGAAGCTCGCATGGTCAATTCCCTTTATAGTCAAAAGTGATTAATGACTCTATCTGGAAGCTTACATGGTCAATTCCCCTTATCATCTACTACACTAGGAACCCATGGCCATGTGTAAGTAAAACGAGAATAACAATGAAATAAGACCAAAATAAACCTCAAGAACTACTTGGCTTAATAGATACATCATATCATATCATGTGAGATAAAAACCACTCCATCATAACAATACAATGCAGGGAAAACAAAGAAGCCTAACATGAAACGCTAGACCAAAAAGTCAATATCAAGAAACATGGGAAACCATATCCACATAAATTTAAATTATACTATTTAAAAACAAACCACATCTACTCAAGAACACAAGGAAAAGTAGGCATCCCAACAAATAAGAAGAAGCCTCGCGTCAGGCACAACAACCACCAACAAGGAAGCACCTCTGATAACCACTACATCAGCAGCAAACCAAGTCAGATATAAAAAAATGAGTGAGAGTGGCCCGAATTCCCAACACAAAAATACATCCATAGAACATGGGATTACCAATTAGGCACGAGGTCTGGGTGACACATATACACCATATCTACCCAAACCCAACGTAACAACTCAGGGTCGGTCAAACAACTGGTACACACTGTGTCCCTCAAGTCACACACTGAGGAGGCATCTTACTCAAGATACTCAATTGAAGGACAACATAGGTATTCCATAACATGGGTCCTAACAAAGGAAAAAAAGGGAGATCCTAGAAGGGACTCCCTAGGTCAGCACAAAAGTAAAGGCATCCTTCATGTGAGCCTTGGAAGTATTCGGTCTCCTGCCTCATAGGCCAGAAAGGGAATATCTGAAAAGAGGAACAATGATACAAATAATATGTCACAAGGTATATCTCATACCTCTTCTCATCTAAAAAGTCTCTACTAGGTTGGTCCGAACACCCTACCTATCATCCACACCAAGTCTCACTCTCAGGTGACAAAAGAACTCGATAATTGGATGACAAACCACTCCATTTATATAGAAACCCACAAAACATCATATATTTCCTTTAAATGTAAAAATAACTCCACCATTTCAATATATGTAAATAAATGATCAGAATTATATATTCACACACTCAATTCTGACTTCCAGGGCACATGATATCCCCAAAACTACTATGACGGGGAAGTACATGGCCCGAGCCAATGGCCAGAACACATTAGGCGTGCAAGTGTAAAAGTAAATTGTGTTTAATTTACTATACACGACATGTACTATTCTAAAAAATTCACCTTGTGTGTGCTTTCACTAAAACACATGCTCATGTACCACTACACGACGTGTACTCATAGTACAAGACATGTACTCCATAAAAACCATTATTCCGTATTTCTTATCACACGACCGGTCACATGAACTTCCACTACACGGAGTGTACTCAAATAACATGGAGTTTACTTTGGAAAACTTTTTATTTGCCGAACGGGAAGAATAGACAGCGTGTTCCCCTATAACACACGGTGTGTGTTCTGGGTTTTCCGAAGGGAAGTCCCTCAAAAGGCCCGAAACGCCCGTTTTCACCCTCGAAACAGCAGATACGGCCACAAGAGGCGCCAAGAATGAAATATAAGGCTTTAAAGACATAGAAATACATGTTTAAAGAGGATATATGGAGAAAACGTAAACGGATCTACCTTTGGGCAGAAAGCACCAAAGCATTGGTTGATTTCACGGCGTACGGTCACTGCACACTGACTCAGCATGTCGAGAGCTTCAGATCGGTACCCCTCTTGCCTCCCCAATCTCCCTATTTCTCAATCTACAAATCTCCCCAAAATACATGGCCATGGAAGAGGCATGCACTAGGAGGATTGGGATAAATGAAGAGAAGGAAGAAAGAAAAGAAAAGAAAGGGAAAAGAAGAAAAAGGGGCACGCCCCGGCCCCAGAAACAGCCGTGAGTTTATTACATCCCTAGGATAAACTCTCCATTCCGAACTAAACGATGTAGATGTAATCTAAATCCTATATTCCGTTTAAATTTTTTTGACAAATGAAACTTCCCGAATAATTTAATAATTAATTTAATAATATTAAATATTAAACATTCCCCTAAAATTAAAACAGCTCAAATTTACACCAAACACTTGTACTAGGGTAAGCTCCATATTCCATGACCAACAGAGTTGTCAAAAAAATTATCCGAGATCATCTGGTAGGGTAAAATGAACATTTTACCCCTCACGAGCATCTAATAGCAGAAAATCAAATTTCTACTCAAAACGACTGTCCAGAGAAACACAGTTTCTTAGAGGTTCTATAGCTTGAATCACTATTTTTGATACAGGGGCATGCTGGGGAACTTTTTCTTTCTGTATGGGATGCAGAACTAGAGTTTCCTAATCCGCCAAAACTGGTAGTCCCATCAGACATCTCTAATATGGTGTATTTTCTACACTCAGAACCATGGGAACATAAAAATTCCTAACCATTATACGGGTTCACACAAGGATCATCCTAGTGGTCTATCAACAACCCAAGGTATAACCCTCCTATTAATAATCAGAGTCATCACTCGTATATTCTATTCATAGTAACCAAATATATACATTAACAAAAATACATTCTTTTTTCAACTAATAATTACTAAAAAATATATATCCCAACAATATCAATACTTTGAATTAATGTACTGCTATATAGTAAAATAATATGTATATATACTATAAATTTTTATATACATACCTTTTCATGATGCATGATTGCATGATAAAACCAAAAAATTGGGCGTCAAAACAATGTGCATCAACCAATGTGGATTGAATCTATGGTTATATTGAAACACAATTTCACACATTAGTATAACTCAAAGGTCAAATATTTTATATTGACATGACACTAATGTATTTCCCATTCTTGAGAAATAATCATCATTAATCCTCTATATTCTTATCTCGGTGCATGGAAAAGTTAAATAAAAATCAGTTAATGGAGGATATTTGATATCATTTGGTAACATCTTGGCCCAAACCGTTGGGTCCGAGTCGGGGTGCCACATGACCTCATGTGCACATCGCTGTATAAAAAAGGCTACCGACTAAAAGTGAGTGTCGAATTTTTTTACCAAGAATACTATACAATACATATCATTTCATAGATCAAATAAATACACAATATCATAAACCCTAAAATTACATTCATAAACTCAATATTAAATACATTTATTACAACAAATAACATGATATGAAATAATACTAGGTATATGAAAAGATTTTAATAAATGCGGAAACTGACATCCCACATGAACTTCATCTAGAAATGATGACATCATACTACTCTAGTTTCACAACCATCCACTATAGGGACCATTCCCATTAATAGATCATTAGTTATGAATTCTATAAGGGAACCAAAATTACCATGGAGGGTGTGAGTACAAGACTTAGTAGGATGACTCCAATGGATATTAACATCAATGCGGAAAATATACACGTGAAATCCATGATCACAAACAAAGTACTAATATAAACAAAAATATATCATAAAAGTGAAAATATTTTTTGGGCACTCATAGATTCACTCTTACTGTTTTAACCCCATGTCACGAGAAACATACCTTCTTTAGAACCATGTTGGTAGATCATAGGATGTTTTCCCAACATATCCTCCTCAATTGGAAATTCATAAACATGTAACACATGATTCCAACTGGGATTCTCCAAGTAAAGGATAAACAAAATTTTAGAAAATCCATCTTGAGTGGATAGCCATGAGAATCCATCAAATATTACATTTCATCCAATGACTAGTGCATCCCTTCTGTAGGGATTTACCTAAGCATGTGACACATCCTACAGAGTGGAAGTTTCCAAGTAAACGCTGACCTGAGTTCTAGAACATACCTATCAAGTGTATATTTCAATACTTGAGTCAAATCATAGATTTCATCAAAATTTCCCAAACATGAATTCTCAACTCTAGAAGACAAGATGACATATTATACTATATAAATGAATATGATATATCTATCATCATGTCAAATAAACATGTATCGTAAGCAGTACAACACAGGTCAATCACCACACGCACTCATAATGCTATCAAGTATTAATAATAGGATTCTCATTAGGATAATAACACATACTAACAAAATAACCCAATAACCTGTAATAGGACATTCCCTACATTCACAGTCTTCTTACCTCAGTTTATTGACATCGATGTCAAGGATGACCAATGGTGTCACCACCAATGCTATATTTTCACTACAACTGATACAAGTTCACTAAGAATGTACTCCCAAGTTCAATCATCATAAAATATGAAGAATGAGGATTATGTATTTGGAGGGAGGATCTTTAGAAATTTCTCTGATCACCGTAGATAAAGGAAGAGGTTCCGGCATAGAGGTGTGAAAAAAGAAACTACCATGGTGAAACCGAGGTCACTGTGACATTATGAGTAAAACACAATGTAAGACTAATGGATAAGGGGTATGATAGGGCTGATTCATGCTCTCAGGCAGCATAAGGGTGAGACCTATGTTGTGGAGTCCCCTCATATATTACATTGTATTTTGTAACAATGTCAATGGAAAGGGTTGAATGCTATTTTTTGGGGATCTTGTGAGGGTAAAATTCATGATAAACCCCATGTTAAACCAATCAATGAATAATCCAAATTTAATATTCCCCATAACACATAAAAATATTTCCCAGATTATAATCTGTAAAAAATTATTAATGGAATTAATAATCAATGACTGAACTTATGGGCCAACGATCTATAACCGATGAAAATGAGACACAATGGAGTGGTCTGTGGCACCATGGTGTATCCTCCTTGATTATCCCTCCCTGGAGGAGCCTAAGACAAAAAAAACCCTGGTTGACCCCACTATGGGAAAAAAATTTCTCCTTATAGTGTAATCCCAAAACCACTACCCCACAATCTTCTACCCATCTATGAAATGACATCGCACCCACTGTTTTGGACCTAAAAATAATCAAACTAACAATAAATCTTCCTCAACATTATAAATCTAATAATCATTTACCCAAACGTAGATCAACTAAAAAACAAGAAGAATAATGTAAAATATGAATTTTATTATAGAAACAGAAAATTTAGGGTGTTATAGAGGACACATTTGTTACACCGTATAAACATCATTCACTTTTTCCATGGAATTTTTGGGCCCTTTTTATCTTTATTATATAAAATTTATTTATGGTAAGTAACCTTAGTCTATCCCCTTGAGGATGTTATGAGACATCATGTCCAAATCATAGGATGTGATCCCATCTATAGGATTAATCTCAGATAGAGTTATGAACCCTTTTCTAGAGGCATGGATTGTGATCCTATATTGCAACACCCAAAGATTTCATTGTACATTATTTCTTCAAAAAAAATCAACAACTTGCACTACACGCAATACTGAGTTCTAGCGCACCATGACTTACAAAACTTGACGTTCAAAAGAGGTTATGAATAGTATTAACTAAATTTTGAACTTCATATAATCATAATAATATTAGAATCCGTATTCTGAGTTTCTTAGACATAATGTAAGAAAAAATTCATTTTTTTCATATGAAAGAAGTATTTTTCAAAAAATGATATTTTACTGACTTTTAATGGAGATCCTTTTTTAAATCAAATATTTTAAACTTTTAAATATTCCATTTGAAAAAATAAACTTCTTCTTTAGAATCGGGACATAATAAATTATTTTCGATAATTTTTTGGTGTTTTTCTGATAACTTCCATATTTGGGTGAATAGTAAAAACTACTTTATTATAACAGAAAACAAATTTCATATTCAAAATAATTTATAGAGTTAAATTATACATTTTAATTGTTTTTAAGTATATATATATTATATTTTAACCATTTAATACAATTATAGTCATTTTATGTAATTTCACTTTGAAATTGGATATAAACAATTCTCAATCTTTTGATAGTTATTATTTCATAAAAATACGTTTTTTGGTTTTGACAACGAGAATTAATTTTATATTAATAAATGCAATTTCAATGTTTTGAATTTGTTAAAATATAATTCATTTTTGAATTTGGGATATCAAAATTATCTTATAGTGAATTTTTGGTATGTTTCTGAAAACATTCAATTTTTGATGAATAGTGAAAAACACTGCGTTATTGGTTAAAACCAACTATTCATTTAAATAATTATATATTTAATTTATATTTATTTTATGTAAAAATATATACATAATAACTATATAAGTTAAATTTAATTCATTGGAGTCATTTTATAATATGTTTTGAAATAAAAAAATTTTATTGAAATTTTTCCGCCTTTTACCCACCTCAATGGAGCATTTGCAAATTTGCATAAAACTTAATTTTACTGCTTCTAGGAATTTAATATTAAAATTATGAATGATACACTTGATATCAATAAGTAAAATGTGGTTCAATAAGATAACATATTTTTTTGGGTGAATAGTAACTTTTGACTTTTATTTACCACGGCTAAAATTAAATAGGGTAATTAAAGGTAAAAATTTATTATTATTACCCTAAACATGTCCTAATTATATTGTACAAGTATAATTAGAAGAAACGAACGTTAGGAATAAAATATGATCCTTTAGGTCCCCTTGTATTAGATTAAAACATTTATTATTATTTAATTCAAGGAAGAGTTAAAAGTGTTAAATTCAAAGATTAATAACTAAACCATTTTTAATATAGGGTTACACATAAGATAAAGTAGACTATAAATATTACATAGAAAGATAAAAATATTTCCAACATAATTTTTATTTATTTATAATTTTTAGACATTATATAATTTAATTTATTTATGACACAATGATTAGGCATTAATTACCTTATTAATTAAATATTAAATTAATTGATATTATAAATACCCAAATAAATTTAATTTGAGACATTATATGAATTAAAATTATTTTATATGTTAATATGACATAATAAGGTTGATTAAATAATTTTTTTTTCGAAGTAATAATGTTTTTATAAATTTATCAAAAACAAAATACCAAATAGTGTCAAAATTGACCTAAAAGAGTTTTTAAAACAAATATTATATTATTAATTGGTATTATAATCCTAAAAATATATGTTTATCCCAAAGGTCATAAATAATATTATATATTTCATTAATTAACCACTTGGGGTTCTCTTGGAAGTTTACAGTATGTTTATTAAACATAAAATATAAAAATACAAAGAGACATGGTAAATGTCAAACTATTTAACTAAGAGTTAAATCTAAAATATAATGTTAATATAGTGACCCAAACCTATCTAAAACCTATTGTTTGAGTGGTTTTCGACCCATACCCACCATATAATTAAATAATTCATTTTGGAGCCACTAGAAACCAGAAATAAATTTATTATAAAATAATATTTTAAGTTTTTCCTAAGGTGCCCCTCACCCCTCATATAAAAGGGAACTTACCCTTCTCTCATATTCACACCTCCAAATCCATTTGTATCGACCAAAACCTGCCCAAATATCATCCCAAATATCCTTACTTCATTTTTGAGGCATTAATGTGGTCATAAATCCATCTTACGGAGACCTTTTGATCAAATCAAAAGGAAGAACCTGAAGAAGATGTAATGATTTCACCACCCTCTTTCAAGATCTTTTATTCTTCCACATACTATTTCATAGTTACTACCATAACAAAATAGTAACTCTAGTACCTTATATATACTATGATGTCATTATAAATATGGAACAACCATATTCATTATTCTATCCATCCTATGAATGATAATGTCACCATGCATGCATACGTACAGCTTACCGTCTCCACACCGTGGTTTAATTTGTTATTCAAAACAATGTTATATGGATTGATATAATGATGAGTAATATGTATATAAATAATTAAATTAACATGATAATTTCCATGTAAAAGTAATATACAATCCAATTACAAACCTTTAAGGAAATGATATTGTTGCTCGTGCGTACATACGAATTACCGTCTCCACGATGCTATGAGATTCATTTCCACGGTCACCACTCATTGACGATTATTAAAATATATATTACTAATAAGTATGTAATATAAGACATAATAATGAAAGTAGAGATATTTATATATATATATATTTACTTACTTACATATATCTCATTCACTTACTTCCGTTCAATACGATATGAAAACAGAAACAAAATTTATGCATATGTACGACCTACCATCTCCATAAATGATGTTTTACATTTCATATATATATCTATTATAAATATTTTTACTCTAATTATATATGATATTTGAATCACGTTTTTTATTCTGTATGCATTTAACCCTATTGTCTAAATGATACGGTCAAGAATAACAAGTTAAAATATGTACGATAAAGAAAGCGATTATTACCCGAAATGTTACTTTAACATGAAAATCATTATTAAATTGGTAGTATAATGTCATAAATTAATCATGTATGATATAATAAATATTAATATTTTTTTGGTGTAATCTAATAACATAAAATTTTCATTATACAAGAGGTTAAACGTACCCTCAACTAAAGGAATGTGCAAGGTAAGGGGTTTTCATCCCAATCCTTATTCCCGTGAGATTCATGCTATATTGCCACTATTACCTTTTGTGTGGTGTATGTACTCCCCATAATTGTATTCATTGTGTAATAAACTTTAATTTATGTTTATTAACATATTCATTGTATGATAATTCTTTCATGGGGTGTATATTTCGTAAGTTACCAAATTGGTAAGGGTTAATTTCACAATCTTTTTATTATCTGAGATTGTTTTTACATAAGTATCTACTAGGACATATTTATTATCCATCTCCATGTTTCATGACTGATTTTTCAAATGGATTATTTTAAGGTAATTTTTACTAAAACATCATTTTAAATTTTTTAAATATTTATTCTTCTAAATCATTCTCATTGATGTCCATGTTTTCAAAATGGGTTTTAAGGATTTATTTATATGGAAATGGATGTTTTGAAATGATATTTATTAAAAAAAATCAATGTGGTATGGGAGATGTTTATTATAACATCCCTTCTAAATTAAGACCTCTATAAATTGTGATAATATTAAATGATTTCATAAAAACGGGGTATTTCTCTCAAAGCATTTTACTGATCATTTTCATCTATGTCAACATACTTTAATGGATTTTAAACTTGTTTGAAGTTGATTTATTACGATACAAATCTTTCCTATTGTATTGAATGTTTTTTGATATGTTTGACTATGGATGTGTTATATTTATACAATTCATGGTTTGTTGATAATTTTTTGACATTCTGTATGGTAGTTTTAGTAATAATTTTTATGTTATATTTAATCATTTTCTTATTATAAAAGTATTGGACTAGTATGTTCCTGGTTGGGGGCTGGTAAAAGTAAGCCCTCCGGGTTGGGGTCCATTTACAGTAGACCCTCTCAATTGGAATCCCGATAGAGAGGATCTATAGGTTCAAGTCTGGTAATAGAGGTTCTCTGGGATAGAGTCTGATTACATAGGCTCTCCAAGTTTGGGTCCGGTTACAGTTAGCCCAAAGGTCCTGGCACGAGGCCTTGACACAAAACTAATATTCTGGTATTATATATTCCCTCATTATGAAATTAGTTATTACATGTGATTATTCGACTAGTATAATATCCATGTGCATGTTTATATGGTAATTATTGATTAATTTTTTCCATATTATGTTCAAGATTATGTTTAAAAGGCTATTGTTTTTATTACACATCTTACCTTAAAAGTTTATAGTTTCCTCTAAATTATCTACCTTTACTGAGCATCTGATCTCACCCCTTTATTATGTTTTATTTTCCTAGGATCCTAAGAAGTGTTTTATGTTTGAGATGAAGGGTTATTCTATGGGAAAAATGGAACTCTCAAAGTATTTTTTTGTGTTGTATGTTAGAAAGCGTAATGTAATGTTCATGTATGCAATCTATTTTCCAAGACATCAAAACTAATAAGTCTTTCAAGAATTGATTTCTTTTAATCTTTTCAATGTATTAGAATAATGCACTGACTCTAGGAATCTAGGTTTGGGGAATTATAGTTGGTATTAGAGAAATTTTAGTACAATACTTGGAAACTAGATTTAGAGAAACTCTGATTAGAGCACATTATTCCAAGATATACTTTGAGGATTAGTATAGAAGAACTTCCTATAATTTTGGTAATGTAGATATTTTGTGAGTTCTACAGAAAATACATCCCTATCTAGATACGAGCGGGTAGAGGTGAATTTGGAATAGATGTACCTAGGGGTAAAACCTAAAAACATTGCATTGAGCTAGACTCGAATGGGAACTCGTGCATGATAACATGCCTTGTTGCAGTCTTGGTTACGACACTCCTGGGTGATATGCTTAGGATAATTTTCATTTTCTATACAAACCATTAGGAAGGGTTTATTAGTATATACCTCTTCAAGGAATTTTTTTTATGATTATGGATTATATCTATAAATTGTTCAATTTATGTTAACTATTTTTCAAGTTTGGAATTATGAATTCCGATTCATAAACTGACCTAGTGTATTCCATTGTTTAGAAATGGTGCCCGGTAAAAGGAATGATAACTCCAACAATACATATGATCCAAATAGTAATAAGGATCATATATTTCATAGTATTAAGAAAAAATTTATAATTTAAATAGTATCCCATGTATTCTAAACATATGAAGAAATTGTATCATGTGTTAATAAGATAAGTAAATAATTCTCTAAGTCCTATGGCTTTGAAGGGAAGCCAGAGAAGAAATAGATTGTAGAGAGAAAGATGGATAAAGGGAAGAAAGGAAAGAAGGATTTTCCCATATGTGATAATTGTGGAAAGAATAACCTTGGTAAATTGTTGAGGGGAATGAGATTTGGTTATGAGTGTGGAGAAAAATCACACTAAGTACGTGATTGCAAGGATAAGAAAAAGGATTCATGTGTACAATGATTCATCTTCAAGGAGTTGGGTCACTAAGTGAATCAATTTACAAATCATCCGAGTATATCACAAATGATTCAATTTTATAATAATCATGTTATGATACTGACACATATGAAGAGTAACGACTCATGTTCTTATGTTGCTGTTAAAAGATTATGTCATTTCAGTGTTGTATCAATGATATACGAGTTATATGAATTATGGAAATATATAAGGATTGTACTACAGTACTATTTAATTATGTATTTGAGATTATATGGTTTTATGAAAATAAACTGAATAGTAATTATTTAGTACATATGTATGATGTTATTATATATATTCCTCAACAATATTCATTATTCTATCCATCCTATGAATGATAATTTCACCATGAGTGTGTATGTACGGCTTACCGTCTCCACACTGTGGTGTAATTTGTTATTCAACACTATGTTATTTGGATAGATATAATGATGAGTAATATGTGTATTAACAATGAAATTAACATGATAATTTCATTGAAAAATTAATACACCATCTAATCCCACAACTTTATGGAAATGATATTGTCGCTCGTGCGTATATACAGATTACCGTCTCCACGACGTGATGAGATTCATTTCCACGTTCACCATTCATCGACGATTATAAAAATATATATTACTAATATTAATGTAAAATATAACATAATAATGATACTAGAGATATATAAATATATATGTGTGTACTTACATATATCTTATTCACTTACTTCCATTCAATACTATATGAAAAAAGAAACAACGTTTATTGGTACGTACGGCCTACCGTCTCCATAAATGGTTTTTTCTATTTCATATATCTATTTATTATAAATATTTATACTCTAAATATATATGATATATGAATCAAGCTTTTTATTATGGATGTATATAAACCATGATCTATATGATACATTCAAGAATAACAAGTAAAAATGCGTATGATAAAGAAAGTGATTATTACCTGAAATGTTAATATAACATGAAAATCATTATTTAATGGGTAGTATAAAGTCATATATGAATCACGTATGATATTATAAATATGATTATGGTTTTGGTGTATTCTAATAACTTACAATGGTCGTTATACAGGAGGTTAAACGTACCCTTGACTAAAGTAAAGTGCAAGGTAAGGGGTTTTCTTCTCACTCCTTATTCCCGTGAGATTCATGCTATATTTCCACTATTACCTTTTGTGTGATGTATAAAATACCCATAATTTTATTATTTATGTAATAAACTTAAATTAATGGGTATTTACATATTCATTGTATGATACTTCATTCATGGGGTGTATATTTCGTAAGTTACCAAATTGGTAAGTGTTAATTTCACAATCTCTTTATTTTCTGAGGTTGTTTTTAAGTAAGTATCTACTGGGACATATTTATTATCCATGACCATGATTCATGATATATTTTTCAAATGGATTATTTTAAGGGAAATTTTTACTAAAACATCATTTTAAATATTTTAAATATTTATTCTTCTAAATAATTCTCATTAATGTCCATGTTTTCAAAATGGGTTTTAATGATTTATTTATATGGACACAGATGTTTTGAAATGATAATTATTTTAAATACAATTTCAAAGTGGTATGGGAAAACATGATTCAAAAATCCCATTTAAATGACTAAGTTTATAAAATGTGATAATTTAAAATGATTTCATGAAAAAGGGTCATTTCACTAAAAGAATTTTACTGATCATTTTTATCTATGTCAACATACTTTAATGGATATTAAAATTGATTGAGGTTGATTTGTTATGATACAAATCTTCCATATTTTATTTAATGTTTTGTGATATGTTTGACTATGGATGTGTTATATTTATACCATTCATAGTTTCTTGATAATGTATTGAAATTCCTTATGATAGTTTTAATACGAATGTTTCTGTTATATTTCAACCTTTTCTTATGAAGAATGTATTGGACTAGTATGTTCTGGGTTGGGGACCGGTAAAAGTAAGCCCTCCGGGATAGGGTCCGGTTATAGCAGACCCTCTGGGTTGCAGTCTGTCTACAAAGGCTCTCCATGTTGGAGTCTGGTTACAGAGGCTCTCTGGGATGGAGTCTAGTTACAGAGGCTCTCCAGGTTTGGGTCCGGTTACAGTTAGCCCATAGGTCCCGGCACGAGGCCTTGACACAAAAATTAAAGCCTGGTACTATACATTCCATCATTATGAAATTAGTTATTACATGTGATTATTTGACTAGTATAATATCCATGTTCATGTTTATATGGTAATGATTGATTAATTTTTACCATATTGTGTTCAAGTTTATGTTGATAAAGCTATTGTTTTTATTATACATCTTGGCTTAAAAGTTTATAGCTTATGCTAAAATATTTACATTTAATGAGCATCTGATCTCAACCCTTTATTATGTTTTATATTCCAAGGATCAAAAGATTTATTTTATGTTTGAGATGCATGGTTAATATATGAGAACAATGTCATTCTCAAAGAATTTTTTTGTATGTTAGAAAGCGTAATGTAATGATCGTGTATGAAATCTATTTTCCAAGACTGCAAAACCTATCAGTCTTTTGAGACTTGATTCCTTTTAATCATGTCAATGTATTAAAATAATACACCTACTCTAGGAATCTAAGGTCAGGGCGTTATAGTTGGTATCAGATGAAGTTTAGTACAAACCATAGAAAACTAGATTTAGATAAACTCTGATTAGAGCACATTATCCTAAGATAGATTTTGAGTATTAGTATAGAAGAACTTCCTATAATTTTGTTAATGTAGAGATTTTGTGAGTTTTACAAGAAAAAAATCACTGTCTGGATACAAGAAGGTAGAGGCGGCTCTGGCACAGATGTACCTAGGGGTAAAACCCGAATACAATGCTTTGAGCTAGACTCAAACGGGAACTAGTACAAATAACAGGCCTTGCAGCACTCTTGGTTACAACACTCTCAGGGGATATGCTTAGGATAATTATCATTTTCTTTACAAACCATTAGGTAGGGTTTTTAGTATATACTTCTTCAAAGAAAACATTTTTATGATTATGTATTATATCTATAAACTATTCAATATATGTTAACTATTTTACAAGTTGGGAATTATGAATTTTGATTCATAAACTGACCTAGTGTATTCCATTGTTTAGAAATGGTGCTTGGTAGAAGGAATGAGAACTCCAAAAATACGTATGATCCAAAGAGTAATAAGGATCATATCTTTCATAGTATTATGCCAACATTTATAAGGGAAATAGTAACCCACATATTCTCGACATATGAATAAATAGTATCATGTTTTAATAAGATATGTATAGAATGATCTCAGTCCTATGGCTTTGAAGGGAAGCCAGAGAAGAAAAGGATGGTAGAGAGAAAGATGGATAAAGGGAAGAAGGGAAACAAGGATTTTCCCATAAGTGATAATTGTGGAAAGAATCAACTTGGTAAATTGTTGAGGGGAGTGAGAGTTTGTTATGAGTGTAGAGAACAAGGAAACCATGTATGTGATTGCAAGGATAAGAGAAAGGTTTCATATGTAGAATGCTTCATGTGTAAGCAGTTGGGTCACTAGACGAATCAATGTCCAAATCATCCGAGTATACCCCAATTGATGATATTGGATAATAATCGAGTTATGATACTAATAGATATGAAGAGGAATGACTTGTGTTCTTATTTAGTTATTAAAATATTATATCTTTTCAGTGTTTTATCGATGATATACTGGTTATAATAACTATTGAAATATACAAAGATTGTACTACAGTACTATTTCACTGAGGACTTGAGATTATATGGTTTTATGAAAAGAAACTCAAAAAAAGTTAAATATATTAGAAAATACAACGTTGGAGGAACGATAAACCTTATTATGGTCATGATATTTAGGTAGTAATTTTGGAATAAGTAATGGTTGATTTGGATAAATTGTATTGGATATTCATGACTATCTTGAAATCAATTAATGGTTGGTTTATTTAAGCACTATTGGAATATTATTATTTTTATATAAGTAATATATCCAGTATTATATAAATGATGAGGGAGCATGAATGTAATCAATAAGGTTTTATGGAAATTCAGTGTGATACCATGTTTTAAAATAAAACATGATGAATGTGTTCATATGTTATTACCTGGAAAAAAGGATCTTCATTGTGTTTTATTACCTTATCAATTATAGATTGTGAGTTTGGGTAGATATATTTTGGATAAGTATAATGGTTGGATTGGATTATGTTTGAAATTGGATATTATTGTTAAAGATATTTTTTGATTGTTATAAAATGGACAACAAGCAGACCATGTGACAATCCATCGCGTCAGACAAAGCAGCAGGAATCGAACCCAAAACCATAGTGTGATTGGGATTTATCGCCTACCACTCGACTACATGAAGTACCTTGATTTTATAATCTAGGGTTTTAAAGGTTCTGAGAGGTGAATTATAAATTCATTATTTTTTGAACCCTACAGGATTAGGATAAATAGAATATTTTTTGAAATCTTTTGGAGTGAAAGATGAGTTTGTGGGAGAATTAGTTAAAGGATGAAACACTACTTTTCAAGTATATATAAATATATATATAATTTTCCCACTTATTATATGGGTAAATTATTTCTTAAAATTTATGGAAGAGATATTAAACCCAAAAATATGTTTCCTAATACCTTATGTTTTGTTGAACTAGTGGTATTTTAAATCAGCACAGATTGATGGATTTGAGGCCCTCAATTTTACACTTGTTTGTGATTGATGGCCTCAATCACTCTATATAAATATTTAAGTTTTTCCTCCAATTATGTGTATCTAATTTCAACCAATGTTCTCTTAATTGAGATCATAATTTGGTGGTGACCCTATCATTTCCTTTTTCCTCTTAATAAGACTAAATTTTTTTAACCCAATTTCTGATGTGGGTTTTCCGAAAAAGGTATTTTCTATTTTCCACCTTTTATTTTTGCAAAACAATTTCAATTTTTGAAGAATAAATTTATTGAATGAAGGAAGAATGTAGCACCCATGATTTCAGAGTATGTTATTTCTTCAACGTAATTAAATAACATGCACTGCACACAACACCCAAATTCTATCACACCATGACAGACCAAACTAGTCGTTCAAAAGCGGTTATTAATATTATTAACTAAATTTTTAACTTTATAAAATTTTTATAATTTTAGAATCCATATTATGAGTTTCTTAGACATAATATAAGACCAAATTCATTTTTTAGATAAAAGATGTATTTATCAAAAAATGCAACTTTACAGCCTTTTAATGGAGAACCTATTTTTAAATCCAATATTTGAAACTTTTATATATTTAATTTTACAAAATAATATTTTTCTTTAGAATCGGGACATAATAATTTAGTTTCAATAATTTTTTGGTGTTTTTCTGATAACATTCATATTTGGGTGAATAGTGAAAAATACTATATTTTAACAGAAAACAACTTTTTTATCAAAATAAATCATAGTGTTAAATTATACATTCTAATGTTTTGGAAGTATAAATAGATAATATTTTCCCATTTAATCCAATGCTGGTCATTGTAAGTAATTTAACTTTGAAATTTGACATAAACAAGTGTCAATCTTTTGATAGTTATTATTTCCTTAAAATATGATTTTTGGTTTTCACAACGAGAATTAATTTTAAATTAATTAATTAAATTTATATGTTTTTAATTGGGTAAAATAGGATTCATTTTTGAATTCGGAATATCAAAATTAGTTAGGGTTAATTTTTGGAATGTTTCTGAAAACATTCAATTTTTTATGAATAGTGAAAAACACTCCATTATTGGTTAAAACCGACATTTCATTTAAATATTTATTTATTTCATTTAAATTTATTTTAGGTCAAAATAGATACATAATACCCATATAAGTTAAATTTAATTCATTGGATTCATTTTGAAATAGTTTTAGATATATAACGATTTTATTGAAATTTTACCGCCTTTTACCCATCTCCTAGGAGCATTAACAAATTTGCATAAAACATGATTTTACTACTTCGGTGAATTGAATTTCAAAAATCTGAGAGACACGGTTGATATCAGTAAGAAAAATGGGGTTCAATAAGATAAAAATAATTTTTTGGTGAATAGTAACTTTTCATTTTTATTTACCATAGTTAAAAGTAAATATGGAAATTAAAGGTAAAAATGATATTATTATTACCCTAACACATGTCCTAATTCTATTGGATAAGTGTAATTTGGATAAAAATATCATTATGAATAAAATAATATCCTTTAGGTCCACCTGGATTAGATTAGGACATTTATTATTATTTAATTCAAAGAAGTGTTAAACGTGTTAAATTCAATGTTGAATAACTAAACCATTTTTAATATAGGGATAAAAATAAGATAAATTCGACTATAAATATTAACCAAAAAGATAAAAATATTTCCTACATAATCGTATTTTATTTTAAATTTTTTGACATTAGATAATTTAATTTATTTAGGATACAATGATGATGCATTAATTACCTCATTAATGAAATATTAAATTAATCGATATTATAAATACCCAAATAAATGTAATTTGAGACTTTTTATAAATTAAACTAATTTTATATTTAAATATGAAATATTAGGGTTGAATAAATGAATTTTTTTAGAAGTAATAATGCTGTTATGAATTTATAAAAAAATACCAAATAATTTCAAAATTGACACAAAAGAGTTTTAAAACAAATATTATATATTTAATTGGTATTCTATTCCTAAAAATCTATGTTTCTGCAAAAACATGTAAATACTATTATATATGTCATTAATGAACCACTTGGGGTTCTTTTGGAAGTTTATAGTATATTTATTTACCATATAATATAAAAATATAAAGAGACATGGTAAGTGTCAAACTATTTAACTAAAAGATAAATCTAAAAGATAAGGTTAATATAGTGACCCAACCCTGTCTAAAACCAATAAGTTGAGTGGTTTTAGAACCATACCTACATTATCCTTTAAATAATTTATTTTGAAGAAATTAGAAACCAAAAATGAATATATTATAAAATAATATGTTATTTTCTTCCTAAGGTTCCCATCACCACTCTTATAAAAGGGAGCTTCCGGTTCTCTCAAATTCACATATCCAATGCCTTTTGGCTCGGCCAAAACCAACCAAAATATCCTCCCAAATATCCTAACTTCTTCTTATAGACATTCCTTAGGTCATAAATCCAACCTAAAGATCCATTTTGATCAAATCAAAATGAAGAACCCAAAGAAGATGTAATGATTTCACCACCCTCTTTCAAGTTCTTTTATTCTACAACTTACTCTTTATCTGTTATTACCAAAATAAAATAATAACACCAGTAATATATATATATACCATTTTGTTATTATAAATATGGCACAAACATATTCATTATCCTATCCTTCCTATGAATGATAATGTCACCATGCGTGCGTACGTATGACTTACCGTCTCCACACCATGGTGTAATTTGTTATTCAACACTATGTTATTTGGATGGATATAAAGATGAGTAATATGTGTAGAAATAATGTAAATAACATGATAATTCCTCTTAAAAATTAATATACCTTCCAATTCCACAGCTTTATGCATATTATATAGTCGCTCGTGCGTACGTATAGATTATCCTCTCCAAGACGCGATGACATTCATTTACACGTTCACCATTAATCGACGATTATAAAAATATATATTACTAATAAGTATGTAATATATGACATAATTATGTTACTGGATATATATATATATATATATTCATTTATGTACATACATATATCTTATTCACTTACATCCATTCAATACGATATGAAAACATAAAAAACATTTATGCGTACGTACGACCTACAGTCTCCATAAATGGTGTTTTGAATTTCATATATCTATCCATTATAAATATTTATACTCTAAATATATATGATATATGAATCAAGGTTTTTATTCTGGAATTATTTAATCCGTTATCTAAATGAGGTGGTCAAGAATAACCCGTTAAAATACGTACAATAAAGAAAGCGATTGTTACCCAAAATGTTAATTTAACATGAAAATCATTATCAAATGGTTAGTATAAAGTCATAAATGAATCATGTATGATATAATAAATATGAATATTGTTATGGTGTAATCTAATAACATACAATGGTCATTATACAGGTGGTTAAACATACCCACAACCAAGGAAAGTGCAAAGGTAAGGGGTTTTCATCTCACTCCTTATTCTAGTGAGATTCATGCTATATTGCCACTATTGACTTTTTTGTGGTGTATGTACAGCCCATAATTGTATTATTTGGGTAATACACCTTAATTTACCTTTATTTACATATTATTTGTGTAATACTTCTTCCAGGGGGTGTATGTTTTGCATGTTACCAAATTGGTAAGGGTTAATTTCACAATATCTTTATTATCCTAGGTTGTTTTTACATAAGTCTCTTCTGGGAAATATTTATTATAAATGTCCATGTTTAATGAAACAATTTTCAAATTCATTTTTAGGGACTTTTTTACTAAATAATCATTCTAAATTGTTTAAATATTTATTCTTCTAAATCATTCTCATTAATGTCTATGTTTTGAAAATGGTTTTTATGAATTATTTATATAGACATGCATGTTTGAAAATGATAATTATTTTAAAAAAAAGTTCCAAAGAGGTATAAGACACTTTGATTCAAAAATCCATTTTAAATAAATACCTTTATAAATTGTGATAATGTTAAACAATTTCATGAAAAAGAGGTATTTCTCTCAAAACATTTTACTGATCATTTTCATCTATGTCAACATCCTTTAATGGATATTAAACTTATTAGAATTTGATTTATTATTATACAAATCTTCCATATTATATTGAATTTTTTGTGATATGTTTGACTGTGCATGTGTTATTTTTATACCATTCTTGGTTTATTGATAAAGTATTGACATTCTGTATTCTAGTTTTAATACGAATGTTTTTTCTATATTGAATCCTTTTCTTATGATGAATTTATTGGACTAGTATGTTCCGAGTTTTGGACCAGTAAAAGTAATCCCTGCGGGTTGGGGTCCGGTTACAGTAGAACCTCTGGGTTAGGGTTCGGATATACAGGCTCTCCGGGTTGGAGTTCAATTATAGAGGCTCTCTGGGATGTAGTCTGGTTACAGAGGCTCTCTGGGTTTGGGTCTAGTTACAGTTAGAACATAGGTCCTAGCACAAGGCCTTAAAACAGAAATTAATGTCTGGTACTGTTCATTCTATCCTTAGGAAATTAGTTACTACATGTGATTATTCAACAAGTAGAATATCCATGTTTATGCTTACATTGTAATGTTTGATTTATTTTTTCCATATAATGTTCATGTTTATGTTTAAAAGGTTATTGTTTTTATTACATATCATTCCTTAAATGTTAACAGCTTCCGCTAAATTATTTACCCTTACTAAACATCTCAGCTCACCGCTTTCTTATGTTTTATTTTCCCAGGATCCCAAGAAGTGTTTTATGTTTGAGATGTAGAGCTAAGCTAAGGGAACATTGGCATTCTCAAAGAATTTTTTTGTTATTGTATGTTACAAAGTTTAATGTAATGTTCATGTATGCAATCTATTTTCCAAGACTGCTAAACATATCAGTCTTTCAGGACTTGATTCATTGTAATCATGCCAATGTATTAAAATAATGCACCCACTCTGGGAATCTAGGGCTAGGTTGTTACATATATCATTTTTATCTTACCTATGTGGGGATTTTGAATTTATCATGAAAAACATATATAGGCCAATAATCCATAACATAGAAGGTTATTCTAAAAAGGGTAACTAGCCCTGAATGAAGTCCCTTATACATATATCAATATATTTTGAGTTCCAACATGTACTTCATCTTATTATGGCCCGAAAGGCATGGCATCTTAGAGGATCACCAGTAGTGTTATTGGACCCATAGTTTGACTCCTACTGGTAGAACATTAAATTAATGTATTAATAAAAAAATTGGATGTTATTATGGTTATAGACATACCTCAACACATTGTGTTTATCTTGATTATATCTAGTTTATTATATTTATTTTTCTTATTATGATTTACATTCCTTACGAAGAAGAGATATAAACTCCATTGATGCTTTATGTTTGGTGATTTCATGGTCTCCTATTAAGTATTGTTATACTCACACCTATATGGGATCTTCCCACACATTTCATGTATTATGTAGATGAAAGGTCATTCGATAGGGTCCATTATGGACTAAAATTAGGTAGACCATAATAAAACATAACATCCTATGGTTCACGCCATATATTTTATATGGAATTAATAACCTCTATTATTATAAGGATATAATTTATTAAATTTTATGTGGGATTTTATTTTTCCCTCATTATTTTAAGTAATTGTATCAGACTCTAATGTGGGATCAATATATATGACTTCATTGTGGTATTAATTGTATTTTACCTTTCAACATTGTATGGGTATTTAGATATGCATTATTTCTATATTTACCTTAGGGAAAGGGCACCCTAGTGTGTGATATGCGTACTCGATGGTGGTCACTATGACCTAGACCATTGGAGGGGGTCTGCGGTATCACACTTGGATTTCTACCATCGGGATATGCCTCAGTGGATTGGGTCCTGATAAAATTGTATCAGAGAAGTTTCATCCTAGGATAGAATTTTTTAGAATTTCTAGCAGTGAATTTTTTTTGGTAACTAGGGAAATTCTTTTAATGTGTTTTATGTTTGGATCGTAGGTTAGGGAATTCAAATTTGTGATATAATCTAATCTATCAATTCAACATGATAATGAAAACTTTCTTGATGACTTGGTACATATGGGAACTAAATTTATGGGATAAATTGGTAAATTAATCATATAAGAATAGGTAGTAGTTTCTTTGTCTATATTAATGCATATCCCTATATACTATATTTAACAGTGGTATGTCTTATTTATTTAAGGATTCAACCCTAATGATTTCTAGCTAGGATTTTGTAGCAAGATTTTTTGAATGATCTTCATAGTCATGAGGATTTGATATAGGGACCTATTTAGGAAGTGCAACCTCATATTGGTTTTTCCTATCTTATTATTACTATTCGTGTAGCCAATTGCATTGACTGTTCTATTAGAGGATGCAATTAGGATGGGAAAACATCATGAGTTTTAGAGATATATTACTCTTATATCTTGGGATGATCTATACACAATAATACTTCAAGGGAGAGGCAGTTTTACTCTTATGATTGTTGGGGACATCACATGTTGTATTGTCCAACCAATTGTACAACTGATAGGGAGACAGTTTATAGAACACCCAGATAGAGGTTGTATCTAGATTGGGGTGTTCTATTCTGAGGTTTTATGTGGTAGAAGAGTATTAGGAGTTGTAGGAGGTGATATACATTTTTATTTGTGACCATTTGCAACCCTTGGTAGTCCACACCATGCTCAAGGATCTTCAAGCTAGCGACGTTGAATGATGAAAGAAGTAGAGGCCTATGTATCGAAGAATCTATATATGATTATTATTATGATATATAAAACACATTGAAATTTTATGAATTAATTTTTCAAATATATTTTATTCCATCGATAGTTTCTCTTTCACGAAACACCAAATTTTATTGAATTGTGATATACCATTAAATTTAAATTACATAATATGAAAATTATAACCAATCTATTAAAATTTAAGGTATGAATAGTAATATTTCTTATGAAAATTAATTATAATGTATTAATAATATATGATGATAAATAATTACTTAAGGTTTTGTAAAGTGTTAATAGGCTTCGAGAAATTGTTTTATCAAAAAATGATTTCATTAATTTTTGTAGAGAAATAATAAAATTTATTTTTTAAACATTTATAAAATTATATGTTAAAAATTCAATTAAATTTTTGGAACCAGCATATCAAAATAATTATAGGGTTAATTTTCTGTATAAATATTAGATGTTTAATTTTTTATTGAATTGTTACGAATAATGGTTTTTATTGAAAAGATCCTATTTGTTTAAATGACATAAAAAGAAATAATTTGTTTTAAATTTTTTAAAAAATAAATATAGTTAAACTATTTTATTATTAATACAATTATTTTTATTATAATCAATTTTATTTTTTATTTTTTTATAAAATATTTATATATTTATAAAATATTTTTCTTTGGAAAACCATTTTTAATCATGTTTCAAGGTTTAATATTTATATAAATTATACCAATTATTTGAATTGAATTATAAAAAATATATTATATATTTTCAATAATAATAAATCACATTTAATAATATGTTCAAAATATTTTTTTGTCAAATTAATAGTAAAAATAGTAAAAATTAATTTCTATTGTTACGGTTAATGAAAGTTTACCTTGGGTTAAACTAGATTGATAATGGTTAAGATGACCTGAAAACTAGAAAAACACTATTTTTATGTCCGATTATGAGCATATAAAATCTATATTTTTATATTTATTTAATTTTTATCCATTTTTCAGGTATATAACGAGGGTATAACTTTTTTTTCCAAAAATTATAATAATTCCCTCTCACCCAGTTATGAAAGGGAATCCCCTATCTTATCCTTTTAACACATACAAAGAATTTTGTATTAGAAAAAACCTAAACAAATAACTTCCTTAATTTCATACCTATTTCCAAGTTTCCTTATTTTGATTGGGAATCCTTTCTACGAATGGTTTTGGTGAAAACCTAAGGTTTTTTTCTAAAGAAGAGGTATCACGCTAAACTGAGCGTTTTGGAATTATTTACTATTCCACCTCCTTAAAATCATATTCAAATATGCTGATATTATAAAATAAATATATTCCATATACTTATAAGATAACTTTTTAATTTATTGACCTATATTCATCTTTTTCTCCATAAAATGGAAAATAAAATTATTGATCTTGTATACCGCCTCACGATCCAATATAATTAATTTTCTATCACTACAACTCACAGATGAATATAATTATCTATTTTATGTTTATATATGATATTTATTACTTATTTTAAAATTTTAAATTACAATATCACATCAATATTCTCACCTTTCATCCCATTATAAAATAATAATTTATCTTGTGTGTACTACACACTACCACCTCACAAACCAATGTAAGGTGCTTTTCATTTCAGTTTTACTTGGATGGTAATAAGGATTCATTAATTGTATAAATATGATATAAATGATATATAAATTATTATGTAATTGTGAATTATTATTTACCTTTCCTTCATTTCATCGTTTAATAAAATGGAAATAACATTCATTTATTTGTATGACCTACAGTCTCTATGAACGGAGCAATCCATTTTGTCACATGTAACTTTTTTTAATGACACTAAATATTTATATAATTAATATATAAAATATTTTTATCATTAAATATATAGTGGATGTTATGTAACCATGAAACAAGAAAAGTGAAAATGTCTACCGAATCAAAACAGTCCTGAAAATTGAAGTTGTTATCACCCAAAATGGTGATTTTAATAAGGAATTGTAAATAAAAAGGTGATAAAAGGATATTGGTAAATCATATATGGTATGATATATTTGAGAATGGTTATTTAATATATTTATAATAATTATATATTTATTGTACAGTATTTTTAATTGTGTAAGAATAAATTGTAGAGTTATAGTTAAGGATTTTATATCACTTTAATTTCAATAAGACACATGCCATATCCACTGCTCATTTATTATTTATAGTGAATATACTACCCCTAATGTACTTTTATGATCATTTTTTTGGAAAAAAGTACTCAAGGTATCATTTCAGTTTTTTTATTTGTTTATGTTTGTTGAAATACCAGGTTTCCATGGTCGGTTATGAAGTAATAATGAGATTTTTGACTATGAATGTTGACAAGGATTCAATATATTAGAATGGATACCCAAGACATAGTATAGAAAATTATGTACAAAAGGTATAAATGATTCATAGGATTTGAAAAAAAAATTGGTTCCAAATTATGGAGAATGGTTCAATCAACGTAAAAGTAAGATTTCCATGAAATCCTCATAATGATTTGGTAATGGAATGTGTTCTGTGGAGGCTGGTTTATGTGAAGGGAGTTTTGTGAAGGTTTGTATCATCAAGAACAAGCATCAAGAACACATTAAAATTTTAAGGTAATCATCGTGACTATAAGAAGTGGAGAATTGTGGCTGGGTGTTGAAAAAATAGTACTCTCCATGACTATGAGATGTTTTTAAAATGGTGAAATTTACCCGGAGATTTCCAAAAGAGGGATCTTTGTGGAAAGTTTATGATGTGGATGGAATCTTCTATAATGGGAGGAAATGAATATAAATAAGTCTATAAGAACATCATAAAAGTGATAAAGACCTAAAAATGATTCTATTTTTTGAATTCCAAAATTTAATTTGTTAATGCTATTTTAGTGTAAATGTTTTTGGAGAAAGGATGTTTGCAAAGGCTATAAAAATACAACTAAAATTTGTGAGCATTATAAAGGATAAAAGATCTTATAAAACACGTTGGAGAATATATAAAGGTGGTTTCCTCATGAGGGACAATTGAGCTTCCCAAAATAGGTGACATTAAAAACGTTTTGGGGTTCACAAAGTAATTATATTTTTATAATTAATTGCGCAGTTTCACAAAGGTTGTATGAGTTTCACAAAGGTAGTGAGAATCCTGAAAGTGTTGAAAATTGATTGTTGAGTAAATATATTTTAATGTGGTATTAATCATGTGTATGATAGTATAACTTCAATATATATATATATATATATAATTTAATATGAATTAATTTTTGTTAATGAAGGGACCAACATGTCCATAAACTATGTGTGAAACCTTTCTAGAGTTGTGTTAAAAGAAATTTGATGAAGGTTATACATTCCACTAGATGTGGGCCATTGAAATTGAGTTTAAGGGAGTGACCCTTGGAAGGATATTATATTTCCTTAAACATTGTAATTTTTGTAATTATGTTTGTAGATTTAATTTATCATGAACCTTATTTAAGAAGTGGGCATTATTGAATTTGGTTCATCTACAAATTGGCATTGTATACTCCTTGGATGTAAACCAGGGAGGGTGAACCAAGTAAAATTGTTGTTTCTTGTGCATGATTTCATTTATATTCATACATTTATATAGTAATGGGAGAGAAGAATTTTTTCTAACAATGAAAAAAATATGTAAATGGGTGGTTGTTTTAATCTATATTTCCATGATTTAACCCTCTTAATATATTTATCATATTTGGGAAAATATATTCTTATGAAAATTATGGGGATTTACATATTCATATAATTTTATTTATTTAATAGACCATACAATTAAAAAGTAACTAAAATTGAGCATTCTATTAGATAATCTCATTTTTGTTAGAATTGTTTATGATTATACTAATGATGATGGAATATTATGTTCTATCTTTTAAACAAATAATGATTTTTTTCAATTCAAGATATATTTTTAGAATGCGTGTTTCCCATTCATTTCACACTTTTTAATTACTATAGATATCAAAAAAAAACATTTTTAATTAAAAATTAATTTATCACTCTATTTGGATGAAAATTAATTTCTTTCAGTGTCCTTTTGTCTGAATATATTTCAATTAATAATTCTAATATTCCCCAATTATTCTTTAAATTCATTTTTACCATTATTTAAATTTTTTAAAATATTTTTTAATAGAATATTATTATCATTTTCTAAATGAGTTGTTTTTTAATTAAAATGTGCAAGGTTTATATAATTTAATGCATACATTATGGAAAAAAAATTACACCATCATGTGGACTTAAATATTTAAATATTTCTTAATTATTTTCAAGTTTATTTTTAAATAAAATTATTTCCTTAATATTTAGAAAGTTTTATTATTTAAATAGGGTTATATCAAAGTGAAAAATATATTTTCTTCAAGAAATATTCTATGAAGTATTTCCAAATAATTTTCCACTAAAGATAGAATCCATTGTTGTCAATTATGAATTATTATGGATATGATCAAGTGATACTATCCTTATTCTTCTCTCTATGGTTTATGATTACAATAAAAAGATGTTAAAGAAACCTTTTTCTTTTCATGGGTAACTTCTTTAATGATTTATGAAATAATTATACAACAAATTACTTTTATTGTGGTTATTCTATGATAAAACAATGAAATTTTTCTGAAACCCTTTTCATTTACATAGGTTATCGAGGATGAAATGTTCAAGAAAAACATATCTTTTAATGGGTTTTTATAAGATTAATTGTTTATAATGTTGTGCCACACATATGTATAGATTTAATTTAGTGATGTGGGGTTCTATTAATGACCAAGGATGATGGTAACAATATAACCAAGGATGGTTGGTTATGTCATAAATCAATATGGGAGAGACCTATATCTCCCTCCAATGCATTGGGTAATGAATGATATCTCATGAGATAAAAAGGATTGAAATGGGGAGTTAACCTATATCTGTAATGGAATTTTTCTGCAATGAATGTATTGGGGGTGAACCTTAAATACTACAATATTTTGGGACTTCACTCAATCCACTATAATACACAGTGTAAATTATCCTTGATACTAAAGATATTATTTTCTACACATATGTGCATTCAAAAAAACCTATGTCTTATTCAAATTCATTTTTTTCATGGATTATGTTTTTTATTCCATTGTAATTTATGTACTATGATATGAAATGATTTATTCCATGACTCAAGTTTATAATTTATGAATTCCAGGGTGTGGTTTGAAAATCTAATTATCATGTTTGTATACCCTTATACTCATGGTATGTTGTAATCTCCCTTGTTTACCCTGACAAAAAATCTAGGTATACCCTTTATTAGGTTTCCTTTACCTAGGTTATGAAAAGGGGTATTCTGTTTGATAATTATAATAAGGTTACTAGTTAGTAAGAATGTAATAGTAGATGATGTAGTTCATTTATGAACCAGTTGTTTAGGTGTCTAAGAATCCAAAGATAATGGACCTATAAAATTTTAGTGTGTATCATTATGTTATGTAACGAATAATTATCTTATAAGGAGTAATGTATATAAAATATATGGGTTTATATAATAAATTTATTTAATACATTATCTATATTACTAATATACACAAATAAGAGACACTCTTTTCATACTACATACCAATTTCAAACCTGGAGATTACAGTTGAGGTTTTAGCTTGAAACATGCATTTAGAGACTCTTACACGAGGAGATTCATCAATTACACGAAAATTATTAATGTGTTATATAACTATTGGTTGAGAAATATTATTTTTTATTCCCTTTTAATAATAGATGAGGCCTTATGATATAATATGGGTAAATAGCTGGCTATCAAGTTCTCATGCGTAGATTAATTGTTTCAGTCAGAGGATGTGGTCCACACACATAGATGGGATGAGGTTTTCCTTCATCCATAAAATGAAAACCCAGGAAGTGCATGATGGGATCATATATAAGATAATACATTTGATTACTCATTAGTTTATAGAAAATTCACTTGGGGCAGTAGATGTAATATACTATCAATTTCATATAGTTGTTGTGAAGCATGACAAGGGATTCCCTAATGATGTGATGGGATTTCACCCCCACTGAGAGATAGAAATATATATATACATTCTCCCAAGTAATTATCTTGTATCTAGGCCATGATATTAGATTGATTCCATAGATTTTATTGTGATAAAGGTGTATTTTTTTATGTTATATATTAAGGTTTTTTTCAGGCATAATGTTTTCAACTTGGCTACCCTTGTGTTGTCTGCTAAAAAGAAATATCATGAGGTTCTGCAGGGAATAATGATTCTTGAAATATGTGACCATTAGTAATATGTAACCAATACCATGTATTTATGAACTCTTTGAACAGATCATAGGGGATATATGGTTTTAAATGATTAACCTCATGTTTGGCTATAAACTACTCTAAGTTCGAGATGAGGAATATAATGAAGGTTCAATTCTGATTACATTATGGTCACTATGAGTACATCATTTTTCCATTTGGCACAACAAACTCACTAGATGTATCCATGGGGATTTTTAACTAGATCATCTAACACTTCTTGTATAGTTTCATTCTTGTATTCCTCGATTATATCCTCGTTTACTTGGCATTAAGGGAGGAGGACACAATACACTTTAAGATGTTCGTGGACATACTCCTTGAGAATGAGATCTATGGTAATATATTGAAGTTTTAATTATTGATTTGAGAGGTCCATTTTATATTACATGTAATCTTAGAAGGGTGTGTAGCAATTGGCCAAGCCAAATTTGATGATGTACTAACTTGGGTGTCACCCAAGAGCATGAATGACGTGTAGAAATTCCATGGATTAGTGTGCTACTATGTAAGATTAGTTTACAATTTCTATAGGATATCAACACCCATATATACTTTTTCATTAAATTGGTAGCCATTCTTTGGGAATGAGAGGTTATAGTAAGATTTCCAGGAGTTACTTCAGTGGTTTACATGAACTCCAATCTTGATACTTCTATAAGATGTTGTTTAGTATATAATGTTGTACAATACCTTGCGATGTAGTAAAGTGTTTGTTTTGATAAAGAGGTAGTTGGTGATTTCCTATGGGTACCAGAAGATGAGGCAACATGATTAGAACTATGTGACTCTTAGTTAATATTAGATAGTTATGGCCTTCACCCTATCTGTGTGGTGAGACTACTTTTATGGGTGTTTCATTTGTCATCTATTTTGAAAAGAAGTCTCAAGTATATATTTTCATAGATGGTCCTCAAATTGAGATAGAGGTTATGTTTATAGTTATTCTAGTATTATTAATCTGATATAGTTTATAATCTCATGAAGGGGAATGTTGTGTAAAATTCAATCAATATGAGATATTGTTCACAATTTTTGAGAATGTTATAGGTACAATTGGACTCATTTCAGTTGTTCTCAGTTGTTTTGGATGGTGAATCATTTCTATAGTTGAAGGTTATTACCCAAGAAATTCTATATCATGATAGGGTGTCATATCTGAGATGTAGAAAAAGTAATACCTTTGAAACGCACATCTGATTGTCTCCTATCGACCAATCAAGGTTCTGGTGCTCTGCTATTGTGTAAAGCAGCACTCGGGTCGAATCCTCAGCGATGATACTTTGTAATAGTCGCTTGTTTTTAGTTGATTGTATTTTGATTGGGGGGGGGGGGGCAGTTTCAGAGAATATAAAGTAATTTATGGATGATGTTTGATTCAATGAATTGATAAATATTGGGGTGAGTTCATTTTTAAGGAGTTAAGCTTGTGATATCATTGAGCTTTGCTTTATATTGCATTTAATTTCACACTGACATCGCAAGATAATGTTGATTGTAATTACTAAGTGTTGATGCTTTAATCCAAGACTTAACATAACTTAGTCTTCTAATCTCAATCATAACATGTTTATGGTAGTGTATTTATGGTTCAAATAATCCATGGAAACCACACGTTAAACAAAGAAAGTCATTAATCCATCACATGTTAAGTCCAACATACATAATGTTAAATTAAAGAATATTCATCCAGAAAATACACTCAATCACTTAACATCCCTAAATTTTGACTCACCCCAATAATTGATTTACTCATCCATTTAAATGATTTATAATCTGGTTAAAATTATTATGATGATAAATTATAAATAAAACAAAAATAATGGGATAAGAAAAAAGTGGTGCGTCGAACACACGCGATCACTGAAGAGAGTTAAAAAATGACTTTCGATTGAATTAGTAAGAAAAAGAAGGGAAGGGGATTCAACGGTATTTAAACTATTTTAAGAACATTAATATTAATCTATAGAAGGTGGATGAGAATAAGAGAAATTGAAGAAGAAACTTCCATTAAAACAGAATTACAAACAAAGAGACTTACAATATAACAAAATCGAAGAACACGAAAGTAAGGGAAATCAATTAGAGGAGGAAAGGTATATCAAGAGAAAACATGTGAATGGCAGGTCTTCCCAAGCCTTTGGCAAAGATTTTGTCGTGCCAATATGATCTCCTCTATTCTGAAATGCCTAATCCCCTTAAGGAGAGAAGGGGAGTGTATTTATAATCCAAGGAGTGGACTGTTTGAATTTCCAATCTGTCCCTCCAGTTGCACATCCATGTTGGCTATACATACATCAGAATCTTCTAAAATATCTTTCTTCCAATTTGTAGATAATAAAGTACTCCTACCCCTCTAAAAATTTGGAGTCATTTGGACCTATTTAGCCGATGTTATGGCTTGTTGATTAAACAATTTTAATCTTTCCATTTCAATTCAGTATTTTTGATGTTTAAAATGTGAAAGGGTTTTTGAATAGGATGATTCCTTCGAAACCAAATGATTTATTCATAAAAGTCGTCCACGCATATCTATTCTTTCACACTGCAAAATCTCATCTTGATTGGATGCTTCCATCCTGAGATATGTCATGAATACTGTAATTATTTTATTACATGGACAGAATGGAGGGATGGACTTCAATGCATATTTTGGGCCCATTTTTATTAGATTTGGGCCTTGAAGTTTTTATCCAACACTCTTATAATTATTCCCAGATCCTTGGAGGATAATAAAAGAATTTGGACTTCCTTATTGAGCCCAGCAATAAAATCTTCAAGAATAGTCCAGTTTCATCACATATTCTTTGGTCTTGTTTTGGAGGACCATATGGACCTTCAAATGGAATATTTGGCTCATGTTACCTTCTATTGAAATGTTTTATATTAAAATTCTAATCCGACAAAACAAGAACCACACAATTTGGATCACTATAGTGATTTTTATTATTATAACAGTCAACTGACTCAATTGGACTACTTCTAAAAATGCTCAAAAATTAAACATAATATTAAAACATTGACATTTCTCACAAATTATGCACATTTCATATAAAATCATAAAGAGATTATATAATAATACATGAAAATATTAACAACATCAACTCCCCCACACTTAGTTTTGTACATGTCCTAATGTGCAACAAATATAAAAATATAAAAAAAATCATTTTCACTCACCATCTAATATTAAAATTTTGTTTTCTCCAATGAGGGGAGGTTTAGAATATTTCACTCATCCATTTTGAATTCCACCACAAGCTGTTATAGAAACAATGTTCCAAAACTAATTCATTTTTTCATTCTCAAATTTAAAAATGGAAAATGTGGACAATCCAAACTCACACCTCTCAAGATGATAAAATTCATTTGTGGAGGTCCACTCTTTTACCAACCAAAAGTGAAAAGCATAGAGTTTTAATTGAGATCTAATCTTCCAATCCTTATCCAAAGTTCACAATAATAAAGATGTATTTTAAGGGGTTTTTCTTTGTCTATGGGATGGTAGGAATATAATGTCCATGAAGGAAAAGAAGATGGTTAAAACACCAACATAGAAAAATCAATGCACATTTTTTTGAAATAAAAACGGAAGGAAATGAAAACACATATTTACAAGGGAATTATTGTGTGAATTAAGACACAATAGAGGAAGAAAATATGAAGGTAATGAGAAGTTGGAATATTTATAAAACACAAAACATCTCCTAATAAAAATATAATGCAAGTGTTAATTTTTTTCTTTTACTTTTTTTCTTTGTTTTTTCAGAAGTTGACCTTGAAACATATATCACACTCATATCCCAACCCATGTTTGATCTCCTCACAACACTTATTTTAATAGTTAATAAAATATCAAGGTTTGAGGAAGACTGATTTTTGACCTACCCAAGATAAAACCCATTTTTTCAATTTTTTTATTTTTTTTGTCATCATTTTTTTGAGAACTTGTCAATAGCATTTAAAAAATTACATAAATGGAAGTACATTAAATTCTCCAAAACACGCTGAATTTCAACCTCTCCCCCACACTAAAAGGGATGCTTTCCCTCAAGAAGATGACAACTCGTCAAAAATCAATAATAGGGTACCCAAATAGTGAAATACATTCCCCCCACACTTAAATTTCAAAAAATTATACAATGAAAATCAATGTTGATATTTGGTGGGAATAGGTATTGGGCTTGTAATGTGGCTATCAAGGAAAGGTTTTCATAGGCTCGAAGGGGATTTCAAAAGGTGGATTAATGTAAGGTAAAATGGATTATATTTGGCTATTGTGATTCCCATGTGGTTCAGAAAATTCCTCTATCATATTAATGCACACAAATGTTGGAAATTCAGCGTGAAGGTCCACAAGCTCAGGACTCACAAATAGGGGTCAAAACACACATTTTGAAAAGATGGTCATAGGTGGCCTTGGCATGAATGAAAATGTTGTTCTTCACTGTTCGGGAAAATAATTTTCCAGATCAAATATTGAGCATTCAAAATTTGTTAATTTTGACACAAAATTCTTTATCCAAAGTCATGATGAAAAAAAAATTTGAGATGAAACCAT
The DNA here is from genome assembly GCA_963277665.1 of Viscum album. NCBI lineage: Eukaryota > Viridiplantae > Streptophyta > Magnoliopsida > Santalales > Viscaceae > Viscum > Viscum album. The sequence continues at coordinate 679,541,712 of OY728165.1, forward strand.
GCCTTTTGACTCCCCAAAATGGTTGGGCAAATTTTCAGAACTCGATGGTGAGTAAGCATGACTCTATTTTTTTTGTATTTTTTGAAGTGATTAGATTTTTTGTTTTATTTAGTTTTTAGGTTTTTATATTTTTTTGTTTTTTTATAAATATACATGCACACAAAAGAGAATTTGAAAAATAATGGTTTTGATAAAGAAAGTGTTAAAAAATGAAAGAGAGAGGAAGAAGAAGAAAGATATAGAGAGAGGAATATATAGAGAGAGAGAGTTAAAGGGAAAGAGGTTCCCCTAGTGTGGATTTGGTGGGTCACCATCTCCATCTAGTTGTAGGTTGACTTGAGAAGTTGGGGATCTAGAGGATGTCTATGATGATCTAGGATTGTGCATCCTCTCATGGTGATGCTTTATCCGATGTCCATTAACCATGAATTTCCTTTTGGAAGAGGGGTCTTGGACTTGCACTGCACCAAATGGGTAAACATTATAAATAACAAAAGGACCTTCCCAATGAGAATTAAGCTTACTTAGGTGAAGACGAAATGGAGAGTTCAAAATAAATACCTTTTCACTTTCATGGAATACCTTTTTCAGGATGTGTTTTTCATGGAGTTCCTTAGACTTTTCTTTCTATAGAGTGGAATTCACATAAGATTCAAGTCGAAGCTCCTCTAGTTCAGCCAATTGCAACAATATTTCTTCACCAGATTTTTAAAGATCAAAATTACAAGTTTTCACCGCCCAAAATGACTTATGTTGGATTTCAATAGGCAAATTACATGCTTTACAAAAAACTAGCCTAAAAGGAGATATCCCAATGGGTGTTTTATAGGCAGTTCGATAAGCCCAAAGTGCTTTACCAATTCTTTCTGGCCAGCCTTTTCTGGTTGGTTTTACAATTCTCCCAAGCACTATTTTCACTTCTCTATTAGAAAGGTTAGCCATGCTATTTGTTTGGGGGTGATATGAAGTTGAAGTTTTATGTACAACCCCATTATTTTTCAAAATATATTCCATGGTTCTATTACAGAAATGGGTTCCTAAGTCACTGATCAAGGCACAAGACGTGCCAAATCTATGGATGATGTGTGTCTATTGGAACTCACTAACAATATGTGAATCATCCTTTCTAGTGGGTTTATCCTCGACCAACCTAGAAACATAATCAACTGCAAGAATGATGTATGGGAATCCATTGGAATGTGGAAATGGTCCCATTAAATCGATACCCCAACCATCGAAGATCTCACAGAAAATTAAAGGCTTTTGGGGCAATTCATTTCTCTTTGAAATGGTGCTAACCTTTTGGCAAGTGGGACAAGATTGAAAGAACTCATGTTAGTCCTTAAAGTGTGAAGTCTAGAAGAATCCAGAGTCTAGGACCTTTTGGGAGGTCCTAGGAGGTCCATAGTGGCCACCAACAGGCATGGAGTGACAAAATTCTAAGATAGAAGAATGTTCATTTTCATCGACACATCTCTTTATAACCATGTCATCCCTAGTTTTACAAAGTATATTTTCATCCCAAAAAAGTATTTTGAATCCCTTTTCAGCATTCTTTTCTGTTCATTTGAAAAACATTCAGGAAAAACACAAAAAACCAAGTAATTTACAATTGGGTCATACCATGGTATTTTTGGAGTGAGAGATGAAAGGTGCTCAGTTGGGAATTCTGGATCGATGACTTCAGAATGAGACGAATTAGAAATTCTACTCTAGTGATCAGCCACAGGGTTTTCTTTTCCTGGTATATATTTTATTTCAAGGTCAAACTCTTGGATCATTAGGATCCATCTTATTTGCCTCAGTTAGGAATCACTTTTCTTGAGTAAGAACTTTATAGCAGAATGGTATGTGAAGATGATGATTTTGGCACCTAAGAGATATGGGCAGAATTTATCTAAGGAAAAAAACAAATCTAAAAGTTATTTTTCACTGACAGTGTAGTGAAATTGAGTTTCATCCAATGTTTTTGAGGCATAATAGATGACATGAAGAAGTTTTTCTCTTATTTGACCAAGAACAGCCCCAACGGATCTATCATAAGAATCACATATAAACTCAAAGGGTAAAGTCCAATCTAGGGGTTGGATTATTGGGCAGATGTAAGAGTAGTTTTGAGATCAACGAAGGCTCTCTTGCAAACATCATTGAAATGGAATGTGACATCATTTTGGAGCAATCGAGTGAGTGAGAGGGAAATTTTACTTATGTTATGGATGAATCGCCGATAAAAACTAGCATGAATGAGGAATGAATGGATGTCTCGAACAGAGTTGAGTTTAGGATGTGATTGGATCACTTCAATTTTGGGAGGATCGACATCAGTACCATCTTCTGAAACTAGGTGCCCCAGAACAATCTCATTTCCAACCATGAAGTGACATTTGTCAAAATTTAACACAAGGTAACACTTGACCCACTTTTTAAGGACTAGAGAGAGTGAATGCAAGCACGAATCAAATGACTCACCATAATGGGTGATGTCATCCATGAAGACATCCATGCAGTGTTCAATGAATTCTAAAAAGAGAGTCATCATACACCTCTGGAATGTTGCAGGAGCATTACAAAGGCCAAACAGAATTCTTCTATATGCATTTGTTCCAAAGGGTCATGTGAAAGTAGTCTTTTCTTTGTCTTGAGGTGGGATTGGGATTTGGAAGTATCTAGTGTATCCGTCATGAAATTAATAGTGTGACTTTTCAGCTAATCGTTCTAGAATTTGATCAAGGAATTCAAGAGGGTAGTGATCATTTCGGGTTTCAACATTCAATTTCCTATAGTCGATGCACAAACACCATTTGTTCTTCTCTCGAGTTGTGACTACCTCTCTATGTTCATTTGTGACAACATTTATCCCACCCTTCTTAGGTATAACATGAATTGGACTAACCCATTCACTATTAGAAATTTGGTAGATAATACCATCTTGAAGAACCTTTGTGATCTCTTCCCTAACTACCTCAAGGATAAGTGGATAGAGTCGTCTTTGTTGTTGTCTAATTGATTTGGATGATTCCCCAAGATGGAGATGATGCATGCAAAGAGCAAGGTTGATTCCTGGTATGTCATCTAAGGTCCATCCTAGGCCCTTTTTTCCCTCTAACACCTCAACAATTTTGGACTCCTCAGTTTCGGTAAGTGAAGAAGAGATAATGAAACGATATGAGTGATCATGGTAGATGAATTCATATTTCAAGTGTGCATGAAGGGGTTTCAGATTAGTCTCCTCATTCTTTTTTGGGTTAGGAAACATAGAAATGGAGGATGGGACTTCATTTGCTTCATATTAATTTTTCCCAATACTGTCCAAGCTGGAGCATTTTTTATCCGATTTGTGATGGGATTCAAGAGAGTTCTCAAGATCCTCTAAATTGATGGAGTTTGTGAATGAAAGGTCCACATCAACTTCACCATTTATGACTTGGTTAATCCTAGTGAAGATTTCACAAGATCCTATCTCTTCAGAACAGGATGAACATAATGGAATGGGGTTTAATTAACTCTCAGAAGTTCCCCCAGAAGCATAGATTGAGAATGCATAGTGATCCTCATATGGGTATCGCATGGCTTGTAAAATGTCGAACATGACAAGTTGGTCATCGAATTCCATGGATAAGATGCCTGAATGGACATCAATCTTGGTTCTCATGTCATGAGGAATGGCCTTCCTAGAATCAGGGGAGGTCGATAAGAGTTCATCTCACATTCCATGTCAAGGACATAGAAATCAGCAGCGAAGATAAGATCATTGACTTGGACAAGGACATCCTCAATTATTCCCTCAGGATTGGGTGTGCGCGGATTGGCTAACTGAATGACAACTCCCGTTGGATGTAAGGGACCTCAACCAAGGTTGCAGAATTTGGATTTCGGGATGACATTAATTGAGGCCCCTAGGTCTATGAGTGCATCATCAAAGTTGGAACTTCTAATTGGGAAAGGAACCGTAAAGGTCCCTGGATCTTTGCACTTTATGGGAATAGATTTTTGGGTGGAAACATTTTCAAAGGTCCTAAGTTGCCTCTTGTGGGTAAACAACACCTTAAGAAACTTGGAATACTTGGGAATTTTTTTTATGGAATCTAAGAGAGTAATGTTGACTTCCACAAGTATAAACATGACATGCATTTCAGGATCGGGTTCAAAGGACTTCATTTTCTTAGATACGGCTTGAGGAAAAGAAACTGGGTTCCTAAGTGGAATTGAAGGAGATAAGGGAATGGTCTCAGGTTATTTTTCATGTTTCCTTTTCTTTTACTTTTCATGGTGGACATTTAAAGGAGGGTTGGAGGACTTATCTTGAGGTATAGCAATTTGCTTTCTGGATCTAAGTGCAAGTGCACTTACATTACACTTGGGGTTTGGTAATGGTTGATATGGAAGTTAGGATAAATTAGATGATTCTTGCTGACTAATGTGGGATGTCGTTGACCAATTTGGGTTTCAATATTGTGAAGTCTAGAACGGGTGAAGGAGGCATGATCTTCCACTGCACTTTCCCATGGTTTTTTGGAAGAAGAGGCTTGTCCGAGATTAGGATTACCTAGACTTTGGTTCATGGGAAATAGATTTTATTAGTTTTGGAATTGGGAAGGCTCACTAGGATAATGGAAACCATGAGGAGGATTGTTACTTTGATGTTGAGGAAGAAAGGGATAAGGTTTTTGGAAGTTAGCAACACCTTGACCATACTGAAACTGGTTTGGGTTTTGAGGAGGGAATTGAGGAGGATGAGATATGGGATTACCCTACCTATGGCCTCAGTTATAGGAAGAAGAGAAGGGCTCAGAGTTGGGTTGGATGAAGTTTCTAACAAGCTGACCTGATAGTTGACGATTGGTGTTCCTATGAGCATGTGATGCATTGAGCTCTATTGGTCCAAGTCAGTCAGATTGATCATCTTGAATTTGTAGACATGTGTCAGTTGGATGAGATGGAGAGTTGCAGATTCGACAGTTTTTGACAGGTCCAAGAAACATTGATTTTTGAGAAGATGAGGTTGGGGATTTGGATGCCATAGCTATTTGTCACACAAGAACTATAAGTTCACTCATCCACTCAGACATCTTGTTCGGCTCAATTGATTGATTATCTTGGGCTTGTTTGGCTTGAGCATTTTCTCGAGTTTGGAATTGTTCTGTGTTTGCAGCTATGTCACTTATGAGATCTCTTGCTGCTGCAAATGTTTTATCAATAAGAGCACCGACCCTTCCGGCATCTATGAGTGTTCTCTCCATATCCAATAACCCCTCATAGAAGTATTGGATCAAGAGTTGGTTAGGGATTTGATGGTGTGGACAAGTTTCCACAATCTTTTTGAACCTCTCCCATTACTCATGGAGTGACTCACTTGGGAATTGACGTATACCACTTATTTCCTTTCGAATAGAAGGATTACAAGAAGTAGGAAAGAATTTCTCTAAGAAGAGTCAATTCATGTCATTCCTTGTGGTTATGGTACCAGGAGTTAGGTAGTAAATCCATGCCTTAGCAGTGTTAGATAGGGAGAAAGGGAATGCTCGATGTTTGATTTGTTCTTCAGAAACCCCTTGAGGCAGCATGGTAGAGCACACTACTTGGAACTCTTTACGGTGGAGATGTGGATCCTCACCGGCTAGCCCGTGGAAATGAGGAAGAAGTTGAATCAAACCCAATTTGAGTTCAAAGTCTGCCTCTATATTTGGATATTGAATACCAAGAGGTTGGTAAATCATATCCTAGGAAGCAATTTCTTTAAGTGTTTGTTCCCTATGATTGGCCATATCAAATTCTATTGGTTGGACAAGGACTGGTTCTTGAATTATTTGATTATCTCTTATGTTACTCCTATGTTGGTGAAGTGTTTGCTCAATTTCATGGTCAAACTAATCTGAGGTATTGATTGGAAGGCTAGAGGGAATTCATAGGGATTTTTGAAGAATGTTGTAGACGGTTTTTTCTTTTTTTTCAGTGTGTTATTTTTAAGAGGAAGACGAGTTTTTCTTTGTGTGTTTTTTTTTCAATTTTTTTTTTAAATTTTCTTAGGTTTTTTTGACAACAACTAGAAAATAATGACTAAATAAAGCACCATCCATGGCAATGGTGCCATTTGGACCGTGCGACCGATTGTCTCCTATTGACCGGTCAGAGTTCCGGTGCTCTGCTAATGTGTATACCAGCACTCGGGTCAAATCCTCGGCGATGATACTTTGTAATAGTCGTTTGTTTTTAGTTGATTGTATTTTGATTGGGGGGTTTTTATTCAGAGATTATAATGTAATTTATGGTTATGTTTGATTTAATGAATTGATACAGATTGGGGTGATAACATTTTTAAGGAGTTAATCTTGTGATAACATTGATCTTTGCTTTATATTTCATTTAATTTAACACCAACTTAGCAAGATAATGTTGATTGGAATTACTAAGTGTTGAGGCTTTAATCCAAGCCTTAACTTAACTTAGTTCTCTAATCTCAATCAGATCTTGTTTATGGTAGTGTATTTATGGTTCCAATAATCCCTGGAAACCACACGTTAAACAAAACAAGTCATTAATCCATGACATGTTAAGTCCAACATACACAATATTAAATTAACGAATATTCATCAAGCAAATAATCTCAATCACTTAACATCCCTAAATTTTGAATCATCCCAATAATATATTTACTCAACCATTTAAATTATTACAAATATGGTTAAAATTATCATGATGATAAATTATAAATAAAACAAAAAGAACGGGATACGAAAAGAGTATTGCGTCGAACACACGCGATCGTTGAAGAGAGTTAAAAAACGACTTTCGATTGAATGAGGAAGAAAAATAAGGGAAGGGGATTCAACTATATTTAAACTATTTAAAGAAAATTAATATTAATATATATAAGGTGGATGATAATAAGAGAAAATGAAGAAGAAACTTTCATTAAAACAGAATTACAAACAAAGAGACTTACAAGATTACAAAAACGAAGAACATGAAAGTAAGTGAAAACAAAGAGAGGATGAAAGGACTATCAATTGAAAACATGAGTATGGAAGGTCCTACCAAGACTTTGGAAAAGCTTTGGTCGTGACAATATGATCGCCTATTTTTTGAAATTCCAACCCCTCTCAAACAGATAAGGGGAGTGTATTTATAGCCCAAGGAGTGGACTGTTTGCATTTCCAATCTGTCCCTCCACATGCATTTCCATGTTGGCTATCCAGAACTCCGACTCTTGAGAAATATCCTTCTTCAATGTTTTAGATAATAATGTTTTCCGACCCCACTCAAAATTAAGAGTTATTTGGACCTATGTAGCCAAAGTTATGGTTAGTTGATCAAATAATTTTAATCTATCCCTTTCAATCAAGTATTTTTTATGTTCAAAATGTGAAAGGGTTTTTGAATAGGAATATGACTTCAAAAACGAATGCATTATTAAACAAAATAGGCCTCCCATATATCTTATTTCACAATGTAAAATATCATCTTGATTGGATGCTTACAACATGAGATATGTCATGAATACTGTACTGATTTTACTTCTCAGACAGAATGGTGGAATGGAATTCAATGCATATTTTAGGCCCATTTTCCTTAGAGTTGGGCCTTGAAATTTTTATCAAATACTCCTTTTATTATCCTCTGAACTTTGGAGGAGAATAAAATAATTTGGGCAACCTGATTGAGCCCAACAAATTAAATCTTCACGAATAGTCCAGTTTCTTCACAGATTCATTGGTCTTGTTTGTGAGGACCATATGACCCTTTAAATGGCAGAATTGGATCATGGTACCTTCTAATGAAATGTTTTATATTGAAAGGTGAATCCTACATAACAATAACACACTATTAGGATTAGTATAGTGACAGTTATTATTAAAATAGTAAACTGATGCAATTGGACTATTTTTAGAAATGCCGAAAAATTATACTTAATATTAAAACATTAATATTTCACCCAAATTATGCACATTTCAGATAATATTAGTAAAGGGGGTGTATAATAATACATGAAAATATTAAAAACATCATCCTGGTATGTTTATTTTTCCACCGGACGTGCTCCTAATAGATTATATGAAGCTAATTGGAATGACATCATTTTGCAATGATAGAACATGGTGCTAGTAATGATATGTGAGGAGATTTTAATGCAGTTTTATGATTTCCCACAGTGTTACATCCATGTGAAGTGAATATGTGCCAATAGATTCTATGTTTGTTCTAGTGGGAATGAATTAATATGTGTCTAGAGTAGTTTTTAACTAGATTACTGAATTATAATTAGGTGAAATAAGAGCACCAGGTTTTAATATGTTTAGATCATACCCTTTAGGTGTCAGAGTGGATGTTGGATGTTGTCTCTATAGAATTCATGATAGGAATCCCATAATCGTATGTAGGACATGATTTTATTTAGGATATCATTGTCTGACTCACTAATTCATCCCACTTCATATTTATCTAATAGAAAATGAATCAGAATGTTTGGGACACCTTTATGTGTAAAAGATAGTCCAGATTCACATATTTGTATTGAATATTATTGTAGATCATGATTTCTATTACCATGATGATTATGTAATTGATTACAGGACTCCTTTAGGATATAGTTCCATTTGATAATACCATTTCAACCCCCAAACAGATGTCCATACTGATCAAAACATTCATGTTTTAGAGGACATGTTTCGGGATTTCATTTTGGAATTTGGCCATATTGGGGAGGATCACCTACCCTTGGAGATGTTTTTGAATAACAATATCTACCACTCAACCATCAGTATGTTAAAATTATAGGATTTTTATGGGAAACCCTACTGTTTATAACTATGATGTATTGTTCTAGGGGAGTTTTTACTCGTGGTCCTAGAGTTGGTGTGAGAGACAACATAGAAGTTGTATGCGATCCCTGAGTGTATAAGGACTACCCAGAGTTGTCTAAAGTGTTATAAAAAATGATTATAGACTCCTTTGATGGTTTTTAGGGACACCATGTGTTCATAATGATATCACCTTATAGATATTTGTGTTTATTTTCTTGGCTTCATAATATATCTATGAGAATCACTAGACCTTTCTTGATATTACATTGGGTTTGTGAGGTAGCATACTGCTTGGCCATACTATTGTATAAATATTGGGAACATGATGTTTTCATGTGTCACAGTTGATAAGGGGAATTCAGAACCTAATACATCTTATTCACTATAGTGAGATGGACAATGAGGATGAAACTACATTCATAGATTACTAGGTTGAGATTGAGGATCTGAAGGAGAATATCCATCATGTGTGAGTGAATCCCCTACTGTGTTTTTGATGGAGTCATGGAATTCCATTGGCGAGAAACTGAGAGTGGGAGAACCATATGCGGCCCAAGTTTCCTCACATTTTAGAGTAATATTTTTTTCTTTTGGGATGAAAATCCTTAGTTGGTATGAATGAAATAATTCTATTTTTAACTGGTCAAACATTGGGATATTTAAATGAATATTTTCTAGGCTTGAGGATGTGTCAGAATGAGATCCAGGGGCTCGAGGGGGATCAATTTTGATTGAATAAAAAGATTAAATATAATTTTCCATGCATGTGTAGTTTTGAAGAAATATTTTAATTACTCCAAAATAGAGTATCAGATGAGAAATACGAGACATCAATTATATTTAGTCATTTTGTTTTACCCTTGAAGTGGAATAATACTTGTTCTCATTAGGTGAATGAATTTATAGTCATCGTGGGAAGATTAATAGTTAAATAAATTATTAAATTCATTTAATTCATTTAATTGTGATTAATTAATCCAAACCTAATATCACTCTATAAATTCACACTTTTGGTAAATACATCGGGTCAACTATATAACCCTAAGAATTGAGAGAGGAGCTATCAGCGGAAAATTATTGGACGATCGACAAGAAATCATAATTTGGAAGTTAGTGTGATAATAGAGTTTTTGGATCTCACAAATGACCTAAACATGTGACCATTCCTCATAAATTATTGACCAAAACCTAGGTTATTGAAATTTTTTATTATATTTAACCCCATTTTTTATACCTTTATCAAATAAAAATCAATCCTTCACAAAAATTGATTTGCAGGTCGACTACTAATTTACAGGTATTTCTTTATCTTCTTATAATTATTAATGGTTACTATATTGATTATATATTTATTATTGTTAATCATTCATAAATATAGAAAAGTTATATTTATTCTAAATTGAAAAATGGTTGAGATTCATTCCTCTTGCATCATTTTAGGCATTTCATACACCATTTTTCGAACATTCATCAATTGTATTTCATTAGTATGGAGGTTCGATAAATAACTCATGAACATTTATTGGTAATCATTGTTTTTCACAACTTATCATATCCATAGGTTTTGGATTGAGATCAAAGGAACAATCATGGTTTTGGATTTCAGTGGAGATTTTTAATTAGATTGAGAGATTCATGGTTTTGTTTTTGGGAATTCTATTGATGTGAAGAGATAAATGTTGATTTAGAAGAAGATAAGAGGCCAAAACCTAGCCACCATAATTGAATGATGTTTCATCGCATTGATTTCAATTTACATGGTGATATATTTAATGAGGTTGTGGAATGAGTGCATCACCATGTAAACCTAATGGTTCTATAAAAAACCCAATGAAACAACATGCAGTCTAAGAAAACATGTTTGGTAGTGCCCTGGGTGCAGTGATTGGGGTTTGGAGGAAACAAATATCGCATGCCTTGTCGAATCCATCATACACCATTTGGTCCATGATTGGTGAATTGACATGTCCCCTAAGGTTACATGGGTATACACAAAGCCCGGTACATAGAAATAATCAGAGTATATGTGCACGAACTAGTACTTGGACATGAATAGGTACCCCAATATTGTTAGGTAAATTAGAACAATCCTAGTACATGGGCTCATCCTCATGTAAACTAGCACGATCAAGAGTAGAAAAACTAACTTATGGCACTAGTGATATGTCATGTATACTGCATAGACATTTTTTAATTTTTCTAGGGAACTTTAATTACATTGTTTAATTTTATTACATTCCATTAGTTCATCCCCATGAGGGTACTATAAGGCATCATTTCCCAAGAGTAGGATGTGATCCCCTCTACAAGATTAGTTTGGGATAGGGTAATAGAGTCCACCCATGAGGCACTGAGTGTGATCTTCTATCATTAACCTTTTCATTATGTGAAGGAATTTTAATGAGAAACATGAATGTTCATATGTTCCCACACCAAGGGACTATTCTAGATATAGTAAGGTATACTGAAATGGCCTTGGGTGAAATTCATAATCATTGTATTAATATATTATATGTTCAACAATGTAATTCGTTATAGAAAGGTACAAAAGGAATGACCTTAAATATGAGCACCATCAGTCTTATCAGACTCATGGAATGAGTTCTCCCTATACCAGTCATATGGTTGTTCCTTCACCTCAAGACATAGTGTCAATATTGAGTGTATCTAAGTTATTATTGTTACTTATAGTTTTATGATTGAAATTATATATTTTGGTGAGGTGAATACTCTTTTAATGCTTTATGTTTGGTGGTTTCAGGTTGTCTAACAAGGTATTGTTATAATCACCACCACAAGGGATCTATCCTCCCTTGTCATGTCTTATGTAGATGAAATTTCATTCAAAATAATCCTATTTAGACAAGGTGTAGGTGTATAATATCTGATCCTAACACACCATGGTTTATACCAGGTGTTTAATTTAACAGTAGTCCCCTCATTTTTTTCAGGTTTGACTCTTTATTAGTTTTGGCAGGCTTATATCTAGCCCTTATAATTACAAGTACTTGTGTTGTAATCCAATGTAGGATATAGATTTATACTTGAATTATGTTATCTATTTTCTTTTACCTTATATCATTTTTTGGGTATTTGGAAACATATGATTGCTGCATACATGTAATTCTGGCTAAGTCCTACCATGTGTGTGAAATGGCTTCTCTGCAATGGTTATAACGACCCATACATTACATACATGGTTATTGAATCAAAATTTAAGCATAATTATTACAACATATAACAAAACCATGGAAGGACCGTATAGGTATAGTGTCTTTAGATACTGGGAAACATAAACAACTGGTTCATATATCATCTACGTTGTCTCCCATTTATTTCATCATATCTAGAGTCCCTTTTTGGCATATCCTACTTAATATTCTTCTTCCTGACATGGGGAAAAGAAAACATACAAAAGGGTGAGCTCAAATTCTCAGTAAGGTTAAACAAAAGAAATATCAAACATATCATATTTATAAGAACATAACATTTTGAAAATCTTATCCTGCAAAAGAGATCATAACATGGGATAAATCATAGATGTGAAATGTAATTCCAACAATCATAACTTTAAACATGTAGCTTTTTGGCATATACACATAATCATAGAAAATCATTTCTTAGTAGTCAAGACTCATTGCCAAGACTATCTTAGCGTACAAAGTCCTTTTCTGAACCGAGTTCACTCCTTGTTTCAGTCCTATTTCAATGAACTGGTTTAACCTACCATTCCAACCATGTCTATCGCATGAGATATAAATCATTACCTAATGAATTAGAGGGATATATAGGTCCCACCCATCTCATAATGAAATCATTCTTATGTGTGCCATAAATCACAAGTCATACATCATAGAATAACCCATGTGAAAAATGGGAATCTTAAACATCATGACATCATAACATAATCCATATAACATAAAATCACATCATAAAAATAATTTCATCATAACATAATAAAATCAAGGTAAAAATAGCGATAGAAACAGGACCCTATATTATCTTAGATTTTGATATAACACTTTAACTCTGTTCTTGAGGAAAATATCTTTTCTACTTCAAAAACATTTTTCCTTTATTAACATGTAAAAAAAATTATAACTAAAAGAATTTGATTAAATATAAACTTGAAAACTTGTTAAGGAATATTCATGGAAATAATTTTCTAAAAATCCATTCATTTCATATAAGTTAAAAAAACATTCTTCCCGTACATTGTCCGAAAAAGTCAAAAAGTACCTCGTACGAAAAATGACAAAAATTCCTTTCATATCTTTTAATAAAAACTCCCGAAGGGTAAAATTGGATTTCAAAAATTGTAGGTGGATGGAAATAATATTACATATTGAGGAAACATGGATGTGGATGATAAATATTTCCCAGTAAATTCTGAAGTATAAAAAATCTCAGATAAAAATGAGATTTTGAGATTTTCCCTTACCTTAGGTCTGATTTGCTTTGTAAGTGTCTGAACCTCCTATATAATGATTTAAATAATGTCATTGACTTATTCTAGAATCACACTTATTTTTATGATATCATATATGTTCATATTCTTAGCTTCTTATTAGTAATATTTCATTGCTACTTGTTATTCGGGTGTTTATTGCTTTATGTTCGTATGTGTGTTTTGTCAAATAAATTTTTATTCCTCTTTTTAGGTTATAGACACCTCATTTACATAATGGTATTAGTTTAATATATATCATATTTATTCATTCAACTCATTTATATAATCATTATGCAATGAAGATCATATAGAACGAGTCGCATCACATCGTGGAGACGGTATTCCGTACGTATGCACGAGCGATGATATCATTCCAATTATTGTGGAATTGTATTGGAGTGTATTTATACCATTTTAGAATCAATATAACATTACAATAATGATATATAGTCATTATTTACACCATTATAACCATCCAAGTAAGGTGGTGTTGGAAAATAGATTACACCACAACGTGGAGACGGTATTCCTTACGTACGCACGCACGATGATTTCTTTTTCCGTAGGATAGATAGATGGTTAAATAGGGTTGTTTCATACTTATAATAACATATCCATATATTAGTGACACTGGTGTTATTACTTAATAATGAAACAACTAAATAAGAAGAAGTAGAAGAATAAATAAAGTTGATAGAATCGGTAACAGACATTACCTATTCTTTGAAGCGCCTCTTTGAGACCTCCTCTTAGGGTACTAAAATTCGTCTTTGAAGAATATGAGGACATATAGGATGTTTATAGGGAAGTGGGGAAGTGAAATGGGCATGGGTTGTCCGAGCATTAAGGCTCAAATTTGTGTGAGGTGGGAGAGGGAGGAGATTCCCTCTTATAAGGGAGGAGAGGGGCACCTTTGGAAATATAAGAAATATTAGTTTATATTAAATTTCAACCCCACCTAAAAACTTCCAAAATGACTCATATCCTAAGATTAGATGAGGTAGTGTTTTAATCGCATCAACCAATAAAATTTAGACATGTTAGGAAATTATTTTAAACATTATCAACATGATTTATCCTTATTTATCAATTTAATTTTATTTTTTGTAATAATATTCTAAATTTTAAATTATTATAAATAATTACATATGTGTTGTGAATTTTCCATAATTTGACACATTATGACATTGTCGACCATATAAATTTTAATGTATTATTTTTAAATATTTTTGTTATTTTTAAACAATTTTATAATATGTTATTTTTATAAAATTACAATAGTGTCTATTTTGACACTATTCATTTATTTGAATTTAAATAAAATATATACAGAATATATGTTCAAAATAAAAGCTTTAATAGATTCATAATATCCCATATGTATCTATGAAATTAGTGGAGCACATTGAATAGTTCATATAATATTTATTTTAATATTTTTAAAACCATTTATTTGATATTTTAATTAATAAAATAATTTCAACATCACTATTGTGTCATAATTAATGATAATTATTTAATTTCTAAATTTTTTAAATAAATTCATATGATTTAGATAATTTTATTAGATTTCTGGTGACTATTCATGTTTGACATTTCATTTAGTTTATCCCAAAATTAAAATTATTATACATATAAAATTTAAGAAAGTGACATGTTGTCATTTTCATTGGTTTTAATAACAATTAAAATATGTTCATAGAAAAAAGTCCATTTAATGAATCTAATCCGACCATTAGGAAATATTGGTCGACATTTAGTCATCCAATACGATTTTGGCAGGTGTTAGGGTAATTTTATAATCTTATATTTACCCTTAATTACCCGATTAACCTTTAACTATGGTAAATAAAATTTATTGTAGTTAATATTCATAATTACCAAAAATAAATAGTATCCTATTAACATAATTTTGACACATTTCCTCCAAATATTTAATCCATTTTTCCAAATTCAAAACACATAAGCTGCAGTAATTAATTTAAAATTAGCCACGTTGTTAAGAAAATGGGTTTTAGAAGTTAAAACATTGCCAAAGATTGAAATGTTTTTACCTATGAATTAAATGTGAAATTAATGCTAATGACATATATTATATTAAATGGTAAAAATATATTCTATTTATACATTAAAACCATTCAATATTATAATTTAACAATATAAATTATCTCAATGAAAAAAGTTGTTTTTAATGAAAAATTAGCATATTTTTACTATTCATCAAAATATTAAAGTTATCAACAAAAGATCAAAAATTTATCCACAGTAAATTTTTATATCTTGATTCCAAATAAGAATTTTATTTTTTCAAATTTAACTTATAAACATGTCTAAACTAGATTAAATGTGGGTGCGCCATCAAAAGGCTGCAAAACTGCGTTTTCTGAAAAATACTTATTTTACCCGAAAAATTTATTTTGTTCTCTTACCATGTTCTAGAAAATGTGTTAGATGAATAATAATGTTATTAAATTAAAATGTAGTTAATAATATTCATAACGGCTAGTCCATAATAATATATCATTGTTTAGTGAAACCTGGTAGTGCGTACAACACACGCTATCGAGGAAGGTCGTGATTGCGTGTAATGCAAGCCAAGTTGGTATTGTGTGTTGTGAAAGATTCCATTGGTGTTGTGTATAACATAAGACATAAAAAATATTTCTCATCAAATCTTAGGGTGTTACATTCTACCCCCCTTAAAATGAATTTCTCCCTCGAAATTCATTACTTCATTACAAACAGATGAGGATACCTCTCCCTCATCATATCCTTAAGTTCCCGTGTGGCTTCTTCTAATGGGTGGTTCCCCCATAAAACTTTCACCAAGAGAGTGGTCTTGTTCCATAGGACTTTTTCACAATGATCTAGTATCTCTATCGGTTGTTCTTCAAAAGAAAGATCCTGCTCCAATGGTACAACTTCTGAGCTTAGTACATGTGAATGATCGGGTATGTACTTTCTCAGTAGAGATACATGGAACACATCGTAAACTTGAGATAGATTCGGTGGAAGCTCCAATAAGTAATCTACCTTCCCAACACGATCCATAATTTCAAAAGGACCGATATATCTAGGGCCCAACTTTCCCTTCTTTCCAAATCGCATTACCCTCTTCCAAGGATATATTCGTAAAAACACTTTATCACCCACTTCAAACTCTAGGTCTTTTCTTCGGTTATTGGAATAGATTTTCTATCAACTCTGAGATGCTCTTACGTGTTGTTGAATAGATCGGAACTTTTCTGCCATCTCATCAACATGATCAGGTCCTAGTAGCTTTCTTTCCCCAACATCATCCCAACAAGTTGGAGTTCTGAATTTCTTTCCATAGAGGGATTCATAAGGATCCATCTTAATACTGGAGTGAAAGATATTATTATAAGAAAATTCCTCCAAAGATAGGTGTTGATCCCAACCGCCTTTGAAATCCATAGAGAAAGCTCTCAACATGCCTTCTGGAGTTCGAATTTTCTTCTCAGACTGACCGTCTGTCTGAGGATGGTAATCAGTGCGGAAACTCAACTCCATATCTAGAGCATGCTGAAGACTTCACCAATATTTCAAGGTAAACCTCAGATCCCGATCAGATATAATGTAAAGTGGTATTCCATGAAATCTTACCACTTCCTTTACATATATCCTGGCAATCTGATTAAGGGAAAAATCTTCTCTAATAGAACTGAAGTGTGCCGATGTCGTAAGATGATCAACTATAACCCAGATAGCATTATTTCCTTTGGATGTTTTAGGATGTCCAGTGACAATGTCCATTGTGATGTTTTCCCATCTCCATTCTGGTATGGGTAATGGTTGTAACATCCCCTTAGACTTTTTTCTCTCAGCTTTAACTTGCTGGCAAACCAAGCATCGAGAGACATATTCAGCAACATCTATCTTCATGACATCCTACCAGAAGTACTCTTTTAGGTCCCTATACATCTTTGTACTTTCAGGATGAATAGAAAATGAAGAACTATTTCCCTTGTCTAGTATCTCCTTCTTTAATTCTTTTATGAGAGGAATACAGACACGGTTCCTGAACCTTATTATCCCATCATAATCAAGGTTGAATTCACGAACATTTCTCACCTTCTTTTGTAACTATATATATTTCTTCTGTGCCTCATTAATATTCATGTGTATAGATGGTTGACCATTCATTTGAGAAGGATAGGATTTCTCCCCTTACATTATAATTCCATGATCCATCCTTTGTAAATCCATAAATATAGGATATTTTGTGATCCTCATCATTGATAATCTAGCATCGTCTTGTCGACATAATGTGTCCGCCACCTTGTTTTATTTCCAAAGGTGTTAATGAATTGAGTAGTCGTAATCCTTAATCAGCTCCAACCATCTTATTTGGTTCATATTCAGCTCCTTTTGTTTGAAAATATACTTTAAACATTAATGATCAGTATAAATATCACACATTTCACCATAAAGGTAATGCCTCCAAATATTTAATGTAGAGATTACCGCAGCTAACTCCAAATAATGAGTTGGGTAATTTTTCTCATGTATTTTCAACTGTCGTGAGGCCTAAGCTATCACCATATCATTTTGCATGATAACACACCCCAGTCCCTTCTTGGATGCATCACTATAGATCACAAACCTTTCTTCTCTTCAAGGTAGTGTGAGCACAGGTGCACTGGCTAACCATCTTTTTATCTTTTTGAAATTATCTTCACATTACTCCGCCCAAACAAACATAACTCCTTTCTAAGTCAACTTGGTGAGTGGTTTAGATAACCTTGAAAAATCTTTCACAAATCGTCGGTAATATCCTTCCAAAACAAGAAAAGTTTGGATCTCATGTAAAGACCCGGAAATTTTAAGGAAATTTTTTCTTAATTTCTTTGGGATTTTACAAGAACACAGTTTCTAACGGCACCTGATTCTGAGGCCCGGTGTGCACAGAATCAATTTTCAAAGTTTGGCTCAGGTTTGTTCAGTGAACGAACGAGTGGGTTTTTCTATCTTTTTAACTGGTTCTCGGAACTGAAATATGAGGGCACAGATGAACTCGCTGTGCCGGTATTTGCTTAAGAGGACTTTTACCGTAGGTGTGTTTTCATTGGAGAAGAAGTTAAATTTTGGGGTTTAAGGAAGAAATAAATAAAATTGTGAACAATTTTATTTTTGATATTCATAGAAGTCAAAATCTACCATGGGAAGTTCATGGTGGGGTCCACAACCACCCAACATCCCATGTGTGAATATGTGGGAGGTGGGTCCCACACCCACCTAACCTCCCATGGGAGAGTTCAGTGTGGTGGGGCCCAAATGAGACCATAACCCCTTAAACTTCTTATAACTTCCTTAGACTCCCTTACACTTAATGTGCCATCTCCTCTTTAATATCTTTATCCTTTAAGTTTGTATAACTCTTCACCTTTTCCTTCCGCCATTAATTCATCCTAACATGCCTTAATTAATGAGATGGTCCTATTCATTTAATTAATTATGTGGTTTGGTTTGAATTTTAAAATCTATGAGCTGTGAATAAAAATAATATCTTGGGATATTATTTTGGAGATTTTGGTGTGTGAGAAAACCTTAACAACATTCTGGAGTTTTTGGGAGAACTTTGGTGTGATGAAGAAGAAAACTCCCTTCCGACGAAGAACGCCTCCGATGGAGAACGCGAAGACACAGACGGCATGCCTTCTCATCTTCTTCCTCCGTGTAAATAGAAGAGACACCACCGTGGGGAATGTCACCATCGATGACATCTCTTCCTCCGATGACAAAGGAATCGGCACCGATCTTCCGCGAAGCTTGATCATCGCGACACTTGCCTCTTTCCGCGGCTCGACGACATGCGATGTCTTTTCGAGGTAGGGGGTTTGGTTTAATTTAATTTATGTGGATTATATCCTCGACCTTTGATTATTTTGTTGATAGTCGTTTGAGCCACCTGTTATCGTAATAACAGGAGGAGGTCGGACCGCACAAATGGTTGACCCTCCTCCCCTTTTGTTGGTTGTACTCGTTGAGGCACGATCAAAGGCGGCGCAGGGCAACGACAACGTGCAGAAACAATGAAGAACGAGCGAACAAGCGTCGCACCGTCGCGCCGCACCGTTGCGGCGATTTGAAGGCTCCACAGATTGTTTAATTGAAGGTGGATCGACGGACATTGACGGAACGGGCCGCAAAGGCGGTTTGATGAATCCGCAGTAAATTTTGAGACCCAAGGTGAACGTCGGCACAGACGGAAATAAAAGCAGACCACCAGAGCAACTCTGGTGGCCCGCGGAATTCACCGTCGGTGCGGGTCACCAACTTGCCGCCAGGAGGACCGCCGCGGCTTCAACCGCGGTGGCAGGTGACTGGTCCCGCGGCCACGCGGGACCAAGGGGGACACGGAACCAGGCTGTGTCCGCTGGCCGAAGGAGCACCCCCCCACGTGGGTGCCACAGTTACTCAAACAGGGGGCAGCACGCCCCCCTGTTCCGCTCAGCTCGGCCAGCCGAGCTGGCCCAGCAGGCTGGCCGAGCGCGCCAGGCTGCCGGGCCGCCCAGGCCAGGCCGGGCTGTGCCCATGCAGGGAAGGGCCGTGCCATCCAGTTCGAGCCAACCCAGGGGGTCTCGGGCTGGGTCAGACCCGGCCCGAACCCCCTATTTTCGGACATTTTTGTTCAAATGCCCATATCTTGGGCTACGGACCTCTGATCGATGCACCGTTAGTTGTAATGAGATCCTTGGATTGAGACAGTTGTTGCGGTATATTACACTCTAGGTTTCAGAGAAATTTGGGTATGGCCGGGTTGGTTCGAACCCAAAACCAACCAGGCCCTCGGAGCGGAAATGCTTATAACATGAGCTCTGGACGTTCGATTGATGTGCCGTTGACTTTGTTGGATTCCTCTTGATGAGGCAGAACTTTTGGCATACTTCACCTGAGGTTTGGACGAAGTTGGATAGTGGCCGGGTTGGATTGAACCCGAAATCCAACCGGGCCCCTAGAACGAAAAGCCGCTAACATTCAGACCGGACGTTCGTTTGACGAACCGTCAGCGGCGTTGGTGATAACGTTGAGAAACGGTCCCTATGAGTATACCCTATGAGAGTTCGGGGTACATTTGAGATATTTCTGGGTTGGTTTTCACACGACACCAATCGGGCCCCTGGGACGGAAAGGCTAATAACTCAGAGACCGTGCGCCCATTTGACGCGCCGTCTATTGTGTTGAGACCCCTATGGGGAGGTGGTCCTTTGAGATACTTCTAAGTGGGACATTGTGATACTTGGAGTATCGACTAGTAGCTCGCGGAGAGGACCCTCCCGGAGACGATCGTACGGAATACGATGACTGTGTAGCTGGATGAGACCTGATGACTGCTTGACCAACTCGACTTGGAGTGAGTTGACTAGCCCAGTGGACCGAGCACTACTTTGTTTGGGTGCAGAACCATGGCGGAAGGAGCACTACTGAGTTTGTGTGTAGACCCACGGTACTCATCCGGAGAGTACCTCTACAGGCTATTAGGGGGGATGCACAGCTGTGTTTGGGTGGAAGACCCCGACGGGAAGCACTACTGTGTTTGGGTGGTTGGCATGCGGTACTCAACAGGAGGAGTACCTCGGCAGTCTTAGGTTAATGAGCAGTACCTCGGAGACGTGACAAGATCACTGTACTCTCTAGAGACGGGGCTCTTCAAGAGTTACAGTTTCGTTAAATGAAAATCCTAGTTTGAGATGAGTCTATGACCTTTTTTACCTCATGATTGAGATGGGTCACTTGATAACTTAGGTATATGTATGGGCATATACCTAGTTAGTGGTTATCCATTGATTTCATAACCTTTGTGTTTCCTCATGATTGAGATGAGTTACTTGATAACATAGGTATAAGTATGGGCTTATACCTAAGTAAGGGTAATCTGTTGAGATCCTACTTTGTGGTCATCCTTGTTGGATTTAGTGAGGCCTTGAGGGTCTGGGGATCCCTACTGAGTATCGTATACTCACCCCTGCACGGGCTATGCCCGCACCTCTTTATATTGGTTGTAGACAATGGGCAGAGCTGACAAAGGCCGAGTGTTCGAGGATTGGACAGTACCCAGAGGTGGACCTCACGACGAGTCAATATCCAGAGGTGGACTTCGCGACGAGAAGACACTCTGAGGAGGTTGACGGGAGAGAGCGTTGTGGAGGCTATCTCTACCTACCCTTCAGGTAGGATCTGTGGTGGATGATCTAGGAGTTGCGCTATCTATACCTACCCTTCAGGTAGGATCCGAGGAGGACAACCCAAGAGCTGATTCCATTCTTCCAGTTGTTTGTCTTTTTCTGTTGTACTTTAATTCAGTTGTAGTTGTACTTTCAGTTGGATTTGTATTCTGGCCCATTTAATTTTCTGCACATTCTTTTGTACTTAGTGTATTACTTCTTCTTGTACTCTGTGATGTTTTTTTTACTTTTATAAAGGGAATGCCTTCCCAGTTATCGGATTTACGCCTTTGGTTCTAGTCGCTAGCCCCTGGCCTATGGAAGGTAGGCTTGGGGTAGTCACAGCACGGGCCCCGAGGACGGGTCATGACATCTCAGTTAATGTTGTTGGTCTCAACCATCTTTCAATAACCTCTGTCTTTGCTGGATCCACAGATATCCCCTCTTTTGAGATTATGTGACCCAAGAATACAAATTTTTTAAGCCAAAATTCACACTTGGTAAATTTGGCATAAAGCTTCTCCTTCTTCAGGGTCTTCAATACAATTCTCAAGTGATCATCATGTTCTTCCTTGCTATTTGAATAGATAAGAATATCATCTATAAAGAATACCAAAAACTAATCAAGATAGTCTCTAAAGACTCTATTCATCAGATCCATGAAGATAGTAGGGGAATTAGTAAGACCAAATCGTATCACTATAAATTCATAGTGTCCATACCATGTATGGAATGATGTATTTGGTATATCCTACCTTTTGACCCTTAATTGATGATACCCTGAACGAAGATAAATTTTGGAAAAGTATTGAGCTCCGCGTAGTTGTTCAAATAAGTCATAAATTTGAGGGAGAGGATATTTGTTCTTTATAGTGATCCTGTTAAGTTCTCGATAATCAATGCAGAGTCTCATTGGTCCATCTTTCTTCTTTACAAATAGAACAGGTGCTCCCCGAGGTGACGCACTAGGGCGTATGAATCCTTTATCAAGATTCTATTGGATTTTCTTCTTCAATTCCTGCAACTCAATTGGGGCCATTCTATAAGGTGTCTTTGAAATTGGAAAATCACCCAGTACGAGTTCTATTAAAAACTTAACTTCACGATTTGGCGGAAGACATGGAAATTCCTCCGGAAAGACATCATCAAACTCCCATACAATGGGAATATTATTAATCGTGAGTTTCTCTACAACCATTTGAGATAAATAACCTTCATTTAGTGGAATCAAGACCCATAAGATGGAAGAAATTTCCACTGGAAGGTTATGTTCATCCTTGCATTGATAGAAGATCATAGATTGATATGGAATATGAAATGTGACTTCCCTTCTTTGGAAATTTATATGAGCTCCATATATAGAAAGACAATCCATACCAAGAATCACATCAAATTCCACTATAGGATGGATCACAAGATTTGCAGGAACCACTTTCCCACAAACTTCATTCAATGAATAATTGTAAGCTTTTGATGCAACTGTTGTGCCATTAGGGGTTGTCACAGCTAACTCAACATCTAATTGTTGAGGTAATATGGCGATACCCTTAGAAAATTCATCATAAATAAAAGAGTGGGTGGATCCAGAATCAAATAAAACATTTGCTACTTTTGAGTGGATGGTAAGTGTACCTCTCACCACTTTGTTGTCATACTCCACATCGCCGATAGTAATAGCATGTGACATTCCATTGTCTTTGGCCTTAAGTGTTTGTTGACATAGATCATCATCATCAACCCTTGGATTTGGGCATTGATTGGCATAATGCCCCATCTCCTTCCACTTGAAACATTGAAGTGTAGTAGGTTCATTCTGTGTATCCCTTCATTTGTTTGCATCATTAGACATCTTCTTCCCATTATTTCGACATTCAATTTCCCGATGACCTTCTTTTCCACACTTATAACATTTTATTGTCCCCTTAAGAAAATTTCCTCCATGTTTCTTTCCACACTTTGAGCATAAGGGAAAACTTATCTTCTTTTTAGTGTTGTCTTTAGATTTTCCTTTGAATTCCATTTTCCTCTTCTTATCAAACCCATGTGACTGATGGGTTGCACCAATCTCCATCTCAACCTCGAGAGCACATCGAACAATTTCCTAGTAGCTATTGAAGTCCCTTATGAGTAACACCCTCCAAATACTTGGTTTTATGCCACTAATGAATCTATCGATCTTACTCTGAGGTTGGATAATAATTCCAGAAGCGTACATTGCAAGTCTTGTAAAATTTTCTTCAGAGTTACCAACAGATTCATCATCCTTTTTCTTCAGTTCAAGAAACACCTTCTCCATCTTTGTTCTAAGAATATGAGGGAAATACTTATTGAAAAATATGATCTTGAACTCGTCCCATTCCATGGAATCAATTTCATACCTTTTCCTCATATTCTTAATAAGATTCCAACATTGATCAGAATCACCTTCCAAACGATACACTGCTAAGATGACTTTATCTTGTTCAGAAAATTGATGAACTGAAAATATCTTTTCAGTGGTACAGATCCATTGTTCAGCCACTAATGGATCAGAAGACCTACTGAATGCAGTTGGATACTGCCTCGTGAAGGATTAAACAGAATATTTCTCCATCCTTTTCTCATTTGGAAGTCCTGCGTGATTCATAGCTTTAGAATGTTGTCTGAGCATGGCTACAAGATTCTTCTTTCCAGCTCCCATAACGTTTGGTTTCTCAGGGGGACAATCATTGCATTGCCCGTCGCATTCCACATTAACACGGTTCCTTCGGGTTATAACCATTGACTAAAACCAAGAAGAATAGTGTGAGAAACACTAATTATAATCGGAAAACCACATAATCAAGAATAAAATTTCACACTTAAGGTCTTATCATAGGTTGTTCATGGCCATTTCTAAAACACTAAGATTGTGTTCTATGCTAAGACATATCCTTAGGATTCTTACTAATGCTTTCACATCCTAGCTTCCAATGGTTGACTATACCTTTCCACTGATACCAACTATAATGCCCCATACTTTACATACATGGTTATTACTTCAAAATTTATTTATAATTATTACAGCATATAACAAAACCATGAACGGACCGTATAGGTATAGTGTCTTTAGAAACTGGGAAACATAAACAACTGGTTCATAAATCATCTACGTTGTCTCCCATTTATTTCATCATATCTAGAGTCCCTTTTTGGAATATCCTACTTAACATCCTTCTTCATGACCTGGGGAAAAGAAAACATACAAAAGGGTGACCTCAAATGCTCAGTAAGGGTAAACAAAAGAAATATCAAACATATCATATTTATAAGAACATAACATTTTGAAAATCTTATCCTGCAAAAGAGATCATAACATGGGATAAATCATAGAAGTGAAATGTAATTCCAATAATCATAACATAAAACATATAGCTTTTTGGAATACACACATAATCATAGATAATCATTTCTTAGTAGTCAAGACTCATTTCCAAGACTATCTTAGTGGACAAAGTCCTTTTCGGAACTGAGTTCACTCCTCGTTTCAGTCCTGTTTCACTGAACCGGTTTAACCTGCCGTTCCAGCCAAGTCTATCTCATGAGATATATATCTTTACCCAATTCATTGGAGGGAGATATAGGTCCCACCCATCTCATAATTAATACATTCTTATGTGTGCCACAAATCATAAATCATACAATCATAGCATAACCCATGTAATAAAAATGGGAATCTTAACCATTATGCAATCATAACATAATCCATATAAGATAAAAGGACATCATAAAAATAATTCCATCATAATATAATAAAATCAATGTAAAAATTGTGATAGAAATAGAACCCTATATTATCTTAGAGTTTGATAAAACACTTGAACTCCGTTCATGACGAAAATATCTTTTCTACTTCAAAAACATTTTTCCTTTCTTAACATGTCAAATAATTTTGAACTAAAAAAATTTGACTAAAAATAATATTGAAAGCTTGTAAAGGAATATTCATGGAAATAATTTTCTAAAAATCCATTCATGTCGTATAAGTTAAAAAAACATTATTCCCGTACTTTGCTCGAAAAAGTCAAAAAGTACCTCGTACGAAAAACGACAAAAGATTCATTTCATATCTTTTACAAAATACTCACTGACGGGTAAAATTGGATTTAAAAAATTGTAGGTGGATGGAAATAATATTACATATTGAGGAAACATGGATGTGGATGATAAATATTCCCAAGTAAATTCCGAAGTATAAACAATCTCAGATAAAAATGAGATTGTGAGATTTTCCCTTACCTTAGGTCTGATTTCCTTCGTAAGTGTCTGAACCTCATGTATAATGATTTAAATAATTTTATTGACTTATTTAAGAATAATACTTATTTTTATGATATCATATATGGTCATAATATTAGCTTATTATTAGTAATATTTCATTGCTACTTGTTATTCAGGTGTTTATTGCTTTATGTTCGTATGTGTGTTTTGTCGAATAAATTCTTATTCCTCCTTTTAGGTTTTAGACACCTCATTTCCAGAATGGTATTAGTGTAATATATATAATATTAATTCAATCAATTCATTTATATAATCATTATTCAATGAAGATCATGTAGAATGAGCCTCATCACATCGTGGAGACGGTATTCCGTACGTACGTACGAGCGATGATATCATTCCCATGATTGTGGAATTATATTGGACTATATGTATACTATTTAAGAATCAATATCACTTTAAAATAATCATATATAGTCATTATTTACACCATTATACCCATCCAAGTAAGGAGGTGGTGGAAAATAGATTACACCATGGCGTGAAGACGGTATTCCGTACGTACGCACGCGCGGTGATTTCGTTTTCCGTAGGATGGATAGATGGTGAAATAGGGTTGTTTCATAATTATAATAACATATCCGTATATGAGTGATATTGAAGTTATTACTTCATAATTAAAAAACCAAATAAGAATAAGTAGAAGAAGAAATAAAGTTGAAAGAATCGTTAACGGACATTACCTCTTCTTTGAAGCGCCTCTTTGAGACCTCCTCTTAGGGCACTAAAATTGGTCATTGAAGAAGACCAGGACCTCTAGGATGTTTCTAGGGAAGTGGGAAAGTGAAATGTGCAGGGGTTGGTCGAGCTTGAAGGATCAAATTGGGGTGAGTAGGAGAGGTAGGAGGTGCCCTCTTATAAGGGAGGAGAGGGGCACCTTTGGAAATATAAGAAATATTAGTTTATATTAAATCCAAAACCCACTTAAAAACTTTCAAAATGGCTCATATCCGAATATTAGATGCGATATAATTGTCAGATCATCAACAAATAAAATTTAGA
Source organism: Viscum album (assembly GCA_963277665.1). Taxonomy (NCBI): domain Eukaryota; kingdom Viridiplantae; phylum Streptophyta; class Magnoliopsida; order Santalales; family Viscaceae; genus Viscum; species Viscum album. The sequence continues at coordinate 679,568,450 of OY728165.1, forward strand.
GATCTTAAGAGTTTATTTTAAACATTATCAACTTTATTTATCCTTATTTATCAATTTAATTTTATTTGTGGTAATAATATTATAAATTTTAAATTATTAAAAATAATTACCTATGTGTTGTGAATTTTCCATAATTTGACACTTTATGACATTTTCGACAATATAATTCTTAATTTATAATTTTTAAATATTTTTGTGATTTTTAAACAATTTTATAATATGTTATTTTTATAAAATAGCAATAGTGTCTATTTTCACACTATTCATTTATTTGAATTTAAATAAATTATATACAGAAGATATGTTCTCAATAAAAGCTTTACGTGATTCATAAAATGTCATATGTATCTAGAAAATTAGTGGAGCACATTAAATAGTTCATATAATATTTATTTTAATGTTTTTAAAAAACATTATTTGATTTTTTAATTAATAAAATAATTTCAACATCACGATTGTGTCATAATTAATGATAATTATTTAATCCCAAAAAATTATAAATAAATTCATATGATGTAGATAATTGTATTAGATTTTTGGAAACTATTAATGTTCTAAGTTCCATTATGTTTATCACTAAATTAAAATTATTATACTTATAAGATTTAAGAAAGTGACATGTTGTCATTTTCTTTGGTTTTAAAAACAATTAAATTATTTTCATGTAAAAAAGTCCATTTAATGATTGTAATTCGACCCTTAGGTGATATGGTTCGACTTTTAGTCATCCAATAGGATTTTGGAAGGTGTTAGGATAATTTTAATATCTTATATTTACCCTTAATTACCCGATTTAACTTTAACTATGGTAAATAAAATTTTTTGTAGTTACTATTCATAGTGCCCAAAAATAAAAAGTAGCCTATTAACATAATTTGGACCCACTGATTCCTAATATGGAATCCATTTTTCCAAATTAAAAACACATAAGTTGCAGGAATTAATTTGAAATTAATCCTGTTGTTAAGAAAATGGGTTTTATAATTTAAAACATTGCCAAAGATTGAAATGTTTTTACTTATGAATTTAATGTGAAATTAATGATAATGAAATATATTATATTAAATGGTAAAAATATATTCTATTTATAATTTAAATCCAATAAATATTATAATTTAACAATATAAATTATCTCAAGGAAAAAAGTTGTTTTTATTTAAAAATTAGCGTATTTTTACTATTCATCAAATTATGAAAGTAATCAGAAAAATATCAAAAATTTATCCAAAGTAAATTTTTATATCCTGATTCCAAATAATAATCTTATTTTGTCAAATTGAACTTATAAAATTTCAAAAAATGTATTTAATGTGGGTGCGCCATCAAAAGGCGGCAAAACTGCATTTTTTAAAAAATACTTATTATACCCGAAAAATTTATTTTATTCTCTTACCATGTTCTAGAAAATGTGTAAGATAAATAATAATGTTATAAAATTCAAAATGTAGTTAGTACTATTCATAATGGCTAGTCCATAATAATATATCGTTGTTTAGTGAAACCTGGTATTGCGTTCTACACACGCTTTCGAGGAAGGTCGTGATTGCGTGTAATGCAAGCCAAGTCAGTATTGTGTGTTGTGAAAGATTAAATTGGTGTTTTGTATAATATAAGACATAAAAAAAATGTTTCTCAAAAAATATCTGGGTGTTACATTGGTTATTATCACTTTGCCAATTGGAGGAGGGGTTGGGGTATCACACTCCGCTTAGAACCAACGAGGAGGACCCTGGGTGATCGAGTAATGATAGGTAATGATGGTAGAAAATTGTATTTCGTATAGTGTATGTTAACATAAAGATTTATTTCACATGTTTTGTAACAATTTAAAAGTACCTTATTCATAAAATGATAAGAACATTTTATTTAAAACACTTTTTATAAAATTAATCATGGTCATAAATTAATTGAAATAATCATTAGACTATAGTTAAAAGTCTCTTGTTTAGAATATGTGGGCATTGGATGTTAAAATATTTTTGTCTGAAGAGAGAAATAATTTAAAATTTTATAAAAAATATTCATTCAGTATATTGGGTGCTTAAAAATTGAAATTGAAATAAAAACATGTAATATATAGAAATATTTGAATGATATGAAAATTCAAGAGATTATTTATAATTATATCTTGAATTTCAACATTACAAATATTATTATAAATAATCCCAATAAAAATGATATTATAACATAAAACTCTTACGTCAAGTTTATCTTGTTTAAAAAGTGATCTAACATACTATATAATAATTTTGAATTTTTATCATTCAATACCATAATAATTTAAAAACTAATAATATCATATATGATTCAATTATACCATTTTTCACATATTTATTAACAATTCCTTATTAAAATTATTGTTTCTAGATGTTATGAGTTTCATGTTTTCATAAAAGTTTCATTTATGATGTTTCCATCCTCATAATTTAATCATTTTTATATAATATAAATAATTATAAACATGATATGAATAGTATATATATTCATCATATATATATATATATAGGTATCCATAATACATAGAGAGATAAAATTTAATTACATCATTCATAGAGACGGTATGATGTATGTATGCATGAAAATTGATTTCATTTTTTGGAGGATGGAATTAATGAAAAGTAAATAATATATAATATTTAAATAATTTTAATAAATTCATATATAACATATATATTTATTAAATCCATCACTTATGTGGCAATGAAAAATTAATTACATAGCGACGTAGTTAAGTTAAGTCGCACGTACGCACAATCTATGTTTTTGATTTCCATAGGTTGGAAAGAAAGTTGATAATGATTCTTACATCATCGTACTTAAATTTTATTATATTTATTATACTAAATTATTTTTTTTATAATGGGTACAAATGATTTAGAGGAGGTATAAGAAAAAAATTTAAACCGCTTTGTTAAGGGTTACACCTCTTATTTGGGATACTACTTTTGGATTACACTTTAATCCTTCAAAGGATGGTTTATTGGAATGATTAAGAGCTCTATGATGTTGATAAGTAAAATAGTATTATATTTGGATTGATATTTTCTGACTTAAAAGGAACAATAATTGTGAATAATGAAGGAGAGGAGTGGACCTTTTATATGTGAGGGGAGGGGCACTATTGGTATTAAAAATGTATTAAATTACTGTAAATTAATTTTATGTAATTCGTTTTCCGATTAGTGTAATTTTAATATCATATTAAGACGATTATAAAACCTATAATATAGTAAAAAATTTATAAGTTTGAGTTATTTTTTCACATTAATGTTGTATTTTTTACCTCCATTAACCCATTTTGACATTTACCGCAATAACAAAGCTTTATACTATTTAGCAGTCAAAACTGTTACCATAGAAAAAGATACTAATAAATAATCCAAAATTTATATATTCAATAATATATCATTAAATAGGATAAATATATATTATTATCAATTTTAAATCTATTAAATAAATATTTTTTATTATAAAATATCAATAATATCATCTTTAGAACTATTAAATTACTTTGAATTTTAAAACCAAATTTTAGTGAAAAAAATATAATATATACCATTTAAATGCCTCTTATATGATATATTTGTAAATAATACTCATAGAACATAATAATTCACCAAAAAATTAGTACTTAATATTTTTAAAACCATTTATTTTATTTTTCAATAAATTGAATAAATATTGTGTTGGTGTTGCATAAGAATATAAGATGGTTATATGATCACTAAAATATGAACGTAAATTAATACCATAAAAATTAATTTATATTAAATATTTTTTGAATCGAACATAACCAATTTGTAACCATATATAAAAAAATTGATTTATTAGAGTAAATAGAGTAACATTTTCTAGATATTATTTTCATAAAATAATATAAATATCATAATAAAAAATATCATAATGTGGCCATAGATTCTAGAATTTAATTTTAATTTTGCAATTGAACTAATAAAATTGGTTAAAATTTAGTGTTATAGAAATTTTGAAGCCTTATCCCAAAGTTTTGTCCTTATTTTACACATTTTACCCTTACCGAGGTGATATATATTTGCTAAGGTTATTAATAAATATGAAACAATGGACCTATTTATAAAATTTTATCACTAATATTAAATGTATTAAATTTATTTCAAAAAAATCAATGCACATTTGTGGTAGATTTTAATCTAAAATTAAACCGGTAAATAATGGTAAAAATCAGTTTTCCAGAAACAATGTTTTGTCGTGTAGGCATTGTTTTTATACTAAAATCAGAAATAAAATTAATTAGAATGATATTATTTGACTAATTAATAATATAAATTGTTTAACATTAACTTATATATTATTTTAAAATAAATAGGAACTTTTTAAATTATTTAAATGAAATAAGAGTTTTAAATAAAAATTTTCTTATTCACTAGATGCTAAAAAAATAAATTTTTTGGAAAATTATATAAAATTCACCCTAAACTATTTTTGAAATGTTTGTTTCAAAATGAAGTTAATTTATTAAAATAACATTTATGAAAGTGGTTTAAATTATTATACAAGTTTCTCATAATAAGAAATAAAAACCATTTTGAGGGAAAAAGTTTTTTAATATTATATAATGACTTTCTTAAAAATTGATTAATTATTTATAAATATATTTAATTTATCTAAAACCATTATAAATATTCCCTTTTTCCTTTTTTTAAAAAATTGGTTCTTCCTATTCACTCCTCCAATTTAATGGATATGTTATAATGTTATACTATATTACAGTACAATTAGACTCTGGGTTTTGTGTATCACAAACTTTCTAAGAAATTTAATTTAATTGAGGATAAATATATTATAAAATCTGTGGGTTTACATCGTACCCTAATTAAGATAAATTTAAACATTGTTATTATATCTTTCCGATATAAAAATGATGGTATCTCTATTTCATCAAATCCTTGGGTCCCCATGTAGCTTCTTTAAATTTCTAATTCCTTTGGATGTCTATAATATGGTGATTAGTATTGTTTCATAGAAAATTATATCTATAATCCAATATTTATACAAATTTTTATCCACTATAATGATCATTAACTAGTTGTACAACTTCTCTGTTCTTTACCTGTAATAGATCATGTATCTACTTCCTTAGTAGAGATACATTGAACACATTGTGAATTTGTGAGAGGTTTACTAGAAGTATTAAGAAATAAGCCACCATCCCTAATGAATCAAGAATCTCTAAGGGAAATATATACCTACTTCCTATATTTAACTTCTTGTTAAAAACTCATAACGTTTTCCTATATGAAAATTCAATGTAATAACTTCTAACCAAATTCGAGTTCTATATTTCACTGATGATTGTTACCATAACATTTAAATCAACATTGAGCTACATTGATGTGTTTCTAAATGAATATGGATTTCGTTATCATTTCACGAGATAGATTATGTCTCAATAGATCAATTTATCTAACATCATCCCAACTCATTGGAGTTATACACTTCTATTCATAGAGGGATTCCTAAGGATCCATCAAAATGATTGAGTCAAATCAGTTATTGTAATAAAACATTACAAGTGGAAGGTATTGATCTGAACCACCTTTGAAACCCATAGAATAGAATCTCAGTATATCCTCCAGGGTTTGAATGGTTCTCTAAAAATAGCCATCAATCTTTCAATGGTAAAAAATTCTTAAATTTACATATGAATTCTTATCCTTCTGCATACTTCACCAGATGATCGAGGTAAACATTGGATCTCGATCGGATAAAATAGAAAGTGGTACACTATAAATCCATACAAAACCATTAATGTATATTATGGAAATAAAATTAATAGATAAATATTATTTTCTATAGATTAAATATTCTAACTTCATTAGTTGATCTACTAAAACACAAATAACATTATGTCCATTAGACATTTTGGGATGTTCGATTACAAAATATGTGATGATGTTTCCCCATTTCTATTCTTGTATGAGTAGTATTTATAACATCCACATAAAATTGTATCTGTTAGACATTACTTTATAAAATTACAAGAACTTAAATGCATACGTTTCAATATCTCTTTTCATGATCTCTCTGCATAAATACTATTTTAGATCCCCATACATGTTCATATATCTAGTTATAGTAGAGAATTATGAACTATGTGTTTTATCCAATAGTTTAATCAGCAAGTCAAGTATTCAGAAGACATATACACAACTATTGAACATTTTCATCCCATCAAAATTGAGGTTTAAATCGGGATTATTTCTATGATTTGTTTTCCACTCTACATTTTTCTTATGCTCTTATTTAAACCTCACATGGATAGATCGTTGAAAACTCATTTTAAAAATTTAGGGTTTCCCATTCCATAAATATTTCAAGATCCATCCACTAAGAAATAATAAATATTATATCATATAAGATCCTCATCATAGATAATCTAGGATGATATATGTGACATATAACATCATCCACATTGTTAACTTCCCATGGTGGTAGTGTATTTAGAAATAATAATCTTTAATCAACTACAACCTTCTTATGTGGGACATATTTAACTCTTTCTAGGTAAATATAGAATTTATACATTTATGATCGGTATAAATATAACACTCTTCTATATAAAGATAATGACTCCATATCAATAATGAAAAAATTACCATACCTAACTCCAAACCATGAGTTGGGTAATTCTTCTCATGAACCATCAACTATCACGAGGCATAAGCTATCAAAATATCATTCTGAAGGAGTATGAATTCTAATACCTTAATTTATGAATCATTATAGATCACATACCATTCTCTACTATAGTGTAGGGTATGTATAGGTTTGTTGATGAACATTCACTCAAGTTGAAAACATTCTCCACATTTGTATTCCCAAAGGAACTTTTATACCTTACATGTAAACATAGTTAGTGTATTAGGCAACCATGTGTAATTCATTACATATCATCAATAATATCTATAAAAACTAAGAAAACTGTGGATCTCTATCACAATGGTTGGTCTGGGACAATGTTTGATAATTTCGATTATTGATGGATCCACTAATATAACATATTTTGAGATTATATGACCCAAAAATTAAACTTTTCTTACAAAATTCAAACATGTTGAATTTTTCTAATGAATTATCTATCATTAATGCATTTAATATAATATTCAAGTGGTATTAATTATCTTCTTTACTCTTTGAATATATAATTATTTGATCCAAAAAGACTACCACAAACTGATCAAGGTAATTTCAAAAAATCATATTAATTAAATCCTTGAAGATGGCATGGGAATTAGTAAGACCAAATTATATCACTATATATTCATAGTGTCCATACCTCATATGGAAGGTTTTTTGGGAATATCCTTCTCCATAGGCTTTACTTGATGATATCTATAATGATGGTCAATCTTGTGAATGTATTTATATTTTTTTGAAGAACAAAAAATATATCAATATGGGATAGAGGATACGTGTTCTTGATAGTGATCCTTTTTAGTTCTTGATAATCAATGAAAAGTCACATTGATCTATTTTTATCCCCAATAAAGGAATGGTGTTCCCCTTAGTTACACACTTTGATGATTGAATCAATTTTAAATATTCCCCTATGGTTTCTTCTTGAATACCAAAAAATCCATCAAGTTGATTCTATAAAGAGTCTTTGAAATTAGTGTAGCACTAGGTACGAGCTGTATTAAAACATAGTATTATTAGAACTCTCTTCATCAAAAGTTATTGTCTCAAGGTATTTCTAGATTCTATAAGAAATTATAATCCTAAAATCCTATCAAAAATATTACCAATTAAATAAAAATAATGAATATTAAAAACCCTACAATTAAGATCATTTTTAACAGAATCCTCTCTATTCATATGAAGTAGATAATATTTATGTAAAACATAAAAACTAATCACAAAATTTCGTGATTAAATATATATAATCATTGTATAAAGTTTCATTTGAATCATCAATTTAATATACATACATCCATTGAATTATTTTTGAATGATTGGATTCAAATGATATTTATTCCATAAGAAATTGATCACCTAAAAAATCATCCCATTAGATTCTTTAAATAATAGGATAAACATTATTTCATAAAAATATATTAATAAAATATTAGTGGTATTAGAAAAATATATCACAATAAGAGCATACTCTGATAAAAATTGTTTAGTCCCAAAGTTGTGATGGAAATGGACAGGCGGGAGTTGAATTGCCTTTCATTAAATCTTATTAGAATTATATTTTTATTTTCGAATATAGTAGTATAAAAAATGACAATTTAAAAATTTATATGTAAGTTCAGTGGGTAAGAAAAGTGAATTATAAATAATAATGGTGGGAAAATAGAATTTTTAATGTAGTTTGGATACATCAACTCTTCCCACACAAACATGGTGTACAAAACCCACTCAGTTATATAACTTATTAAAATGATTGATAACTCTTACAATTTTATTTTTAACCTTTATATCGATAACCTAAAATAAGGATTTCAAAGGGACATAAAATACCTAATACCCAATATTTTTAAAGGATAGATCAAACCCATTTATATAATGGGTGATACAAAATCTAGTTATACATTTTGTATGGGGTATTATAACATGAAAACCCTTTTATATGGGTAGTATTACACCATACAAGATGGAAAAAATACAATTTTTATAGTAAAAATAATAATTTTCAAGGAAAGGAAAAAATAAAAATATCAGTAATATATGATCAATGATGATACTGGTATTTGGTACATATATTATTCAATCCCTTCTTAATGAATAAAACTAATCTTGAGGAAACCATCAAATTATCTAAAATGAATTGTTAGTGATAAAGGTAAAACAATTTAGAACATAAATAATGAATACTTTAACATCAATTAGTGTAAGTCCCATGATCCAAATTTCCCTCTCGTATTGAAAGGCATCAACCACATTAATTGTAACAATTTTCAATGTCCATGTAATCCTTAGATTCCAAATTATTCATGGAAATATTAAACACTTGATTATTAAAATAGAGAAAATATCATATATCTGGGATATTATTGTGACCCTAGATTCTCATACATAGATATTTCTTAATTTTAGAAGAATAATCAATAAATTGAAAAAAAAATCTAAGGACTATAATAGTTTAGTGTATTTATATACTATGTACAGAATAATATAATTTTTTAATGATCATATATATATATATATCACATATTAAACATCCCATTTAGTACTCTTTATAAAAATACTTGACTTAAAATATTTCATTATATCTTTTGGAAGAGAAAACATAAGAAATGGTGATATGAAATTCTTAGTATGTGTAAACAATGGAGATACATAGAAATAACACAAATATATTTTTATGAGAGAATAAACAAAACATTTGACTTTCATACCCTACATAAAAAAGATCTTAATTTCTATTAATCAAATAAACAAAAGATTTTCATAAGTGTTGGACTTCTCATGTATTAATCATGTTTTAACGATCAAAAATCTCATTACTATTAATTAATCTTGATCTTTAGTGCACATCTTTCTAATGCTCTTCAAACTGAACAATAGGTGCACATCATGTTTTTATAATAACAAATCTTATGGATGTTAATTACTCTCTTTATTATTTACAAGTCTTATGCATGATCACAATTCTCTCATATATTATCTCTAATGATTAACCTTAACCCATATTCTACATATCACTGTCTTAGTCCAAATACAGATATTTGTCTATATATGGAGACACTGTGAAGGACTCACCGTGACCGAGACACCGTGAAGGACTGACCGTGACCCAGACACCGTGAAGGACTCATCGTGACCCAGACACCATGAAGGACTCACCGTGACCCATACACCATAAAGGACTCACCGTGACCAGACACCGTGACCACTCATCGTGACCACTCACTGTGATCAGACAGCGTGAAGAAGACACTGTTTCCCTAATCACTGTGACACTATTTCTTAAGCTTTTGTCAATATTATTTTAAATAATGCTTACGATCATATTTGTTGTTTTTAATGCAATTAATGTTATTTAATGTTAGTTGTTGGCATGTCAGGAAACCGTATCTCGTGCCTATGAAAAGGTAATCATTCCTAATACCAGAACTCGTGCAATATAAGAAATATTGAGATGCAGTACACGCATACAGAGAAAAAAATAATCAACAACGTGAATATAAAACACGAAGAACTTACGTACACTCAAGTGCATTGTGCTGAAAAAAAAGGATATTGCAAGACCTTCAACGAACTCTCATGAGTACAATCTGATACGGTAGAAGAACACATGACGAATCAAGACATATTTCTCACTCCTGAAGAAGAAAAGCTGAACTACGACACTCTGGTTTTCAACAGAAAAACCAGAGAATGATTCCGAAGCATTTCTGCTGAATCCAACGAGTCCAGAGATACATTGATAATCACTAGAGATGTTCTAAACTCTCATATATCTTCTCTTACGTGATTTATTTATTAACTTTTCAGCAGTGTGGTGTATACTGTATATCATTACACACACTGTCTTCTAGACTAAACTGGAGGATATCAAAATCCTCACTCAAATTCTCTTAACCTTTGTTTACCCACGTCAACTGTGGAAGAGGTCCTTGTGTGATCGGGTCTTTGTTTTGTTTCCCACGAAGAACAGTGGTAGAGGTCCCTACGTGGCCTGGAATGTTTTGTAAAACTACTGTAAGCCCCGATCCAGGGTGTGGATCAAATTTATATATATATTTGAGAGGACTAAGTCTCGGCTTGAAACTGAACCTCTTGTTATATCTGTTGTGTGTCTTTTATTTAAGTATAAAGTATACGACATATATCATATTTATTCCGCTGCTATTTCCTTGAAAATACAAAACTATTTTGAAGCTACTTTGATAGTTAAATTAGCAAGTGTTTACACTTATTGTAAATTAGTAGATTAGTTTCAAAATTTAGTTTGATCCAGATGTTAAACTAACTGAGACCTAATCAATCTTTGAGAAGCTAAGTGAACATTTACAATCTGTATAAATTCACTATAGTTTAACTTATTTTATAAATCGGGGGATTTTTACTAGACAATATTTTAACAAAAATTTTAATTGGAACTCAATTAACCTCCCCTCTTGAGTTTCCACTCCGACCAACATTTGGTATCAAAGGATTCGTTTTTGTTCAAAGATTTCTGAAATAATCTATTTTTCAACTGTGATTTTAGTTGCATCTTTAAAGATCTTAAATTTCTGTTAGTTCTAAATTTTTATCTCATTAAATTGTCTTTCTAAAATCTAGTTATGGATAATAGACTAGAGGGTGCTGCTACTAACATGCCACCTTTCTTCAATGGTACCAACTATGCTCAGTGGAAACTTAAAATGAAAATTCATTTTGAAAGCATATGTTTTGATATTTGGACTGCCATAGAATCAAAATATAAACTTCCCACTACTGCTAGATCCACTTGGGATTAACCTACAAAGACTGCTTACAATAATAATGGTAAATCCATGAATTCCTTGTACTGTGCTTTAGGAGATGAAGAGTTTAACATAATTTCTTCTTGTAAAACTGCTTTTGATATTTGGGATACCTTGGGTGTTTATCATGAAGGAACAACCAATTTTAAAGAAATGAGATTAAATACTTATACTATTAAATAGGATAATTTTAAAATGAAAACTGATGAACCTATTTCTGACATGTATCTCAGGTTTAATGAGATAGTCAATACAATGAATTCACTTGGAAAAGTTGTTCCACGAAAAGAACAAATTATGAGAATCTTGAGATGTTTACCAGACCGATGGAGAGGCATATCTATTTTAATCAGAGAGTCATGTGGCATTTCTGCTCTACCTATCAAAGAACTCATTGGTATGCTTATGATGTATGAGAAAGAACTCAAGGTGAATAAAGAGGAAGATGATGAACCTAAGAGGAAATCAGTGGCTTTCAAGACTACTGCTTCAAAGAGCAAGGAAAAAGATAAAGCTCAACTACCTACTGAAAGTTCAACCAGTGAAAATTCAGACACTGATAGTGATGCTCAAATGGATCCAGTATCCAGAAGGTTTAATAAATTTTATAGGAAGAAGAAATTCTTCAGAAAATCAAATTACAAAGGAATGTATGACAATAAGGGACATTGGGAGAAGGATTTCAAAAAGCCAGACAAAAGTGATGAAGTTGTTTGTTATGAGTGCAAAAGAAAAGGACATATTAAAGTAGAATTCCCAAAGCAAAAATTCAGGAAGAAAAATGATTACAAGGACAGTAAGTACAAAAAGGATATAAAGGCTACTTGGAGCGCTTCTGAGGATAGCTCCAGTAATATGAAACTTCTAAGACTGAAACCAGAAATAAGGAAAACATGTGCTTCAGGGAAAACTCATCTGAGGTAACGCTAGATACTCCTGCTTTAAATTCTTGTTATTCTAATGACAGTGCAGAATCCGATTCTTATTCTGAAAACATGAATAGTGAACAATTGTTTGAATATTGTAATATGATGGAAGAGACATGCAATGAACTAAAGGATAAATACAAATCATTAAAGAAACAGCATGCTCTCACTACTACTTGTAAAAATGAACTTACTATTGAAAAAGAGAAAAATGCTCAACTATTAAAGGAGAACACTGAACTGAAAATGTCTAACGAGCAACTCAGAAAAGATTTAGAGAAATTCACAAATGTAAAGGATACACTAACTCAAATGATTGGAATGAAAGTTGCACCAAAATACACTACTGGAATAGGATACAAACCTGGACACAGACAATTTACTAAAAATATATTTATTCCTAAATCTGGACAGAATGCTGCTAATTGTAGTTTTGGACATCTATATGCTTCAACTAGTTATATTCATAGTTATGGATCTAATAAGGATTATCTTTCAAAGTCTGTTGATTCTACAAATTTCATGAGACCCATAAGACAAATTTCGGTACCAAAATCTTTGATTGCTAACCTGTCTATACCCAAGAAGATCTGGGTACCAAAATCATTTCCTATCAAAATCTATTTTGTAGTAAACCTTCTCAAAGAGCTCTTGTAGGATGACCTGGTACTTGGACAGTGGATATTCAAGACATATGTGAGGAGACTTCGCATGCTTTAAAAGCTTAGTCAGAATTGATGGAGGTTTTGTCACCCTTGGTGATAATTCTAAAAGGAAAATCATCTGCTTTGGGCAGATTGGTAACACTGACTCAGTATTAATTTCTAAAGTTTTATTTGTTGACGGACGTAAATATAATCTGTTAAGTATTTCTCAGTTATATTATGATGGTTTTAATTTTAAATTTGAAAAATATTCTTGCAATGTTTTTAATTCTAAAAATGATTTAGTATTTTCTGCATTGCGGAATGAAAATGTTTATACTATTGATTTAAATTATTTAGCCATGCAAAATATTACATGTTTAAATGATTTTCATAAAGAGTCTTGGCTTTGGAAAAGAAGATTAGGACACTGAAATATAAACTAACTTAGAAAAATTACTAGGAAGAACATAGTTAGAGACCTATCGAAACATGAGTTTCCAATTAACAAAGTTTGTAATCCCTGTCAAAAGGGAAAGCAACACAAAATCTCTTTAAAACCAAAGAAAGAAGTCTCAACTTATCTACCTCTCGAGTTGGTTCACATGGATTTTTTTGGACCATATATAGTTTCAAGCTTAAATGGGAAGCACTATGTCTATGTTTTAGCAGATGGATTTTCTAGATATACTTGGGTATATATTCTAGCTCACAAAAGTGATGCTTTTTCTTACTTTGCTAAATACTCCAAGTCTGTAGAAAATCTTACTGGACTTAAGATTAAAACTCTAAGAAGTGATAATGTTCGTGAGTTTGAGAATCATGAATTTGAATCCTATTGCTCACACAATGTCTATAGTCACAATTTCTCTACCCCTAGGACACCTCAACAAAATGGTGTAGTAGAAAGAAGGAATAGAACCCTGAAAGAAATTTCCAGAACCATTCTTAATGAGTATGATCTACCTGTTTATTTTTGGGTTGAAGTTATAAAGAAAGCTTGTTATATTATCAATAGAGCCTTAATCAAACCTATTCTTAAGAGGACCCCTTATGAGTTGTGGAACCACAGGAAACCTAAGGTTAACTACTTAAAATTATTTGGCTGCAAAGTCTTTATTCTTAATACCAAAGATAATCTTGAAAAGTTTTCATCCAAGAGTGATGAAGGAATTTTCCTAGGTTACTCTATTTCTAGTAAAGCCTATAGAGTTTTCAATAAAAGAACCATGTGTGTGGAAGAATCTTTTCACATCAAGTTTGATGAAACTGATTCACATGAGTCTAAAATCTCTCTTGAAAACCATGAAGAAGATTTATCTGTTCTGGACCTTAATGGCGAATCAAATGAACCTTCTATAAAGACAACAAGTTCTGGAAATTTTCCAGAACCTGCTTCTGTTGATTCCTAAACTGTTGATGAACCTGAAATTTCTAGTCCTACCTTTACTAGATCAACTAGAATTCTAAAAAATCATACATTAGATGTTGTTGTAGTAAATATTTATAGAGGGACATAGACTAGAGATTTTCTTAGAAATCAGGTTGAACATCAAGCCTTCTTGTCACAGCATGAACCTAAATACATTGATGTTGCTATTAATGATGAATTTTGGGTAATTGCTATGCAAGAAGAAATCAATCAGTTTGAAAGAAATAAAGTTTGTAATCTTGTTGAAAGACCTAAGGAAACTTTCACAATAGTCACAAAATGGGTGTTTAGAAATAAAGTAGATGAATCCGGAAACATAGTTAGAAATAAATCTAGACTAGTTGCACAAGGATATAGTCAAGAAGAAGGTATTGACTATGAAGAGAATTTTTCTCCAGTAGCCAGATTAGAAGCCATTAGGATTTTACTTGCTTATGCTGCACATCTAAATTTAAAAATATATCAAATGGATGTCATGAGTGCATTCTTAAATAGATATATTGTTGATGATGTTTTTGTTGAACAACCACCTGGATTTTCAAACCCTCATTTTCCAAATCATATTTTCAAACTATCAAAACCTATATATGGTTTAAAGAAAGATCCAAGATCTTGGTTTGATAGATTAAGCACTTTTCTAATTTCTAAAGGTTTTACAAAAGGAATAACTAATCGTACTCTATTTATAATATGAATTTCTAAACATGTTTTAGTTTTAAAAATTTATGTAGATGATATTATTTTTGGATCTTCAAAAACTACATTATGTACTGATTTTTCTAAAATGATGCAAAACGAATTTGAAATGAGTTTAATGGGTGAACTTAAATTCTTTCTTGGTTTTCAAATCCTTCAAAATGATGATGGAATTATTTTAACTCAATGTAAATATACTGGAGATCTTTTAAAACGTTTTGGATTGGATAGAACAAAAAGTAGTGACACTCCCATGAGTACCACCTGTACGATGGATCTTGATGAAAATGGTAAATCTGTTGATCAAACCACTTATAGAAGAATGATTGGAATTCTACTCCACCTGAATGCTAGTCATCCTGATATTATGTTTCGTGTGTGTATGTGTGATCATTTTCAAGCAAACCCTAAAGAGTCACATTTAAATGCTGTAAAAATAATTTTCAAATACCTCAAGCATACTCCCAATTTAGGACTGTTCTATTCCAAAGGACAATCATTTGAATTAGTTAGTTATTCTAATGCTGACTTTGCTGGATGTAAGCTAGATAGAAAAAGCACCTATGGAACATGTCATCTTTTAGGAAAGTCACTGGTATCATGGTGTAGTAAGAAACAAAATTCTGTTGCATTATCAACTGCAGAAGCGGAATACATAGCTATTGGAAGTTGTTGTGCACAAATTTTGTGGATGAAACACACATTACTAGACTACGGATATCAATTCTGACATGTCTCAATAAATTGTGACAACACAAGTGCTATTAATATTTCTAAGAATCATGTTTCTCATTCTAGGACAAAACATATTGATGTAAGACATCACTTTTTGAGGGATCATTAACAAAATGGTGATATCACATTGGAATTAATTGGTACTGAATATCAACTTGATGATATATTCACTAAACCATTACATTCTGAAAGATTAGACTACATCATACATGATCTTGCTATGATTAATCATAAATGAATATCTTACTGATCTTAATGTTTAATACTTTAATTTACTTTACCTTATAGTTTCATACTTACTGTTTCTAAGTTACTGTTCTATGCTCACGGTCCTACAACTCATTGTCTCACCATGACTATATAAAATTCTCACTGTCTCACCATGACGACTATAAACTGTCTCACCATGATGACTAGTTTCTTGTCTCACCATAATACCTACTCACGGTCTCACCATGAGAATTATGTTTATTTTTGTAATTTTTTTAACCTGTATCGTGGTAATTTTTATTTCACCACTATTTTATTTCCCGCGTTTGTGTTTTTATGACGGTTGATATTCCCAAATGATAAACTTTAGGGTTTCATTCGATTCCTTACCCGATTAATCTCCTACACCTTCTCTTCCCTCTCGCCCAAACCTTTAGTGAATGCCAAGGATGAAGCATCCATCTTCACCCTCGTTTGAGAAGCGCTGCTCTAAGAAACAAAAGAGGATACCGAGAATAGATCCCGAAGGACTTCTAAACCCAAACCTGGTAAGTCTTACCGTTGTACCTGAAAAAGAGGTTTGCCCTGAATGGTTGTTGTCTAGAAGATCGTTAGTTTTGAAAGTTTTAAAAGAACAAGTATCGCTTGAATGGATCACTAGACAGAATAGACTGATTTAACTGAGGATTGTATCTCAATTCTATCAGAATGTGAAGTTCTCTTTTGAGTTTGGAGAATGTGTTTTGGTGACCAGCTGGATCGATGGTCATAAGTGCTCTTTCTCTTCAAGGCTGTGGGATGCATGCCCAAGAATTCCACCTGATGGAGTGTGTGAAGATTACCAGAGAGGCCCTCCTTCAACAACCGACATCTTTGTCCTGGAGACCGCTTTGGAAAATCTAACTGGAAATGGAACCAAGCGAAGGGCCATTGCTGCTGAACTGGATGGGGAGATAAGACTTCTATTCAAGTTTGTTCAGAATTTGGTTATTCTAAGAAAATGAGATTTTGCTGTGATGAAGTATCAAGATGTGTTCCTGATTCAACTGTTGAAGAATGGCCATAAGATCAATCAATGTAAGTATGTTATCAACCATATCTGTGAGCTGATCAAAGTAACATCCAAATCCACCTCCCTGTTTTATTCAAGGATTATTTCATCCATGTTAGTTTCAAAAGGGATGGTTGGACCAAATGAAGAAAAATTAGAGGACCTTGATTTCTGCCTATCCACGCCTATCATCAGAAGGATGAAGATTAGCTGGAATCCCTGAAAAAAGCAATGGGTTGAGGATAGTGATCAAATGTATAAAAATTTTAATCCTATTGACTATCCCAGAAGGCCAAAGAACCTAGCTGATCCTGGTTTGGAACTAGATGAATTGGTTGAGTATTCAGAAGAAGAGGAACAAGAAGAAGTAACAGCTGAAGTTCCACCTAGAGAAGAATATGTAATACCACCAATGGAAATAGATCCTGTTGAAGAGGAAATGGTTGTTATCTCTGCTGTTATCCCTGCTGAAATACCTCAAGGAGAGGAAGTTATTGTTGAAAAGGAAAGGACTAAGGACCCTTCAGTTGTTCTTTGTGACGAAGAATCTCATCCCAATGCGGAAAGGAAATTGGTTTTTCCTAGTTCAGAACAGCAAGAAACCTTTGAGGAAGAGTTTGTTGAAGAGACTCTTTCTATTGAGAAAGAATCACGTCTGGAAGCTTATCCAGTGGAACAATCGGTTCCTGAGATTATTCCATCTGCTGAAGAAAGAATGGAAATTTCCTTTCAGCTGGCAAGGCAAGAGTTTGCTGAAGAGATTAGGGATGATCCTGTGGATCTTTTCCATGTTTCCGAACCTCAAGAATCTGAAAGGGAAGAACAAGATGAGGGGGAGGAAACTAAAAATCTCTATATTGTGGAAGCTAGACTTGATGAAGCTTCTCAACCTTCTGCCACTTTTTCTGTGCACTCTCGGTATGAGTTCCCAAGATTTTATGATATGAATGAGTCACAGCAAGTGACTGCAACTAGAATGGATCTTTCTTCTCTGTTTCAACTGAAGTCCATAGCTCATTCAGAACCAGAACTAGTGCCCCAACCTCAATATGGATCAGAATCTGAGTCTGAAGATGACACTGACCCTCAACCAGAATCTGAACCTCTCCCTTTACCTACATCCTTACCTGAGCTTCACTCCTTTGTAACCAAAGATGATCTGAAAGTTTTTGATGAGAATTTTCTAGCTGGATTTGAGAATATTGTATCCACTCAACCTTTCCCAATGACTCAATTAAGTCAAGAAGATGCATCAATTCTATTGGAAAATATTATCTTGCATATTCAACCAAGGATGATCCGAGAAATTCAAGAAGTAAGAATCGAGAATAAGCTGCTAAGTGCTGATGTTGCAAATCTGAAAAGTATGGTAGCAATTCTGCAGAATGAGTTATCTTTGAGATCAGATCCTACTCCTATTTTTTCCCCTGCACCTACTGTTGTTTCTCATGAGTCTTCTAATTCCCTCCTTGCTAGGGATATTGTGTCTCAATTTCATCCTTAACTATATTCTTTTGATGAAAATATTGGAAAAAGGCACACCAAGATACTAGAACGCATGATAGAGCTTGTGGAAACTCTGAATAAACTTACAGGTGAATACACTGGATGTTTGCAGAAAGTTTTGAAACAGCTCAAAGTTCTAACCGAAGCTGTCAAGGCTTCCCCTGCTTCTGGTCATACCTCCACACCTTCTTTGGATGATTCTATGCTGAGATCCATAATTAAGGAAGAATTTCAGAATGAATTCAGTGGCTTGGATCTATCTTCTTTGTCAGAAGGGATTCAGAACAGTGATAGAGGATTGGACTAGGTTAGGATTCATTCTAAGAAAGCCAATGATGCTCAACTAGAGATCTCCAAGAAAATATATTTGTATCTTTCCCAGATTTTCTCTAAAAGTGGGATGAAAAATCAATTTAGATATCTTGTGGAAAATATGATAATCCCTCTGGTTACTCAATCTTTTCAAGCTCATGTTCAGAAACATTCATATTTCACCAGAATGTTGGACAGATTTCTGGAGAATAAGGATGATTTTGAATAGTCTATGCAGTATGGTGGTGAAATCATTACTGATTTCATCAAACTTTCAAAGCTGTATCTTCATGTGCAGAGTACTATTATAGTTTATCCAGCTGCTATACCCCTTAGACCTGGACTACCTTCCTTAGCGTCAACTTCCATGATAGTTAGCCAAGCCCTTTCTCAGATCCATCCAGTCATTCTTGACCAACCTAAGCCTAGATCTTCTACTTCTCCTACTTTGGATCCATCTGTTTTTGAAGGTCTACCCTTACACTCGTTGTCTACCACATATATGCCTTCTTCTACTTCAGCACCAGCTCCTGATACTGATAAAGGCAAGGAAAAAATGGATCCCTAAAGAGTCTAGAGACTGTTTTTCTTTTTGATGGGATTTCATTTCTTGTTTACAGTTTGTCCTTCTCCTGTACTTTGTATTCTAAACCCTTTGTTTAATGACAACTGCCGAGTTTCATTTAATTCTCTCTGCTTTTTGATAATCCCAAAAGGGGGAGAATAACTACAGGTATATGTTCTATAATAGTATAAATGGGGGGATAAACTACAAGTATTTTTTCTATAATGTTTTTTCTATGCTAGTATCTTTAATATTACATGTCTTTTATATTCTTCCTATATATGATTTGTGATCATCAAAAGGGGGGAGATTGTGGGACTCCTCATGTATTAATCATGTTTAAATGATCCCAAATCTCATTAATGTTAATTAATCTTTATCTTCAGTGCACATCTTGCTAATGCTTTTAAAACTCAACAATAGGTACACATCATGTTTTTATAATAACAAATCTTATGGATGTTAATTAATCTCTTTATTATTTACAAGCCGTATGCATGATCAAAATTCTCTCATATATTATCTCTAATGATTAACCTTAACCCATATTCTGCATATCACTGTCTTAGTCCAAATACAGATATTTGTCTAAGTATGGAGACACTGTGAAGGACTCACTGTGACCCAGACACCGTGAAGGACTCACCGTGACCTAGACACCGTGAAGGACTCACCGTGACCCACACACCGTAAAGGACTCACCGTGACCCAGACACATTGAAGGACTCACCATGACCAGACACCATGACCACTCTCCATGACCACTCACCCTGATCAGACACCATGAACAAGACATTGTTTCCCTGATCCTTGTGACACCGTTTCTTACGATTTTGTCAATATTATTTTAAATAATACTGATGGTCATATTTGTTGTTTTTAATGCAATTAATGTTATTTAATATTAGTTATTGGCATGTTAGGAAACCGTATCTCATACCCATGAAAAGGGAATCATTCCTACTGCCAGAACTCATGGAATATAAGAAAGATTGAGATGCAGTACACGCATACAGAGAAAAAAATAAATTGCAACATGAATATACAACACGAAGAACTTACGTACACTCAAGTGCACTGTGCTGAACAAGAAAGAGATTTCATGACCTTCAAAGAACTCTCATGAGTGCAATCCAATATTGCTGAAGAACACACGATGAATCGAGACATCTTTCTCACTCCTGAAGAAGACAAGATGAACAACGAAACTCTGTTTTTCAATAGAAAAACCAGAGAAGGATTCTGAAGCCTTCCTGCTGAATCCAACAAGTCCAGAGCTACATTGATAATCACTAGAGCTTTTCTAAACTCTCATCTATCTTCTCTACGTGATTTATTTATTAACTTTCGAGCAGTGTGGTGTACTCTGTATATCTTTACACACACTGTCTCTTACACTGAACTGGAGGATATCAAAATCCTCACTCAAATTCTCTTAAGCATTTTATACCCACGTCAACTATGGAAGAGGTCCTTGTGTGACCTGGTCTTTGTTTTTTTCCCACAAAGAACAGTGGTAGAGGTCCCAGCATGGCATGGACAGTTTTTTAAAACTGCTGTTAACCCCGATCTAGGGTGTGGATCAGATTTATATATATATTTGAGAGGACTAAGTCTCGTCTTGAGACTCAACCTCTTGTTATATATGTTGTGAATCTTTTATTTATGTTTAAAGTACACGACATATATCATATTTATTCCGATTCTATTGCTTTGAAAATACAAAACTATTTTGAAGCTACTTTGATAGTTAAATTAGCAAGTGTTTACAATTATTGTAAATCAGTAGATTAGTTTCAAATGTTAGTTTGATCCAGTGGTTAAACTAACTGAGACCTAATCAATCTTTGAGAAGCTAAGTGAACATTTACAATCTGTATAAATTCACTACAGTTTAACATATTTTAATAATCAGGGGATTTTAACAGACAATATTTTAACATAAATTTTAATTGGAACTCAATTAACCCCCCCTCTTGAGTGTCCACTCCGACCAACAATAAGAAATTAATCATAAATAAATCAAATAACATGATTCATGAGAGAATAACATTAGAATAAGGAATAATTTTATGGCAGATAAATGAGCTTAGAAAATGGTGAACATGTAAAAATAGTGACAGATTCAGTCATTAAGTTAAGGACATGAAATCAATCTATTTAATAAAGTTATATAAATGAAACTAGGACCACAGATAACATTATGGATAGGAAATATAGTTTTTCACATAACATTATAAACATGTAATCAGGTTCACTCATATTACTGTAAACATGTATTCAGGTTCATTCACAACATTATGAAAATTTATTTTGGTTTACACATAACATTGTGATCATGTACTTAGGTTCAAGAATAAAATATTTACTCACAAGTTATCCATCTTCAAATAATGCATTGGATGAAGATATAGGTCCCACACATTGAAAAATGAATAACATACATATGTAATCCACACGAACAAAAAAAATCACCATATTATAACCCAAGAAATTAAATATGTTTCATAAAAATTTCATAATATCCCAAATTATAAAAAATAGACTTCTTTAATAATCATGTTATCATTTAAACATAGAATAACCCATCAAAAAATAAGAAAGTTTTATAAGAATTGTATCATTGTGTTACCCACAGAATATAAATGTTTTTCATAAAAATATTTTCCTCAAAAACCATTTAGATAAATGATATGAATGATATCCTTGGTTTATATCCCTATTAAAGCATAAGATACATCAACATATTTTAGCATATATGGAGAATGTATTTGAAATATCACATGGAAAATTTCTTAAAGAAAACAAATTTTATATGAATTTTTTTTAAAATAAACATTTTGAAATTAATTTTCATCAAAAATAACCTTTAAAATTATATAGTAAATATCAAAATAAATAATGGTCATGGAGGTGGGAAATTTAATTCGATATGTACACATTAAAATGAAGATTCCTTTCACATTTTCAATAAAATAAAAAACATGAATTTTATGAATAAGAAACAAATATTACCCCCAAATTTTTTTTAAAGATAACGAAATGGAAATAAAATATTTAATAAAAAAATTATTCTTCTAAAAACAGTGTATATTCTTTTATAAAACATGGATTTGTAAAAAAAAGGGTTTTCAACCAAAAATAGAAATAAATGTAATTTTTTTCAAAACATTAATTTAAACTCATTAATATATAATGAGAGGAAAATGGATAGGAAACAAAGTATTCTCATGAAATATACATAGGATAAGAAAATTCATTAATTGTTGAGAAATGAGTCATAATATTTCTTCATCAGAAATATAATCATAAAAAATTGTTAAATATGATGATATTTTATTATAAAATTTTTAGCACTTTGGTAATTTTGATATGTACAGCCCATGAAAGGGAGATCATAAAATTGAAATGTAAATCCAAATTATTTTTGGTCAATAAAATTAAATATAAATTAATTCTCAATATATTCACCATATAAAATAAATAGTCAGTGATTGTGGAATGTTTCTCACTTTAGTAAAAAGTGATATATAAATTCGTTAGCACTTTATTAATATTTTGAACTATAATAAAAAATGTAATGTTCTGTGTTTTGAACTGAACGAAAACGAAATAGAAGTTAATTTTTTTTTGAAAACTGGGTAGGCTGGTTTTAAAACCGAGCTTCAGAACATTTTATTTCTGATAGTTTATAGAGAAAACTGGGTTTTAAATAAATTTTATTAAATTAAATAAATTAAATATAAAATATAAACAAATTAAATTCAGGGTAAAATCTTTATAAAAACATTATAATATTCTATGTAATTTTTATAGAGTAAAAAAGCGAGTTAGCATAGTGTTTTATGACCTGTAGACTCTCAGCATTGATAGAATACAAATATCAAATTTATTTTATTCATACACATGTCTGTTTCCTTTAAGAAATATAAATAACAATCAAACGATGCATTGTATGAGAATTTTGAGACAATAGTTTTGTCTGGAACACCTGGTTTTCACTAGGTAGGGTATAACCTTGATGTTCGTAGGGTGTTTGGAACCCTCACACATGATAATACGAATCTTAATTTTAATTAATTTAGTATTCTGTTTTTTATATAATAAATAAATATTTTCTTAGAAATCGTGCATCAAATGAGAAATCTGAGACCACTGATAATTCTTGGACGTGGGGTTTACCCTTGGTTGGGTATAAATTTTGCAAGCATCATATGTTTTTCAGATCGCACCCAAAGGTAATTTAATTGGGTTATAATTTTTTTTGTACAATTTGAAATAATAATAATTATTTTATTATTAATATTATTCTTTGTGTTCAAGACAACAAATAAAAATTAACTACCATAATTAATAAATTTTGTCATTTTGTAAATAATAATTGATCAATGTAATAAATGTTATATTATTAATTATTTAATTTTAATACAATTGCACAATCAATATTTTTTCAATAAATTTAATCATTTTTTATGGTTGTTGTCATTAAAATATTAATGGTTTCACTGACGGGTTGTATTAAATAAAAATAATTTTAATTATAGTTATTTTTATTAGATTTGATCAAAAAAATTGATATATATTTATATAATGTATATATATATGAGATTGAATATATATATATAGTTTTATATACATGTGCGGGTGTACATATATGAATATACATATGTTTGTACGTATATATAACACGTATATATATATATGGGTGGATATTTATTGTTGTCTTAGATAAAATATTATTAATTACCTACATAATTTCAGTTGACAAGTCTACTTAAATAAATGTTCGAACTGTATATATTTTTTTGTCTAAATCATTAAAGCAACCCAGGGAATGAGCTTGCGCACTTTGTTGCGGGTTGCAGAAAGCTATTAAAATTTATGAAATGGTTTCTCATGCTTTATGTAAAATATTATGTTGCACCCTAGGGCGTTGTTTGGGTAAAAAATAAATAAATAGGATTAATGGAATTTTTACAAAATTTAATAGAGTTGTAAAATAAATAAAAATAAATAATAAAATTAAAAGTGGGAATGAGAAGAATATAAATATAATTAGAAATGGTTCTAAACATTTTTATTTTTTTAATTTTATTTTATTTTCCCTCCCCTTTTTTAATTTTAATTTTTATTATTTTTCCTTTTACCCGTATTATTTTTTTTTCTTTCCTTTCCTTTTTCTTTCTTTATTTTAATTCCTCTTCTCTTCTCCTCCTCTCTCATATGCGAGGCACACCCCCTACCAAGGTGTTGTGCACCGGCTTCTTCCTCCTCAGAAGATCGTTGCACCTCCATTTTTTATCCATTTTATTCGCTATCAGGTGAACTGTGAACCTCTCAGTAAGGCTTATCCCACACACCAGGAATCATGTGATCTCCTTTTAAATCCACTACGTGATTTTCTAGAGAAGTATTTTCCCCGATAATTGGAGGTTTTTCAAAAATCTTATGTTTTATTTTTTGTTTTAAGTCAAATAAAATCCTACTATGGATCATAAAATCATCCAAGACCATAAGGTATGGCATATACTCTATTTCCCTCTATTTCATGGTGATTTATAAACACGCATGATTGTTCCATTCGTCAGTCCCTATGGATGCTGTGAAAATTCAACCAATATTTTCAATTTAATTATTCTAATTAATTGTTTCATCACTAATTATCATTAATTAAATGGATAAATTGTTGTGACATGGTTAGACAACCATTTGGGTGTTCCATTGTGCTCGGTATAAATTCTGTTAGCCTAGACATTTAATTTATCTAACAACATATATTTCTTTGTCCATTTTTTGTTGTTTTTAATTTAAATAATTAATTTTGATTAATTATGATCCTTGAATTGTGGTATCTTTAGAAATTATTGGTGCTGATTTATTTATTATTAAAAGGTGCATTTATCTGTATGTGTTGCGCAACCTATATTTATTGTGTTTAATTTAAATAATTAATTTAGATTAATTATTAACCTCTAATTTTTGGATATTTGGTAGTTGTTCTTAGTGATTTATTTATTATTATGTGACTTTTTATCTTATGTTGATATGGTATCTTGACTTATTTTTGTTTTTATGATACAATATTAAATAAATACATTATGTTGCATTGTTTCATCTTCTTGAATTTAAAAATATAATTACATATGAATTCACTTTCATATCTACTGATATGAATAATTAATTAAATTCATGGTGGGAAAAGAATGTGTGTTCCATATTAAGGGCCAATATTAGACCCTCAGTTCATTACTGGTTACCACCACACATCGGGGGTGGTGTCTTTGGCTTTTTCAGACCAAGACTTCCATAAAAACACTAATACTTATGAGTGCCATTGGTACAATAATGGACCATCTAGGATAGATCCATTGGGAATGTGGCTAAGGAAACCATGGATGTTGTTCGAACCCTTTTTTCAAGATCTAAATAGACTCATGGTAAAGCCATGCCTCGAGCAATAATTGGTCTTTCAAAAGATTTCATTGGATGGGTTATATGGTATAGGATAATTTGATGGATGTTCTGTAATGATACTTTCGAGAAGGGATCAGTCTATAACTGTCAACTTGATCATTAATAATGATGGTTTTAAGGTTTAGGCTAATGCTTCTTTGAATATCTTGAGATTTGTAATATTTTTTTAGTATGTTAAAACACACATGGTTGACACATCATTTAAACCCCAAGAAATATCACAAGCATGTGGGTGTCCCTATTATTTATTTTACCTTGAATTTACAAGCTTATATATATATATGTGTATCCTTCTCATTATAGGATCTTCTTACATATTCACGGGTTAGGCCAAAGTAGGTGATTAATGATGGGTGGCGTTGGGATCCCGGACCGAGTTATTTTATTTTGATACTCTTAATTGATTATATCCATTTATTATATATTGACACACTGCATTTAATTACTGAATAAAATAGAAAGGTTTAGAAATTGTAGGTGTCGACCATCTGGGATTTTATCTCAAACCCTTCTCGGGCATTGTTGACAGCCAAGTAGATTATTTTCTTGAAAGTATTGATAAAGTGAAGCGTGCTTCTTCTAATTCTTGATTGTTTCTCCCTGATTAGGATAGAGACTAGGGGTAGAGGAATGCGACTTACTTGTGATGCAGTTTTTACACATTGTGTCATTTCTTTTTAGTTGATATTATTCGTCGGTTTCGATTTTTCATGCTTTCCGTTTAGACAGACATCCTAGAATGACATTATTTTGTGAGCTTCCACACTTGATTATTATTCAGTTGTATTATTTGTATTTATTATGCCACAGTTTAATCATTTTTATGCTTCCTCTATTTATTTTTACATGGTATTTACTAAAAGTACCTAGATCATCTTTTTGGGTATTTTTTTTCTTTTCAGGTAGTTTTTTAGAAAAGAGGAGTTTTCATAATTTTCAGAAGAACATGTTTTGTACATATAAGTACACGCTATGTACAAGGTTTTCATAGGTGACCATGTACCGACCATGTAGCATCCGCGTACATGGCCCTGTGGGGTGACCTGGAGACCGCCTATAGTGGAGGCTAGTTAAATCATGTACACACCCGGTACCCTTGAGGAACACGACATGTACTTTTATTTTATTTCATTAAACGGATCGGGGTCACGTAGAATCGATAGAACACAATTCTTCTCCAATCGTCTCATCTAGGAGTGTTTGTGGCCGGTGGTTCTTCTCCATTCCCCCTACTGGCCATCTATTCTCTGAATCAACCACCATAGATTGTGATGGAATCACCACGGTAAGCTATTCCTTCTTCAGGAGCCTTGTTTCCTGATTCCTCCTCTTTCATGAGATATCTTTGGTGGAACGTTTTAGATGTTTTTTAGATCTATGTAATTATAGGGTGATTAAAGGCCTACAGCTCATGTATATCAATCGTAAAACTTTAAGGTAGGTGGTTTGTGCCTTTCTGTACTTATTCTTTTAGTTATATGTGAAAAAGTGTCTAATACATTTGTTGGGGGTTTTGTGTGTTTATGGTTCTTATCTCGGTTATTTCATACTATGCCTTATGTGCTTGAATAGATGATTTAAATTTGTAAATATATTTATTTACCATTCTATGGTGGTGTTTCCCATGTTTTCTTGTTATCGAATGGTTAAACTTTTATTTCCTTAGGATGCTTTGTTTTCCAAGCCAAGTGTTATTAGGATGGAATGATTTTATCTGATATGTTGTGATATACTATAAACTATATATCCAAGGAGTTATGGAAATTTAATTTAGCAGAAATATACTGTTAGTGCAAGATTAATTACACATGGCTGTGGGAACCTAGTGTAGTAGACCATAGGGAGAATATATGCTAAGGGTTTCTCCGAAGTGTCTGTTTACTTTTATGTAGCGAGATGATAGGAGGGATGGTCTTTGTGCTCCATCAGAGTGTATGTAGTTCATAATTATGAGACCAAAAGGGGAATTAAATGTTGAATGCTTCCCCAGAGAGTCTATAGTTATTGATATAAGACCATAGGGGGGATTGATGTTGAGTGATTCGTTAAATATTCTTTTCTAACGTTGAACTAGAGGGGTTAGACTCTGAGTACTTCCCAGAGGGTTGCTAGTATTTTATTAGTCAAACTAGAGGTGTTAGGCTATGAGTACATCCTAGAGGGTTACATATTATTATTGGTTTCATAACTAATAAATGAAAGTGGATGTTATTAAAACTGTAGGATTTTTTACATTTGAGTATATCCTTGTTTATTGCCTCATTTTTCATATTTCCTACCATATATTGATTGATTATTAGGCACAAATATTTTGTTGGTTCCCTAATATGATTCATCTCCCACCGTATTTGGGTCATGCTTTTGGTCCCAAATAGATTATATTGTTGTAGGTCTAGATAAGGGAAATAACCCTTCTACTTCAAGTACTAGATTCTTGTGGAGCTGGAGAGCATGGGACCAAGCTAAGGATTTTTATTATATTGGAGTTTATTTTCTTTCATTGTACATTGGTTTAGTATTGTATTCCAACATTGTGACTTGTTTTCCATCTTTCCTAGACATATGTATCAAGCATCATTTGTATATATGCTCCAACGGTTTATTTCTATAATCATCCACTGTTAATTTATTGCATGTTATTGTTTCTGCTTCTGCTATTGTTATCTATTTATTTCTGCTAAATTACTCTGCCAATGAGGGCATAGTTTCCCACTATCATACCTAAGTCCCTTACTGCTAGTCGGTAGCCTCTGGGATTTGGGGAAATTCTCATGAGGCCATGTGACCAACCGGGTACGGGGAACCTTTGGGTGGCTTTCGGAACCGATTCATTATAAAGTGGAATCAGAGGAATTATTTTCTTATTGACTAACTATTTGGAGTCTATAGTCATAGATAGGATGGAAAAGGTAGTTTTTAATAAGCTATTCCTATGAATAGCTAACCCATGTATAAGGAAAAGATAATTTACCTCATATGTTGCAATTTTTCTGGCTTTGCAATTATTACAGGTCATTTGATTTCACAATTGGGTTATGCACATGTTTTTTGATGTTGTTATTGATATTATTGAGCTTCTATTTCTATTGCATCCTGATGAGATGAGGGTATTCCATCTCATGCATTATATAGTAACTTTCTATAGATCACATGACCTACATTTTTTTCATTCAATTTACCGCGCATTAGAAATTTCATGTTTTTTTGATAGATATAGTGCAAGATATACATGCTTTTATGATAGATTCCTTGATAGAATACATTTTATTTGATGGGGTTATTGGATTGTGCACAGTTTCATTTGAATGAACGCCAAAAATTGGTTTTTGAGGTGTTATGGGACCTCATAGATCTGAATTTGGTGGATCATTGCATTATTATTTCTTGTATCTGACAAATAAAAGATTCCATGTTTTGATTCACGGGGTGTATGGGCCCTCAAAGATCGGAATTTGGCACTTGGATTTTCATTTCAGTGTTTTTCTTGGTTCTTGAGTAGTTTCCGAGGATTAATGTCAAGAAAACCCCAGAATACACAGTGTGTAATGATTAATACACACTACGTATCCTTGTGTTCAAAAATGAACTATTTTTTATGTACACACTGTGTACAATACATACATGCTGTGTACAGTATGTACACGCCGTGTAGTGTCTAATCGGGTCCCTAGATGCGTGGGTAGAGACACGTGGTTAAGAAATCATTTTTGGAACCCACTGTGTACCAGACTTACACACCATGTGTATAGACCACGTGTCAAGCCATGTGACCAATGAAACAGGTGGATAATTGGTAGTTTGTACACACAGTGTCAGGACCAATCATGCCATGTAGAGTCATCCATGTAACTGGTCGTGTTATTAACAACACAGGTTAGTGAAGTTCATCTAGTACACACCATGTTTGGCACAAACACGCCGTGTATTCTTGTTATAGGATAACCTTGAAAGTTATTCGTGTAAAATAACTTGTGCAAGGGAAAATGATTCAAGTACCTACCGTGTCTTGGGAGAACACACCATGTGTAGGGGGTGTTACACAACTAGGGGTGGTAGAAGCAATCACCTATGTGAAAACATAAGGGAACACATTGTGTAAGAGTTGTACACTCCATGTATCCACCTTTTGGAAATCATTAATTCTTTCTTACTCTTATTCCTTTCTTTTAATTCATAGTTTCACTCCTTGTTTACCTTGATCTAAGGTGTCTATTTGACCTAGTTGAGTCATTCCACCAAGACACCCTCCATGTGTAAGCCAGTCATAGGGTTGTGACTAGACAACGAACATGGAAGATCAGGAACTTCCAGTGGATCCTCCAGTCATGCCCATCTTGGAAAAGCTCTTATCCCGGATACATGAGTTGAGGCATAGTTATGAGAGGGATTTATGAGGTTCATGCGAACCTTCCGAGGTGTACCTCATCCTACCCCATCTATGGTAGAGATGACATGCATTTTCCTACTGAAGAATCCTCCCACCTTCACAGTGGATGGAGGACCTCAGTTTATAGAGTAATGGTTAGAAGCCATGTTATCTATCTTCTAGCATCTGTAGATGCCTCTAAACTGGAGTGTCATGATCGCCACATATATGCTTCGAGACTCCACCAAGAGATGGTGGAAATTGATCTCACAAGCGGGACGCCAACAAGTCAGGGATTGGGATGATTTGTAGAATGCCTTCTATGACTACTTCTACCTGGAGACTTTGAGGGCCGATCGAGCCCAAGAGTTCATTAGTCTAGAGCTGGGTACTCTTTATGTTATAGAGTATTCTTCTCACTTCACAGAGCTACAATGCTTTACACTCACTCGTAGAGTAGATGGGTTATTCCTTGAAATAAAGTGTGAGGTTGGTCTTCAGAATGACATATGATCTCAAAAGAACAAATTCAGGTTTACTTCCATCAACTATATATTCAACCAGGCGCTGATCATGGAGCGCTATATAAGAGATTATAGAGATGTGAGCCAAGGGAGTTCAGAATCCGGAGTTGGTACCCACGAGTCTTAGAGAAGGAAGCGTCGTAGGGAGTCAATGCACATGTATCTGAGGAAGTGGGATATTTATTCTAGTATTTAAAAGGTTTACTACTAGTGTGGGAAGAGCAGGCATAGGAGGACACATTGCCCGAGCGTCCCATTGGAGTGATGATCTTTCAAAGAGATGGGTCATATTTCGCGGTTCTGTCAGTTTTTTTCACCAACAATTGGTCATAGAGGTTTTTTTTTGACTCCTCGTACTGGATAAGGTCCACCAGTTTCTACTCAATCTAGAAACTGGGGTTCATCCAGCCATTCTGGTCAAGGTAGAGGTTGCAGCCATGGTAGCCAGTTGGTAGGTTTTCAGCGACTACCTATTGGATCATCATTGGTTGGTCATGAAGGGTCATGTGGTTGCAGTATCGGTCAGAATTTTGTAATGGTGTATACCCAGCAGGAGAAGGATCCCGACCATTCTACAGTTTGAGGTACTATTCTAGTTGTCTCAGTTTTATATTCTTCACACTTAGATACAAGGACATCCTATTGTATTATATATATCACTATTGAGGAGATCATTGGGCTCTCTATCTCTTCTTCTACTGATATCATGACGCTAGACACTCTGTTGGGGACTAGAACGGCTTCTATACATCAGTGAAAAGATTACCCTCTTGAGGTTGGTGAGTGTCACTTAATATTATACCTTTATTTCATAGAGATGATAGACTATGATATTGTTATTATAATGGATTGGTTAGTTCCCTTCTAGGATATTGTCGATTGATATCGCCATAGGGTGAGTTTCACGTCACTGGAGGGTGGAAACATGTTATATAAGTGTGAATGGGATGTTTAGGAATGGAAAGAAGGACCGGATCATTATGGGTTTTTAAGGATTTACAGCCCTAATTGCTAGTCTATATCTAGACGACAAGGGGAATTCACTGATGGATTATCCTCTAGTGGTGGATCATTTTAGAGGTGTCTTTCCAAATGACATTTTAGGTTTACCTCCAGTGAATGTGGTCGACTTTTATATTGAGCTTGTTCTTTGAGAAACACCACTGTCCATTCCTCTTTATTGGATGGCTAAACCAGTTTTACAACAGCTCAAGAAGCAGTAGGAGGAGATGCAGGAAAAGGGTTTCATCCGACCTAGAACTTATCCTTGGGGATTGCATGTCCTATTTGTGAAGAAGGAGGGTGGTACCCTTAGACATTTTGTGGATTATCAGATGTTGAACTATTTTAAAGTCATGAACTGATATGCCTAGCTGAGGATTGGAGATCTCGTTGATTGTATTTGAGGATCCTGGGTGTTCTCAAATATTGAATTGAGATCCAGTTATCATCATTTTCCCATTAGACCTATTGATATAACTCTTACAACCTTTCAGAGCAGGTATGGTCTATTCAAGAATGTGGTTGTGCTATTTGGTCTCATGAACATGCCTGCTGCTTTCATGGAACTAATGAACCGAGTGATCCATATATACATGGATATTTTCGTGGTTGACTTCGTGGATGATATCATGGTTTACTATTACACTCGACACGACCATGACACACATCTTGAGATCATTTTGAGTACACTGAGAGAGCATCAGTTGTAAGCTAAGCTCTCAAAATTCCAATTTTGGATTGTCCAAATTAAGTTCTTGTGTAATGTTATCTTAGAGATAAGAGTATTAGTAGACCCAGATAAAGTGAGAGAAGTAGAATCCAGGGATTTATGAAAAACATCTTTGAGGTATGATGTTTTTTAGGGATTTTTTGTTACTACAGAAAATTCATACAGGACTTTTTAATCTTAACAGCTCCTTTGATGGGCCTGAGTGAGAAGGGTGTGTAGTTCTTGTGGCAATATTTTTATGAGTCATCCTTTTAGGAGATTAATGGGAGGTTTACTTCAGCACCTATACTAGTATTTCTAGATTCGATCAAATAGCTATATTGATTACTGTGATGATTTATGTATTGAGTTGGGAGTAGTACTTATGCTGGGGGAAAGAGTTGTAGCATACGGGTCTCGACAATTAAGCCCATATAAGAGGAACTAACTGATCCATGACTTCAAGTTGGATGAAGTTTTTCACAATTTACACAATTGGATACAATATATTATCGGAGTGAATTTTGTGGTTTTCAGTAACCAGAAATGTCTCAAGTATATCTTTACTTTAGGCGATCTGAATCTGAGACAGTGAAGGTGGGTTGAGTACCTTCCATCCTTTGACATTGAGCTTGCCTACACGCCTAGGAAAGGAAAGGTTGTAGCTAATGTGTTTAGAAGGAGGACTCAGATATAGGTGGTTCTAGAGGCCAGTATTGAGGGTCATATTATGGCTATGTTCTCTGAGATGCATTTGGAGGTACATGACAGGCAGGGGCATACTTTTCTTTATTCTATAGTTGTTACCTCTACTCAACTTGATCAAATGTGATGGAGGCAGATATCAGAGGTCGAAAGTCTAGTCCTATGGGAGAGTATGTCAGTAGAGGTCTCTTTTCTTGGATGGTCCAACAGAGAATATTAGATCTTGTGTTTTCATGGACGCATATGTTTGTCTGCAGACATACACAAGGGGATGATGCAGGATTTCTATTCCTTAGTTTGGGCAGTTCATCCTGGTGTCACCAAGATTTACCGTGATCTGCACCATAAATATTGGAGGCTAGGTATGAAGAGATATGTTGTTGGTTTTGTGATGTGTTGTTCCACATGCAATTATTTGAAAGAGAAGAATAAACATATGGTAGGGATTTTTCAACAGTTACCAATTCCTGAGTGGAAGGTAAATGATGTCACGATGGACTTCGTGATAGTTTTACCGAGGTCGACTCGAGGGAATGATTATGTATGGGTTGTTATTGACATATTCATGAAGGTTTCTCACATTTTTTCAATCAAGGAGACCATATGGATAAATTATCAGGGAAGGTTATACATCCAAGAGATTGTACATATACATGGGGTTCCGCAATCCATTGTTTAATACAGGGATACACATTTTACTTCTCGTGTCTATCAGTGACTATAGAAGGATTTAGGTACACATGTACTTTAGAGTATAGCTTCAATCCCTAGACATATGGATAGTCGTATAATACGATTTAGTTGTTGGAAGACATGCTTCGGGCATGAATCCTAGATTTTGGAGGTTCTTGGGAGAAGTATATACTTATAGTGGAGTTTTCCAACAACAACATATTTCAAGAAACTCTTTAGATGGAAAATTTTAAGGCATTGTATGGTAGGCCATGCTGATCACCCTTATGTTGGTTAGAGGTATGAGAGGCAGATATGATGGGACCTCATCTTGTCCAGTAGACCATAGAGCTGATAGAGTTGATTCAGATGTGTATGGATTCTGTACATTAATGATAGATGCCTTATGCTAATCGACAGAGACGACCTCTGAATTTCGAGGTCATAGATCAGGATTATCTGTGTCTCACACCATGGTTGGGACATATGAGGATTAAGGGATAGACTAAGGTTTCACCTAGGTACGTAAGACCATTTGAGGTTTCAGAGATATTTAGGCCGGTTGCCTATCAATTGTAGTTACCTCATAGGTAATAGGGTATGCATGATGTATACCAAGTTTCTCAGCTATGAAATTACATCTCAGACCCATCTCATGTGTTCCAACTCGAGGAGATTGAGCAGGATGTGGATGGATCATTCTAAGAGCATCCCATTTAGATTTTTGATAACAGTGCAAAGGTTCTCCATGGTCGGTCTGTTCCTCTTGTACGAGTGCTATAGAAGCATGGGCGGGTACAGGATGAAACTTGGGAGAGTGAGGCTGATGTACGATCGTAGTGGCTAGAGTTCTTCACGGATTCTTCTTATACTCCACAATGCTAGGGAAATTCGGTGACAAATTTCTTTAAGGGTGAATTTTTTATGAAACCAAATATTTTTTCCATGTATGTATTTCATTTCCGGTTGTTTTTGAGAAAAGTAGAGTTTTTGGAAATTTCAGTAGGACACGATGTGTACGTTGTTGTGGTGGGTGTCTGTGAACTTGTCGTGTAATAGCTGAGTAAATGGAAATATTGGGTGACTTAGAGACTACCTAAATCAGAGGCTAGTTAAACAAATTAAACTCCATGTAAACTTGAAGAACATGTCATTTACTTTATTTTTATTTCATTAAATTGACTCGGGTCGCATCTATTCGATAGAACAACCTTCTTCTCCATTCTTCTCATCCTAGAGCATATGTGGTTAGCAGTTCATCTATGACCCCATGACTCTCAATCCATTATATGAATCGAACACCATCTATTGTGTTGGAATCTCCATAAAAATCTCTTCCTTTTTCTAGAGCCTTGTTTCCTGATTCCTCCTCTTTCATGAGATATCTTCGATTGAACATTTTAGATATTTTTTTTGATCTATGATGTTCTAGGGTGATTCAAGTGTTGAGGCTGACATATATCGATCGTACAATGCCAAGTTAGGTGGTATGTGCCTTTCAATAGTTAGTCTTTGAGTTATATGTGCAAAAGTTCCTAATACCCTTGTTCGGCGTATTGTGTGATTATTGTTCTTAGCCATGTTATTTCCCGATATCCATTGGGTTCTTGAATAGAGGATTTATGTTTTTAAATTGGGTTATTTACCTTGATATAGTGGTATTTCCCATGTTTTCTTGATATTGACTGTTTGGTCTAGCTTTCCCTATTAGGATACATTTTTTCCAAGCCTAGTATTTTTAAGTTGGAGGGATTTTATCTTACATTTTGTGATATCCTGTAGACTGTATAACCAAGTAGTTCCTGGGGATTCCGTTTTCTTTCATATACCGTTTGTGCAAAATTGATTACATAGTTATTTGGGAACCTGGTGTTATAGACCATAGGGAGAATGGGTGTTGAGGGCTTCTGCAGACTGTCTATTTTCTTTTTACGGTACGAGACTATAGGGGGGATGGACTTTTTTCTTCCTCGGAGTGTATTTAGTTCCTCATTACAAGAACATAGGTGGAATAGAATGTTGAGTTCTTCCCCAGAGTGTCTATAGTTACTGATATGAGACCACAAGGGGGAATTGATGGTGAGTTCTTTCTAATATAGTATTTTCTAAAGAAAACCCATAGGGGTTAGAATGTTAGTACCTCAGAGAGGGTTTCGTGTGTTTCATTGGTTGAACCATAGGGGTTAGGCTATGGATATATCCCGAAGCATTACTTATTATTTTTTGTTCCTTAACTAATAAATTAAAATGATTGTAATTAAAACTGTAAGATTTTTTAATTTTGAGTACTTCCTTGTTTATTTCGTCATTTCAAATATTTCCTGCCATATATATTTAATGACTATTAGGCATATATCATTCAGTGGTTTCCTATTGAGATTCATCTCACACCCTGTTTGGGTCATGATTTTGGGCTCAAATATATTATATTATTGTAGGTCTAGATAAGGGAAAGCACACTTTTTATTCTTCAGGTAATTGATTACAGTGGACCAAGGGAGAATGTGACCAAGATGAGGCTAGAGATGCTGTTGGAGTTTATTTTCATTCATTTTTTACTTTTTTTTATTACTATATTATATCATTGTGACTTGTTTAAATTCTTTCCTAGACATATGTATCATGCATCATTTATATATGTGCTCGAGCTTATTTCTTCAGCCATCTACTTTTCAATTGTTTCTTGTTATTATTACTTCTTATACTATTGATATCAATTTATTTCTGCTACATTACATTTTAAATGAGGTAATTGTTTCCCCACTATCACACATAAGTCCATCACTGCTAGTCAGTAGCCTCTGGAATTTTGGGAAATGTGCTTTTGGCCATGTCACCAACCAGGTACGGGGAACCTCTAGGAAGCTTCCAGTACGGGGACGTTACAATTACTTCCATTGTGATAATACATATTACCTATGTGTGAAATTTCTTCCCCAAAGGTAAAAAAAATTCCCTCATTGGTAGTCAGTAGCTTTTGGTATTAGGGGAGATGTGCTTCAGGTAATTTAACCCATCGGTCTGGCCATCTTCTTAATGGTGAGCTCGGTCGATATGTTACACTAAATAAATAATAACATCAAATGAAACACTAAATATAGTTAATATAAGGATATTAATGAAATAAAAGTTTAAAGGGGTAGTATATACACTACATGATAGAAAAGAGTGGTGAAATTTTATATACCTCTCAGAACTAAAAGAGAGACTATAAATCCCTTACAACTTTGGTAAATTTTGAACAGTAAAACCCACGAAAGAATGATCCATAAAGAGTATATTTAAATATTTATAATGTTAGGAGAAGCATAATAAATTAATTCATTGGTAGTATATACATCAGAAAAAGGAAAAGTGGTGAATATGGCATATTCCCCATAGAGGTAAAAAGTGAGATAGAAACCCCTTACCAGTTTAGTAACCTTTTGAATCATAATCCCTTGTAAATAATAAGTTAAAATTAAGCATTAAATAAAATTATAATAGTTATATTCAAGATATAAAAATTTAAAGTGGAGGTATACACACCGCACAAAATAAATGAGTTGCGAACTTTCATATGTCTCTTAGAAATAGAAGAGGGACTACTAATCCCTTACCTTAAGTCTTGATATCTTTCATACACATTTGAAAATCCTATATATTAAATATAAGTTTATTAATAATATATTATAGAAATATAATAATTCATATTATAACATAAATTATTTAATTTTTACTATTTATTACCCATTTATTAACAGTTCCTTATCAAAATTATGTTTTGGGTAATAACCACCTTGTTTTTCGTATGTGTTATGATTTATAATTTCTTTTCCTCTAAAATTGATAATGTACACATCATATAAAGAGTAATAATCATGAAAAAATTATCATATTTATAAATAAATTACACTTTTATGATTAATCATTAAATATGGTTTTGATAAATTAAATATGTTACAATCATGGAGATAATTGGTCGTACGTACACATGAATAACATATCCATTTTGAACAATTATTATAGAAAGTTTGTATGTAATATTTTATCTTTCTAGAATGAATATAATATCATGGATAAAATATTATTTATTTAAAAGTAATTCTAAATATTATCCATGCACTATGGTGATTAACAAAGAGATTCACATCGCTATGTGAAGTCAGTAGTCCATATATTCCCAAACAGAGTTATCATTTTTCAGTGGGTGAAAGGGTAAAAACGAAAATGATATATGACCATTTAATTATTATAAATATGTCATTAATATAATAAATAATTCATTTATATCCCATATATTCATTAAATATATCCTTTTTATCTTACATGTAATGTGTTAGTGAAAATCAAATCATATCGATTTGTGAGACGGTAGTCCGTTCTACACACGAGAAACATTATCATATCCACTAGAAAATGGAATGTAAATAATTTATTCATGGTATAATTAATCAAAAGTTATAATTATGTTAAAAATATCATATATATACTTCATCTCCAATATCATAACAAACTGTGATAGGTGGTAAGAGAAGGAAGAATGACATCAGTTCGCAAGTAGTAGTCCACCGTACACACGAATGACAACTTCACAACCGATTTGATTTAATTGGAGGTGTTTGTAGGTAATTTCATTGACATAAAATAATATAATTATATATAAGATAATTATTATATTATATAAACTTGTTTTAATAATAATTTATTGTGGTGGAGATGAAAATAAAATAAAAATTCTCAATGAAGAACCTTACCTCTTATTCATGTAACCTCATTATGTTACCACCAAAAACCTTACTAGGTTGGATTTCATAAAAAAATGATTGTTGGAAAATATAATGGAATTAATAAAGTAATTTTGGATGTTATTTGATTAATAAAATTGTTTTAATCTATGAATAGAAGAGGGGAGGGTTGGCCTTTTATAAGTGAGGTGAGTGACACACTGGCAATGTTTTAAATGAAAAAGGTGTAACCATGTTTTTCAAATGTAAAAATGGTCAAAATTAAGTATAATACACTAATAAAAAATTTAGGGTCTAAAATGTTCCATTAAATGGGTTTAATACAACTATTGGTTCATTTTTAGCCAATATCTTTGTAGTTTAACCCCCAAGTAAACCCATTTCTATATTAACCACGGTAAATAATATTTATTGTTTTAACTATTCATTTCCGTCAAAAAAATAT
Source organism: Viscum album (assembly GCA_963277665.1). Classification (NCBI taxonomy): domain Eukaryota; kingdom Viridiplantae; phylum Streptophyta; class Magnoliopsida; order Santalales; family Viscaceae; genus Viscum; species Viscum album. The sequence continues at coordinate 679,607,607 of OY728165.1, forward strand.
GTTGCAATTATTAGATAATATAAATTATGCATATTCAAATTACGAAATCTATTATTATGAATTCAAATCAAAAAAGTGAAAAAAATTTATTAAAAATTATTCCAACAGATGCGATAAGAAAGCAGTTTGTCAAAGTGAAAATATTCAGATGATTATAAGGGTTTTTATTTCAAAATACAATACGAAAATGATTCCAATTAACTGAATTGTATTCATAAAAATATATTTTAATTAATTTTAATTTTAAAATAAATTGAAAATATAGTAATCCATTAAAAATAATTTAAATCAAAAGGCATGTTTTCAATTAAAATTCATTATATTTTATTATTCATCAAAGAATTAATCTTTTTAGAACATTATCAAAACATCATTATATGTTAAATTTGAAATGGTGATTTTAAAAATAAATTTATTTTATAAATAATTTTTTTAAAAGTGTCGAAAATAATTTTTAATATTTATCTGTAAAAGGTGACCAAAAATGTGTTTATTAAAATATTTTTTTAAGAGTAAAATTGGATTTATTCTAATATATTGTCCAGAAAACACATATGAAAAATGTTAAATAAATTACGGGATATATACTATACAAATTCCATTAAAACCATAAAATTTTTTCATTATATATTGATGTAAAACATGTTTGTTTTAATAAAAATTATTTTTCAAAGAATGATATACTTTATTTTTGGATAGATTATTTATTTTTATTTATAATTAATTATTTACTTCATAATTTATTTTATTTACATGGTTAAATATTTTTCTATAATATAGTTTTTCCTAATCCTCCCCACCATTCTTATGGGTAAGCAATAAATAACATATAAAATAATAATATTTTTAAATTATGTTACATTTCTATTAAACATGGGGTAGTATATATATCAAGGTACACTCAGTGTTTCATGTTACAAAATATAAACATAGTATTACGTATAACATAAGCTAAAATTATTTTTGTGTGAAATACAGAAAATAGAAACGATTAAATTTATTTGAAAAAAATATTTCCCAAAATATTAGAGTGTTGCATTATACCTCCCGTAAGATGAATTTATCCCTCAATGTTTTCATTATAGTACCAAAAATGGAGGAAAACTCTGCCCCATAAAATTATTAGGATCCCATTTAGCTTACTCAAGACGGTGGTTTCTCCACATAAAATTTACAAGTTAAGGTGTCTTGTTTTGTAGAACTATGTTTAATCAATCTTGAATATATATTTGTTTTTTCTAATATGGTATATCATGATCCAATGTTAAAACCTCTAGGTTCAGTACATGTTATGGGTCAGGTTTCTATTCCCCACTAGAGAAAAGTTTAACACATCTTGAACCAAATAAAGGTATAGTGGAAGAACAAAATTTTAAGATAATTTCATGATATAATAATATATATCAAAGGGAGTGTTATACATCGGGATTTTTTTCACATCATTCTTCCACAAAGAAATACATATGAAGAACTTCTCACCAAATTCAAATTCTAGATCACATTTACATTTATCATCATATCAATTTTATCAACTTTGTGATGTACTTACATGTTACTAATTGAATCAACCCCTCCCCTCTATCTCATCATCTTGATCATGTTCCAATACCTTTATTTATGAATCTTAGATATATTAAATTGGATTTCTACACATACTAACATAAAATGATTCATAAGAATCCATAAAAAATTTCTGATTGAAAGATATTATTTTAGAAAAACCCAACTTGAATAAGGTGTTTTTCCCAACCAACATTGAAATCCATTAAACAATATATTAGAATATTTTATAGGTTTTGAATCATTCTCTCAGACATACCATCATTATGAGAGTGATACATAGTGTTGAAACTCCACTCCATATCAAGATAATATTGAAGAATTTTCAAAAATATCAAGGTAAAATTAAGATCCTAATCATATACATTTTAATGTGGTTACCCATGAAACATTAGCACTTCATAAATGTATATACAGAAATATGATCTAGAGATAAATCATATCTGATTGTAAAAAAGTGTGTTGAATTCAAAAGATGATCAAATATAACCCATAATTACATCTAAATAAATGATATGATATACCATAAATTTTACCAGAACCATTAATCAAATTTTATTAATGTGAATATGAATTCCTCCATAAATAAAATTATCACAAAATCATGTACAAAACCAAAGGGTTCTACTTCCATAAATGACTCTTAAAACTACATTAATTGTGATAAAATCCCATCATTTAAGACCCCAAAAATTGTTTTAGTAACATTGAAATTATGATTAAAATTAAACACAAAAACTCATAGAGGTATCCATAACTCGTAAGTTAATCTTACATGGAGATATATATGATTTCAAAATTAACACAATCCATGTACTTTTCCCAATTCATATATCAAAAATACCATTATTGAAATAACTTTAAATAATGATTTTTTAATACAAATAAATACACACTTCAATAATTTCAATTCCATACTTGAATGCCATATATATTTCCATGGTCAAGGGGATAAATCATAGATTATCATTGACTCAAATTGTTCCTATGTTCCATGAATGTAATAAATTGAATACCTTGAAATTTTTTCACACTATGAAATTATTTTCCACATAGAAAACATCTTCTCATCCATTTTAGATGTTCTTCTAGTAACTTATTCCAATGTTCTTGATGTGTTGGAAGATAAATTTTCATTCATATATGTTCATTACCACATAAACATTCATAAATGTTAATCTTCCACTTATTTTAAACTTTAGTAATCACACCTAATTTCATGTTGTTAATCATATATCACTATAGATGATTTGGAACAATCATAATATACTTCAATCTAGTCATTATCAAAAAAAAATCTATTAAATAAATTTTCTATTACATTCAATGTTAACCTAGTAACTTATGGTTCCCGCTAATGACTAAAACTAAAAAGCATAGTGTATGAAACATTGATCATAGTGCAAAACCACATAATCATGAAAAGTCACTTGTTCGATGTATTTGTAATTATATATTCTTTTAAATATATTACATATTAGTTTTATCCAAGGTAATTTATAATCATCATCTAGTCATATCCTTCATGATAGTTCATAAATAGTTCATAAACATCCAATGTATATCCTCAGGGATAGTCAAAGAAGGTGAGATGTAAGGCATGTTTTCATTCACCATGTAAAGATAATGTCTAGTGACATGTTCCCTTTCTATATTTTTTATTCTTATGTACCTCTGCTCTATATCACCATTGTAATGAATTAGATCTGATAATTCGGATCCTTTGTGATTTTATAATGCTTGTGGTGCTCAGAGGGGGATCAGAATAAGACTGATGGTGTTGGATACTGAAAATACCGAAATAGGGAGATTACATGTTGTGTAATATTTAAAAACCATGAAAATGAGGTTAATCAATTGTTGAAGATATTTCTTTATATTCTTCATGATATGTTAATAATTCGGGTTAAATCAAAAAAGGAGATGCATATTTCAGTGAAATCTGATGACGATCATTTAAATGATCATTAAATGGTTTACTTTCCATGTAAAGGCCTTATGCCTCACATAGTTAACTGTTTCAGTCACTCATGTTTTCTCCAAACCATGTGACCATTTATCAACATTATGAAATATTTAATCTCTATACCTTGGAATTTTGATATCCCTATAAGGAGAATAAAACCTTAGCATTCCTTCTTTGATCTATGAAGATCCAAGGTGACTTATACCTATGTATCTTAAGATTTCTCCATTGAAAAATATTTTTCTCCTCTCATTCTTCTGGACACATGATGGAATATTATCTCTCATGTTTTTAAAAGTGTTTTATTTTCATTTTTTTGTATAATAGTTTCAAGAAATCCCTGGATGGATATAGATTCTATCTAGAGAGGTTATCGAGATCCGCAACATTGATCAATTATTATGTAAAAAATGTTAACTCCTTTGATGTAAGAGTTTCATTTCTTGTGTTTTATTTACATATAAATCAATTATTATTTTTTAATTTATATTAAAATAAAATTAACCTATTATGTATTGAACCAAATTAAATAAATTGGTAGTGATCACATGTTGACAATTTCGTTACATTATAACATGATAGTGGTTTACATCATGATTGTCTAGAAATCTTGTTATCTATGTTTTCTACTTTGATATAATGTTATTATGGTTGGAATAAAATTATAAAATTTTGGAAGAACATAAATCGAGAAATAAATTGATAATTAATTTTCATTATAAATTAAATAAAGTAATTTTTGTAATCCTATGAAAACTGTATTTTGATGATAATAAAATTGATGTAATGAACATGATTAATTAAATTTGATATTCCATGAAATTAATTGAATTAATAACTAATGAGGATCACTTCTATTCTTGTTGATAATAAATTAAAAGGCATGTTATTTTAGAATAGTACATCTCTATGTTGTTGAAACCAGAATAAAATGTAAGAGCACTTTTTATGTGATATCTTATTATTGGGTGTTTTTCTAGGGTTCCCTTTGTTGGAGCCTTAAAAAATTAATTAGTTAAGTCAATATGTTATAAAAACTAGTTGACTGATAGAGATAATATTTGGGGACTATGTTTCCCATTTTCGTGAGAATGTATAGTGCCATGTTTTAGACCTGTGATATCTTGTTTTTATTTATTGGATGAATGACTTATTTTTGAATTGCTAGATTCTCTAATGGTTATAATTTTTGTTTCCTAATTAAATTATGATGTGTTATTGATTGGACACTTGAGATATGAGCATGATACATCTATGCGTAGAATGGATGATATAATGTCGGGTGAGAAGGCATAGATGGGATGCGATCATGGTATGGATGAGCTTAGGATGAATGATGTGTTTTATGAATAATGTGTCTTAGATAACATGGAAGTAGTTAAAACCTATGATAGAGAGATTCATAGATACATGCATGTACATGTTGGGGATGGAACCACATGTGATGGAATAAGTTAAACATAGAATTACTAATTTATGAGATGTTTTGAACTTCTATTATCACTTATGAAACCATTTAATGGTTGATGAATGAGTTTTCTATTTAAATTTATTATATTTCTCATTTCTTGAGGTAGATGGAGGTGATTTGTCTAATATTTGTTCCTGATGGTAGCATATGATGAGTTTCTTAGGGTACATAGTTTATGAAATAATGGTAATAATAATTGAATAATTCATAAACCACAGGGTTGGTGTTGATTTAATTAATATTCATAAAATATGTTAATCATGATAGACTATGGAATTGATTTAGATTAATAATGGATGAAATGGAATTTACTCTGATGATTAATAAAATACAATTTAATGTAATATGGAATAATGTAAATGGTCAATTAATGGAGAATGAATTAATTTACATAAATGAAATGATAAATGTAAAATGATTAAATATGTATCGCTTTAAAATAATTTTCTAATTATAGGATATATTGTACTAGTCATTTTAGTCGACATTTCGAGTAATGTTAGCTATATTTGAGTCTAAGAGTATGATATTCCCATAGTGTGGTTTTGAGCTATATTATATTGTATATATTATGTGATTTGAAATTCTATCCACCAATGTTGGTTATAGAGACTTAAAACCAGTGAACTCTAGTAGTGTGGTTTATCCATCATCCTAGTGGGAGGATGGATGGATGAAGACCCCTCTAGCCATGCTTTCTCCAATTGGTTGTTAATTTTGTTTTTGTGCATAATAGTTAGATTTCTGATATATTTGTGTATAGGGATATGATGGATTTTTGTCTTTTCATACACAAGTATTAGGAGATATAATTTATAAGGTATTATTATAGTTTTGTAGGGTATATGAGATGGTGTATTGAGGTAAATAATCAATGTATTGTTTGTAATGGATTGTTGTATAATAACCAATGATTCATATATTCCATACAGGTTGTGGTTGATCCTAGAAACTACTTGGATACTATATGTGGATATGTGATATGCGATAATTCTATTATGTGATAAATGAGGTGCATATTTTAGTTTATTACCCATGTTTTATAGAGATGGTTTCATTTTTGAGAGAGATAGTGCATGATGTGTGATGTTGAGGAAGAGTGAAAACCCAACAAGGAAGTATGAACTGGGTAACCATGATGTTTCATTATTATATTAAATGTTATTCTTTATGTGATACTTGGTTAGATTTAACTATGGTGAGGATGTTATCTTAGTATTTCTATTTAGGTAAAGTGTTATATTCACTAATTTTCACTATGTTTCATCATTATTTATTTCCATTTAGAATGAGAGGCTCTAGGGAGGATCCAACTGAGTATAGTGTTATGATCACCCTATGCGAATATAAACTATTCTTCAAGTTATCAAAAGTAATTTGGAGGTCATGATTGATATTAGTACCTCATGGTTTTGTATGATCTATTTCAGTTTCATGTTCAGTGTCGTATTTACCATTTTGGTATATGTGGTTTTCCTTTTAGTTGTTATAGTGCTATATGGAATTTCATGTTTGCATATAAGGTTTCTTTATATATTTCTAAGTAGGGTTTTTTGTGTCTTTTTTATCTCTCTCTTCTGCATGTTCTCTAATAAGTTAATGCCTCCCATATGCATGTTTACTATTTAATTGGTTCTATTTTAAAACCAGGGGACTACTATAGGCAGGACTTGGGATATCATCATCTCTCTCCCATAATGTGGTATATTTTTTGGGAGGGGGTAGTGACCCACATCCACTTATAGTATCTATACATGGATTTATTTTAAACTAAACCACTTTCTCTATCGATTACAAAAATTAAAAGACATTTTAAAATACTTTGACTCATATTTACACTTATCCTTATAGAAATACAGTGAAACATCTTTATATATATCCTATGGGATCTCGCTAAAAATTTGTCATCCTAGTTTCCGATGATTAACTAAACATTTCCTATCATACCAAATATAGCGACCATAACTTCGCATATATATATATAATACATATCTACCTATTAATAATCAATACATTACATAAACAGTTGATTGAGGACTATAATAGTTTAGTTTATTTCAATACTAGTTATATAATATTCTAATTTGGGGAAAAATAATTAGCACATCCCATAAATATTTTCCCCTTTTGTACTCTTTAAAATAGTACCCAACATAAATTATTTCATCATAACTGGGGTAAAATAAACATAAGAAAGGGTGATATGAGACACACATTAAGGGTTAACAAGGTATATATGTGTTTATAAAATTAACATAAGGGTACAAGAACGTGACAATACATTTTAATAACCATACCGTATATATCAAATTTCATGATATTGAGTCATGGAATAGATATTGTATTTTCATGAGATAATAATCATATGGGTATCAAAGAAATTAATATATGAAAGCATACCACAGGAATAATAGATATTTTTTTAGCATACACATTAGCATAGAACGTTATGAACATGTATAAATAGATACATGTTCACTCATTAAGTTATGGACAAAAAATTAGTACATCATATAAACTTATGGACATGAAACTAAGTACATAGATGACATTATGAATATGAATGATAGTACCACATGTAACAATGTGAGAAATTAACCAGGTTCACACATAACATTATTAACATGTAATATGATTCATGAATAAAATTTTTAATGTTTAACCAGGTTCATAAATAATATTGTGAACATTTACTTATTTTCACAAATAACATATTTAATCTTGAATTATACATCTTTACCCAAAGTATTGGAGGATGATATTAGTCCCACCCATCATATAATGGAAATCATATGTTTTTGTGACACAAGATTATAAACATTTTATCATACCATAAACCTTAATATGAAATGGTTTTCATAAATATTTTTCATATCATAACCTTTGTAAATGAGACATTTTTTATAATAATTTCATCATTTAATTATAGAGTAACCAATGGGAAAAAAGTGAGTTTTATATGAATTTTATCATGGTATAACTCAATAATGAGAAATTGTATCCATAAGTAACTTTTCATCAAAAATAATTAATTGAAATAATAATAATAGTATCGTTGGTTCAGATACCAATAAAATCATAAGTTACATAAAAGGATGACATCTTCAATGGAAAATGATATTGAATGATCTTTTGAATAATATATTGAGAAAAATAATTTTTTGTTTTATTTTTTTTAAAGATAAATCATTTCAAATTTCTTATTCAATGAAAATAACTTTAAAAATATAAAAATTATACTTCAAATAATATAATGGTCACAAAGAATTGAATTTCCTTTCAGGGTGTATATGTTAAAAAAAGATACCTTTCACATTTTTGTAAAATTCAAATGGGAATTGTCTCAAGAATGACATGAAGATTACTCTAAATCTTTTTTTAAAAAAATTAAAACATTGGAAAAAGGTTCATTAATATTTTATTTAGTGAATGCCAAAAATATTTTTGAATCTTTTCTATAAAACCTGGTTTTGACATAAAATAGTTCTTTGGACAAGTAGAGAAATAACGATGATTTTTTAAAACATTATTTCAAAATATGGAATACAGAGGAGCAAAACGAAAGGGAAAGTGTATTTTCGTGACATAAATAGTGGAGAATTAAATTCATCAGTTTCATGAAAAATGGATCATAATATTTAATCATCAAATATATAATAATAAACAATCTAATGAATCAATGGGCTTGTAACATAAAATCTCTACCTCTTTTATAACTATAAATTGCAAGCCACATGAAATAAGGATAATAAAATGTTTATTTAAATATAAATAATTTTTTTTGAAGTATCATTAAATACATTCGTGGGATTTATATACAAAAAATAAAACAAATATGTGGTAAATAAGGAACGTGTTTAAGAGATGTAAAAAAGTGAAAAAAAATCTCTTACTAATTTAGTAATATAATGAACTATAAGACATAATAAATCATAAAATACAATGAAACATTAAATATCATGAAAATAAGTATATTCAAGATATGAAATGTGAAATGGTCATTATATACACATAAAAATAGAAAATATTGTTGTATATTCTTATGTCTCCATGAAATAAAAGAGTGATTAGAAATCCAATACAACTTCAGTAAATTTTAACCATAAACCCTATGAAAGAGAGATAAAAAATGGATTTGTAAATAAAAATAATTTTCAGGATAATAATTATAAAATACAATCATAGGATTTATATACACATCCTAAAATAAATCAGTGTTGAATATGACATCTATCTCATAGAAGTAAAAAGTGAGACATAAATATCTTACTACTTTAGGAATATTTTGATCAGAAGACCCAATAAAGAATAACATAAGATGAAAAATATAAATATAATTAAATGTATAAGTTTTTTTATATAACTTTTAAATGGGATAGTGTATGCACCACAGAAATGAAACCAGTAGTGAACTTGAATATGTCTCCCCATAATAGAACATAAAATATAAATATATTACCTTAATAATAGACTTCCTTCTCCTGTATTAAAAAATATTTATTGATAAATTTTTATTTATTATACAAATATTATATAACTAGAATTATATATTGATAACATATCTTCTTTTATTATGAAAATTTATTACCTATTTATAACCAATTCCTTGTTAAAATAACATCTCATTGAAGAGCCACCTTGTTTTTCATATATGTTATTCTTTTTTATTTTATATACTATTAATTTGATCATGAAAAATCATATATAAAATAATAATAAGGAAATAATTATAATAATTATATAATAATTATTCTTTTATGATATGTCATGAAAGAATGTTTTTATAAATGAAATATGTTATGATCATGGAGACTATAGTTCATATGTACGAATGACTATGGTTTCCATTTATAAACGATCATTATGGAAAAAAGGAAAGTAATATTTTATCATTTCAGAATTATGATAATATCATAAATACCATATTATTTATTTATATGTACTTATTCATGTGAAACATGTATATTGGTGATAAAAATATATAGTCACATCATTTCATTAATGTGGTTATCAACACATTCAGAAATGAAATTATCATTATTATCTACCGTCATGTTTTATAGTTTATGTGACTAAAAAAAATATAATTAGAATATAATTTAACACCCTAAATATTTATATTTATTTTAATTTTTTTAATAAAATCAATCTCTCTGATATCTTGCAATGCATGCAACAACGGGTTAGAACAAAACATGGTACTCTATTAAAATATTATTATTTAAACATGAACATTATAACCTAACCATTAAGATTGAGGGTATGAATAATAATTTCAAAATTATGAAAATTTAATATTATAGACATTTATAAAATAAATTCAATTTTCAACTATTTATTACAAATAAAATAATAATGGTATAGAAGAGAAAGAAATGGTTTCTGTAAAACTAATTTTTTTTGAATGGTGGATTAGTTGTTCTTTGTACACAAAACATAAAATTATTTTTTACAAATTTTACAATATTTATATGATAAAATAATAATATTTATTTAAATAATACTTTCAAAATTATCGTAGGGAGAATATTTTGAATTTTTCTAAAAGGTATCATTTTTATGAAGAATGAAAAATACTGAATTGGAATTTAAACATTCCATTTTATTTAAATTAATTATACAGATAAATTATATTTTAAATTGGTTTAAATGAAGAATTTTTTAAATTATATTTTAATTTATTCAATACATTTAATTTTAATAATTTTAATTTCATATAATGATATAAGAACTTTTTAAACTTCTAAACATTTTTTTCTTTAAAACCCTTCTTTCTCACTGCTTCAACAATTTTAAACTTGAAGTATAATTTTCCACTTCTATAAATACACTTTTGAAATATATATTAAATATTTTTAATCATAATAATTTATATTACCTCATAATTTCAAATTAATATTTATGCAAAATATGTTTTGAAAACATTAAAATATAATTACTACGATTAAGGTAAAATGGATTTACAGAGGGGTAAAACTAGAAAGATAAGGGTTAAAATGAAAAAAACATATATAAAATCTATTTTATGCAAATATTTAAACCATATAATGTATAATAATCTATAATAACCGTTTTTATTTTTTTTTTGTGTTTTTTAAAAAATGTGGGTAAACATTTTTATTTTCAAGAAATACAATTGTGTCACTCACCCCACTAATAAAAATCAACCCCTCTTATCCCTTCTTCACACCATCAAACACTTTTGGTTTGGATAATAAATTACAAAATAACTCCCTAACATACTTCATATCATCCTATAATCCTCATTTTGGGCATAAATAAAACCTTTTAATGATTTTGGGGCATACCTAAGGAGGTTTCCCAAGGAAGAGGTAATGTTCTTCATCGACTGGTTTTATTTTATTTCATCCACCACCTCGTTCAATTATTATTAAACCATAATGATATAATAAAATAAAAATATTCCATATACTGACATTATTTTATTTTATAGTCATGACCTACAACCTTCCCCACTTCCATAAAATGGATTATGAAATCATCATTCTTGTGTACGGATGACTACCGCACCATGAAACAGTGTCATTCAATTTTCCATTACCACCTCTTGTGGTTGGGTATTATGATGTATATATTGTAAATATATTATATAAATGAAATAATTATACATATGTATTAATTATATCATATAATAATTTTATATTTCCACTCTTTAGGGGATATGATATTGTCGCTCATGTGTACGGTGGACTACGACCTTGTGAAGCAATACGATTACTTTTTACTAACGCTTTATATAAAAGGTAATAAATATAAATTTAATGATTTTTGTGATATAAATGAAATAATTATGATATTGGTTAATTTTTTTTTATAAAAATATAATATATAACGGTATTTCTAACTGTTTCACTTAATTAAAATTGATAACATCATTTATTCATATGTGCACTACCACATTCACAAAGTGACGTGTGTCTCTTTTAACCCCTACACCAAATGGATTTTGTATCTAAATATATTTAAAGAAATAATTTGTTATTTATCATATTTTGATAATTATTTAATGAAAAAATATTACTTATGTCACGACTCGTCCTCGGGGCTCGTGCCGTGACTACCCGAAGCCCGCCTTCCATAGGCCAGGGGCTGGCGACTAGCACCAAGGAGTAATTTCTGCTAAAACGGGAAGGCATTTCCCTTGTAAAGTAAATAAACACACAGAGCAAGAAAGCAGAAGTAAACACTAAGTAAAAACTGCATACAACAGTAAGTGCAGAAAAGTAAGTAGGCTAGAATACAAACACAAACTGAAGGTAAAGTACAACTGAAAAGGGAGTACAACAACTGAAAAGTAAAGCTGCAGCCTTGAGTCGTCCACTGGTTTCCCCACCTAAAAGGTGGGTACAGATAGCCTCCACAGCTCCTCAGGTCCAGCCGTCCGCTCCGAGTACGCCCCAACCAATGGTCCACCTCCAGGTACCGACCTGCTCCTCGTCCCTCAACCACGATCAGCGCTGTCTGTCATCTGCAACCAACACAACGTAGTGTGGGCATAGCCCATGCAAGGGTGAGTATAAGATACTCTGTAGGGACCCCGAGACCCCTGAAAGTCTCCCAGAATCCACAAAGTATAATCCACAAATGAAAGATACAATCACGAAGTAACATCCGAAACTACTTAGGTATATTCCCATACATATATCTAAGTCATAAATTCCAGTTCAGCTCCAACATCTGAGCCCAAGTTTGACTACGTCCACACATGATAGCACAACACAATCCACATAGGAATGAAATTCAATCATATCGAAGATAAGGACTGAAAGTCAAGATTTAGATCACACATGTACACTTCTTCATAAGGTGATAGAGATGATCAGATGTAGCCACTGATTCAACTAAGCCGTCGGACCCACACAAGATCGATAGGTATAACCCCCGCAATGACCCACAAAGGATCGATAGGTAACTAACCCCCGCAATGACCCACACATGATCAGACCCACACAGGATATGTAGGCGATGGCCCACACAAGACCGCTGAGCACTGAACCACACAGGATCTGACCCACACAGGATTGGTAGCACTGATTCACATAGGATCTCTTAGTGTAGTAGTCGTCGCCATCGAATACATGGAGGATTTCTGTACAGTCATCATCGTCGTCGCAGTCACAGCCAACTCTAGGGTTCCCGCACACAACAAGCTCGTACGATAGGGTCCGCTCAACGAGCCGAGGGGATAATACATCAACTGAAACATAGTCTGGAGTTTATGTATCCAAACGTTCTGTATCATCAACAAGAACTCAGCGTCATAGATGACGCGTCAATCGGACGCCCGGCCTGAGAGTTATTGACTTTTTCGTTCCAAGGTCCTGGTTGGTTTTTAAGTCAAAACCATCCCTACCTTACTCCAACTGCATCCAAACCTCGAGCGGAGTAAGCCAAAAGGTCCGTCTCACTAAGAGGAATCCATCAGAGTTGACGACACGTCAATCGGACTTCCGGAGCTCAAGTTATAAGTGTTTCCGCTCCAAAGTCCTGGTTGCTTTCGTGTACGAACCAACCCGGACGAACCCAAAGTTCTCTAAAACCTTGAGTGTAATATGCCAAAACAACCATCTCGATCCATGGATCGCATCGCAGCTAACGGTGCATCGATCAGAGGTACGCAGCCCATGTTATGGGCAAAAGACCGTGAGGGGTCCGGTATAAGGGGGTTCGAGCCCGGTTCGACCCCGCCCGATACCCTCTAGGTCGGCCCAAACCAGGAAACCCGACCCGGGTCTGGGTCCGGCCCGCTTGGGAGCGGCCTAGCCTAGCAGCTTGACTTGGCCAGGGTGGCCAGCGGCCAGGCGGATCGACCGTTACGGCTGAGCGAAGAGGGGGAGGGGGGGGGGGGTGTTGCCCCCCACGTGGTGAAACTATGGCCCCCATGTGGAGGGCTGCACCTGCTGGCCAACTGGGGGTTACGAACCCACGGTTTCCCCCCTGATCGGCCGGCCCGCTCTGGCCGGCCGGCTGCTGCCGCCACGGGACCGATATGGGCCGGTCCCCATGCTCTGTTGCGGCCTAAGCCGCGGCCTTGGTCCGTCCAGCGTGGCGCGACGGTGCTGCGCCCCTCCTCCGCAGCCCTGTTCCAGCCGCAGTGCCTTTGTAGTTCTCTGGAGCGGCGTGACGGTGCCGCGGTTTAGTTCATCTTCAATGGGGCCGCGCTTCTCCGCCCTTCCTTTAATATTTCCCGCGTGGTGCATCGACACCGCGCCGCCTTACACATGCCGCAACAAAAATTAACCGACAAGGGGGAGGAGGGTCATCCGTGATTGTGCAGTCTGACCTCCTCCCGTTATTGCAACATCAGGCGACTCAAATTGAAAATAAGAAAGCAATGAAAGTAATCACGAACAAACAATTTACAATAAACCCCTACCTCGAGCATAATCGTCGAACGAGGTTGTCATGGAAAGGGACGTCGCGGAAAAGGCAGATCGTTGCGTCGCGGAGTAACGGTGTCTCCCTTCCTTTGACGCGGAAAGAAAGAACGAGGTGATGTGCATCGGGTCGTCGATCTTCGAGGAAGGCATCTCTCACCGTCGTCTGTCGTCGGAGGTCGGCATTCTTCGCATTCTTCGTCGAGGAGGAAGAACATCAATAACTTGAGCAAAATCTCCCATGCCTCTCACAACCCAACAACTCCAATAAAATAAGAGTTTGTCTTATTTTATTTCTCAAGCCAAGCATTTTGAAATTCAAAAACAAAAAAATCAATTAAGTGAATTAATTGGAACGTTTAAACTGCCAAATTAATTGAGGCGTTTCATAAACAGAAAAACGCAAGGGTTGACTTCCACTTAATAGGGGTGCGGGTGCATTACCTTAATAAAGGAGGGGGTTTAGGAAGAAAAGAAATGGTGGGGATCATGTGGGCCCCACCTCACAAATATCCAAGATAGTGGGTAGGATATTGTGGGTCCCACCCAAACACTTAGGTTCGGTTAAAAACATTAATTAAATAAAAATTGGTCGCACCATTTTTATTTTATTCCTTTTTACATACCCAAAAAATTTAAAAACCACACCTGAGCAAACACAACTCTGGAAAAGGTGTTTTTAAGCAATTACTGGCGCTGCAATTCCATCGGTGCCCTCTAAATTTTATTCTGTGCACCGGTTCAAATGTTATAAAAAACCGCTCGTTCATTCACTAAATGTACCCGAGCTAAGCCTCGAAAATGATTCCGGGAACACCAGGCCTCGGAATCAGGTGCCATCAGAAATTGAATTCTTGTAAAATCCCAAATAAAATTAAGAAAAAAAATTTCCTTGAATTTTATGGGTCTTTACCTTACTCCCACCTCAGGGATTTACGTCCCCGTAATGATACATCAAAAACTAGGGAAACAAATGTGGGTACTGAGCACGCATCTGAGCCTCCCTTTCCCAAGTGCTCCCCTAGAAGTTCCCGTGATGCCATTGGATGTGCACTAGAGGAATCGACCATCCACATAGGACCCGCTCCTGTCGATCCTCAATCTCCACTGGGATCTCCGCAAAAGTCGCCCCATCATCAATGTACAGCTCCCCATGGTCAATGATATGCGTCGGGTCGTGCACGTATCTCCTCAACTGAGATACATGAAAGACGTCGTGCACCCGGTGCAACTGAGATGGTAGAGACATGCGATAATCCACCACACCAATCCTGTTGAGGACCTGGAATGGTCCAATGAAGCACGAAGGCAACATTCCGCCTCGGCCAAAACTCCGTAATCCTCATCGAGGAGAGACCTGCAGGAAGACGTGGTCGCTATCCTCGAACTATAGTGGTCTCCGCCTCCTGTCAACATAAGACTTCTGCCAGCTCTGAGCTATCCTCATCCGCTCCTGGATGACCTGGACCTTCTTCGTCATGGCCGGGACCATATCTGGTCCCACAAGTGATGAATCCCCAGGGTCTGTCTAGCACAACGGTGATCTGCAAGGTCGGACATACAATGCCTCGTATCGTTCCATCTTGATGGTGGAGTGGTAGCTGTTGTTGTACGCGAACTCCACCAAGGGTAGGTGGTCCTCCCAGCTGTGAACAAAGTCGAGCACACATGCATGGAGCATGTCCTCGAGAGTCTGAATGGTCCTCTCCGTCTGACCATCCATCTGAGGGTGAAAGGATGTGCTAAGGCGTAGCTGCATCCCGAACGCCTCCTGTAACCCCTTCCAAAGCGGGGAAGTAAAGAGAGAATCTCGATCGGAGACGATAGATGATGGAACACCATGAAGCCATACAATCTCCTGAACGTAGAGACATCCCAAGATCTCCACTGAGCCCTGCTTTCTGATAGGTAAGAAGTGAGCCGACTTGGTGAGTCGGTCGACAATCACCCAAATGGAGTCGTGACCTCTGGAAGTTCATGGATGTCTAGTCACGAAGTCCATATATAATCTATCTCACATACACTCTGGGACCTCCAAGGGTCGTACCAAGCCTGTTGGTACCTGGTGCTCTGCCTTCACCTGCTGGTAGGTGAGGCATCGAGAAACGAACTTCTCAACAACCTTCTTCATGACCGGCCACCAGTGTTGTCGTCTGAGATCCTGGTACATCTTCACCACTTCATGATGTTCTTCCAAAGGGGAAGTGTGAAACTCTCTCAGCACCTCCTCCAATAAAGCAACTGGTACCTAGGTATGTCCTATGAAAAGGATGTCGTGATCTCCTCCAAAAGAAAATCTATCAGGTGCTTGTCCTAAGGATATCTACACACGCCGCGTCTCAGAGATGGCATCCCCACGCTGTGCCTCTCTGACCCGCTGCAGTAGTGGATGAGTGACTGTGAGTGACTGAAGAAAGGCTGCTCCATCTCTATCCACGAAGGATAACTGCAAAGCAGCTAGCTGCTATGTCGCCTCCCCAATTAGCTAGATACCTGTCCTCCTACTGAGAGCATCAGCTACTACGTTCCCCTTCCTAGGAGTATAGACTATCTCAAAGTCATAGTCCTGGAGGAACTCGAGCCATCGCCGCTGTCTCAGGTTCATGTCCTTCTGCGAGAAGATGTACCAGAGACTCTGGTGGTCAAAATAGAATGTAAAGTGCTCCCCTATCAGATAGTTCCAACACATCTTCAGAGTGAAGACCACTGTTTCTAATTCCAGGTCATGGGTAGCATAGTTATGCTCATGGAGCCTCAACTGACGTGATCCATAGGCGATCACTACCCGCTCCTGCATCAGGACACATCCGAGTCCAGTCCCTGATGCGTCACAGTAGACTACGTACCCTACTCCCTCCTCCGGTAGCCTCAAGATAGGGGCGCTGGTCAATCTCTGTCTCAGCTCCTGGAAGATCTGCTAACATCTTTATGACCACACAAAGGGTTTCCCCTTCTTCGTCAAATCTGAGAGTGGTTCCGCAACTCTGTAGAAGTCTGGCACAAATCTCTGGTAGTACTCAGCTAGTCCCAAGAAACTTCGCACCTCCGTCATGCTCATGGGTGGATCCCAAGATTGCACTGCCTCGATCGTCACGGGATCCACCACATCTCCCGCCTCAGAGATGACATGTCCCATGAAGTGGACCTCGCGTATCCAGAACTAACACTTCAAGAGCTTACCATAAAGTCGGCGCTCTCAGAGTGTGTCCAGTACAACCCGCAAGTGGTAGGCGTGCTCCTCCTCAATCGTCGAGTATATCAAAATGTCTTCGATGAAGACCATGAATAATCGATCGAGGAATGGCTGAAATATCCTGTTCTTGAGGCCCATGAACACTGCCAGTGCATTGGTTACGCCGAATGGAATAACCAAGAACTCATAGTGGCTATACCGACATCTGAAGGCTGTCTTCTGCACGTCCTCATCCAAAACTCTGAGTTGATGATAGTCTGAACTGAGCTCTATCTTCGAGAACCACCGTGCTCCCTTGAGCTGATCGAAGAGGTCATCAATCCTCGGTAGTGGATACTTGTCCCTCATTGTCACCTAGTTCAGGCGAAGATAGTCGACACAAAGTCGCAAGGTCTCATCCGCCTTCTTGGCGAACAATATCGGGGAAGCCCAGGGTGAAACACTGGGTCAGATGAATCATTTGCCCTACAAGTCCTCCAACTGTACCCGTAGCTATCGAAGCACGGAGGGAGCCATTTGATATGCTGGGGGGGGATATTGGGGTCTTCCTGGGGTATATATCAATATTAATGTCTACCTCTCCGCGAGGAGGTAGTCCTAGAATGTCGTCAGGGAAAACATCTGCATACTGATCCACCACTGCAGGAAAACCATGACTCCGCACGTCAACTGCTCCTAGGATGAGGCTATCCAACTGATGAGTGATGGGTTGTCCTATCCTCTACGAGAGTCCATCCTGTTCTGTGAAGGTTCCCTTCTCACCGGTGATGGTGAACCTACTCCCGTCGGTGCGTACACACCGCACCTTGCCCCTAATACAATCAATCTGAGCATGGACTGTATATAACCAATCCATGCCCAAGATGACATCGTAAGGCCTTGATGCCGCTAAAAAAAGATCCCAGCCGAAGATCTTGCCTCCTATAGTAAGATCACACTACCGGCACCAGTGCGTAATCGTCGAGTCTGCTCCCATAGGAGTCTTTAGCTGTATGGATCGAGCCAACGGCTCTGTCATAATCTTTGAGCTCCGACCAAGGGAAGCGACTAAGAATGAATGACTCGATCATGTGTCTATAAGAACTGCATAAAGGGTGTAATAGACATAGATAGTACCTCGAATCATCATGGGCGCGCATTTTTTTTAGGCCTCCGCTGAGTGGAGATGTGTCTATCACTGCCCGCCAGCTCCCTATGATCGGGGTGTACCTCCTACTGCTGGTGGTGGTAGAGCCTGAAAGTGTCACCCACCACCTACTTCTCATCCAGCTCCTCTTGTAACACCCCAAGCTTCTACGGTACGTTTCCCTTCGAATAATGCGATAGCGTGTGTTGTACGCAACCTCGAGTTCTAACACACACCACAACTAATTAAACTAGCCGTTGTGAATAGTAATACCTACTTTTTGAAATCATATATATTCTATATTTCAAAATGGACTTCATTTTTGGATTCGGAATATCAAAATTAGCCTAGGGTGAAATTTTGGTACATTTCGGATAACTTTCATATTTTGATGAATAGTGATAATTTCTAAATTTTAATTAAAAACAACTTTTTTAATCAAAATAATTAATAGTGATAAATTATGAATTTGAGTGGTTTTAAAGTATATTTAGAATATATTTTTACCATTCAATTTAATGTTTATCATTGGACATAATTTTACAATTAAACCGAACATAAACAAGTGTCAATCTTTTGATAGTTATTATCTCTTAAAAACACGCTTTTTGTTTTGACAGCGGGAATTAATTTTAAATTAATTTCTGCCACTTCTGTGTTTTGAATTTAGGAAAATGGATTCCATATTTGGAATCAGGATGTTCAAATTGTGTAAATAGGTAACTTTTATTTTTAGACATTTTGAATAGTTACTGTGGTAAATATTTTATTTACCATGGTTAAAGGGTAAATCCGGTAAATAAGGGTTAAACAAATAATATTATAATAATAGAAAATTACCCTAAAACGTGTCCTAACCTTATTGGTGGACACATACCCGACCGTGGGCATCCTTTGGTCAATTTGGGGACCCCTTGGAGCCACTTGTATGTGGTAGGGACACTTTATATTAATAAAGTTAAAATAAAAATAAAAATGGCATAAGCTTACATCTTTTAGAAGAACAATTTTTACATAGGGTTATACATGTTGGATTTTCGATTATAAATATTCATTAGAAAGCTAAAAAGATTTCCTACATAATGATATTTTATTTATAATTTTTAGACATTATATAATTTATTTTATTTATGACACAATGATGACGCAGTAATTACTAAAATAGTGAAAAATAAAAATAATTGATCTTATAAACACCCAAATAATTATAATATGAAACTTTTAATGAATTAAACTAATTTTCTATGATAATATGATATATTAGGATTGATTTAATTGACTTTGTTCGAAGTAATCAATCTGTTAGGAGTTTCACAAAAATCAACTATTGAATAGTGTCAAAATTGACATAAAAGAGTTCTTAAAACAAATATTATATTATTAATTGATATTAAATTCCTAAAAATCTAAGGTTCGGCCAAGAGACTTATATTATGATAGGTTCCTCATTAATGGACCACTTGGGGGTCTCTTGGATGTATATAGTAAGTTTATTAATCATGTTATATAAAAATACAAAGAGACATTGTAAAAGTGAAACTAATTAACTTAGAGTTAATACTTAAAGATAAGGTTAATATAAGTAACCAAACCTGTCTAAATTCTATTGGATGAGTTGTTTTCGACCTATCCACACCTCATCCTTTGAATAGTCAACTTTGGAGCCTTTGTAAACCGAATATGAATTTATTATAAATTAATATTTCTAACTTTTCCAAAGGTGCCCCTCACCCCTCTTATAAAAGGGCACTCCTCCTTCTCATTTCTTCACACCTTCAAAGCCTTTTGGTTCGGCCAAACTCTGCCCAAATACTCTCCCAACATCCCGCAATACAACCTAGAGGCCTTAGTTTGATCAGAAAGCCAACCTAAGGAGCCCTTTTGATCAAATCAAAAGGAAGATCCCGAAGAAGAGGTAATGATTTCACCACCCTTTTCTAAGTTCATTTCTTCTTCCACTTCTTCTTCCTTTGTTCTTACCATTCTGAAATAATAACTCCAGTATCTCACATATACTGTGATGTTATTATAAATATGGTACAATCATATTCAGTATTCTATCCACCCTTTGAATAACATGTCACCATACGTGCGTACGTACGGCTTACCGTCTCCACGTCGTGGTGTAATTGTTATTCAATATAATATTATTTGGATGGGTATAATAATGATGTGTAACTCATGTAAATAATAAATATAACATGTTAATGATTCTGTATATATGATATACCATCCATTTATATATTATTTTAATATCAAAAGAATGATATTGTCGCTCGTGCGTACGTACGGACTACCGTCTCCACGAACGCGATGAGATTCATTCTCCATCGTATCCATTCAAGTATAATTATCATTTGATGATTTAAAAATGATGTTTAAGGACTGTATATCATTCTGGATATGAATAAGATACAACAACCATGGCTTATGTAACAAAACATATAAAAGAAAATGAGTAAGTTAACTCCCGAAACGACGATAATTCTAAGATATTATTAACAAATCAATGTTAAAAGATCATATATGATATCATATTAATATATATGATTCTTGTATAATTTAATAACAACTATTTCACCATTATACAGGAGGTTAACCTACCCCAACCAAGGAAAAGTACAAGGTAATGGTTATTTCACAATCTCTTCATTATCCGAGGTTGTTTATATGTAATAATCTACTGGGATCTCTTTATCATCCACATCCATGTTTCTTAAAAATGTATTTCAAAACATTTTTACTATTTACAAGAATATGGGTTAAAGTCATTTATACCTTTTTTTGACTTTTTATAAGAGGTTTATAAAGGAATCTTTCCGTCGTTTTCAAAACAAGGTCCTTTTTAACCTTTTCGACAGAATTGAGGTAAGAATGTTTTTTTTAACTTATACGGCGGGTGCGGTTATTTTACGCCGTTATAAAATCTTCAAAGCTTTCCTTAGAAGCTTATAAGAATATTTTCAAAGAAAATGTTTTATTTTATATGGATCTTAAATGATTTCAAAATAAAAGGAGATATTTCTTTAAAAAGAATTTTTATTTCATCTATGTCAACATCCTTTGATGGATTTTAAGATTATTTGAAGTTGATTTATTATGATACAAAACTTCTATATTGTATTGAAGGTTTTGTGATATGTTTGACTGTGGATGTGCTATTTTTATACCATTCATAGTTTATTGTGAAATTATTGACATTTCGTATGCTAGTTTTAATACGAATGTTTATGTTATGTTTAAACCTTTTCATATGGGAATGCATTGGACTTAATAAGTGACGGGTGGAGCCCGCTATAGCTCCTCGATGCATCGGTAGGTCTCATGAGACAAACTAGTGTCTTGGCACAAGGCCTTGACAAAATCTTATTTGTAGTCTTGGCACGAGGCCTTGGCTATGTGGTTATGATAGTCTGGCATTATGCATTCCAACATTATGAAAGTGGTTATTTATTTTTGCATGTGATTATTCGATTAGTGGAATATCCATGTGAATAAGTAAATGGCATTATTTCATTTTATTTATGCCATACCATGTTGAAAGTTCATGTTTAAAAGGGCTTTTGTTTTAGTTATACATTGCCTTAAATGTTTATTCTTATTGATGAAAGTTTCCGCTATATTGTTATCCTTACTGGGCATTTGAGCTCACCCCTTTTCTATGTTTTATTTTTTCCAGGAAGTGAAGATGTAAGTTATGAATGACCTGAAGGGATATTATGAGGGGATTGTAGTGTGGACTGTGGAAACATTATGTTGTTGTAGTAGTTTTTGATTTTATGATGTAATGTAAAACTTATGAATATATCAAGTGTTTCCAAGGCTACTAAACCAATCGGTCTTTCGAGATTTGATATTTCTTGTGATCATGCCAATGTTATGTAATAATGCACCGACTCTAGGAAACTAGGGTCGGGGCGTTACAGTTGGTATCAGAGGAAGTTTAGTACAAACCTTGGAAGCTAGATTTAGATAAACTCTGATTAGAGCACGTAGACCTAAGATGAACTTTGAGGATTAGTATAGAAGAACTTCCTAGAATTTTGGTATTGTAGAGACTTTGTGAGTTTTGCGAGCAATACATCCCTGTCTGGATACGAGCAGGTAATGGCGGATCTGGCACAGATGTACCTAGGGGTAAAACCCGAAAACACCGCTTTGAGCTAGACTCGAACGGGAACTGGTGCACGACAACGGGCCTTGCTGCACTCTTGGTTACGACACTCCCGGGGGATATGCTTAGGATAACTCTCACTTTCTTTACAAATCATTATGAAGGGTTTATGAGTATATACTTCCTCAAAGAAAACATATTTATGATTATGGATTATATCCATAGATAGTTCAATTTATGTTAAGTGTTTTATAAGTATGGAATTATGTATTTTGATTCATAAACTGATCTAGTTTATGCCATTGTTTAGAAATGGCGCCTAGTGGAAGAAATGGAAACTGTATCAATGCACGCACTCCATGTAGAGATTGCCCTCCTGCTCAAGATAATTATAGTGGGGCTGGTGATGCAACTGGTGCTGATCAGCTAATCACCGTACTGGGACAACTTACTCAGGTTATGAATAATAACCTTACCCGTATGGAGCACCCTGATCCGCAGCGTGGAGGATCAATGTTAGATCGATTCATGAGACAACAACCACCAACGTTCAATGGAAGTACAAATCCCTTAGTAGCTGAGCAATGGATATTTTCCCTAGAGAAAATATTTCAGGCTTTGGGGAGTAGTGAAAGGGAAAAAGTTACCATGGCAGTTTACCGCCTCACTGGAGATGCTGATCAATGGTGGTCATTGATTCAAAACATGAAGGAAGATGATGAAGTATCAAACATGGAATGGAGGGAGTTCAAAGATCTGTTTTTAGAAAAATACTTTCCTCGCGACCATCGAGCAGATATGGAAAGGCAATTTCTGAGTCTGAGACAAAAGGAGGATGAGAATGTCACAAAGTATGAGGCTAACTTTACAAGGTTAGCGAGGTATGCTGGAGATTATATTCGCAACCCAAGAAGTAAGATTGATCGTTTCTTTGATGGGTTAAAACCATTTCTCCGTCGAGCATTAGTCTCACAATCCTTTTCATCGTACGAAGACATTGTCTCATGTGCTATAAAGACCGAAAAGGAATTCTCTAAGTCTTATGACTTTAAAGCAAAGCAAGAGAAGAAGAGACCTGCTGATCAATCTGGGAATGGAAATAAGGGGAAGAAGGGAAAGGTTGAATATCCATCTTGTGGTAAATGCGGGAAGAAACATCCTGGTACTTGCTTGAAGGGAATGAGAGTCTGTTACAAGTGTGGTGAAAAAGGCCACCAAGCTCATGATTGCAAGGGGAAGAAGGAAGCTACCAACGTTCAGTGCTACAATTGCAGGGAGATGGGGCATTATGCAAATGCATGTCCTAAGCGTCAGGAGAACTTACCTCAGAAAAGGCCAAGGGATCAAGGCCAGGCTTATGCTATCACTACTGCTGAGGTAGAAACTCCGAAAGACGTGGTGGCAGGTAATTTAATGGTTTCCTCAAGTTTAGCAAATGCATTATTTGATTCTGGATCATCGCATTGTTTCATATCTTCCCAGTTTTCTAAGAAAATTAGATATTTCCAATTTGATTTAATAAGGGAGTTGTCAGTTAAAACTCCTAAGGGAAGTATCGTTGCAACAAAGTTTTGTGAATCAGTCCCCATTAGAGCACATAAATTTTCTTTATCTGCTGATTTCATCGTCATACCTATGATTGAGTTTGATATAATCCTCGGTATGGAATGGCTTTCGGACTATGATGCGAAGATTTATTGTAAGAAGAAAGAGGTTACGATTCATGATGATAATGACAAGGAACACCTTATTTTTAGAGCAGAATCGTCACCACCTAATTCTTATTTAGACCCACCCCCAGTAGCTCAACTTAATTCAATTATTGGGGAGGAAGAGAATGAAATAACTGTCGGTGAGGAAAGGAATGTTCAAATAGAGGATGTACCTGTTGTGAAAGAATTTGTAGATGTATTTCCGGAAGATTTACCTGGACATCCTCCAGAACGAGAAGTTGAGTTTTCTATTGATTTGATTCCTGGATCAAGGCCTATATCGAAGACCCCTTATAGAATGGCCACTGTAGAGTTAGTCGAACTAAAGAAACAACTAGAGGAATTGAGTAATAAGGGATTTATTCGCCCTAGTGTTTCTCCATGGGGAGCCCCTGTTCTTTTTGTTAAAAAGAAAGATGGATCTATGAGGTTATGTATCGACTACAGGGAGATCAATGCTATAACGATAAAGAACAAGTATCCCCTACCTCGTATTGATGATTTATTTGACCAACTGCATGGAGCTCAATACTTTTCAAAGATTGACCTTCGATCTGGATACCATCAGTTGTGTGTAAAGAAGGAAGACATTCCGAAGACAGCATTTCGAACCAGGTACGGGCATTACGAGTTTACTGTAATGCCGTTTGGATTGACTAATGCACCCTCTGTATTCATGGATCTGATGAATAGAGTTTTCAAGGAGTATCTCGATGAATTTGTGGTGGTATTTATTGATGATATCTTGGTATACTCCAAAACCTACGAAGATCATGAAAATCACTTGCGCATTATCTTGAAGACTCTGAGGAGGCATGAATTATATGGAAAGTTTAGCAAGTGTGAATTCTGGCTTCAGGAGATTTCTTTTCTTGGCCATATTGTCTCTAAAGATGGAATCTCTGTTGATCCTTCTTAAGACCAAGGCAATCCAAGAATTGCCAGCACCTACGAGTATAACTGAGGTACGTAGTTTTATTGGCTTGGCAGGTTATTATCGACGTTTCGTCCAGAATTTTGCCCGATTGGCTAACCCATTAACGAAGCTCACACGTAAAGGGGTTAAATTTGTTTGGACAAAAGAGTGTGAAGAATGTTTCGAAGAACTGAAGAGAAGATTAGTCAATGCTCCTATATTGACTCTACCATCGGGGAATGATGGGTTCGTTATTTATAGTGATGCATCAAAGAAAGGACTTGGCTGTGTCCTTATGCAGAATGATAGAGTTATTGCCTATGCATCACGACAGTTGAAAATTCATGAACAAAACTATCCTACTCATGATATTGAGTTAGCAGCTGTGATCTTTGCTTTGAAGATATGGAGGCACTACCTCTATGGTGAAAAATGTGAGATTTATACTGATCACAAGAGTTTGAAGTATATTTTCTCACAAAAAGAACTCAACATGAGGCAAAAGAGATGGCTTGAATTACTCAAGGATTATGATTGTACGATACACTACCACCCGGGGAAGGGAAACAAGGTGGCAGATGCTTTGAGTAGAAAAGACCATGGAGTTTTGAACAATATGAGAATTGAAAGGGATCCAATTTTCATGGATCTAGTGAAAATGGACATGGGAATAACCAGGGAAGGTGAAACATCAATGCTTTTTCAAATGGTTGCCAAACCATCTTTACTAGAAAGGATTAAGAGTTCTCAGACCGATGATGACGAATTCCAAAAGAAGATTAAAGCTGTGAATGATGGGAGATTGAGAGACTTTGTGTATGAAGATGGAATTTTGAAATTCGGGAAGAGACTTTGTGTTCCCAATATACCTGATCTAAAAAGGGAATTGCTGGATGATGCTCATAGTTCCAATTTCTCTATACACCCTGGGAGCACCAAAATGTATAGAGATTTGAAGGAACATTTTTGGTGGGACAACATGAAGAGGGAGATTGCTGATTTTGTGTCAAGGTGTATGGTTTGTCAACAAGTGAAAGCTGGAAGGCAACAGCCTGGAGGAGTCATGCAACCTCTTCCCATACCGGAGTGGAAATGGGACAATATTACGATGGACTTTGTCATGGGGCTACCAAAGACTCCTAGAAGGAACGATGCAATATGGGTTATTGTTGATCGTCTTACCAAGTCAGCACATTTTCTTGCTATAAGAGAAGATCTACCCCTGGAACTTCTAGCAAGACTATACATTAATGAAGTTGTGAGACTTCATGGAGTTCCCCTATCGATTGTTTCTGATCGTGATCCCCGTTTTACTTCAAGATTTTGGAGAAGTCTTCAGAAATCCCTGGATACTGAACTTCATTTGAGCACTGCTTACCACCCTCAGACAGATGGACAATCAGAACGGACTATTCAAACCCTAGAAGACATGTTGAGATCTTGCTCACTTGACTTTCAGGGTATGTGGGATCAATATTTACCACTGGTAGAATTTTCCTATAACAATAGCTTCCATTCGAGTATTCAGATGGCACCATATGAAGCGTTATACGGAAAGAGATGTCGTACACCAACCTGTTGGGATGACGTTGGTGAAAGAAAACTTGTAGGCCCAGAACTGGTGGAGGAAACGGTGGAAAAGGTGAAAGTAATCCAAAATCACATCAAAGCAGCTCAAAGTAGGCAGAAGAGCTATGCCGATAATCGAAGGAAGGATTTGGAATTTCAAGTCGGTGATCATGTTTTCCTAAAGGTATCTCCATGGAAGGGAGTCATACGTTTTGGAAAGAAAGGTAAATTGAGTCCCAGGTACATCGGACCTTTCGAAATTCTAGAACGAATTGGGGCTGTAGCTTACCGATTGGCAATGCCGCCAAGTCTCTCCAAAGATCACGATGTGTTCCACGTATCTCTGTTGAGAAAATACATGCCTGACCCAACGCATGTACTCACCTATGAGGAATTAGAACTGGAACCCGATCTGTCTTATTGCGAAGAGCCCGTCAGGATTCTTGATACAAGAGAACAAGTACTGAGAAACCGGACGACGCGTCTGGTAAAAGTTTTGTGGAGAAATCATAAAATGGAAGAGGCAACGTGGGAACCCGAGGAACTTATGATGAAGAACCACCCGAGTCTTTTAATGCAGTAATACCCTAGAAATTGCGAGGACGCAATTATTTGAAGGAGGGGAGAATGTAACACCCCAAGCTTCTACGGTACGTTTCCCTTCGAATAATGCGATAGCGTGTGTTGTACGCAACCTCGAGTTCTAACACACACCACAACTAATTAAACTAGCCGTTGTGAATAGTAATACCTACTTTTTGAAATCATATATATTCTATATTTCAAAATGGACTTCATTTTTGGATTCGGAATATCAAAATTAGCCTAGGGTGAAATTTTGGTACATTTCGGATAACTGTCATATTTTGATGAATAGTGAAAATTTCTAAATTTTAATTAAAAACAACTTTTTTAATCAAAATAATTAATAGTGATAAATTATGAATTTGAGTGGTTTTAAAGTATATTTAGAATATATTTTTACCATTCAATTTAATGTTTATCATTGGACATAATTTTACAATTAAACCGAACATAAACAAGTGTCAATCTTTTGATAGTTATTATCTCTTAAAAACACGCTTTTTGTTTTGACAGCGGGAATTAATTTTAAATTAATTTCTGCCACTTCTGTGTTTTGAATTTAGGAAAATGGATTCCATATTTGGAATCAGGATGTTAAAATTGTGTAAATAGGTAACTTTTATTTTTAGACATTTTGAATAGTTACTGTGGTAAATATTTTATTTACCATGGTTAAAGGGTAAATCCGGTAAATAAGGGTTAAAAAAATAATATTATAATAATAGAAAATTACCCTAAAACGTGTCCTAACCTTATTGGTGGACACATACCCGACCATGGGCATCCTTTGGTCAATTTGGGGACCCCTTGGAGCCACTTGTATGTGGTAGGGACACTTTATATTAATAAAGTTAAAATAAAAATAAAAATGGCATAAGCTTACATCTTTTAGAAGAACAATTTTTACATAGGGTTATACATGTTGGATTTTCGATTATAAATATTAATTAGAAAGCTAAAACGATTTCCTACATAATTATATTTTATTTATAATTTTTAGACATTATATAATTTATTTTATTTATGACACAATGATGATGCAGTAATTACTAAAATAGTGAAAAATAAAAATAATTGATCTTATAAACACCCAAATAATTATAATATGAAACTTTTAATGAATTAAACTAATTTTCTATGGTAATATGATATATTAGGATTGATTTAATTGACTTTTTTCTAAGTAATCAATCTGTTAGGAGTTTCACAAAAATCAACTATTGAATAGTGTCAAAATTGACATAAAAGAGTTCTTAAAACAAATATTATATTATTAATTGATAATAAATTCCTAAAAATCTAAGGTTCGGCCAAGAGACTTATATTATGATAGGTTCCTCATTAATGGACCACTTGGGGGTCGCTTGGATGTATATAGTAAGTTTATTAATCATATTTTATAAAAATACAAAGAGACATTGTAAAAGTGAAACTAATTAACTTAGAGTTAATACTTAAAGATAAGGTTAATATAAGTACCCAAACCTGTCTAAATTCTATTGTATGAGTTGTTTTCGACCTATCCACACCTCATCCTTTGAATAGTCAACTTTGGAGCCTTTGTAAACCGAATATGAATTTATTATAAATTAATATTTCTAACTTTTCCAAAGGTGCCCCTCACCCCTCTTATAAAAGGGCACTCCTCCTTCTCATTTCTTCACACCTTCAAAGCCTTTTGGTTCGGCCAAACTCTGCCCAAATACTCTCCCAACATCCCTCAATACAACCTAGAGGCCTTAGTTTGATCAGAAAGCCAACCTAAAGAGCCCTTTTGATCAAATCAAAAGGAAGAACCCGAAGAAGAGGTAATGATTTCACCACCCTTTTCTAAGTTCATTTCTTCTTCCACTTCTTCTTCCTTTGTTCTTACCATTCTGAAATAATAACTCCAGTATCTCACATATACTGTGATGTTATTATAAATATGGTACAATCATATTCAGTATTCTATCCACCCTTTGAATAACATGTCACCATACGTGCGTACGTACGGCTTACCGTCTCCACGTCGTGGTGTAATTGTTATTCAATATAATATTATTTGGATGGGTATAATAATGATGTGTAACTCATGTAAATAATAAATATAACATGTTAATGATTCTGTATATATGATATACCATCCATTTATATATTATTTTAATATCAAAAGAATGATATTGTCGCTCGTGCGTACGTACGGACTACCGTCTCCACGAACGCGATGAGATTCATTCTCCATCGTATCCATTCAAGTATAATTATCATTTGATGATTTAAAAATGATGTTTAAGGACTGTATATCATTCTGGATATGAATAAGATACAACAACCATGGCTTATGTAACAAAACATATAAAAGAAAATGAGTAAGTTAACTCCCGAAACGACGATAATTCTAAGATATTATTAACAAATCAATGTTAAAAGATCATATATGATATCATATTAATATATATGATTCTTGTATAATTTAATAACAACTATTTCACCATTATACAGGAGGTTAACCTACCCCAACCAAGGAAAAGTACAAGGTAAGGGTTATTTCACAATCTCTTCATTATCCGAGGTTGTTTATATGTAATAATCTACTGGGATCTCTTTATCATCCACATCCATGTTTCTTAAAAATGTATTTCAAAACATTTTTACTATTTACAAGAATATGGGTTAAAGTCATTTATACCTTTTTTTGACTTTTTATAAGAGGTTTATAAAGGAATCTTTCCGTCGTTTTCAAAACAAGGTCCTTTTTAACCTTTTCGACAGAATTGAGGTAAGAATGTTTTTTTAACTTATACGGCGGGTGCGGTTATTTTACGCCGTTATAAAATCTTCAAAGCTTTCCTTACAAGCTTATAAGAATATTTTCAAAGAAAATGTTTTATTTTATATGGAACTTAAATGATTTCAAAATAAAAGGAGATATTTCTTTAAAAAGAATTTTGATTTCTTCTATGTCAACATCCTTTGATGGATTTTAAGATTATTTGAAGTTGATTTATTATGATACAAAACTTCTATATTGTATTGAAGGTTTTGTGATATGTTTGACTGTGGATGTGCTATTTTTATACCATTCATAGTTTATTGTGAAATTATTGACATTTCGTATGCTAGTTTTAATACGAATGTTTATGTTATGTTTAAACCTTTTCATATGGGAATGCATTGGACTTAATAAGTGACGGGTGGAGCCCGCTATAGCTCCTCGATGCATCGGTAGGTCTCATGAGACAAACTAGTGTCTTGGCACAAGGCCTTGACAAAATCTTATTTGTAGTCTTGGCACGAGGCCTTGGCTATGTGGTTATGATAGTCTGGCATTATGCATTCCAACATTATCAAAGTGGTTATTTATTTTTGCATGTGATTATTCGATTAGTGGAATATCCATGTGAATAATTAAATGGCATTATTTCATTTTATTTATGCCATACCATGTTGAAAGTTCATGTTTAAAAGGGCTTTTGTTTTAGTTATACATTGCCTTAACTGTTTATTCTTATTGATGAAAGTTTCCGCTATATTGTTATCCTTACTGGGCATTTGAGCTCACCCCTTTTCTATGTTTTATTTTTCCCAGGAAGTGAAGATGTAAGTTATGAATGACCTGCAGGGATATTATGAGGGGATTGTAGTGTGGACTGTGGAAACATTATGTTGTTGTAGTAGTTTTTGATTTTATGATGTAATGTAAAACTTATGAATATATCTAGTGTTTCCAAGGCTACTAAACCAATCGGTCTTTCGAGATTTGATCTTTCTTGTGATCATGCCAATGTTATGTAATAATGCACCGACTCTAGGAAACTAGGGTCGGGGCGTTACACCTCTGCCTCATCCGCCTTCTCCCTGTGGACCGCCATGGTTCACCCTCTTCCACTGCTTGGGTGGTCCCTCAACCGTCTGCTGCTCCTCGGTACGGAGGGTCGAGCATTCACAAGCCATGTGGCCATGCCCGCCGCATACATAGCATTGTCTACCTCTCGAAAGACTGGATATACGTTGTGTGCCCCACACCTCTAAGCCAGTGTCCTGAGGTCGTCTGCCTGAGGGTCTGGTTGTCCTGGACCAATGATTCATCCGCCAACTTCCTGCTGTAGAAGACTCTGCAACGTGCCGCCCTGCGGGTAGGTCTTGCTGCTGATGTAGGCTCAGCAAAGATTCTCTCGATGATAAGGGCTTACTCTAGTACCCCTGCCTATGTTGGAATGCTGAGGGAGATCATTGAAGCCCTGATCTCATGCCTCAATCCCTAATCAAAGGTCCGGGCCTGGAAGAATGGGTCTTGTACCATGTCCGTCGAATATCGCGAGAGATCTTTAAATCTTGCCGAGTACTGGGTGACCGAAAAGGTACCCTGCCGCAGCTGTAGAAGCTCCTGGATGCGCACAACACGGAGGGGGGCTGGGATGAACTCTAAGAAGAAGAGGCTCTCAATGACTGTCCATAGGAGAGATGCCTCGTCGTGCACCTGGAGAATCAAGATCCACCATCTGCCTGCTGTCGCGTGCAGGAGGCTCAATGCGAGGATCACCATGAGGTTTTCTCGTGTCGTCCCTAACCTGAAAACTTGTACAGCTGCATCCAGCCAATCCTCAGCTGCCTGAGGGTCCATCTCCTGGAGGAACTTGGGCGGTCGCTGATTCTGAATCTCATGCAGTGAACTAAGGCGACGTGCATCGTTAGCGGCTGGGGCTGGTAGCATCGGTGGTTCAGCGGGTAGAGGTACCGTCGGTGCCTCTAGTGTCAAAGGGCCTTGTACCGAGGCCTCATCGCTCGTTGGGTTGTCATCCCGTACAACGCTCGAAACACTAGCTGGTTGCCGTCGTGGGGCCATCCTGGAAAGGGGAAGGTGCGCCACGGTCAAAACAGTATACCTGGTGAGCTGAAACAAAGTAATCACAAATAAAGCTTCAAACAGACATGCAATCAATGTCTTTGTGCATTAAGTCGGAAATCAGAATTTAGGGTCCTGGTGTACGGATACGTCGACCTCCGCACCAACAATGGACTCCCTGGACTGATAACCACACTCAATACTCTCAAAACTTTTGCTTCACATAGAAAAAGATCAGAGTCCTGAGTTCTGCAGTAGAACCGAACTCCTCTGATACCAATTTGTCACGACCCATCCTCGGGGCCCGTTCCATGACTACCCCAAGCCCACCTTCCATAGGCCAGGGGCTGGCGACTAGCACCAAGGCATAATTCCACGTAAAAAGGGAAGGCATTTCCTTTGTAAAGTAAACAAACACAAAGAGCAAGAAAGCAGAAGTAAACACTAAATAAAAACTGTATACAACAGTAAGTGCAGAAAAGTAAGTGGGCCAGAATACAAACCCAAACTGATGGTAATGTACAACTGAAAAAGGGATTAGAGAAACTAAAAAGTAAAGCTGCAGCCTCGAGCAGTCCACAGGATGTCCCACCAGAAGGGTGGGTACAAATAGCCTTCACAGCTCCTCGGGTCCAGCCATCCGTACCGAGTACGCCACGCCCAGTGGTCCACCTCTGGGTACCGACCTGCACCTCGTGCCTCAACCACGATCAGCGCTGTCTGTCGTCTGCAACCAACACAATTTAGTGCGGGCATTGCCCGTGCAGGGGTGATTATAAGCTACTTAGTAGGGACCCCGAGACCCCCGAAGGTCTCCCAGAATCCACAAAGGAAAATCTACAAAGGAAAGATACAATCACGAAGTAACATATGACGATACTTAGGTATATTCCCATACATATACCTAAGTCATCAATTCCTGTCCGGCTCCAACATCCGAGCCCAAGTTTGATTACGTCCACACAGGATAGCACAACACAATCCACACAAGAAAGATTTTCAATCATATCAAAGATAAGGATTGAAAGTCAAGATTTATCTCACACAGGTATACTTATTCGTAAGACGATAGAGATAATCAGATGTAGCCACTGATTCATCTAAGCCGTCGGACCAACATAGGATCGATAAGTACTAATACCTGCAATGACCCACAAATGATCGATAGGTAACTAACCCCCGCAATGACCCACACAGGATCTGACCGACACAGGATTTGTAGGCACTGGCCCACACAGGACCGGTGAGCGCTGACTCACACAGGATGTGACCCACACATGATCGGTAGCACTGATCCATGTAGGATGGTTGAGTGCTGTACTCGTCGCCGTTGAATCCATGGAGGATTTCTGTACAGTCGTCATCGTCGTCGCTGTCGCAGCTAGCTCTAGGTTTCCCGCACACACCATGCTCGTTCGGGAGAGTCTGCTCCACGAGCTGAGGGTCTGATACATCAACTGACACATAGTCCGGAGTTGATGTATCCAAAAGTTCCATATCGTCAACAGGAACTCAATGTCACAGATGGCGGGTCAATCGGACGCCCGGTCTGAGAGTTATTGGCTTTTTCGTTCTAGGGGCCCGGTTGGTTTTTAAATCAAAACCAACCTGACTGTACTCCAATTGCATCCAAACCTCAAGCGGAGTAATCCAAATGGTATGTCTCACTAAGAGAAATCCATCAAAGTCAAAGACACGTCAATCGGACGTCCGGAGCTCATGTTATAAGTGTTTCTGCTCCAAGGGCCCGGTTGGTTTCGTGTACGAACCAACCCGGTCAAACCCAAAGTTCTCCGAAACCTTGAGTGTAATATACCGAAACGACTGTCTCGATCCATGGATAGAATCTAATCTGATGGTGCATCAATCAGAGGTTCACAGCCCATGTTATGGGAAAACGACCATGACGGTCCGGTATTAGGGGTTTCGGGCCCGGTCTGACCCGGCCCGATACCCTCTGGGTCGGCCCGAACCGGGTCGACCTGACCCGGGTCCAGGTCCTGCCCGCTTGGGGGCGTCCCGGCCCGGCTGGCATGGCCCGACCCGGTTGCCCGGCCTGACAGCTCGGCCTGGACAGGGTGGCCAGGCGGCTCGGCCAATATGGTCGAGCAAAGAGGGGGGGGGGGTGCCCCCTGCGTGGTGAAACTGCGGCCCCCATGTGGGAGGCCGCACCTGCTGGTCAACGGGGGGTTACAAACCCCCGGTTTTCCCCCTAACTAGCTGGCACACTCCGGCCGGCCGACTCCTACCACCACGGGACCGACATGGGCCGGTCCCCCTGCTCCGACGCCGACGGCCCGGAACCGGCTGTCGGTCCCTGCTCCGCCGCGGCGTAAGCCACAGCCTTGGTCTGTCCGGCGTGGCACGCCGGTGTCGCTTCCCTCATCCATGGCCCTATTCTGCCCGCGGTGCCTTTGTGGTTCTCTAGCACGGTGCGACAGCGCCGCGCTTCTTCGCCCTTCCTTTAATATTTCCCGCGCGGTGCTTCGGCACCGCGCCGCCTTACATGTGCCGCCAAAAAAAAATCAACCAACATGGGGGAGGAGGGTCGGCCGTGTTCGTGCGGTCCGACCTCCTCCTGTTATTGTGATATCAGGCGGCTCAAATTGAAAAGAAGAAAGTGATGGTAGTAATCATGAACAAACAATTTAAAATAAACCCCTACCTCGAGCGTAGTCGTCAAACTAGTTTGTCGCGGAAAGGGATGTCGCGGAAAACGTGGATCGTCGCGTCGCACAGGAACGGTGTCTCCCTTATTTTGATGCGGAAAGAAAGAACGAGGTGATGTGTGTTGGGTCGTTGATCTCTGAGGAATGCATCTCTCACCATCGTCCGTCGTCGGAGGTCGGTGTTCTTCACGTTCTTCGTCGAGGAAGAAGAACATCAAGAACTTGAGCAAATTCTCCCAAGCCTCTTACAACCCAACAACTCTAATAAAATAAGGGTTTGTCTTATTTTATTTCTCAAGCCATGCGTTTTGAAATTCAAAAACGAAACAATCAATTAAGTGAATTAATTGCAACGTTTAAACCGCCAAATTAATTGAGGCGTTTCATAAACAGAAAAACGCAAGGGTTGACTTCCACTTAATAGGGGTGTGGGGGCGTTACCTTAATAAAGGAGGGGGTTTAGGAAGAAACGAAATGGTGGGGCTCGTGTGGGCCCCAAACAAGCACTTACTTTAGCTTAAACATCTTTATGTAAAATAAAAATTGGTCGCACCATTTTTATTTTATTCATTTACTTACCCAAAAAATTTAAAAAACCACACCTGAGCAAACACAACTCCGGAAAAGGTGTTTCTAAGTAATTATTAGAACTGCGATTCCATCTGTGCCCTCAGAATTCGATTCCGAGCACCGGTTCAAAAGTTAGAAAAACCTGCTCGTTCGTTCACTGAACGTACCCAAGCTAAAAATCAAAAAATGATTCCGGGCACACTGGGCCTCAGAATCTAGTGCCGTCAGAAACTGCTTTCTTGTAAAATCCCAAAGAAAATTAAGAAAAAAAATTTCCATTGAATTTTTTGGCTCTTTAAAACTTACCTCCTTTCTAAAATGATCGTTGAAAAAAATGATACCCATGTGTATGAATGAACTTCCTTCATTATGATCACATCATATTTTCTTTATCAAAACAATATATCATCATTTGTATTAAAAGAATAATTAATGTATTAATAGGATAGAAAATTATTTATTTTTTATGTATATTATTTAACTACATAATATTTAATTAATCAGAACATTCTTAATAAAGCATGAATGAAAAAACAAGGAAATTAACACCAGAAATAATGAAAATAATATAATATTATTAATGAATTGGTAAAAATATATTATAAAATGATTATATATGATATTATAAATATTAATATTTTTCTCTAAAATGTTAATAACAATTTTAAAACCACTATATAAATGGTTAGGGAACATTCTACAAAAATTATGAGTGATTTATGGTTTTTTTGTCTCACTTTTACATTCATGGGACATATTCTATATTCACCACATAATTCATTTTTTGGTGTATTTTTTGAAAAATTGATATCTTATATCATCAATATACTCATATTCGTTGTATTTAAATTTTTATTTTATTTCATTTCTTTTATGGGCCTTTCTATTCATACGTTACCAAATTTTCAAAGGTTTATTTCACAATATGATCATTATTGAGGATTGTTTTTATTTACATATCGCTTAAAAAAATTATTTGATATTAAATTTTAAAATTAATATATTTTATTCTCATATGATTATTAATGAAATTATTCATTTAATAGTACCATTTTTCAAATCTTCATTACATAACATGATTGCGAAAAATATTTTAAGATAATCTTGACTTTATTTATCTCTTTAGTCTGAAATCATATTTCATAAAAACCCATTTTTCCAAAAAAATATTTTCAAATTTATTTTAAATCATTTTAAAATTATTGAATAATTAAAATTGTAATCATTTTTTACTTTTTTATTTTTTTTAATTTAACATTCATGATGTTTTCAAAACCATGCATGTTAGGATTTTATCAAAAATGTGAATGGAATCATTATTTTACCATGCAAAAATAAACAAAAAATTTCATCTCCATAACTAATAAATATTTTAAAGGTTATTTGAAAAATTTTAAAATATTATTTTCGATGAAAATTATTTGGAAATCATTTTGTGAGATTTTTTATTTTGAATTTTATTTTCATTGTGCGAAGGATATATTCCTCAAAAAACGTTCTTAATTACATTCTTATGGTATTTATATTCATGAATGAATTCAATAATTTATGGTAATTATGATCTAGTGAGGATACGTTATGTTGATATCATAATTATTATTTCATTCAATTGTTTATTATTATTTTGATTGGTTATGTAATATTTTGATACTGTTCCTTTTACTCTTGATAATTTATGATTATGATTATTGATTGGGAATTGTGTTTACATTTTTTATTCTTGTTTAAATACAAATTTTTTTTGCATTATATTTCACCCCTTTTATATGAGAAAAAAATTATACTTTATAGGAGATGGTCGGGGCCCTCTATATCACCTCAATGTATCGATAGGTCTCGTGATAGAAACTAAATTGGGGTTTGGCTATGGCCATACCCCTTTATATAGATGTCATGGCACAAGGACTCAACGATATTATATGTCAAGGAGAAATTCTATAAAGATATTTTTATATTTCCATTATTTTGAATCCTATCATTATGAAGTCATATATTGATATTCCGAATGATTATTATATTAGATAAAATATCCATGATTAATTTTCATGATCATGTGATTGTCTATTTGTAATTATTTGATCGTCCCTTATTGCTTCAATATTATTTCCATGTTATTTATTAAATGTTTTGTGTTTCAGTTATTTACATTTATATACTGTTTATTACTTATTGTTTCACATATTTCTTTCTATTATTACATATACTGGGAATCTAAACTCACCCCTTTATTATGATTTATTTTCCCCACAAAACCAGGAAGTATTTTTTGAATCATATGCAAGGATAAAAAAATATGAATAATGGTGTTTAAAAGAAATACATTTTTATTCATGTTTTAAAATATTATGAATATTTTAAGTGTGTATCAAGTTTAATAATTAAACCAAACTATTTGGTGCTTTAGGATATGATACTTTGTATCTTATATCATTGTAATAATTTTGGCACTAGTACTAGGATGTTGTGGTTGAGGTCCCTATAATTGATATTAGATGATGTTTTTTGAACCCTTGGAAGATTTATTTACGATAACATATATTAGGGAAAATAACCCCATGGTATACATTTAGAATAAGTATATAAAAATATCCTAATGTTTTCATAAGGAAGGTATTAAATGTTTTTCATCTAGATATTAATCAGTTTCTGGAAAGTAAAAGTTGATATGGTTCTGGAACATATGTACATAGGGGTAGTAATATCAAAAAGGTAACATCAGGCTTCACTCCATCATCACCTGGTTCAGGAAAATAGACCTTACTATTTAACTAGTTTAAAACTCTTGGGGTATATTACTAGTATAATTAATATTCTAATTATCTACCATTATTATGGATTTTAAAATAAAGATATCCATAAGGATACCAAATTAATTATTATGAGATTAGATATACATAATTATATCAATTTTTGAGAAGTGTTTCAGTGGTTTTGGGTTTTAACATTATGTTTTATAATGTTATGAGATAATCAAGTGTATGTAATTTTTTTGAAATTTTGTCTGATAGATGGAATGAGAACCATATCAAAACAACTAGTTCATATTGGTATTTCCCTCCATGGAAATATTATGAAGCCCCAACTAGAGCTGGAGCTATAGCTAGAAATAATAAAATTATAACTATATTCAGGAAGTAGAATTAATATATGAGTAACTACCTTCCCTATATAGATAAGATTATAGATCCACCATGTGGTGTAAAAATGATAGGCCACTTCGTGCCTCAATAACCTCCATCATTCGATTGTAATAAAAAACCATTTTCACATGAGAAATTTTTTATTTCCATGGAAAATATTTTTCATACAATAACTAATAGTGAAAGGTGTTAATTTTCCATGGATTTTATCATTGATTAGGAGATTTAGATCAATTTTTTTCATTAATACAAAACAATAAGGGTGATGTAGAAATATCAAGAAATGAGTGGAATGATTTTAAGAACTAATCTAGGAAAAATATTTTCCTTTTGAGAAATGATCAGATATAGAAGAAAAATTCATGAGTCTAATATATAAAGATGAGTACAAATTTTCTTAGTATGATGAAAATGTTACAAGGTCATCAATGAATTCCTTGAACTATATACATAATCCCACGATAATGATTGACAATTTCATTGATTTAATTAAAACAATCCAGTAATAGAAACTATTGTCCCAAAAATATTCAACATATGAGTATAATGTATTATGTGATATCAACATACGAAAAAATTACTACAAGTACTCTGACTTAAAACAGAATGATGAGAAGAAGACAATGAATGAGAAACATATTGATAAATGTATTAAGTGAATGAAAGAGTTACCCACATATGATACTTGAGGAAGTAAAATCCTTGAAACATGCTTAAATGGGAAAGGAGTTTTCTTAATGTGTAGAAAAAAATTCAGTAATGATCATGATTATAAAGGAAAGAATAAATTTTCCTATGATAAATCATTTCACTGTAAGGATATTGGGTACTATGAAAATAAGTGCCCCATGTTTTTAGAGTATATAACTCAAAATAAGCCATGGGTCAAGGTTAAGTTTATGTTGTTACTAAAAATGATGTGAAATGATTAATGTTCTTATGTTCGGATTAAATAATTATTTTATAGGTGTATTTTAATAAATGATATTATTTTTATAAGAATTTTGAAATTTATATAGATTTTATTATTCAATTTTTCATTAAGGATATCAGAGCATATATTTAATGAAACTAATGACCAAGAAAAGTGATTTAGTGAAAAGGTGATCTTCTTATAAATCACATGATTGAGGTAAATAGAACCCTTAATAAGTTTTTGATTTTGAGATAATAATAATAAGATAATGATATTATTGATATCAATAAAGTAAATAGGATAGTACTGGCTACCTTGGAACAGATTAATGATTTGTTGGCTATGTGTTTTATATTATCATTGATGGAGTCTAAAGAACTTTTTGGATTTGTGAAAAAATTATAATAAACTATGTTTTAATGGAGGAATACGGAAGATTGAATTTTTTTATTAAATATTAATGGTAATTATTCATTTCAACATGTTCCAAGAGAATACATGATGATGGAATTTACATTTTTGGTATATGAATAGTAAGAGATACTTCATGTTATTTTGTTTACTAATGATATGTTCATTCTATGAATTTGGTGACCTTATTTATAAAGCTTATAATACTATTCTCTAAGGCTTATAAGGATAACCAAATGTGTTATGGTTTATGTTGAAAATTGGATAAGGTTTTAGAGATTAATTAATTACATTACCACATTAAGAGTTAGGAATATTTGGTAACATGTGAGAACCATTTTTCTTTGATAATGAATGTATATTTAATGAATGACCAACCATCCTATTATGGATCATATGATTTTCTAATTCTTATGAAATAAAAAATTAATATTCATTTATTATAGTAAGAAATGAATGGGAAATTGATCAAGGAATGACAAAATTATAAGATTGTGCTTATAAAATGGAATGAAATCAAGTAAGTATGTATTCAGATAAAAATTCATCAACTATAAAAAACAATATTGAAAAAAAATTATATTATTATATCATTTGGGAAGATATCAGTTAACCTTTTCACACCTATTTGGTTTATAGTTTCTTGGTTGTTTATTTTAACAAGATTATTCAATTTCATGTTATCAATGATCTCTATCACTCTCAATCATTATTTAGGAATTATGCTTTTCTTCTATGTCAAAATCTTTACATATCTCCTATGTTATTTCATTTGGATACCTAGTATGGGTTATTCCATATTCCCCTCATATATATCAATCTATTTTATACACTGTATGTTTTAGTTATAATTATCATGACATGGGATTCCAAAAAAAAATAATTTTAAATTTCAAAACATTGATTACATAAATCATGATTAAATTACAAGGATGAAATTTATTTTGGATGAAGAATATAGCACTCTAATATTTTGAAATATGAACATCATGTCAAATATCATTTGTGGCATAAAACACCAATATTATAATATAATATAACACCATAATACTTTCTGATAAATTTAATTTTAAAGAAAATCAATCTCTTTAATTGCTTGAAATGCGTGCAATAAATTGTGTGAATAAAACATTATACTCTATTAAAATATCATTATTTAAACATGACCAGTATAACCATTCCATTAAGATAGAGGATGTGAGTAGTAATAAATAAATTTTGAATATTTTAGTTTATATACATGAATAAATTAAATAAAATATGTTTCTATTGATGATAACTAAATCTAGAATGATTTTATAGAGAAAGATTTTTTCCCTAAACAAATACATTTTTTTGAAAGGTAGATTAATAATTCATTGTGGCCAAAATATACTATTATTTTATTACGAATATTATATGATTTTTGGAAAAAAATAAATGTAAATTTTTAAATAAAAATATAAAAATATCTTATGGTGAATGTTTTGTATTTTTGTTAAAGGTTTCATTTTTTTGATGAATAATGGAAATTACAAAATTTTAATTGAAATTTTTTTTATTAAAATTATTTATATGGTTAAATTATAATTCAATTTTTGTTTAAAGTATAATTATACAATATATAAATATATATATATATATTCAATTTAGGTAATTTGAATATTTTTTATAATAAATTTTGATAAAAATTCATTGTAAACTTTTGAACATTTTTTCATTGAAAACGCACTTCTCATCACATCTGTATGATTAATTTTAAATTACATTTTTCCACTTTTGTGAAAAGAATTTTCAAAAATGGATTCAAAATTTGGAAACAGAATAAATTATATAACATAATATGGTTAACTTAATTTTTGAACAAAATAAATAGTGAAAATAGTAAAAATTAAATACCATTGTTAAGGTAAAAAATGGTCTATTGAGGGTTAAACTACCAAGATAAGGGTTAATGTGCTATAAAAACTAGAATAAAATATTTTTTATTGAAATATTTAAACACAATAATGTCCAATTCCCTAGAATAATAATTTTTGGATCTTTTTGTCATGTGGAAACTGTGGGTACACCTTTTTCTTTTTGAAAATATCAATTATACCACTCAACTCACTTATAAAATACCACAAAATATACTGTATTATCATCACCTTGAAACCATTTTCGTTCAGAAAAATAACTGAGAAAATTACTTTAAAACATTTCAAATACCATCTTAAAGGTCTTAATCTTGTTATAATTCCAACCATAGATGGATTTTTGTGCAAACCTAAGGTGGTTACCCCTGGAAGAAGTGACATTCTTCCTCAAGCGCTTTTATATTATTTCTTCCTCCACCACCATAAATTACCATTATACCATAATTATATAAAAACATAACTATATTCCAAATAACATGATTTTTTATGCTAATGGAATCACATAATACCATCCCCACTTCCATAAAATGGGTTATGGAATCATCATTCATGATTACGGAGGATTATCACATCATGAAAAAATATCATTCATTTTTCCATTATCACCTCTCACGTTTGGGAATGATAATAGATATAAAGTAAATATAAAATATTTCTAACATAGTTATACACATGGATTAATTATTTTATAAATACATTTTAAATTTCCAATAATTTGGGAATACGATAACATTACTCATGTGTGTAGTGGACTACCACCTCACGAAATAATGTGATTCATTTTTCACAAATGCTTTACCAAATAGGTAATAAAGATATTTTTAATTATTATATGTGATATATATGAAATAATTATTATATTAATTAAATATTTATCATTATGAAAATATATTGTACCATTTTCATTTTTATATTTTCACTGACACAATGTTGATAACCTCATTCATGGAGTTGTAGACAACTGACTTCACAAAGGGATGATACTCTCTCTTAAAAACCACATGAAATAAATTGTTTACATATATATATTTAAAGAAATAATATGGTATTTATGATATTATTATAATTTTGGAATGAATTTTATTTACTTACCGCCTTTCCATAATGATCATTGAAAAATTAAAACATTACTCATGCGTTTGTAGAACCTATTTTCTCCATGGTCATAAAATAATCAGTTTTTATAACCACCAATTATGATTGAACATAAAATAATAATTGGTTTATAAATATTATAATTTTTTCTTTATTATTATTATTATAGAGATGATAAAACTATATAACATTCACAATAACGTGAAATTTCAAGAAAAATCATGGATATGAAAAACAACTAGCACCTGATACAATGAAAATAATAAACAATTATTAATGAATGGGTGAGAAGATATAATACAAAGATAATATATGATATTATAAATATTAAAAAAATTAAAATTTAATATAATTTTTAAAACCAAAATAAAAGTGGTTAAATCTTGTTTAACCAAAAGAATGAATAAGGTAAGGGAATCTTATCTCACTTTTAAATTTTTGAGACTTATTCCATATTCACCAATTAATTACTTTTTTGGGTATATATAGTAAACACGTTAAATGTTATATAATGAATATATTTTTAATAATGGTATTTAAGGTTTAATTTTAGGTCATTTTTATTAGACTTGTGATTCATAAGATACCAAAGTGTTAAGTGTTTATTTCACAATCTTAGGATTATTGGAGATTGTTTTTGTTTAGTTCCCTCTTGGTGGATTTATTTGATATTTATATCATAAAAATTAATAAATTTTATTTTCCACTGGTTATTCATGATCATTTTCAAGTAATATTAGTATTTTTTCACTTTTTTGTCAAAAAATGATTAAATTAAGTGTTTTAATGAAAAACAGATATTATTTGCTTCTTCGATTGGAAATCCATTTTCATCAAAACCAGTGTTTTCTAATTTTTTATTTAATTTATAACCTTCTAAAATTATTCCGTAATGAAATCATAAATAGTTTTTACCATTTTTAAATATTTACCAGGAATATGAATGGAATTTTTGTTTTAACTTGTTCGACCAGGAAAAAAATGTCCACCATCATAAAAATTAACGATTTAGGTATTATTTTTAATGTTAAAACTGATATCTTAATGGGAAATTATATTCAATTTTTTTTATATAAAATTTTATTATAAAATGTTATCTTTAATGTGAGATATATATTTTACTCAAAAACGTTTTTAATTACATTATTATTGTATCTATATTCGTCAATGAAATACAAATCATATTATTCATATGATCCACTGAAGATATGTTATTTTGATAACATCCTCATTTTTATTTGTATAGTTTATGATCAGTTTAACTGGGGATATACCATCTTGAAACAATTTATTTCATTCTGGATGGTTTAAGATTATATTTATTAGTTGGAAAAAATGTTTACCATTTATATTCTGGTTTAAATATTAATGTTTATGTGATTATGCTTCAAAATTTTCATATAAAGAATATAATGGACTTG
Source organism: Viscum album (assembly GCA_963277665.1). NCBI lineage: Eukaryota > Viridiplantae > Streptophyta > Magnoliopsida > Santalales > Viscaceae > Viscum > Viscum album. The sequence goes on from OY728165.1 coordinate 679,652,165, forward strand.
GTAGGTGATGTTCATGTACTGATAGATCCCATTGATGAATCGATATGTCTAATGAGGAAAACTAGATTGGGTTTTGGCAGAGGCCATATCCATTTATATAGATGTGTTATCATAAGGTTTCGATGGGATTAGATGTCTTAGCACAAGGCCTCCAATGTAGGTATTATATTTCTATATTTATAAATTCAATCATTATTAATTCAATTATTTTTTGTTCTTTTGATTATTAAATTAGTTAGATGATCAATTTTTAAGTTTCATGCTCATGTGATTACTTATATTGAATTATTTGATCAATATTTAATCCTATCAGATTATGATCAAGTTATTGATTACATTTCATGTCTCTCATTTATTTAATATTACATATTTATTGTTAATTATTTATTCATTTTTTATAATGTATTTTTACCATTACTGGTTATCTGAGATCACCGCTTTCTTAGGTTACATTTTCTACAGGATACGAGGAATTGTTTTGTGATTAACATGTAGGGATACACAATGGGTAATTATAGAATTATCAAAGGAAATTACTTTTTATATTTTATTTCTTAAATTAAAATTTTAATTTCAATATGTATCTATTTTACCATTAATATTAAACTATATTTTCCTTCGTGATGGGATTTCATGTAACTTATTCAAATTTAAAAAGGTATACTTTTTGAATGGTAAATATGTCTTGAATATCATAATTATGTTATTAATGTCACATATATTCAGTAAATATATCCTTATTGCATTCCTCGTAAAGTGTTAGTGAAAAACATACTACATTGATTCACAAGGCGGTAGTCCTCCATACACATGAAAAATGATATTATACCCCATGAGGAATGGAAATTAAAAACATATATATGTGATATAATGACTCCAAAGTTATAAATATGATTTAAATTTCATATATATACTTTAAATCTATCATCATTCCCAACTGTGAGAGTTGGTAATGGAAAAATGAATTACATCGGTTTATGAGGTGGTAGTCCCCCATACAAAAGAATGGTGATTTTATATCCCATTTGATGTATGTGGATATTTTATTAGATCATAAACTTTAAATAACAACCAATATTTATATATATGATACATAGGTTATTATATCATATTTTTTTAATGCCAATTAATTTAGTTGTCAGAAGAAATAAAATAAAAACACTCCTTGATTAATACTACCTCTTTTTCTGGTAACCTATATAGGTTTGCACACAATGACATATTAATATGGATTTCATACCAATGGAATTATTATAGAATTCAATGAGGGAATTTTGGATTTTATTTGGGAAGTTATTTTCTAAACCAAAATAGTTTTAATGTGTCAGAGGATAAGGGAGGGTAGCCTTTTAAATTGAGGTGTGTCACACACTTGTAATTTCTGAAACATAAAAGATGTAACCATGTTTTTCACATGAGAAAGAGTAAAAATACATTATTATAGATAAATAGATATTATAGTGTCTAAATTTTTTTATCCAATGAGGTTTGGATATGTTTTTGGTCATTTTCAATCTATATCTTATTATTTTATCCACTGGTAAACACATTTTTCCTTGACTAGGGTATATAATTTTTACAATTTTTTATAAATTTTTTTGGAAAAAAATTTGTTTTTTCGGAATTAGATAATATAAATTATTCTTACTAAAAAAATGGAATTCATTTCTAGAAATAAAATTCACATAAGTGGAAAAAATTGATTTATAATTAATCATACAGACATAACGATAAAGTAGGTTTTCAAATAGAAAATATTCTAAAGAAAACATGGTTTTTATACCACAAATTTTAATCAAAATGATTAAAATGGCCTAAATTGGATATATATATGATCAAATTTTAATTTTAAATCAATTTAAAACATAATTTAAATTTATAAATAATATAAATGAAAAAGTTTTTTTTTAATTAATGTTTTGTTTTTTCACTATTTATCAACAAATTAATATTTTCATAAAATTATCAAAAAAATCACCCATAGAAATTTTTAAATTTTTGATGTATAAAATAAACAAGGTATTTTTAAATAAATTTTCAAAATTGTAGTTTTTTTAAAAAAAATAGCTTCACAAAAGGGTGCAATATAGGTTTTTACAAAAATTATGTTTTTAGCAAAAATTGAATTTATTAATATCAATTATCTAGAATAACCATTATATGAATGGGAAAAATATTAATGACTATATAATATATTCATTTCATTAATATTTTTTAAAAAATGGTTTTTTATTTAATGAGGTAAAACAAGTTTTTTTATATAAATAGATTTCTATAGAAAGATTTTTTATATATTCAAATAGTTTTCTGATTTTTATTTTGAGTTAATTAGACACTATTAAATTAGTTTTATATACATATGTAAAATATATATTTTCATAATTTACATAATCCTATTTTTAAACACCATTACAATGGCTATCTGGTAATTATCTAATAAAATATTAATATTTTAATTGTATGTTATGTTTTATTTAATCTCGATATAATGTGTATCATGCATTACACTTAGTTTTTTCTATAATAAAAGATATTATCAGTGTCGAATGTAACACATTCTATAGTTGGTGTTTCATGTAACAAAAATATCAAAAAGATTCAATTTATTTTGAAATAATATAATTCTCAAAATTCCATGGAGTTACATATATTATATAAACTAGAAATATAGTTAATAGTTTTATTAGAAATTTTTTTAATAATAAATATTAAAATGATGAACTATTTTTATGTCCTTAGTATACTCCCTGATACATTGAAATAAATGACTAATCATATTCCACACAATTCAAATTTCAATATATTTTAGTTAACACACCCCATGAATATAAAATTGGCATGAACCGATATAATCTTAATTTAATACCACATGAAATATGTTGAAATAGAATCTCATAATATTATAATTCATAAAGATAATTTATAAGAAAACTAAAAAATCTAAACAATTAAAAAAATTATAGAAAATGTAAATTTGAAATATTAAGAAAAAATTAGAATCATTAAAACATGAATACATTCAAGAAAATAAAAAATATTCCTTAAACAATTAGAAATTAAATCTACCAGATACTCCCACTTATATAGTTACAATGATGTAAATTAATATTTCACACTATTTTGAATTTTAACCAACACAAATTGTAAAACCAATCAAAATAATCTTCAAATTTCTATATACTATAATAGAATAATAAAATCTTACCATGGATTCCAAAATAATGATACAACATTTAATGGACCATTTTACTCTAAAATGGCCTCCAACATGGTATTGTGAGTTCAAGTCTTCATTTGATACTATATATTTAAAAATCTCAATACACATCTAAAAATCACTTCAGTTATCCACTATGAAAATATCGAGTAACCTGTTTCTCATAGGTACATATCTATACATGAGACAATATTCATTATAACATATAAAAAATTATTTTATTTTCATTCAAAAACTATGATATATACAAAAATATATAGTATAAATTACTATAAGTGGTGTGTGGTTGAACTATCCCATGTCATGATATGCAAGTAATACGTGAAATGCATTCTATATGAATCAATATAAATTGTATCATGTAATAATGTAACTTCATTCGGGTTATGCACTCAGTTCTTATTATGTTTATGGGAATTCCATGAAACTGATAATGGAGTCTGAATTTGATTAGCAAGAAATTTTTTCATAGTAAATTAAGTGTTAAATATATATTGGGAATTTCATGCACTGAAATTGTACACATCATTTACAATATATACACAAACTGGAAATACCAACTTTTGTGAATTTAATCACTTTATATATCTCTCACAAACTATAAATAATGTTCTATATATATTTGGTGTTTAATGACAATATAAATATAGTTTTGTATCATCCATAAACCAAAATTGAATTCTCAAAAAATACTTTCACTGGCTACATTAAAAATTAAAAATCATTTAATAAAAGATAAAATAATATAAACAATCCAAAAAACCAATATTAATTCAAATTATTGAAATGATATTAAAACATAACTTCAATATTCATTTTAAAATATAAATGATATCACAAAATGATAATGCAAATTTTCATATAAGTTAAAAAAACTTCATTGGTTGTGTAATGTTAAAAAAAACTAGCTATGTAAGGGTAATTAATAAATTATATATGTGGAATAAAGGCTATTCTAATAAAAAGGTAATCTTATTTAAACGTATTTTATATGGGATTAATAAAGTTATTGTGTAGTTTTTATAGGTTATGTCGAAGTAATTATAATGCTTCATAATTGGAAAAAATAATTGATGACATACATAAAGGTGAAAAAGAGTTTCGAAATGCTACATAATGATAATCCATAATCTATATAACGATAAAATTTATAACTTGATATCTAGATAAGGAAAAAAAATTGAAAAAAATATACCTATAATTAATAGAATAAAACATTTATGGTAAAATCATGGATTTTCAGTATTTTTTAATTTATAATATTGAAAATAATGTGTCATTTGTTATTATAAAAACATCAATAAATAGATTGGTTCACAAATCCAATAAATAATAATTCCCAAAAACGTTCTAGTTGGATAAAAGACTTAAATCTAATGTTATATGAAAACACGACCAATTCCATATTTTTATCACATGCTCAACCAAAATAAAACACACAATCCCCAAGAATATCCTCAGCAATATAGAAAATCCTCTAATACTACTCATCATTCTATGGGTGATATGATATACATTACTTCGGCTAGTATCCCATGGCCTTATATAGGCCCTTCTAGGATCTAATTGGGAAATTCAATCACAATATAATATTATGCTTATTTATATACACTAAATCAATATAAATGCTTGTACACATATCATTACCATGTCATTAATCAATTGATTCGCTTGGAGTAAATACACTTTCTCACAAATTATATCAAGACACTATAGGGTCTGGGTAGTCTAATCAAGAAATTCATGGTCTCTCCAACCAACCTGAATATGGGAACTGGAAGTGGTTCAAGTAACCCAATCATTAATTAATTATCTTCCATGATCCTTCTATAAGTAAGAGATCAATCTATAAACCCCGTTATTTGTTTCGTCATTCCAAGATGTAACAACTCATTAATTATAATACATTAAAATTATAATTTATTGTTTGACATGGAACAATAATTTAAAACGGACTATGTCATAATTAAATTATGATTTCTATAACATAACCAATGAATTATTAGGTATAAACATAAATAAACATATTACAAAAACAATATAAAAAAATAAAATAAATAGACTCTATTAATATAATTCATCTTGTGGGGCTCATTTATCTATGATTATAATAGAGGAAGCTAAAGTAGGGTCTTCCCTATACTAGGCCCAAGTTGAAATCCAATAAGTGATGCTTTACTAGAACCACGTGTGGTACAAATTCATGATATTGGAAAACACTATGATATCCATTCTAGTTGAATCATCAACTACGACTACCACAACTATTTAACTAATCCTTACGTTTTACACATAAATCTTGAGGGGCTTATAAAAAGACTTTTTGGTTTATATAAACATATAATTTTAACACATATGTAATGATAAAATTCAATTTACATAGTTAAGTATATTATAAAATCATTTTATGTATCTTACAAGAAAATTCATTTTCTATGTTGTGAGTTTTTATTTTTTAAAAATAAATATGTTAGGTTTAAAATATGATAATGTATATTTATTATATGAATAATATATTTACAGTAATTTAATTATTTATATATTGAGAAACTGTGAATTTTTAAAAAGTAAATTTTCAATGATTTTCTATGTATCTTATCTTTTAATTTAAAAATAATTTTATCATATATAGTAATATAATTTTATTAAATGGATTAAAAATTTATATCAATCAAATAAAAATTATGTTTTAGGAGTCATCAAATTTTTTTAGTAAAAGAACAATTATAATGGTAATGATTTAATGAATGATTATAAGGGTTAAAAGGGGTTATTTAATGTGTCAATCTTTTTTCAATATTTACATGACACATTAAACATATAATTATGTGTTAAATTTAATACACTTGAATCAATAAAATTTCACCTCCTAACTCACAAAAATACAATGTGATTCCATCTTTCAACCTCACCAACAATTAGTTTATAAGGAAATGTACCTCTTTTCATATTTAAAAGGATCTCATTATCACCCAAAAAAATCCAAACATATCCAATGAAATTACATTTAAAATATACCCATATATACTACCCTATATCCCTCTTCTGTTTTTTTAACATTTTCCCAATCAGAAGCACCAAATACTTCGTTTAAGAGAAGTATTCTAATGAAAGAATTAAGTCCTCAATGTGAGTATTATCTACTCCCCAAACTTTTCTTCTATATATTTATCCACCAAAAAAACTCTAACCAAAATAATATAATGAAATTAGTATCATTTTTATACATAAATGTTGTTACAATATTGAAAAAAAAATTATATATCTCCCTCCCATCTATTGGGATTTGAAAACATCACTCATGTAATGCACACACAACCACCTCCACGAACAATGTGTTTTATTTTTCATAACTATCCAAAATGGATGATTATAATATTTCATTTAATGAATAAAAACAATATTTATGACATTATTAGGATTCTTTAAGGGTATTATTAATATTTATGCACATTGTTAATATACAACATTTTTTTGTTAAAATTTATTAAAACAATCTCGTCATTAATTTAAACGTCGAGAATAGTAACTAAAAAAATTCAAGGAATGAAATTAGAACTTTATAAATTAGTATATGTCATCTATTATATATCAATAAATAATATATTAATGAAAAACATAGTTTCAAATATTGTCGATCAATATTGACATTACAAATCATCTAGGAAAAATAAAATTCACTAACAACTAATGACAAAATTGAAATTATAATTACCTCAAAAATGTATAGTGAATGATTATAATTAAATAGTGTAAAATATAATAAATTCTAATAATTGTATTAAATATGAAATAAATAATTTTCTTATAAAAAATTTATTTTAGATCACATCTGACTATGAATGAATCCAGGGTAGAGGGTTTTCATCTCAATTTCCCATTTTGATAAATGTTTATAATTATGCACCTATTTATGTTTATATGTTTTATATAATTTCACATTAAAATATTTAACATTTTTATATTATTAAATTTAATTAAATTTATATTTAAATTTCGACCATTCAAATATTGTTTATCCAAAGGTTACCAAAGTTGTCAGTGTTCTTGTTTACTCAATTTTCATTCATTGAGTTATAATGAATCTTGTCATAATTTATTCAAATATGTTTGGTAAATATTATCTCATGATTTAAGAATTTTATTAGTTATCTTATTTTTTTAGGGACATCAAACTATTTATTATAATATCTTTTTCAACTGAATCTTACCTAAAAAATAAGATGTTTGTAAGGGATTTTATCTACTTAATTATCTTTCATTGTGTTGTAATAATTATTCTTAAGACCTATTATTATAATATTTACATATTCTATCATATTACTACGTTAAATTATATTTCCCCATTATTATTTGGGTAATTTATATTTTCAAAACAAATTCTATTTATTTGGTGAATTTATTTCTCTATAAAACTTTGATGTCGTGAAAAAAATTCTTATCCTTGGTAATGGATATTTTTTCACAATGTTTGTATGGTTTTTTTCAAAAAAATAATTTAATTTCTTAATTTTTCTTGAAAAATATCATATCTTATGATAATTAATTTTATTTTCACCTCTTGTCAATAATAATTTATATTATTATTTTTAACAATATGGGTTTAGTGACATTTATTTTAAAATTTTAAAACGTATCTCCACATACTATCATATATTCTGTCTTCCAATACACATTTTATATTTTCCTTATCTATAAGATTTGTTAACCTCACATGATACCATAAAATCGGGTCCGATTAAACTGTCCCCATAAAACATTAAAAAAATAAAGTTACAATTTCAGATAGAGAAAGGGTTTTTACAAAGATGGGAATGATATAATCCCCTTATATCAGCCTCATCCAAAGTTGCACAAAAATCAGGAGCACAGAAGGACCACATGGTAGTCATTTTCTTAACTTCCCTCTTGGATAAGATGTGAGCCACTTGATTGGATTATTGATATGTATGGGTGACTACCAAGTTGAGATGTTTTACCTGATTAAGTCATCCGATCTAGTGAGGTAAAATTCTCCATGGAACATCTCGGGATCTCATCATGAGGTCATGCACCGTAGGTTCTGAATCTGATTCAATCCATATGATATTGCAGTTATGAAAGACTGTATGCTTCACGTCATAAATAATGGAACATAATTCTGCTTCATACGCAATTCCAATCCCAATGAAATGATAAAAACAACCCTTGACAAAGCCACAATGCGTTCACAAGACACTCCCACAACCCAATATACCTGATGCTATAGATGAATCTCCATCAACATTAACCTTAACACATGGAAATATCAGTAAGATCTAGCTAATAAACATTAACACAAAAGGCTTTTTTATTTTACTTGAAATTCCATGCATCCGCAATGTAGTTAAATCTGTACAGGTATTATCCATGAAACCATTTTGTATTGCATTAGCAGTGTGTATGTCATGATGAATCATCATTACACTTGCAAGAATGTACGGAGATTTTTTTCAAATAAGAGGCTATTTCGAGATCTCCAGATGACATGAGAAATAGTCGTTTCAGCAACCAGAACATATTCTGAACTTGCGCACTCCTTACAGACTTGGAGATGAACGTCATCAGGTATCCCATCAACCTATATGAGTAGAGATCCATGTTGAAGATATCTCCAATGTATTTCCAAATCTTCTGAGCGAAGGGATAGCAAATGAAAAGGTGTTGTACTGTCTTAGTTTCATTCAGGCATAAACAATAGGTAGACACAAAACATTGTCCATCCATATTTAATTGATCATGCATTGGCAGCCAATTCCTCCACATTCTCTAGAGAAGAAGAAGCCGAGAGTGTTGAACAAAAGGCACATTAAATCTGAGTAACCAAGAGGGTGCTTGTGAGGATCCAAAAAGCCCCATGTTGTAGAACTCGGTTAAATTAAAGTGTCCATTCCTATTGTGCGTCCATTCCAAAGTATCAATGTCCATGAAAGAGTAGGTCTGGATTTCATGTTTATCCTAAGATGTAATCATGATTTAAATACCATGATAATGATCCAGAAAATCTACTATAGATATGTCCATTGGGTGGGGGGAGATATCGCCAGTATACAAGGGGTTGTCCAGCCAAGGATTGCTACAACAATTAAGACCCGATTGTCTACATAAAATCCACTTTGAGTTCGTAATAATGTGATTAAAGGATTTCCAACAGGAAGTCCATACTGATGATGACATATAATGGGGGTAGACATTAAGAAGCTTCTTTTTGATCCTGCATGCAACGAAATCAAGGGATGATTCATTAAAGTTTAAAATATTCAATGTCAACTTATTAATAAGTCCCTCATTGAAAATATGAAGGTCCTTCACTCCAAGACCACCCAACTCAATGGGTTTAATGCAATCCTTCCCAGCAATGGTGATCAACTTACTTTTATTAATAGAGCTCGTCCAGATGAAATTCTTCATCATGCATTGTAGTTCCTTGAGAAGATTTTTTGGCCATTTATAATTTGAAATGGAGTATACTAACTTTGATTTGATCACCATGTTAATGAGGCACACCCTTTTATCTTGAGAAACAGCTTTAAACTTCCATTTATCCAACTTATGATTGATACTAGAGTAAATTCCATCAAGGTAATGCCTACATATCATACCACAAAATATTGGAACTCCGTGATAAATAAATGGCAGAGATCCTTCTCTAACTCTGAGGGATCTTGGGACCCTATTTTGTTTTCCAATAGTGATCTCATCACCAAAGACAATAAAGGATTTATTCCATTTTATATGTTTTCTAGCAACAACATCATAATGTGAGAAGAAGGCTTTGATCATAGATATCGATTTCCTTAAGGCTTACCCATAAATTAGAATATGATTAGTATATAGTAAATGATATGGGACAAAGTTTTCCCCAACATCCTTTACCTTTCTAAAAATACCAATTTGAGATAGCTCATTATTACATCTACTCATATATTCTTCAGAAATGGAAAACATAAACTCCGATAGTGGATCACCTTGCCGAACTCCTCGAGTATAGTGAAAATAACCCATGGGAGATCCATTAAGTAAAATGAAAACCCAGCAAATGTAAGGACACTTCTGATAAGGTAGATGAAACAACATGAGAAACAAAATCTCTTGAGAATATCAATGATAAACTCCATTTAATGGTGTCAAAGGCCTTAGAGATGTCGATTTTGGGGGAAAAATTTCCATGCTTTGATTTCTATTTAATCAAATTGATGCCTTCCGATGTAGTGAAATGACAATTCTGAATGTTTGTACTGGGAATGAAGCCATACTGGTTAAGGGAGATGTTCTCCTTGACAGAACCCCCTAATATGTTCATCAAAATTTTACTAATGATTTTTGGTGTGGTGTTTCCAATCACTACAGGTCTGAAGTCTTTAACGGCAATTGCATTATCCTTCATAGAATTTAATAAAAGGAAGTTAGAGTTAAAACCATAAGGCATATTACTCCAAATGAAGAAATACCTTACTACACTCACCATGTCATCTTGAAAAATATCCCAATGGAACATAAAAAACTTTTTGGTGAAGCCATATGGTATAGATGTACTTTCCATGTTACGAGAGGGCCTCCTTGATTTCTTCCTTTGATGGAACCCTTATAAGAGAAATATTTTGATGTTCCACATTACAAGGGGAAATATTATCAATCGTCTCCATAGTTTTTTACTTACCATCATCATAGTAAAGGCTAGTGAAAAATTTCACTGCAGTATTTGAAATCTCACGTTCAGAGGTGTAGAGGCAACCATAAACATTAATTGGATTTAGCCCTTCCCTAATTCTTTTTTCATTAAGCATCTGTTGAAAAAATTTAGAATTCCTATCAACATCCTTTAGCCACCATACATTCTAGTGGTTGTAATCCATCTATTATTTTACAGTCAAAAGATCATCAAGCCTTGCAAGCGATTGAATTTCCTCATGTGAGGGCTTTCATGGTTCTGATTTCTAATTTTATGGGTTGGAAATTGATTTACAACAGCCTTGATCTCACTATCAAGAATAGAAAAATACTCCTTGCTCTATTCCTGTAAGTTTTCATCAACATTATAATGTTTGGAAGCGAGAGTATATAGCAGGCTACCTTGATAATTAATCTTTCAAGCCTTAATAATGACTTCCCTACATCCTAGAGTCACAATCCACCCATTATTAAAACAAAAGGGAAAAGGACCAGACCCGAAAACTTGCAAGGACATTTCTATCATAATATGGTTGTGATCTGAGTGATGCTTTGGTAAAGTGTGTCCACATATTCCATATTCAGCACTCTCATGATCCATCTGAACAAAGCATCTATCCAATTTACATGATTTTCCTCCATGCATAGTATACTGGCTCCAGGTAAAATCAACTCCTACAATTGGAATATCAGTAAGATGACATTGGTTAATAAAATATGAGAGGTCCAAGGTGGCCACCCTTTTGAAATTCAATCCAGTTTTCTCTTCTAATCACAAAATAGTGTTTAAATCTCCCATTATCACCCATTTATTGAATGAATGTCTAGAAAAGGCTTCATGCTCATTCCAAAGATCCCTTCATCGTGTATAGGATGGTGTGGCATACAAAAAGGTGTCTTCAAAGATATAACCATAGAAAACACATGACACTTAGACTCGTTTTGGGTTCTTAACAAAGGAGGATAACTGTAAACTCTCAGGCATAAAATCCCTGAGATATTTCTTATTGATATCATGCAGATTCTGAGAAATTAAATTATAAAAAAGATAACTCCATTTGAAAACCGTCAACTTGTCAAAGAGCATTTTAGGATCTGTAATTCCAAACTGTATATGTTTATAGGACACAATGTGATTTCTAAGGGCCCCAGTCATTGGGTTGTTCCCAATACCTTGACAATTCCAGAAAAAAATTCTTTATTGGAGAATGGTTTGGATCCTTGTCAAAGGCCTCCTTTAATTGATGATATCCACTAAGCCGCCACCCTTTCTTACAATTTTCCTTCTCTCTTAATCATCATAGATTAATGTCAATTCAATATCACTCATGGATCCAACATACTCACCTCCATATGGCTAGGCATAAGGTACCTTAGACTGACCTTTCAAGGTGGGGATAACCTGCACATTCTAGAGGCCATCAACATCATTAGAAGAGATACCATCTAGAGGAGAAAAATTGTTGCTGGACAGCAGGCAACTTGGGTAACATCACATATGATGTGAAATTTTCACAACTTTATTTTTATTATCCTTTTTTAAGGGACTCCCCAGAGCACATCTAGTAGGTGCAGATTCCTCCACATCCTCATCATATGCTGATTTTTCCCCTTTCCATTAAGCAATAACATCTCCTTTACGTTGCTGCACCGCCTGTGTATTAGACCCTTCCAGGACCCCATTTTTCTCTATTCTAGAAGTAGGATTCATTTATGGAGAAATTCCCTCTCCCTGTAATCCCGATTCTATGAGTGTCACTGTCATAACATTGGAAAGGGGCCCCTCAGGAGGGGACAACATTTGAGAGAACCCATGTTTCTTCATTTCCAATGAAGCTGCACCATCATCTGGGTGGAAAAAACCCTCATATTCATGCAGAAACTGTGCAGGTGCATCATCCCACACTATGACAGATTTCCCCACATCATGTGTGGAGCCATCCACACTCACATCAGCAAGGCCATCTACATGGCTGACATGAACAGATGGAATGCCATCAGAGGAAAAAATATAGGAAGGCCCACCTATAGATTTTTCTCCTAGGTGGTTACCCGACCAGCCCCAACTTGAGGGTAATCAAATAATGCAGCGCCAATAAGATTATTCACCTAGACATAGGGTGTAGGTTCGAGCCACCTTCAGTAGGAGGAAACTCAATTGAGGGTCCAACAGTCAATTCAGATGAAAGAACTTTATCCTTTCATTTCCTTCTTCTACATGAGGCATCATAATATCCTCTCACTTTGCAAAGAGTACACTCATTATCTCTGTTCCACTCATTAGATAGGTGACCAAAGAGTCTGCAGATCATACAGACATTTGGATTTCACTTATACTTTATTACAAGCTTCATGCTGTCATCCCTTGTGGTGAGTACTACCTCTTACAGTAAAGTTCTAGACATATCCACCTGAACCAATAATCTTACATAGTGACCAAATCATGGGTTGTCTGTTTTCCTATCTATCAGGATGGGAGTTCCAACTGAGGAGGCAATATACCATAAGTTCTTTGGATTCCAATACAACCAATTCAAATGACAGATACGAATCCAGAGCTACATATGAAAATTCTTCACATTATTAGGATCAAAACTCATATCGCATTCTGGAATACGTAAGAATCCATGCTTCCGAGGGAGATTTCCAAAGCTTCAAGCCTTGCCCTTCGACTCATCAGAGGGGAAAATTATAATATAGTATCCCCTTCCCTTTGCCGTCATTCTCCGGTCCTCAAAGCCCCATACCTCCGCGATCTTCTTGGTACGCTCATTAAATTTCCAAAAAAAATCTACTTTCAGAATAAGAACCCATGCAATTATGGAATATCTACATAGCCTCACTAGTTCTTCGACTTCCTCTTGGTTGGCTGATGCATGTGAAACCCTTCCCTTTTTGATTATTCTCCCAAGAGGCGGCATGTCAAAATCCTAGAATGACGAATCATATTTCACCACATATACAAAAATTTTCTTCGGTTCAATATCATCCTTTAGGGTATTTCTCTATGATTTATAGTTTCTGGAAAATTTGAAGTGTTTTTTGTGCCCAAAAAGATCACACATTCAATCAGTGCCCTCTTTGTTCTTCCTATCATTATCTGTGGGATTTCTCGCCACCTTGTTCCTCACTTGCCCCACCATCCTCCAAATATTTATGAACCATGATAATGTATTTCTCATTGAATTTGATAAGGTGATATATAAATAGTATAGTTACAAAACCTAACAATAAAATTTCAATGGATATCCTAGATGTAATATGGAGAGTTATATGTCAAACCAATTATGTCATAGTTGAATCCAAAGGGTCATTAATTTAATTGAATGTTTAAAGGGAGAAGATATATTAGGACTAATATTATATATTTATAATATAATTTAACCGAATGTTATTGGAAATTATCTTAACAATTTTGGATTTATAATTTGGTGAAAAAATGGATCATGAATGTGAATTTGTGAAAGGTATGTCTCAATATCCCTTTAATAATTATAGCCATATAAGGAGGAATTTTATTAAAAAATGGATTATAATCTCAATATACACCTATTATGATGTAATGTTTTTGTAGTATTACTTAATATATTATGGGTTATGACTAATAATAAATTGTATCTTGAGTCTCGTATATATTACAGATACCCTTATCTATCTACATTACTGTGTAATAATTTAAATTTTGGGGATCCAATTTATTTAAAGGGTGTAAAATGAAATACCATATAAATTATAATACATTAAAGTTAGGGTATCTTGTTTAAAAAGAAAAACTAAATGAAAATGAACAGTGATTTAATTTAAAATTACGATTGTAACATAATAATTCAATTATAGGCTATAAATAGAAGTAACTATATTATTAAATTCTTATTGAAAATAAAATAATTTTCATCAAGTAGTAGAATTATTCTTATGAGTCTCATTTAGTTGATAATGTAAATGAGTTAGTCTCAGAAGGGTTTTCCCTAGAATAAAAAATCAAATTTGAACTCAAATAACTATAATATCAGTTGATTAATTTGTTGGATAAACTCAAGATCATGGAAATTAATATGACATCTATTCTAACTGAAATTCTCTTCATGACTACAATGGCTCGTTATCTTATCCTTCAGTCATATATTGAAATCTCGAAGGGGTTTTTAAGTCGATATTATGATGATATAAAGAATGTAATTATCAAAAAATTATTTATATATGATTTTTATTTTAATAAATTTAACATGTATATCTTTAAATAAAAAAAGTTCTTTCCTTTAAATACACAGGTATGGATAATATTTAATTTATGTAGAAAATTGAATAAAAAATCATTTTATGAATTTTATTAAAAATCACTATTAAGAACAATGGATTTTTATTTTGAGAAAAAAAATATTAAAGATAAATTATCATAAAATATATTAATGATATGAATAATATGTTAAAAATAATTTAATTAGTAATTTATACGAAATACGAATAAAGATTGTTGATATTAAAAATTATTTCTTCTACCAAAATTGTTTATTTTATCTATATTACTTTTTAATTTAATAGTTCACATTATCATATTTATATTTTTAATTAGATTAAATGTAGTCCAAATTAATATTCTCCATGTCTAAATTAAAAAGGATGGGTTATATTATATTTTTTATTAAAAAAATTACCATGGAAAACATTTAATCATAGTTAACAAGTGAAAAAATGAGTAATGAAAAGTTGATTTAATTTTACTAAATTTATTTAAAAAATTTACCTTAAAGGAGAACTTTATTATTTTTTAAATTAAATTTCACATGTGTCACTAAAATGTTCTCACCTATGTCACCTAAATATTATTTTATATAACATTTCCCCTCACTTATCATTATATTCCAAGGAAATGTACCTATTTTTCAACAATAAAATGATCTCGCATATAATCACTTCAAGACAAACTTATCCTAACATATTTACTTTTAATTATACTAATTTTTACTCCCCTATATCCCTATTCCACACTTGGATATTGTTGTTCCCAAGAAGTGTCCCTAAATTACTATAAACTCCAAAGAATTTTTTATCTATATTTATCCTAAAAAGACACTCTAAGACTACAAATATTATTACAATATTATCATTTAAATACTATAATTTTAATATTTTTTTAAAGAATCCATTATTTACCACCCCCATCCATTGAGAAATATTATGTCACTCAGGTTATGTATGGACAACTGCCTCCATGAATGATGTAATTCATTTTTCATCACCAACCAACTTGGATTGTTCTAAGAATATATTATATAAATAAAAAAGATATTTAAAAAAATATTAATATTATTTAAGGGTGATATTTATATTTAACATTTTTATTAATATACAACCTTTTGTTCATTAAAAAATACAAAATTAAACTCATCATCAATTTCAACTTCATGAATTGTAAAAAAATATCATATAATGAAATTTTATAATTATAAATATTTATGAAACATTAATTTGATTTGTAAAATAATATCGTAATTATTAACATGTTATCATTGAATTACTATCAACATTGAAATTTCAAAGCATGTGTGAAATAATAAAAATATGTAACATCAGATATTAAAAATTAACAATAACTAATTAATAAATGTATAATAAATTATTATTAATAATGATTATAAAAGATAATAAAATTGAATAAGGTTCTAAATTAATTGCATAAGATGGTAACATTTATCATAGATGAATTTATATCATTTATTACCAAAAATAATTCTAAGGTAAGGTTTTTTCATCTCAAATTCCATTCATTGAATCATATTTCATATTATGAACCAATTTTAATATATATTTTGTATATACATCCCATATGAAATATTTTAACCTAAATATATTTTTATTTTTGTTGATTAATGTAACATTTTTTTTCTTTTAAAGTGTTTTGATTCTAATGTTACAGAAGTTGTAAGAATTTTTGTTAACTCTATTTTTTTCATTAGTATACAGTCATTCTTTTAAAATTATATTCTTCTAATTTTGGATAATTCTATGTCATGATTTAATTATATTATAATTAATTTTATATTTATGGTTTATTTATTATAAACACTTATTCAAATTATTCTTACGTCCATAGTAGGACACACATAATGGATTTTGTAAACTCGATTCCCTTTCATTGAATTGAAATCTTCCCTCTTAAGCTACATTCATATATTATTGAACTATTTTATACTATGAATATATTATATTATATTGGATAATTATTTTCTAGAAAATGAACATTTTATCATTAATTTACCCTTCTTTTATAAATTTCATTCATCATAAAATACGATGTTGTTTTTTAAAATTCACATACTTTATAATGGATCTTTTTTCACTATGTCCATATTCATTCCATCCATAAATTTTTTCTTTCCTAGCTTTAAAATCAAAATATTATTCACCCATGTGATATTAATTCTCTTATTTACCAATTTAGAAAATTATTTATTATTATTATTAGTTATTTGGGTTTTGGGAATTGTTTTAAATTGTTAAATGGAATTTACTCCTTTTATTATATATTTGAACATCCACTGCAAATCTATTTATTATATAATAGAAAATGTTTGGGTTGATTCACTTAATCATGTAGAAACTTTATGAATTATTTTTTATAGAATTTTATTATTTATTGTATCACCAGTATGGTCAGATATCCTTATAGAAATATGATCATGGATAACCAAGGCTGAACAAAGAGAGTTATAGGTTTAAACAAGTGTTTCATAAATGAAATGAATGTTTTATAGTATTAAATTAATGTTTGATAAAATAATACATCTTATAATTAAGTTATAAAATTCATGAAATCATTTAATATTATTTAATTGGTCATTATAACTTTTTTGGATTAATTATTTGGTTAAAATGGGATCATGAAAATGAAGTTGTGAAAGTTATGTATTAACACAGAATTTCGGATAAGGCATGGAGGGGGATCTTTTGAAGACACCAAAGGCAAATCAAGAATTAAGGGACGACCCCATAGTGGGAGATGGAGGTGTGTGAATGAATGAAGAGGTGTGCGCATGACCCCCCCCCCTCAGAGCATAAGTTCTTGTGCGCCCAATGCGATGTCAAGAGTCAACTTCTATGACGACCCACCATGAACGTACCCAAGAATTATCATAGAAGAGTTTAGGTACCTATGTAAGATTCCTATAGTGTGATAACCCTTGAGCGCCCAATGTGACACAAATGGATTCATTTAAGGGCTACCTCAACAAAAAACTACAACCAAGGCATGGGCGTGAAGGAAGAGAGTCTGGCACGAAATTTTCTATTAGGAACACAAACCCTCATGCACCCAATGTGATCTAAAACAGTCATTTGCGCACAAAAACTCTTGCATGATGCCTCCGAGGATTTTGGATATAAAATGAATTGTACCCCCGCCCTTCGGAGACAGTTACAGTAGATGAAGGGATGCTCTACTATGCGAAAATAACCACTTCTGCGGCCTTATGAAAAGAACTATGGCCTCAAGTTATTGGATTTTTCATGATAGAACCCCCAAGGGTCCTCTTTTGGGTGGGCCCTCTTAGGCATGATCCTAAACCATTTACTTTTAACCTAAGTAATTATTGCGCAAGAGATCCCTATTGTTCTCAATTTCCCCTTGTATTGGACCACTTTTTGTGCATATCCTTCCAGTTTGCATGTAGCCATTCCATCTTACGTGAAACCTCTAATCCTGTGTGCGGCTCTCCTCGTTTTCTTCATGTTCCACCCTTAATATAAGGCACCATGTATGGACCCCTCTTATACACAACACATCTAGGTCACACACCGTTCTTCCATACGACCCTCCATGTTTGTGTGAAGTGATTTCAAGGTCCCTTGGGAAATTTTTCACATTACATTGCATAGACTCATGCTTCCCCACATAAGAACGAAAACAGATATTTATTCTTTGCATACCCATGCTAACATGTTCCCCTCAAAGGATCACTCCATAAAACCCCCACACCATAGAATTTCTGGTGCCTTCCCTTCTCCAAGGGTTAATGCATGTCGGTTATGAATGTCATTGGGGTGGTGAGTCAACCCACCTCATCCGATCTGGAGGATGTTAAACTACCAATAAACCTTGTCCCCATCCCGTGATGTTAAATTGTGGCCTCACCCCACCCATCATACGCAGGGTTCCCTATCTCAGACATTCTCTACGAGTGCTCATCTCCATGGAAGCGAGATCTTCCCAACATTGAATGAGATACTCTTTTCTATACAGCCTCCTATATGCAGGGAAGTGAATCCATTTTTTGGGTAATCCCCTAACCTTAATTGCAGGAGAAATTACCCATTCTCCTCCTCTCTTCTTTGGTCCATAGACTGTGATGTGAGAAGGACACATAGATCCTCGGTAACCCATCCCTCCCCCTCTGGGCTTTGTCACCATCGGGCCTCTATTATGGACTATGTCCCAATATCCATCTCCCCAGGCTGCTAAACACGCGTAAGCCCCAGTTTCCTCTTTGGGCTGCTAACCACATGAATGCCCCACTCCACTTACCATGGACTCATATTTTATGATGTGATCATCTATTCTTTGCTACCTTTTGATTCTCAAACCGAGCACGACTCATGTGGCATTAGAGTAATAATCGACCATGAAATCCTCTCTAGGCCACCTTTGTGTGTAAGCCCCATAACTTTCCGAACTACATGGACTTTGATCATTGATAAGTCATGGTATATAGGAATCCAACCTGAGGTTCATGAACAATACATACTAGTCCCAACCTCTTCAAGTCAATTCACCAAACACTTACGAACTATGTAGACTTTCATCCTTAACAAGGCCAGGTACGTAAGAATCCTCCCTGAGGTTCAAGCCCAATACTCATCGGTCCCGACCACTTCACGTTGGTCCAACCTCATCGCGCAAGACGTTAATATGTAAATGTTCGAACAATGTGGTCATTGATCCCTGTCACCAATGCAGGGTATGTAGAAAACCTCCCAGAGGTATAACCCCCTAGTGGTAATCCTTGTTTAACCCCCTTCGACGATAAGTTGTTGTACCCCATTCAGCGGTATTCCATTACCAATCCCAATCTATGGTAATCTGTTATAGCCTGAAATCGATGATATGTCATTATAGTCCTCTTCGTTGGGAGCCACACCTCTGGTCTTCCACTCAAGTGTCAGACATACCTGGGGTGTTAACCATGTGTAATCCCCAACGTGATTTTTGGATGTTGTCCTCTATGCACACCATGATTCCATGCCCCATCCTGAACTACACGGACTTTCATTACCTATAATGGGGATATTTAGGAATACTACCGGAGGTTCATGACAATCATTCATGATCCATCGTGGTCTCTCCCTCGAGACTATATGATTTGGTATGGTCATGACCGAATCAGAAGTTCAACTTCCTCTAGGTCCCATGCATACGAGTCGTCTCCTTAGGTGTCCCATTATCTCACTAAACTATGTGGACTTTTATTCCTTCCCACAGAGATATGTAGAAAGTATTTTTCAGGCTCTATTTTAATAACATCGCCGCTCTTACGGTGTTTCCATATCCTTCTCCATCCACTCTCAAAAACCCATTTCCATATTTACTCTTATCCAAGCCGCCACATCCTGATGAGATTGTGTCACCCACTCTCTCGATTCTCCTCTCAGTAATCGGGTAACTAACCATAGGTTAGTCCCAGCATTAGTGATCCCTCCAGGGGGTTGCACCCATCTGATCCAATCCCATCAGTGTTTTTCTCAGTCCAATCCATCTATGGTGGATGTTAAACTCGCGGAATATCTTGTGTCAAACATGGGAAGGTGAGGAAAACCTCACAGACATTCCTATGGAATAAAATCCCCCACATTCGATGTGGGATTCATCGGGATTCCACGCCATCAAGAAGCCCTATCATAAGGGATAGAATCCCAGATGAATTATTGTCCCAGTTTCCAGACCAGCTAGTGATGTCCAATATAACCACACCACCGACCGAAGGTTATTTCCCTGGCTGGACACATTGGAATTTCGTGACATAAGTAGTGCAATTAACTGAAATCCATGAAGATATGACACATGGAAGAGTTTCAAAAACATTGTCTTAAATAAATGAGAGAGACTCGTACAAGGCACCAAGTTATGAGGAGGAATCCATGGTAGGAGGAACCAAAATCCCATTACCCATTCAATCAACGAGAAAACATCCCTGAATAAGTGACATTTGTCACCTGCCTTTGGAAAGTGGAAATACGGGGTAATTGATGGGCATCCTCTGAAACAGTCGAATATCTGCCTCGGTGAAAGCATTCAAAATAGAAATTTTGAATCTGATGTGATATTCTTCTGCTTAATGTGGAGATTAGTTGAATTTGAGAAATATGTTTATTTGCGTGTCACCAGATAGTTGAATCCAGTACCGGGTCTCGCCATGAAAATAATGGTCCTGGCGTGAAACTCCCTATAATTTGGGGCAGTTGAATATTGGAAATATCATTCGATGATGTTATCAGCATGGGTCCTTCTTACTAACCATGAAATATGGAATGTATCTGGGGTAAAAGGCATCACATTAATTCTTTCATCACAAATGGTTAAATATCTCTCCTTTCTAGGAAAAAAGCGATCATCACAAGAAACTAATTACCACCCACCCACCAACGCATGAGAAAGGGAAATTTCAATGAGGAAATACCACGAGGCTTTATCCCATACTAGATAGACTCCATGTCCATGGCTGCTGGGCACCCATGCCATATCTCTCGTTCTGAAATCATCCAAAGGGTAAAAAATGACCTCATTCAACGATATGAGCTAGAGGGAATCATCCCAACCTAGGATATGGATGGTCAAGGCATAGAGGATTCCAAGCATCATCGCCCCCCCCAAGGGCCATGCAGAGAGCCTCTACTCCCCACTCCAATGCACAACAATTTCAGGAGCCTCTCCCCAAAATGCTTCGACAACTCCCTTCCCTACGCCGATGAGGTGATGGATGACTGGGAAATCTCAATTGAGATCCCATTATAGGGGCTCCCAATAAGGGCTCCCACTAGGTCGTGTCAATGCCTCCATCCATCCTCACAGGTACGAGAGCTGGTATTCTATTCACCTATACCACTAACCCAAGTCCGGTTAACCCGACACCAACGTCTGGCACATGCTAAGCAGGATGCCCGTCGAGGGGTGTCAACATCAACGAGTATCAGGGCCCATAACACTACTAACCTGTATCATCAGTCCTATGTCTATGTTCAGTAGGGGAACTCATATTCTCGGCCTAGATCAAGGCCCGAACAGCCCCACGGGAAGGCCATGTCGACTCTCTAGGTCACTAACACATGTTTCACTAGTCACGGCCGACCCGAAAATGTGACACTTAGTATAGAGGACCTCCCTATACCATCACCAATGAGAGAAAAAGTCCTTCCCACTCCCAAGATCAGCGTGTAAATCCTCCCTATGCTAGATTAAATTCATATAATGGTCTCCCTCGCTGTAGTGATGCTCAGTACAGAAGCCTCCTTCTCACACACGGCCTTAGGTATGGTGATGTTACTCCTATCACAGGTCTCCAGTGTGAATATTTTACACATCTGGTCAACCATCAGCATGGATGTCTTCCCCATGTCTCCTATAGTAGCCTAAAACAGAACTCATTTTCCTGGAAACCAAAGAAGCGTAGGTTTTCCTCGCTTCAAAAACACCCTTCACAAAGGTTCTAATCATATTATTCTCAACCAGCAAGCAAGGAAGTCCTACCTATGCTCTCACCAGCTCCAGCAGAGGTCATACCCGCTCCAAAACGTCCCATGGAGGTTACCTCCATGTGTCACCCAGTGGAAACACAAATTCTCCCCTATTCCATTTGACATATGTACATGTTCTCCTAGCACCAAAGATCACCCTTGAAGAATTCATCTCTACCCCAATGCCAGTTCGGCCGAAGGACCTCCCCAATAAAAAAAATCTACCCTATCTTGAAGTACCATACAGGGTAAGATGGCGGGTCACCGAAACTATAAAAAGAATATTAAGAAGATTTTGACTGAGATTAAACATGTCTGCTTCTCAGATTCTGAGGTGGAATGTAATTCAAAAATGGAACCCTCACCTAGAACATTTGTGTCGGGAGCTGGGGTAAAGATGAGGCATATCCACCTCATACTTAAGGAATAAAATGACCATTGGATCCCTGCCTTCCTTTGAAGATACTTCCATGAGGTGGAATATTTGGCATCACCCTAGGGTCTGTTTTTGCAATCACCACCATCATCTGTAGGAGCACTCTCTACCAAAACCAGAGATCACAGAGAGTTATTCTGGGGACCGATGGAGGATGATAAACAGATTGATCCAATGCTCATTTCCATAGGACCCATTCTACAAACTGTGGTAGTCATCCCTTCCTATTGTGATGTGGTGGCTAAGTCACTAAAATATTCATAGGATAGCCTGATATACAGAGGATTGTTAGCCTACTTATTCTCCACCAAAAATCCTACTGTCTTAGTAGTACGCTTCTATAAAGCTACCGGTTCCATATCATCATCCAGTCGATGAGTGGGGAAACCACGAGAAAGACAAAGAATGTGATTCAAGGAGATTTTGGGACATTCTTACAGCAAACCATTTCCGAGAGATGTTTTGGCGGGCCACAACACCGAATTTCCGTGCACTGGAAATGCTCAGCTAGGATGAAGTTGGATTATTTTTCTAGACCCTCTGAGAAACGTACATTTGTCTTCATCATTAGCATGTGGATTAACCCAAGATTAGAGCACACTTAAAATACAATAGTCAATAGATCTTTTTGGTTGATTTGACCACACTCCCAGTGGCCCAACGCCCTGAGTCGCCATGCCTCCATAGGACTATCCAAAAATGATTTTTCCAGAGCATTAAGGAGATCCTCATGATTGTCAAATTGGATTCCTTCCACATGTAGATCCATGGTTGGAGGAATTATGCTACCCTCCGAATTATTTCGATATGCGCCAGCCTATGCTGCAAGGAGATATAGAGGATATGGCTCCAGGAAGAGACGTGGTTAACATAATCGACCTACTAGGGGGAGTGAATGAGCTAGTGCTTCATGGAGAATACCTACCCCCCCCCCCCCCCCGAGGGAGTCTCACATATATTGGATCCTTTGGGAAGTATTAATCAGTAGTAAAGGAATTTACTAGGTCTTCCTCTACCGACTGAGTCATTAATTATTTTTTGGAATCCTAGTAAGCGTAAAGAGGACCTTGGGGACGTTAAACCTTCATAAACATATGGATCAGTGAATAAGGAGGAAGATCCTGAAAATATGTGTTCTGTCATCAACTCACAAAGCATAAGAAGATGGTCGATTAATACTTTTCGGAACGAACCGTGGGGAAATAGCCAGAATACAGTGATCCTCGGCCGGGGCAGGAGGGGCATGCACAACTTTAATTCAGTGAATTGCCTCTAGGTGACCCTGACCATCCTACCCATACTGACAAGATAGAGGCCAAGACTTATGGATAGAGGGATCAATATGTGTCACTAAATCCACCCAAATGGTGTGATAATTCCTAGGACCCAGCTCAGGTTCCCCCAGCCGCACTACAGGACATCCCACCAGCCATTCCATGAGCCATCGAGCCAGCTTATTATATTCAAGAATGTTCCAACGTACTAGTGGTCAAGGATCCTCCCCAAGACAATACTCCCAGCTTAGATGATCTGATAGATATACTCATTTTCTACCTTGAGTCATTGCAGACTCAACAGGTTGAAGTCCCGCCTAATGATAATCTGTATCCAACATGGGAGGATAATATGCTAGCACCCCCATGTTTAAAAAATACAACCATTTCCCCATTAATGGGACGGGTGATCCACTGTAGCATCTGGACCACTTCATATAAAGGTGAGGACCCATGCTGGGAACTCTGACACAGCAGGAGGCCACCAAACTCCGATTCATTGTAACGAATATTGGATAAACCTACATTTTTCTGGTATTTCCAGCTACCCATCAGGCTAGTTGTCGGTCGGGAAGATCTATGTATTAATTTCATTTACTAGTTCAGCTTTACCCCTCAAAAAACAAGTATTTTAGAACTCTTCAAATGCATGTAGAATCCCGATGGATACATAACAGACATTGTCACCCAGTGGAAAGGCCTCACCTACTCCTTGGATATGCCACTGACATTGGAACAATTGCTGACAATGTGTGATGGGAATGTCAAGTCAGAATTGGACCCCTCTCAAAATACTCATAATTACCCTAGGGGATTCCGAGACTTCTCTGATAAGGCCAAACACCTCGAATAATCCTTACAGTAGGCTATGTAGGGACATCTATTGCCTCACGTGATTCCTGTATGAAGATCCTCTAATGCCGAACCCGCCAGGGTGGACCACATAGAGGCCCCCAAGAAATTGTAGTTATTACTACTGGACCCACCTCCATGGCCTCATAGAGGCTCTCCACCTAATGCGCAACCTCTGGATCAGCAGCACCCACCTCAGGGTTGGAAGGCACCCCCACATAACGCACCACCACCACCAAGGCGAGATAACTAGGATACACCTCCTAAATAGGATCCTTTATCCCCTCGTTTTGGTCAGGATACCAAAGACCCTTCCCAGACAAATAAAACTAGACCTACCCACTCAAAGAGGCATAAGTCCTTGGTTATTTTAGAAGTTCCTTGGAACTGGGACATCTATGTTTTCTTGAATGTCTGAGGCTAGAAGAGGTGGATCTCACTGATCGCCCCCACTACTTCCCCTATCACCAGATCCTAGTTCACACCATTAAATAGTGTAAATTGTTTATATACTTCCTTAAATACTATGTTGATAATAACATTGCAAGGTTTGTCTCATCTCCTGCATAAGTGGCATGTGTCTTTGTGAAGCCAGACTACAGTAGTGACAACGGTAGTAGAACCCAAGGTGAGTGGCACCTGGTTTCTAACCGTGTATCCTAGAAGTATGATGATTATATACCGGAGCCTTCAGAATATTCCATGTCTTCCGCAACCACTACTTATGTTTCCACAAATCAACCATCCTATTCCCAGAAGATCAGTGTTCATTGACATAATTGAACATAAATTCCCCCTCAAATTACATCTTCATCTTATAATCCTGGAAACATCATTTCCCCCAGAGATGGAAATTACCCCCAGATTCAATCCATTAGTAGTGTATTTTTCATGTAATAGTGAAGGATACACCTCGGTTAACACTATAGAGCTGGTAAACCCATACATGCTTTCTAATGGTGGGGAGTTCCAGGCAGATCCTCCCAATATTCCTTGTTATATCCATCATCAATGTAGTTATAGAAATATGGGTCATCAAAGTGCCTCATTCATTACTTCTAGCCTAGATATGCATGCCATCGAAACCAGAGTGAAGACCCAGTGCAGAGCTCAGCACGTGCTTCCTTCTCATCTTGTAAAATCAGGCCTGCTTTCACCACCGCTTGTATTGCTTGATAAGGAAGAGCCACCCCGACCACACTGTGATCTGTCAAGATCTATTATGGACTAGTCTCAATCATCCAAACCTCATCCAGTAGTCACTCCACATTATTCGACTAGTTTGTAGTGGAATGTTCCTAGCACCAGTCAGCTTCCGGTTCTTCCAGAAGGGCCAATCCTCCCCCCTACCACAAAATGAATTCTTGTAAGAAGAAGATTACACTTAGCACAAAATTGTGATATCTTAAATAATATTTCCAACATTCTTTCATGCCAATATATCATTAAGGATCATCACATGTCAGTGGATATGAGTGAAGCCCTTGCCGAGAATTTATGAATTCCCCTCTAGTTTAAGATGGAGGTACCTACAGTGGAAGCCTTCCATGCTGAGGAAGTCAAGCATGATGAATGCCATGCCATTATCTCATTCTCTGAAGAAGATTAAGGCTCTCCCATAAATGGTCACATCATACCATTATACAACATTGGCCACTTTAGTGGCATGGAGGTTTGTTGATGTCTTGTCGACATAGGCTCTGGGATCAATCTGATATCGACCCTAACACATAAAAAAATTGGGCTATCTGAGGATGATATGAGTCCCTATGACATAAAAATCCATGGTTATGATAGGATGGAATAGAAATTGGTCAGAAATATTTTCCTAAAGCCCCAGTTTGGTGGTTTGGTATCCAGCACTGAGTTCATGGATTCTCACAAGACACTGCAAACAACGCATTGTTGGGTTGGCCATGGATTCACCTACTTGCAGCAGTCCTACATCGTATCACCAGTTACTTAAGTACTCCATTAATGGTAGAGTGGGAACACTCCAAGGGTACTCCTATCCCTTTGCCTCTTTTGTAGACCACTAGCTTGATGAAAAATATTACCACAGAAAGGACCAAAAAATTCAGTATAACGAGGCTGAACAAGCTACCACTGCGACCAACATGTGGAAAGATCTAGATGATGGATACATCTTTCCAATCCACTGATAGGAGGATACGACTTCGAATATGGTACAATTATTCACTTGTTTTTGTAATAAGTGGGAATCACATTCACAATCTAAACAATGCTGGAATATTAGCTCGTATTCCTACAAAAACCAGGCTCGGGTGATTCTAGAGCCCCCTATTCGCATAAGATATCGAGATGTCTTCCCGATGGAAACAACAATATGCCATACTTATTTGTTTCACTGGGCAGGGATAAACCGGATCATGAAAATGTGTCACAATTTCTTTGATATCATCAAGCATGGACTCTTGGGCCGAAGACCAGATGGTATCAGATCGACAGCTTTCATTATGATGGTTCTGGCACCACAAGAGTCCCTCAATGTAGTGTCCACTGCCGCTCAGGAAGTTACCAATCTCCCAATAGGATATTTTGAGTCATAGGAGGAATTTTCTACTATGGATCCCTCCCCCATATGTGATCAAAATTATTTAGATGATTCTCCCCAGCATCTAAAGAGGGCATATCCAAAACGGTTGACGAATTGGTACTAGTTAACCTCATTAGTGAGAAAGATCTAAAACCAAAAATGATCAGTGTTGTTATTCCTGTCAAAGAGAATCATAAGTACATGGGATTTCTCAAACAACACCATTTTGTATTTTCATGGAGTTATGATGAGATTCTAGGACTATATCCTTAGGTATCTTTCCACTATCTTGGTCTCCCAAAAAATCAGCACGTGTTTAGGTAGAATCCCAAGAATGTGATCACTTTTTGAGGTACCATGTTCAAAGATGAAGTGGATAAGATCATCATAGAAAATTTTGTTAAGGAGGTTCAGTGCCCCATATGGTTATCTAACATAGTGACTGTCATGAAGAAGAATGGACATATCAGAGTCTGCATAGACATCCAGGATCTCAACTATCACTGTCCAAAAGATTATTTTACCCTTCCCATGACAGATATGTTGAACAATACCATAGCTTGGTTCTAGTTCATTCTTTCATGGATGGGTATTTAGGGTATAATCATATCTGAATGGACCCCAAGGATGAAGAGTCTATGGTCTTCAGGGAACCACAAGGTGCTTTCTATTACCAGTTAATGCCCTTCAGTCTAAAGAATGTCGGTTCCACCTATTAGTACGCTATGCATCACATATTTAAGCTAATCCCCATGATGTTGGTGGAATGTTACATAGACGAGCTGGTGGTGAAATCTTGTCAATGTTGGGACCATATCAATGTCCTTGAGAAATTGTTTGGCTTCCTCTTTTCCCGCCACCTGAAGATTAATCCATAGAAGTGTTCCTTTGGGGTTAACTCAAGAAAGTTTCTCGCCATTGTATTCAGATTCCAAGGAATCAAGATCAACCTGGGGAAGATAACTTCCATCATTCATATATCTCCCCCAAGAAACATTTAGAAGCTTTAAGTCTTTCAAGGACACATTTCCTACATATGCTGATTCATCGTGAATTTGGATGGAAAGTGTAACACCTTTTCTCGATTCATGTAGAAAGGCACTGTCTTTCAGGGGAATGAAGAATGTCAGACTACTTTATAGTAAATCAAATAGTATCTACTCCAACTTCCGGTCCTAATGCCACCTATCTTCAGAAATCCACTTGTCCTTTATGTGATTGCTCTTGAATGATATGTCATCTCCCTTCTCACGTAGAAGAAAAATGAAGGAATATATAATAGTCTTTAATATCTCAGATACATGATCCTCAATACATAGACCATATACTCCTCTACCGAAAGGAGTTCCCTTGTGCTAGTATGAACAGTACAAAAATTGTGACATTACCTGTAGCACCATGAGTTACAACTAGTGTCATGGGTGGATCCAATGAAGTACATCCTAAATCGCCCAATGTTGATAGACCATCTAACTTGGTTGTTAGTGATCCTATAGCATTTCAATACCAGGTTCATCCCTCAGAAAGATATTAAGGGGAAAGCATTGGAAGATTTCCTTGCTGCACATCCATCTCCCACAGACCAGTATTTGGACCTTGATTTTCTTGATGTGTAAATCCACTAGGTAGATCAAGACATTCTATTATGAAAAAATACATTCTGATGGTGCTTCCTAAGCCCTACGGGAAGAAGTCACAATGACCATGGTCTCAACAGAGTAGGCCTGGGTATCATCTTCATTGCCCCAGTACATGCCATTCTGTTATATTCATTCCTGTAGTTAGAAGGATGCAGCAATAAAAAGGTGGAGTATTAGGCTCTCATTACTAGCCTTCAGTTAGCCCTCGAGGTTTTCATTCCCCAATTTCATGTGAAAGGGTACTCTCAACTAGTCATCATGAAGATCAAAAGTGACTATGTAATTAGAATTCCAGAGCTCGTACCACTATTGGAACGTACCCTCCAGCTGATGGAAAAGTTCCCATCTCAACTAGAGGTTACTCGTATTCCTCAATCAAAGAATAGTCGAGGTAACTCCTTATCCTGCATAGTTGCATCAGTTGTAGAGAATGAATAGAAAGATTTGATTATCCATATGGCGCACCAGAGATTCATCACCTCCATCACTCCATATGACAACGATAGCACGTAGTTAAGACACCTTACCGCCAGAGCCTCCACATTAGGAACCACAAGTCCCCTATATTCAGTGTTGGAAGTAAATCCCAACTGGAGGACCCCCTTTATTAAGTAGCTCTATACTGAAAATCCCTTAGCAGATCAAGCAAAACGCGAGAGAATCTGACACCACACATTGTAGTTTACTCTCCAGAGCATTCCTGGTCTTGAGAGGAACCTCTACAATTGTGGATTTAATGGGGCTATCCTTAATTTCATTAAAGGAGTTTTGATTTCTCAAGTGATGTAGGAGGTTCATGATGGTTCTTGTGAATCACATCAGAAAAAGAGGAAATTATCTCACCATATCCTGAGGATAGGGTATTTTTGGCCCTCCATGATCCACGACTGCATCTATTTTCCCAAGAGATGTCCAGACTAAAAAATTCATTCCATTTTTGGGCATCGTTCGTTGGATCCTATACAAACACAAAGCACTATTGTCCATTTACAATCTATGGAATCGATATAATCGGACCATATCAACCGAAA
Organism: Viscum album; assembly: GCA_963277665.1. NCBI lineage: Eukaryota > Viridiplantae > Streptophyta > Magnoliopsida > Santalales > Viscaceae > Viscum > Viscum album. Next base: position 679,682,585 of record OY728165.1, read on the forward strand.
ACAGCTCACTAGTGCAAGTTCATCCCGACCTCTGTAGATATCATTTCTATGTGGGACGAAGTGGTTCCTCTCCAAAAGATCAAGGCATGTTCTATCATTGAATTTGTGATATCCTACATCATCTACCATTTTGGAGTCCCAAATTCTATTCTTACCAATAATGGCATCAGCTTCTGAGCAGCCGAGTTGAGGAAATTGTATTCCAAGTTCAATATATGTTCTAACCATACCTCCTAATATCACATGAAAAAATGAGAAGATCAAGGAATTCCACAAAACCCACTCTGAAATTTTTTAGAAAATGGTTGGTTAGAACAAGAATAGTTGTCCAGACAATCTCCCTAACACCCTTTGGGAATATCTGATGATGACTCTCAATTGCACACAGGTGACCTCACACTCAATGGTGTTTGGAATCGAGGTCATCCTTCCCATCATGATCTAGGTGCCTTAAATATGCACAAATTTCTATGATTAGTAAGCCCATGATAATGTAGTTTAATTCCATCATGCTGAATTGGAAGCTCACGAAGGGAACAAGTTTCGTTCCCTACACAATCTGGAAAGGAATTCGAACAAGATAGTTTGGGATTTCAATAAGAAGGTTCAACTCTACTCTTTATTCCAAGGTAACCTACTGTTGGCCCTAAGAACTCCAATGAAAACTGGTAGAAAGCCTACCATTATAAAACCCAAATGGTAAGGACCATAATTCATTCATATGGTTTACCCCAATAGCATGTACTCACTAGTCCCCATTGATAGAGAGCATATCACTCCTCCCACCAATGCAAAATTCCACAAGAAATTCTTTGCCTAAGTGGGCTATGTTCCTAAATTACCTTAAACTGTTTGGTCCTACACGACCTTAAATTGTTTAGTCTCATATGACCTTAAACTATTTGGTCCTACAAGACCGTAAAATGATGGTTCCTATATGACATTAATATTTTTGGTCCTACAAGACCTTAAAGCCTTTGGTCCTACATGACCTTAAACTATTTTTTCCTACAAGAACATAAACACTTTTTTCCTACATGACCTTAAACTGTTTGGTCCTACATGACCATAAATTTTATCATCCTAAAAGACATTAAACTACATCTTTAGAACTATGTATGACTTGATTCGTAGCCTAATGGGATATGTAGGAATGCTCGGATGCCTCATCTTCACTCCAGCCCCCCATAATCATCAATGTGATAACCCCCAGGTATAGTTCCCTTAGAAGATCCCGCATCATGTAGTGTGGGATTATTTGGTCCCCAGTCACGTCATGATTACGATGATCACACCATGTTCCCTTCATTGTTCTTATATCAGCCCATGTCCTTCCGCATGACGCTAAACTACATGTACCTTTACAAAACTATGTGTGGCTTGATTCCCATCCTTATGGGATATATAGGACATCCTGAACATCTAGTCATTGGGTCCAGGCTAGTTTCATAGAAACATCCTCATATTTCTAGCCCCCAGACCTGAATTTCCTTGGAGGAGGTGCATGGTATGGTATGGGCTCCATGTCCCCAGTCACATCGGATTTGTAATACCCACACAACATACCTCTCCCTCCTGAGATCTCCCCCACCCCACATTATTCACTCATCTCTTCGATTCAGATGCTCTAGAATTGGGTCCCTCGACCCTTGATGGTAGTTCCCCAATGTTTCCCTAGAGCACCCTTGTTCAGGACCTAGTGTGTCAGATTCTACCTAGAAATTCTCTCGCCCATTTTTCAGGCTTTTAATTCCCCTTCATTTAGGATTTCGTCATATTTCATATCCAAAAGGACCCCCAAATGGAATGGATGATCAGCCAAAGGTAAATCCAGCCATTTCCAGCAGACGTCCTCAAGGATTTCGACCAACGAATTGATACAAGTCCCGCATGTGAATATGGTCAGAGGTCAATGCTCATTTGTCGTTCCCATTTCATGTCACATGATATGGACACTATGTTTTGAACACAATAAATAGTTATACATCATCGTCACGCTAACCCCATCATGCCATAAATGTCAATTTCAAGATTCACATCATTTTTCACTCCATCACGTACAAGTGGAATTTTGGCACTCATGGTACTTTCCCTCAGTGCACACTTCCACGTTAGGAGGACATAGCCAAAGTATGGCGTCATTCGGGGCTCCGCACCGATTTCACCCATTCATGCATTCTAGGAATTTCAATTAGATTCTCCAGCCTAGTTTCCCTCATTTAGCGTAGATCATGTGGGTGTAGGGATCATATCAGGGTTTTCACTCTCTTGGAAGAGTTCAGATTCTCTATAGTCCACGCTCTAAGACCTTAAACTATGATATCCTTCTACGTCCATTTTGTATGGCGTGAGAACCATAACTCTTAGAACTATGTAATGATTTATTCCCATGATCAACAAATATGTACGAACTCCCAGACATCTCATCTTGAGGTCTAGCTCTAGTTTCTCTAATTACCTCTTCTATTTGGCCTCGTGGCCCTATCAATCATGGAATTCCAGGGTGTGGTGTAGGACTTAGGACCTCATTCACGTCGGGATTGCAATAGATGCCCACGTTCATCCCTTATAAGAGCTTGTCTCTCATGCCCCTCATCACGAAAGATGTTAAACTATACCCTCAGAACTATGTATGGCTCGATTCCCATCCTCATGGGATGTGTGGGAACATCTAGATGTTTTGTCCATAAGTACTGCCCCATATTTTATGGCTTTTTTGGTCTATCATCCTGAGATTTCTTTCTCAAAATTACGGGGTGGTGTAGTGTGAACCTTGTCCCGAGTCACGTCGGGTATGCTATTTAACACCATGTGAATCCCCCCATCAAATGGGTTGGAAATATCACATGACCCTAAAATGTGACATTATCGTCTCGCCTGCATGATAAAAAAAGGAACCACCTTTTGATGGCCTAAGTCGATGGGACATCATGTTTGGTATCGGTCACCCACCATACCATTTTTCATGACCTACGTATGTCTTGATTCTTGTAGAGAAGCCTGGAATTTCCATCCTAAGGTTATCACTTCCAAAAAATGCACACACATCTATCCATAAGGACAAAAAAGATCTATCAAATGATGGTTATTTTGGTTTGTGGGTGAGACCCGCATGACCTTATTATCCCTGGCACTTGTACCTTACCATGAAATATCTAGAACTATGTATGGCTTGATTACTTTTATCATGGATTATGTAGGGACGCCCAAGCATATTGCCTCAGGACCAACCTAACTTTTATTTTTTGTCCCTCAACCTAAAACCTCTCCAAGGAACTCACTATGATATGGACTCCGTGTCTACATTAACATCAGATTTTATAATTATTGCACCATGTTTCTCCCTCATTTCTTACCATCACTGGTCTGAGCTATAAGACCTTAAACTACGATTTTCAGTCCGGGCACTATAACCTCAAACTAAGATCTCTCTATGTCCTATCAGTAAGGTGTAAAGACAACACCCTCATTAAATCATTTGGATTGATTCCAATCCACATGGGATACATAGTAACACATTTATATTCATTAATTGGGTTCATCCCAAAGAATTATAAAATTCCCCCTATTTTCAATCCCCTTGGCACATCCTATTTTGGGATCATCTGATATGGGTTATTCATGTCCTCATTCATGTCATGATATGTACCTCACTGCACATTCCCATTCTGGGTAACCATGTAACTGTAACTCTACCTTGATCTAGTTCAAGATGCTTCATAATAATTACGGGATGTGCCAGTTCCCTCACTAGAGATTATTCCTTCTTCCAGCATTGGTTTCTGACCACACCGCACTTGATGAACAATGTTTGGATTGATTCTTGTTAGACTGGGATATGTTTCGATGTCTAAACCTTTCACCTTGGTCCCAGCCTTAGGGTCATTAATCCTTCTGGCCCCTTGGCCCCAACCTCAGTCCATGTAGTATGACCTTAAAACAATGTTCAAATTCAAGGTCATATGACATTAAACTATTCCATTTAGCATGAACATCTATATGATTTTCTCTAGATTCTCACCTGAGTGGTCTTATCTAAAAGTATGTATAATACCTGATCAGACCGATGCACTGACCTAATGTGTTTTCACCATGGTGTCATAATTTCAAGAATATTAGAATCCATTCGACGGACCAGTTACTCCACCCTCCATGCTTTGTGTGCCCTTTAGTTGGATCCTCATCATATTTCATGTCTATAAGAACCCCCTAATGGTATTTATGATCATCCTATGGCTCGTCTACTATTATGGGAAAAAATTCTATAGGACTAATGGATATCATTTTGAGTCAGGCCTCATGTTTCGAACATGGTCAATGTTAGGCCCACATTTTTTATCTCCACTTCAGTCTAACGTAATAGGGTGACTGGTTTTTGAACATAGTCAAAAGTTATTTTTCGTTGTCACTCCACCCCCATAGTGTTCCAAATTTTATTCATCATGATTATCACTTTCCACTCCCCTATGTTTTGATTGATTCTAACACCCCTAGTGTTACCCCTCTCGTGCAGTAGAGCACATCGAGGAAATGATAATTTTACTATTCTAAGATCATCATTCTTCAGTCAGGCATTCCCCTTTCTTCTTGTAAGCCCATATGGGTCATTTATACCTTGTATGTGAAGAATTTGTTTAGAACATCCACATTCAAACGATTTGATAATTCTACCATCACTTGTTTCTCACATCGGGCATTACGCACGTGAGCATAGGGAAAAATTGTTAATTATTTTTCAATTACGTTCAGAACGCACTGAATAGTACAAGAAAGTGAATAATCCATTCATGCACACAGTTCGGAATCATAAGTAGAAAAGAAGGATAAGTATATTGGTTTGGCCAAAATATGTCCCTTAAGGATCAGCGTTTTGGTTGGATTGCTCCAGTGTCTCCACCTTATGGATCATGGCCTCCAACATTGTTTCCCACCCCTTTGAGATCCTTCTATTCATCACTATCCCTAGAGAATAATTCATTGGCCCAAGTCCGTGCTCACTCTTGTTCAGTTTGGAGCTCAATCATTTGGCGGAACTCTTAAAATATCTTCTCCTGGGCATCTTCTAACTAGGACTCCAATTTCATAATGATCTTGGTGTGGTTTTCAATGAATGTCTCCTTTTATTTCTATTGCTCTTCAAGGTATCAAACTTTTTTATATCCCTATAAGAATTCGTGGGTATTCTCTGACTTCTTATGGCATCGTGCATTGTCAAAATGTTGGCTAATCTACCGTTTCTTCTCATCTATGTAATCAAAGGTCATTACATGAAGAAGGTGAGAATCTACCCCTCCAGTGCAGTGAAATCGTAGCCCGGTGCAGAGTGATCCCATCTGGTTTAGCCAGTCTTCCTGTGCTGATTGAGGAAGATATGTATACACTTACACCCCTTGAACCGTGTCATACGGCTCTAATCTGCTGCTTCAGAATAATAATCATATATATATTTAGGGTTTTCATGCTAATAGTTGGGAAAATCAGCCAAAAGATTAGTGGCAGGGTCCTCTTCTTTAATTTTTTCCACACCGATAGATTCACCCTCTTCGTCCTAGATCTCCACACCAGCAGCATCACCACCCATTAATGTAGCCTCTAACTCCACCAGAATAGGGGTGGTGTCATCATGAAGGATTTTATCTACAGAAGCTCGTGTATCTATTTGGCATGGCTGCTAAATATGATCCCATGTCAATGTCATGTCGAGCCACCAACTGGGAAATTAGTGAAATGGGAATCGATATTTTTGTTAACTAAGATTTCTGAAAAAATATGAGAACCAATAAGGGAAAATACTTACTAGATCCAAGATCGGTGGTATCCAGGTCTTGTGTCATTATAGGAGCTGCCCCTACAAGAGATCCCTCAAAACATGAAAGATCAATCATTGGCACTGATTCATTCTGGACAGTAGGAACATATGGGAACTAATAAGCTTCCATTTTATGCCTTTATTTCGGATCCTCGCCACCTTCTCCAACCATATCCATTTACCCACCTCGTTCCATTCTGAGAATAGGTTACTAAGGATGTTCTCTTACTTCCATATTAACATCCTCATCCCCTATAGGGATGGATTCCTGGGCACCATCCTCAATGTGTTCCTAAACCAGATGAAACTAGGTCGATAATATAGGATTGTGTAAAGGGAAAGGCCAATGAAGACAATAATTAAAGTCACCTAGAGCTGCTCTTCCTATTCTACATCCGAGCCTGTAATTTATCCGCTCTCATGAGGTCTTCATTGACGATCGCGTGTTTCTGAAGGTCCTTCACCACTGGGACCTTAATCCTCTTCAACCTCTTCTTCACCTTCTTCCACTTCTTCTTCATCTCCTCCCTCCTCTACATCTTCCTCCTCTTCCTACCCTACATCTTCATGCATAGATGAAAGCCTTTCTGGGTCATGTTTCAGGAAGAGCATCACCTTCACTGGGATATGTGGCTTTTTGTACCTCCCCCGTTGTAATGTGTACATATCCATGGTCATCAGATATGCATTCCAATGATGAATGATCACCCTATCTTCCACCTGGATTCACCCTTTGTCTAGAAACACAATCCTAGTATGCACCGATATCCGCCATAGCTCTTCGGTTGACATGGATTGTAACAACATTATATAGGCGGGCTATAGGGAGAGAAAGACAACGTCGAAAGCTAGATTCAGTAGGTGTATGAGCTGCTTCCCGGAGAGTTACCTAGATATTCCATGGGGACACCCGTAGTTCCAACCCTCCTCAGAAGGCAGATGCATGATCTCAACTCGTGGTGCCCCTTTCGATGAAGTTCCAGCCTGCGACATGTCAGCCACCTTTCACATTCATCACATTTCCTCCCCTATAGCACTCCATATACCTCCCCATTTTTTAGGTTCAACACTATCTGCTTTGAGTTTTCGGATGTGTTTCCATATAATCGCCTAGGGATATGTCTTTGTCCTGTCTTCAGCATACTCTGTTGACATGACAACACTGACATTGGTGGGGTGAGTGATTACTTCATTGAGGCCTGTAGTTGTGAACATTTGCAACATTTTGAGAAGAATGATGGGATTTCGTAATTCCTTCCCTCTTTATAAACATTCTTTGGAATCTACTGCATGAAACCAAAATTCCAGGAGAACCTAGTCTGACCGTACAGTTCACAAAAGATTTTTTCTTTGATATGGGATACAAGAACATTGACCCTGATGCTTTGCAGAGACTTCCTATGCTTTAATGGGCACCAACCGTCAACTATCATCAGAACAACTAGTTTCTGGATTGGGTGAAAGTTGAAATGGGTGTGGTTGCAGACATTGAGCTTGATCCCTTCTTCTCTGAGAATCAGCGGGTGGATTCCATCAATTTTCTAGATGGATGGACGGATACCTTCACCTGGAGGGAGAATGACATTCAGGAAGTCATACCCACTATAGTTGGTTGTGAACCAACCATGAAGGATCGAAAATGATCCACATATCCACTTGGGCCTACTTCCCCTCAAGATACGCCCTAGAATTCTGTATAACCTGTCCAGTACAGGTAACCCGAGGATAACCTTATTTTTCACGGCCATTATTCGAGCCATCACTAGAATCCTTGGGCGCACCCCTCTTTTCGTATCCATCACTAGAAACTGCCACCCTCTCAAGAATTCAACAAGGAACCCGACATATCATACATTTGGGTCCCAAAAATCATTTATACCGATTCCCCTTGATCGATACTCTATAGCCTCTAGGATCATATAATAAGATCCCACCATTCAATTCTGAGATGTATTTGGGAATTGCTTCCATCAGCCTAGAGACTTTATAGCCTTGTCCTGCATCAGGAAAATACTGAACCATCCAGGATAAGGTATTTCCTTCAAAAAATATTTTAATTTTATCTCCTCTTTAGCTATCTCAAGTAGATTCCACGTTAGGATGGGGGTGCACATTCCGTCCCCCAAGACGTTCTCTGTCAAGAGGATCTCATAATATTGGTACCCCTCCAACGAGATTCCCCCAATACAATGAATGTTCTACAAAATGATACCCACCTCCCAATGGTGGAGGTTTAAGGTGTTGTTATTAGGAGACCAATGACTAAAAAATTAATGTACGAGGTCTTAATGGCGATAGAAATGAAATTGGGATGTGCAATGTACTTCGATGAGCCCGATAGACCACAACTCTTGTCCAATCTCCTCGCACATTTGGCATACCCAGAACACCCATGACTATTTTCATGTAAAGTTACATCTGGACCTGAAATCCCACTCCTAACAAACCTTCCCCTCATTGGAAATACTACTTCAAAAGGTGCTTGAGTAAAGAGATAGAGATTCCTTGGGGACCCGGTCACTCAATACGACAGTCCCAGTATTTGGATTTCGGATGTCGATGGCTACGTTCTATGTTATCCTGGATGGTTTTACAGTGTTAGTAATGTTTAAATGTGGGTGACCATCCTCATGGGTCACCCATGACCATGATGTATCAGTTTCGAATCCAAGAATTATCACCTCCTCCACAATAATTAATTTTTTTATCATAAGGCCATCACTTGAGATGAAATCTTTTTGAGCTTACGTATGCATTCCAAAAAGAAATTGATTATTAGACACAAACCTCCTTTCATGAAGAAAGATGGGGTTTGTGATCATTTGATTCCTCTTTATAGGTTTATTAACCTCCATCTTAGCGATGGTTTAGTAGGAATCCATTTTTGAAATATCCAAGAAATCATAAGGGTTGGGTACGAAAGAACGACGATTCTTCATGAAAAATAGTGGGGGCAGGCATGAAGGCCTCTCTGGGAGAATACAACTGGCGGAATGAACCAGTTTACATGATAAACTCATAATCGTTCGTGGAAACATATGTGTGGATGGGGAAATTTTTCGCACACGAGAGATAAATCATGTCGTATAGAAAAATCAATGTGGGGACCTGGGAGGAACAATAAATTTATAGGTGCAAACAATGTCAGGCGCACATGTAGAAGTGGATTGCGCATCTAGACACCAATTTTGTGCATTCTTAACAAACGGATCTCTACTTTTCAGCATGACCCTCAGAATCTGACCTTCAGGACCCCCTTCATCTTTGATTCTGATGAGGGCATTTGTTGACATCAAATTATGGATAGGTCCCTGAGGGGGCTCTATTGAAGAAACCAAAAGGAAATTCTGAATAAATGGACTACTCTATGGGGGTAGAGGGAGGTGAACACAATAATGAAGAGGTTCATGAAGGACCCCCTAATTGTTCATGATCATGTATGCCCAATGTGACATCAGGAGTCATCTTTCGCGGGGACCCGCCGTGCACATGCCCGGGCAATGGTGTGGAAGAATCCATTTACGCCTGTAATTTTCCTACAGTTTTCAAACCCTTGAGTACCCAATGTGACGTCAAGGGGAAAATTTCACGACCACCACTACAATAAAATATCCACAACATGGATGGGGAAGAAGAGAGTCTAACACAAAAGTTTTTCCTAGGAGCACAAACTCATGTGTGCCCAATGCGACATCAAACAGTCGTTTGTGCACATTAACTCTTGCACACCGACTCTGAGGATTTCATCTATAAAACAAATTGTACCCCTACCTTTGTGGATAGTTACATAAGAAGATGTGACGCTCTGATATGCGAAAGACACATCTTCCTCAATCATGCCAAAAACACTATAGTTTCAAGGTATTGGATTTTGCGTGACAGGTCCTCGATAGGACATACTTCGGGTGGGCCCTTTTCGGATTGATCCTCATCCATTTCCTTTTACCCTATGTCATTTGTGCACAAAATATCTCTCTTACCAGAAAATTCCTCTTCCATCAGACCTCTTTTTGGCCGCATCTTTCTTGTTTACATGAATCCATTCCATCTTGCATGTAGCCTCTCATCTTGCATGTGACCCTCTTCATTCGCTCCATGTTCCTCTTTTACCAGAAGTCACCATGTCTGATCCCCTCTTACACACAACACACTTGTGTCATTCACCTTTACCCCGTAAAACCCTCCAGGTTTGTACAAAGTGATTTAAAGGTCCCATGGGCAGTGTTTCATGTTGAGTTTCATAGCCTCAAGCATTTATGCATACGCACGCTAATGGATATTACTTCTTCATATAACCACGCTAATGTGGGACCCTCATGGATCAATCCATGAAACACACTCACAATGGAACTGCTAGTTACATTCCTTCCCCAAGGGTTAAAGCGTGTCAGTTATGTGTGTTCTAGGGGTGCAGTGTGAACCTGCCTCGTCCGAGCTGCTGGACGTTAAACTACCAAGCACCATCGTCCCCAGTACATGAAATTAAACTATGGACTCACCCTATACATCATTTGTGGTATTCCACATATAAAAAATTATTTATTCCTTCTCGTCTCCATAAGAGTGAGATCTTCTCCACATTTAATGAGACCCTTTTTTCTGGACCGACGCCAATCCATAGGGAAGGTAATGCATTTTAAGGTAATCCCCTAGCCTTTCATTCCCAAGGAATCACCCCTACTCCTCCTCTCTTTTTGGTTCCAAATACTAAGAGGTGAGAGGAGCACATGGATACTCAATACCCCATCCCCATCCCTCTGGGATTTTTCACTATCAAGCCTCCATATTATATTATGTCTCTATATCCATCTCCCCGGGATGCTAACCACATATAAGCCCTAGTTTATTCTTTGGGATGCTAACCATGTGTAATACCCACTCCAATTCCCATAGATGCATCTTTCAGGCCATGATCGCACGGTCTTTACTACCTATTGTTTCTCACACCGATCATGACTTAGGTGGACTTAGAGTAAGCATCGACCATGACATCCTATCTGGGACTCCATAGTATGTAAGAACCATACCATTCTAAACTACGTGAACATTGATCATTTCCCAGGAAATGTATGTAGGATGCCTCCTTGAGGTTCAATCCCAACACCTACTGGCCATGACCCCTTCATGTCGGTTCACCAAAGACTTCCGAACTATATATAATTTGACCCTTTCCAAGGAAAGGTACAGAGGAATTATTTATGAGGTTAAAGCCCAATACCCATCGATCTCGACCACTTCATGTTAGTCCACCCTCATCCCATAATACTTAAAACTGAAACCGTTCAAATTACATGGGATTTGATCCCTGTCTCCAAGGAAGGGTATATAGAAAGTCACCCGATCATTCAACCCCCCCTTAGAGGTAATCTGTTGTCATCCCCATTCAATAATAAGTTGTTGTAACACCATTTAGTGGTAAGACATTGTCAATCCCAATCAACAGTAGGCCATAATATCCCCGAATCAATGGTTATAAATTATAGTCCCTTTAATTGGGTCCCACATCTGAGGTCCTCCACTAGATCATCAAACCAACCTGGGCTGCTAACCACACATAAGCCCCAACATGCTTTTGGGTTGTTGTCCTTTGTGTACTACCCAATTCCATGCCCCATCAATAACTATGTGGACATTGATTCCCTGCAATGGGGATCTGTAGGAATACTCCATGAGGTACAAGACCATCATTCATGTTCCATCTTGGTATCTACCTTGAACATATGTGTTTCGAGAAGGTCATGACCCAACCATGAAGTTCCACTTCATCCAATTCCCATCCATACGACTGGTCTCTTTATGAGGCCCATTGTCTCACCGAACTACATGGACTTTTATTCCTTGCCATTGCGATACGTATGAAGTATCTTCAAGAATCAATCCCAAAATCACTATCACTCTTATGGCGGATCCATATCATTCTCTTTCCACTCTCAACAACCCAAATCCATATCAATTTTTACCAGGACGCCACATCCTGGTGAGATCATGTCACCCACTCTCTCACTACTCCTAAAAGTAATCAGTTAACTAACATCATTTTAGGAATGAATTTAGTGTTAACACCAGAGGTTACACCCATCTGATCCACTCCTATCAATGTTATGATCAGTATAATCCGTCTCTACTAGATGTTAAACTCATAGAATACCCAGTGTTAAATGTGGTAAAATAAGGAAAACCACAGAGTCATGACTATGGCATAAAATCCTATGCATTTGATGTGGGATGACTTGGGCTTTCGCAACCTCAAGATTCCATATAATAATGTGTAGAAACCCAGACATGTTATTGTCCCACCATCTAGACACACCAGTGATGTCCAACATGGCTACTCCACCAACAAAAGGTTTCTTCTTTGGATAGACCCCGTGCTATATCCTGACAAGAGCAATGTAATTTACCATAATCCATGAAGATATGGAATTCGTAAGAGTCTCATGATCAACATATTAAATCTGGGAGGGAGACCCAGACAAAATGAAATGTTCTGAGGAGGAATCCACAAATGGAGGAACCTACATCCCATCATCCAATTTCGATCAAGGAGTAAACGTCCATCAATATGTGATGGATACCTCCTGCCATTGGAATGAAGGAATGCGTGGAAACAACTTCACATCCACCGAAACATATGGATTCATGCCCAAGAGAAAGAGTCAGAAACAAAATTTAACTAAAACCGTTTAGTACATTTATCCAATTAATGAGGAATATTTTTAAAAGAGTGATGATATTTCCAATATATTTTTAATATAAATTATAACCTGAGTTTTTTATTCTTCTGTATTATAGTATGGTTCATATCCCATTAAAAATTATATGTTGATTAATGTGTATATCATGGATACCCATAGTTAATTTCATCAGTGAATAAAAATTAAAATTGCGAGGAAGAAATATATTTTTGGGGGGAGAGAATGTAACACTCTAGAAATAATAAATGATTTAAGTTATGATTGATTTCATTACATGAAACATTAAATGAATATTATCTTTGTTAGCCATTATATTATAATTTTTTATTTATAGAGTTTAGATATAAGTTATTTTATTATGAAATCAATATATAAAACATTACAAATGGTATAAAATAGTATAATTCTACCTTATGAGTCTCATTTTTTCGATCTTATATGGGAGGTAATTCAATTTATTTTTCCCCAGACTAATCCAAATTGAAAAATAAATATGTGTCAGTTTAGATGAATCATTTTTAGAGAAATTACATCTCATTGAAATCCCTAGGTGAACCATGTTATATTAATTTTCACCCATGACTAACACAACTACTTATCTTATCCTTAGTCTTATCCCAAACATTGAGAGGTATTCTAAAGAGAAAATATGACGATATAAATATGGAATTACACAAAATTATCTAAATGTCACATAAATTATTGAATATTTATCATTTATTCATTATATAAAAAAATGGTACTTATAAAACATATGTATTGAAATAATTAAATTAATATAATTGAAATACTAATAATACCATTTAAATATTTTACTAATAAATTCATTTTTATGCATTATACGTTTTTATTTTAAGAACCTATATATAATATGCTAAATGATGATAAAATATATCATTTACGTGAATAAAAGTTTAACACTAATTTAATTAGTAATTTATAGAAAACAAGAATAAGAAAAATAATTATTTAAAAAGTTATTTATCTATGAAAACAAACTTTTTTATATATCTCATGATTTATTTGAAAGGAATTTTTTTTCCAATTTTGAAATATAATTAGATTATATAGAGTCAAAAATTTAGATCCATTAAATAAAAATTACTTAATATATGTTATCTTTTATTTTTATTACAAAAATAATTACCATGGTTAAAATTTATTCAATATTAATAAGGGTAAAGGGGGTTAATTTAAAGTTTCATTGATTTTTATAAATTAACATAAAGCATAAAACTAATGGAATAAACATTTTAGGTGGGAAATTAAATATCACATATATCATAAATTTTTACTCAACAAACACCCATGTGACTACATCTTTTCCCCTCACCTAATATTAGTTTATATGAAAATGTACCAATTTTTTTCTTATAGAAGGAGATCACTTCCACCAAATTCTGGATAAACATATCCTAAAAAATCCCTAGTAAATCTATCTATTTTTACCCCATTTTATATCTCTACTATGTTTGGAAACATTATCTCCTATTAAGAATCCCAAAATCCTCTATTTTTATGAGTTCCTCTAATGATAGAATCAAGTCCTCGATGCGAGTACTATCTAATCCCTAGCCTTTTATTCTCTATATTTCTCCCCCAAACATATCATAAACATAATAATATAATGAAATACATGTAATTTATATATTAAAATATTATGATTTTAATTCGAAACCATTATATTGATGGAATTTTTTTTGTTTGTCTAATGTTCTTTCGAAGTGGAAGATAACCCAAAACAAAGAAGAATTTATCAAAAATTAAAATTATGAAAAATTAATTGCAAAATAACGAATAAAAAATTTACCATAAATGGAAGTATATTAGTATCACACATCATCTAATTTTGTTTAGGTTTCATGATTAAAATCACACGAAGTAGTAGACATATTCTTCTTTGCTCTGAGGGGGAACATTAGAAAATAGATTCATGAATATATTATGAGGACTAATGAATTCTTGAAGGGATGATAGTGCCTTTATTGTGTGATGAGATATATAAAATCAAACAATGAATTTTATTTTATAATTAAATCCTCACATTTACCATACACAAAAATTAGGATATGATCATATTCTTTTATATTTTTTTCCTCAATTATCTTAATCGAATGAGGACTATTATCCATAATATTATATATTCTTTTTCATATCATGGAACCTAGTTTATTGGTGTTAATTTATTGAAACACTAAATGAATGAGGTTTGTTAACCATAAATTGTCCCACTTTTTTTATAATTGATGAAATAATAAGAGAATGATGCATCACAACATATGCATTATAAGAACATAAAAACACATTATGGTTGCTGACAATGAAATAATACACACCACTACAGTATAAAGGTTCTTATTTCAGTTCACATCCAATAATATATCACATTCACTAAAATCATGATAGTTTTTTTTGTAAAATATCACAACTCTTTGTGAATCCATTCAAACACTTTTAAATTTGGTTTTTTATCCATCTTCATTTGGTAATAAATTGATGTTTCAAAAAATAATCATTATATAAGGGCTTACCGTTTTTCCCCTATAGGTCATAGTAGCATTGATAATAAATATAATATCTCTATTTCATTGATATATGCATGGAGTAGCAACTAGTAAAGCATCAGTGATACTCAAGATACTGATGATTCTACTATGACGTCCATTAGTCATCCACATATATCTATATGGAGAGGTGCACCAAAATATTCATCATAAGAATCACATGTACACAAATATAATTATATTTTCTATGGTATTGACTGACCACTAGACCTGGAACATGTCAATGCACTATAGGCTGACTCATATAATAATAATTCTCCAATGAATAATGGCCATGTCGATGAATATATAACATTACATTCATCTTTTTTATTAGTATACCATATGTCACATACAAAAATTAATTAAACACATCATATTTGAATCAACTAAGAAGAAAAATTAATTTCCTTGATCAAATTTAATCAAGGTCCAGATTTCATTAAATATTCTTACATGTGGATAAATTACATCGTGCTTGCATTATAACCAACAATATGGTCAACAACATACTCAATCACCCTTATATTATATAACGATAATTTATAAATTTTTATGTAGGGTTTTGATGTATTAAGGTCCTTATAGAAGGAGAATTTATAATAAGAACACTCACTTATGTATATCGATTACAATATGATATTACCAACATATAATTTAGTTATTAAATATAATAAATAATTATCTACATATTTCCTCATGAGTACATTCGTTATATCTCATATATTACTATTTATAATGAGTAAAAAATATTACAAAAGATGAAATATTCATATAATTAAACCCCATGATACTATGTAAAAATGTTTGGTTAGGGACAACTTAATGTCCTACATTGAGGGGATATTATCATTCAACCATTCATTTTAAAAAAATAGCATCATAGATAAATAAATGATAAGTGTATATTGCTGCTATTATAATAACATGATAAATTTACATCCATTACAACTAATATCCCATGTGTCTTACAACTATAGATTGTAAGTAAACCATACGTTGTTGACGTGTTAATGGTTTCATCAATGGATCTACCACATTATCCATTGTGGCAACCCAACTGATCCATATATATCACCTCTCAATAGTATCTCATTTGGTATGGTATTTAAAAATAATTGATTTTGTAATTTGGTCGGATTGTGTTTTCTAATCCTAATTAAAATCCACTTTATTGTATTAATATAGCTCAATTTCTTCCATAACACTATTAAATACTATGATTATTTATTGAAATTTTTGAACAAAACAAATTCCATTATAGAATCAAATGTATCAGTATATTATTCCACTATTGTGGAGTTTAGTATAATGGATTTTTTGGATCTTTTATAACTGAAAACTATACCATATAAAAAACCCACTTATCCATATTTATATTTCATATAATTTTTTTTCAAATTAGAAACAATCCTATATTTTACTCTTTAATTAATGTTCAAAATTTCCCCTAAATATTTAAAACACATCCTTAATCCTTTTCATGTACGTAAAAATATTCTTCATAATAGCTAGTGACTCCCATGAGGATTGGATTTTTATATACTATCTATACTCATATAATAATTGAAATTATATTAAGTATACAAAATTTAATACCTGGTAGATCCTATAGTATATTTATATATAATTTTATCCATCCATTTTAACATTTTAAATTTATCCTTAATATTCCTAACATGTATGCAATGAAACACTAGAAAAGTCCCCTTCTATTTTTACTCCATAATAAAATACACTATAATTTTATTAATATATGTGTATAACATCGTTAAAGAAACCTATTATCGATAACATTATTGATTTTTACACTGAGTATATAGATAGCTTCACCCATGTCTTTCATGGATAAACATTTACCAAGTCACATCTTCACAGAATGATGTGTTGTGAAATAATTTCCAATAAGCAGTATATTGTCTACATATAATATCACAAATATAATGAAACTTCTATTAACCCCATTATATAAATAGTAATAATTTACATTTTTATGAAACTAAAATCTTTGATTTCATCATCTAACTAGACATTAACACTCCAATAATAATTTTTACACCATAAATAGTCCATTGAGACTTGAAAAACATTTCAAACACATTTTGAACTTAAAAAACATCAATATATATCATATATAATCCTTTTAAAGAAATCCAATTAATTAAATATGTTTTAACATCCATCTAATATATATCATAATCATATTGAGCTAATATGGTCAGAAAATTTTGAATAGGGTTTATCGTCACTATTTTCTAAAATGTGTCTTCACAGTCAAAACCCTAATTTTTATAGAATTTTTTTTCTCAAAAGATTATTTAAAAGTATACATTCTACTATAAAAGTAAATTTTCTTGTGAAAATCCCATAAACTCCATTAGGCTTACCACTTCTGGTGTGTCTACAAATTTTCAAACATGGTTAGTGTATATGGATTCCATTTCATATTTTATATATTTTAACCATTTCATAGATTTCGAACTCTCAATGTATTCTTGGTAAGTGGAGGTTTCATCATATATGAATAATAATTCATCATAATTTTCTATATTAAATCTATATCTTAATAGATATTTTAAGATCAAACCAGGTTTTTACGAACTTTTTTAAC
This sequence comes from Viscum album, assembly GCA_963277665.1. NCBI lineage: Eukaryota > Viridiplantae > Streptophyta > Magnoliopsida > Santalales > Viscaceae > Viscum > Viscum album. The sequence goes on from OY728165.1 coordinate 679,700,243, forward strand.
TTGAATCCATTCTTCTTAAACAAATAATTATGGGACAAAATCATCTTCTATTTGAGGTACACTTTACTTTTACTTCTCCTAAACATCTCCATGTTAAACATTCCTCTTAATAAATTTTTTATTTATATATTCCTTTTCATGGTATATAAAAAATTGATCAACAAACACTTATTTCTCAATAGGATTATAGAAATTAAATCCCTTAGTTTCCTTGGGATAATAAAATAAAATCACTTATTAAATATATAGGTAGTATTATCATAATTCAATCATCAAATGAATTCTTCACAACCAAAAATAATCCCTAAATACATATTGGGATGTTTCTCAGTCGATATCTAATATGGTGTCTTTATGACTACTATAAATGAAATGCATATAAGTAAGAATATAGAAGTCTCTTAAGAATAACCCCAAAATTAAATAAGAAAGTATGATCGGTTCATCGTTTATAAAACCATGACTAACAAGGTAATATTACTCCGTTTTGACACACAATTCAACTCAGTTGTTTTTAAGTGGTGTGAGATTCTACGAACCTGGTCTTAATATGCATATAAATTAAATAATATTTTTTGGATAATTAATACATTACATAAATATACACCCAGAGACCATATTTGGTTAGTAAATTTTGAAACATGGAAGACTAAACATGGGTATATGAGTGAGTTGAATTATCTCCCATTAGGATCTTCATGAAAATAACCCATCATCGAAATATCATACTTGAAATATATCTTCATAACCTCGGGAAGTAAAAATTAAAACCGGTGTGATCAGATGCTCTGTATGGGTAAAAAAGGGAGATATATAAGAATAAACATGTGAATACGGGTATAATAACATGAACCTAACATTAAAAGATCATACATTTCAAATCAATGATCATAAACATGAATCATGGAATAAATATTAGTAGTTCATCAGATATAAATCACAAGGGAAACAAAATCACAAGCCATGAAATCATAACACAAGAGTATGATAAGGAATTGAGGAATACACATAAAAATGTAATATTATTCCCTACATGTCATGATGAATTTAGAAAACTTATCAAGGAAATTTTTATGGTCTAGACCTACTAGGTAGTACACACCTCCATCCCCCGTCAAAGTTCTCTTCTTATAATTGATTGGGTTTCCCCAACGTCCCATAGTGGATAGGGTTTCCCCATCTTACCTTAGTGGATTTGATTTCCCTGTATTCCCATATTGGATCAGGATTCCCCATCTTCCCATAGTGGATTTTGTTTCCCTACTTTTCCATTGTGGATTAAGCCATCCAACTTGAATCCCATCATTATATTAGGAGATATAAATCATTAACCAGTGTATGGGATGTATATATAGGTACCAACCATATTATAATTAAATCATACACACATGTTCCAAAATATCATAAAAAATTAGAATACATAACTTGAAATTTGTATCATACACGTGTAACAGTATCATAACCTATAGAATAAATATAGGTTTTATAATCATTTAATCAAATCATAACCCATGAAATTATATGTTTTTCATACATATATAACCTAAGAAAGCGAAAGGAGATTAATAAACATATAACCCTTGAAATAGAAAAGGGTTACATATACATACAACCTGTTAAAGAGAAACAAGTTTCATAAAAATTATTCCCTCAAAATATAAAACATTTAGAGGAAGAATATGAATTGATCCTTCGGATCATTTTCCAAAATGTAATTAGTAATAAGAAAATGTGTACTATAATATGGATTTTTTTGAAATATCATTTAAAAGTATTTCATGAGGGAAATATTTTTTCTTCATTGTAAAATTATTTTGAAAACATAAAACCAATTGAATAGGATTTTCATTGAACATACATTGAATAATTTTAAATAAGTCTTTAAATTATTTAGAAAACCTTTTCCGAGAAATCTTGTAAAATAAGAACAACAATATTTTGAAAACTATCTTCCATAAAACATTATAAAAAAAATGGTTGAAAACATTTGGAAAATATTTTTCATTAAAAACTTATAAAATAACAATGAAAATTTTTTGAAAACAAATTTCATTTAAAACAATTAAAACATACTTGATTTTTTAAACTAATTTCCTTCAATACTTATAAAAAATCATGAAATAATTTTGAAAATCATTTTCCTTGAAAACTTATAAAATAATATTGAAAATATTTTCAATACAATATTCCTTGAAATCAAAAACCATTTCAAAAACCCTTTTCATTTAAAATATTTTGAAAATATCTAGAAAAATATTGGCTATTGGGGAAATAATTTTCTTTGATTACATATAAAACAATATTTGAAAATCATTTAAAACATTTTTTTTCAATAAAATTCTTTTTAAAACACTTTTCCCTTTATTTTTATAAAATAAACAGAATTCCAAAACATTTGGGAGAAAAGATTCCTTAAAAAAATAACCTTGTAAACTAACATATTGAGAATCAAGGGAATTATTATCATGGTGGAAGATAATTTTATACTTCTAGGTCATTCCTTTTTCACCTTAAATGTTTTTAAATGTTCCATGATCAAAAGGAATAAATATTACTTTTAATGCCCTTTTTAAAGGTATAAAGTGGGTAAAAATTTAATTTAAACATCATCAAATAATATGAAAACATTTTTGAAAAAATTTTTGTTTGAAAACATGGTTTTTAGAAAATAAAGATTTCTGACTGAAAGGAAATATAAACTGTGATTTTCATAATAACAATTTCTTTACAATATTAAGTTAAAACTAGTTGTAAAATTTTAATAATTCATAAATATATCAAGAATATATAGATTGAAAAAAATATTATTTCTCCCGAGATATGGATAATATTATTTCAAAAATGGATTCATAATCATAATCAATATCAATAAAATATAGGATGGTTTCAACAAACTCTTACCACATGGTAACATACAATTATACTCCCAATGTAAGATAATAAAATTTAATTAATCCATAAAATTAATTATAAGAAACAAATTCATGGTATAACATGTCAAATTTAATTATATACAACTTTTAAAATAATATTGGTACATATCATGGCTCATGTCTCAAATATGGAAAATGGAGTGAATATTACTTTACTTATTTTGTAACTTTTTAAACATAAATCCCATTAAATAGAGATCATAAATTTCATTTTTAAATACCAATAAATTTAAATATAATAATCATATAATACATACATGGTTATTTAACAGACCACATATAATAAATAGGTTGTGAACATGGCATGTGTCTCGTGAAAAATGAAAGTGTGATGAGAAAATCCACACCTTAAGTATTTAATCTCATTGTACTCATTAAAAATGTATTTTAATAAATATAATTTTATTATACATCTAATAGAGAACCATATTGTTAAACCTAATACTTTATATGATCTTATTATGACTTTATACTAACTTTCTATTAACAACTCAATGTTAATGTTATGTTTTAGGTAATAATTGCATTATTTTTCTCTTGTGTTTTGATTTGTTATATTTTTTGTCCTCAAAATTATATCATGATATATTGAATGAAAAACATGATATAAATATAATACATATTTATAATATAATTATTTATAGAAATCTGTATAATATAAAAATATTTAATGGAACACACCGTCAATGGAGACAGAATGTCATATGTATGCAAGAACGCTGTTTTTGTTTTGATGTCGTATTGTAATAAAGAATGTAAATGATATATATATATATATATTAATTATGGAATAATTATTATTTCATATATTTCATATATTTTTACTAAACCAATCATTGATACATTCCATGAAATGTGTGAGTAAATCTAATCGCTTTGAGAAGATGGTAGTCCACGCATCCACAAACGAAGTTATTATATATTGTAGTATAGAAAGCATGAAGGCATGTTTTATATAAAAATTCCATATTAAAAAATTAATCATAATTATAATATATATCATATTAATGTATATTTTCCATCATAATTCACAACCATGATAAGTGGTAATGGAAAAAACCATCAACATTTTTTCAAGAGCCTGTAGTTCGTTGTATACAAGAATGGTATGTTTGTTACCCATTTGATGAAAGTGAATGTAAGTGTTTGAAAAAACCATATAATAAAAAATATATGTATATTTATTATAATTTTTTTATTATATGAAAATGTAATAATTATAATTAAAGGAGTGGAGAACAAAATTAATCTGAGGTGATCGTCGAAGAAGGTAACCTCATTTTCAGGTAACTTGTTTTGGTTTTCACCAATAGAGTACATCAGATACATTTTTAACAAATTTAGGCTTCTAGGATGATGGGATAGATTTTGGGTAATTATTAAATTTTATTTTGTATGAGATATAGATATTGATTTGTTTGAATAAGTGGGAAGGGTAACTGCCTTTTTATTGTGGAGGAGGAGTGACATTCTTATATGATTTTCGAAATATAATTCCACCCAAGTTTTCCCAGGTAAATAGGATCAAATAATAGGCCAAATTATATAAAAGGTAGAATATGGTCTAAAAATATTCATAAAATGGATTTTGGACGTGTTTCTATGTCATTTTTGGCATTATGTTTAAGGTTTAGTCCCTTTTTAAGCTTAATTTTATATTAATTCCTGTAATGAAAATTTAATTGTATTCACAAATCATTTTGTTAAAAAACTAAATTTACATAATAATAAATTTTAAATTATTTTTATTAGAAATATTTAATCATTTTTCCCAAATTCCAACCACATAAGGGGCATAAATTAGTTTAAATTTATCCCCCAAACATGAGGACAATGTATATTTTTAAAGTAAAAACATTCCAAAAATTGTTTTGTTTTTATATCCAATTTTAATGTGAAATTGATTTAAATGAAAAAAATTGAATTAATTTTTGTTTAATTGATGTAATCAAACATAAAAATTAATGAAAAATATAATTTAACCTAATTAATAAATTAGACCTAAATGAAATTTGGAATTAAAATTTAGTATTTTTTACTGTTGATCAAAAAATGAATCGTCACATAAAAATACCAAATATTCACCCTAATATAATTTTCTATGTTAAAATTTTAAAAATTATTTTTTTACCAAAATTTAATTATAAATTTTTCAAAATAGATATTTTAAAAGTTTTTTCCCTTAAGTGTCAGTAAAATTACCTTATAAAAAAGCACATCATTTTATTCATAAAATTGGACTTATTTATATCTTATCGCCGTAAAATCTAAAGTATGATTTTAAAAATAATTTTTTAAATATATAATATATTAAAAAACTTATCAATATTGGTTTTTTTAATTTATTGAGATAAGATTGTGTTTTTACATAGAAAATTAGTTTTCATAGAAAAGGAAATTCTTTTTTTCTAATAGTTCTTACAATAATTTCAAGCTAAAAGTGTTCATTTTATTCTCAAAATTAAATAATATTTTATTTATAACATCAATAATAATTTCTTGGTGAAAACTATAATAATATTTTAAAAATATGATTAATAGTATATTGTAATTTTGGAAATGTAGGTCTTGCGTGTAATACAAGCTATTGAAGGAAATCAGTGTTGGGTGTAACAAAAGTCAAAATTGTGTGGTGTGTAACATAAACTAATATAAGTGTTTCGTATAGAGAATGTTTAACTTGTTGTTTCATGAAAGGAAATCCAAACACAGATCTTTCATATAAGACAATATATATTTAGTGTTGCATGAAATGAAAAATATAAAAATGATAAATTAATTGAAAAATATGTATTTCACAAAATATCAGTTCGTAACATTATGCCCCCCTTAAAATGAATTTATCACTTAGATTTTTTATGGGTTATTATTTATTTAATATGTGAATATTCCATTTATATATACCCTTATCATAAAAATTAATATTAAAACTTCCATTAAAAAAGATAAAGTTTGAACTATTACATTCAAACAAATTAACTCAAAATTAGTTTCCATTATATGAGTACATATGAGTGAAATGAAAACGTGGACATGGAACAAAAATATAACTATCATATTCTGATGGAGAGTGATAGAGACCATGGATTGGACAATATTAATAATGAAAAATTCATGAGAAAGGAAGGTAATATGATAATATTTTTAGTTTCAAGGTCCTTTTTCAAAATGTTGAGGAACATTCACAATAATAAATACATGATTGATTTTATTCATTTTCATATTTAAAATCTCACCATTTAGTTGATCCTTGATTTATTTCCACTCCATATCATACTCTATGAAAAAGGTGAATTATTTATTCTTGAAGCATTAACAGATCTTGGGATCTATGAAAAGACATCACACATGTCTTCAGTTACAGTTAAAAAAAAGTTGTTATAACTGGGTATCCATAACTCATAAATCATCATGTGGTGGGTTAATAACTTAATATCAAAATATTCATCCAAAGTTTAACATAAACATTTCATAAATGGTAATCCTTATAACCCTTAAAAAATGTGAAAATCCAAAACCGTATAAAGAAGGTCATTAAATAGACTTAACATTGATTCCTCATATATCACAATTTTTCTCTAGGTATTCACATTCCATACATGTGAATACACACGTAGTATATTCTATTGAAACATGGTAACAACATAAATTACTATAAATCCATTTAGAAAACATACATTATTCCTTATTTCAATTATTACTGGTCATATTCTGTAATTCCAATAAGATGGAAACATATTACTTGATAACAAAGAAACATTTTAAAAGAAAATCTTTTTAAATTAGGAGGACATAAATACTATCCAATTTACAATATCCAAATAAATTATCTCTTTATCCCGAAAAAAAGTCTCATCTTCATAAACACATTATGGGTTTCCTTTCATTTTTTCAAAATATCAACATTCCCTAAAATAAATTCTCTATGTATTCATCATCATTTAACATTTAATTTAAAATCCATAATGAGAAACAAAAACTAAAAAAATCATATATTTCATGATTCATAAAACAAAATAATTTAATTCTTATACAGTTACAATTAAATCATCCAATATTATTCTTAAAAAATTTCTCATGCTTCATAATCTTATCCCTTGATACCAATTTCCTTCAATTTAAAATATGTATAATTTATTAATGTTTATCAACCAAAATCCCATCAGGATATTTAGATTTAATGCAAATAAAATAGGAAGAACATACCATAACATTCACATGTCGTTGGTTGTCTCTTTATATTCAATAGTATAACCGATACTCGTAGACCATCAAGATTTTCTTCATGAGATTTACGATTTTTGAAATCTATATTTAAAATTACCATATATTCCATATTGTCCAAAATGCTGACATATAGCGACCGCAAGGTGGTCGCTATAGGCTGCCTGCCAGGTAGCATTAGCGGCCGCCATTGGCGGTCACTAAAGGTGCCCCCTGGCAGCCTATAGAGACCTCCATTGGCGGTCGCTAATGCTACCCAACAGGCAGCCTATAGTGACCACCTTTGGCGATCGCTACACTGGAAATTTTTTTTAAAAAAAAAATTCATACCAAAAGAAATATATATATATATATATATATTAAATAATATATATATATATATATATATATATTAAATAAATAATTTATATATATAATATTAAATAAAATATTTTAATATATATATATAATAAAGAAATATATATATATAATATTTAAAAAACTATTTTTCATTTTTATATATATTTATTAAATTATATATATATATATATATATATTAAATAATATATTTTAATATATATATATATATATATTATTAAATAAAATATTTTTCATTTTTTTAATGAAATATACGAATTCTGTTTTTTTTTCTTCAGGGTGAAAAATCAGAGATAAAACAAGATAACAATCATAAAAAATGGAAAACAATTTCAAACACCATAAACATAAAGATCATTATAAACGATAAACGTGCTTCAACGATCCGAGCAGGTCCATCAATTTCAAACTTCGGCTTCAGTAAACCTACAATAAGACAAAAAAACAACAAAACAAAACAAACGTAAATTAAAAATAATTATTCAGTTATCATATACATATAATAAAATTAAATCTGACATCAAATCATGGTGCTATAATAATTAAAAACCCCCAATTTATGAAATGCTATCATTTTAGGTCATTGGGACGTTTTTGGTGTTTTGTGACACCGAAAACGCGTTTCCGATCACCGCGATCAAACTGCACCTCTGTTTGACGTGCCGTCTACCCGACAATTTCACAAATCGCACAATGGCTGTTATCGTACGGTTTCATGGCATTCTGAGGTCGTTCGGGTGGTTTTGACCCCCCAATGCACCGTTTTAGCGCGGGCCGAGCTGTTGAAAACGACACAGTCAGACGTAACATGCAAACCGCATGTCCGATGGGTGCGTCGTCTCCTCCTACACATCACGAGTAATATTCCTAATGTTTTTGTGTGGTTTTGGGTCATTCGGATCACGTTTGCTCTGAATTCGACCATCTCGCGCCGTTTTTGGTGTTTTATGACATCGGAAACGTGTTTCCGGTCACCGAAGTCAAACGGAACCTCCGATTGACATGAAGTCTTCCCGACCATTTCAAAAATCGTAAAACAACTGTTTTCGTACGGTTTCATGGCATTCTGAGGTCGTTCGGGTGGTTTTGACCCCCCAACGCGCTGTTTTAGCGCGCGTCGAGCTGCTGAAAATGACATACTCGGACGTAACGCACGCACCTCACGTCCGATGGGCTTTCCTTCTCCTCCTACGCATCACAAATAATATTCCTAAGGTTTTCGTGTGGTTTCAGGTCATTCGGAGCACGTTTTCTCCGAATTCGACCGTCTCGCGCCGTTTTTTGGTGTTTTATGATACCAGAAACACGTTTCTGGTCACCGCTGTCAAACGACACCTCCGATTGACGTTCCTTCTACCATAACATTTCAAAAATCGCACAACGGCTGTTGTCGTACGGTTTCATGGAATTCCGATGTCGTTCGGGTGGTTTTGACCCCCCAATGCGCCGTTTTAGCGCGCGTCGAGCTGCTAAAAACGACACACTCGGATGTAACGCGTGCACCGCACCTCCGATTGGCGCACCATCTCCTCCTACACATCCTGAATAATATTAATAATGTTTTCGTGTGGTGTTAGGTCATTCGGAGCACGTTTGCTCTGAATTCGGCCGTCTCACGCCGTTTTTGGTGTTTTATGACACCGGAAACACGTTTCCAGTCACTGCGGTCAAACGGAACCTCCGATTGATGTTCCATCTCTCCAACCATTTCAAAAATCATACAAAGGATGTTTTCGTACGGTTTCATGGCATTCCAAGGTCGTTCGGGTGGTTTTGACCCCCCAATGCGTCGTTTTAGCGCGCGCCGAGCTGCTAAAAATGACACACTCGGACGTAACGCGCGCACCACACCTCTGATGGGCGCGCCGTCCCCTCATACGCATCACGAATAATATTCCTAATGTTTTCGTGTGGTTCTAGGTCATTTGGAGCACATTTTCTTTGAATTCGACCGTCTCGCACCATTTTTGGTGTTCTATGACACCGGAAACGTGTTTCTGGTCACCGCGGTCAAACGGCACCTCTGATTGATGTGTCGTCTGCCCGACCATTTCAAAAATTTCACAACGGCTGTTGTCGTACGGTTTCATGGCATTCTGAAGTCGTTCTGGTGGTTTTGACCCCCCAACACGCCGTTTTAGCGTGCGCCGAGCTGCTGAAAATGACATAGTCGAACGTAACGCGCGCACCGCACCTTCGATGGGTGCACTGTCTCCTCCTACATGTCACGAATAATATTCCTAATGTTTTCGTCTGGTTTAAAGTCATTCGGAGCACGTTTTCTCTGAATTCGACTATCTCACGCCGTTTTTGGTGTTTAATGACACCAGAAAGGCGTTTCTGGTCACCGTGGTCAAACGGCACCTCTGATTGACGTGTCGTCTACCCGACCATTTCAAAAAACGCACAACAGCTATTGTCGTACGGTTTCATGGCATTTCGAGGTCATTCGGGTGGTTTTGACCCCCCAACGCGTCGTTTTAGCCCACGCCGAGCTGCTAAAAACGACACACTCTGACGTAACGTGCGCACCACACTTCCGATTAGCACATAGTCTCATCCTAAACGTCACGAATAATATTCTTAATGTTTTTGTGTGGTTTCAGGTCATTTGGAGCATGTTTCCTCCGAATTCGACCGTCTCGTGCCGTTTTTGGTGTTTTATGACACCAGAAACACATTTCCGGTCACCGTGGTCAAACGGAACCTCTGATTGACATTCCGCCTGCCCGACCATTTCACAAATCATTCAACGGATGTTGTCGTACAGTTTCATGGCATTCCGAGGTCGTTCGGGTGGTTTTGACCCCCCAACACGCCGTTTTAGCGCGCGCCGAGCTGCTGAAAACGACACTCTCAGACGTAACGCGTGCACTGCACCTCCGATGGGCGCACTGTCTCCTCCTACATGTCATTAATAATATTCATAATGTTTTCGTGTGGTTTCAGGTCATTCGGAGAATGTTTGCTCCGAATTCGACCCTTTCGCGCCATTTTTGGTGTTTTATGACACTGGAAATGCGTTTCTGGTCACCTCGGTCAAACGGAACCTCCGATTGATGTGCCATCTGATCGAAAATTTCAAAAATAACACAACAGTTGTTGTCGTACAGTTACATGGCATTCCGAGGTCGTTCGGGTGGTTTTGGACCCCCAACGCGCCGTTTTAGCACGCGCCGAGCTGCTGAAAATGACACACTCAGACGTAACACGCGCACCACACCTCCGATGGGTGATTCGTCTCCTCCTACACATCAAAAATAATATTCCTAATGTTTTCGTGTGGTTTTAGGTCATTCGGAGCACATTTTCTCTGAATTCGACCGTCTCGCACCATTTTTTGTGTTTTCTGGCACCGGAAACACGTTTCCGGTCACCGCGGTCAAAAGGAATCTCCGATTGACGTGCCGTCTGGCCGACCATTTTAAAAATAACACAAAGGATGTTTTAGTATGCTTTCATTGCATTTAGAGGTCGTTATGGTGGTTTTGACCCCCCAACGCGCCGTTTTAGCGCGCGCCGAGCTGCTGAAAACGACACACTCGGATGTAACGCACGCACCGCACCTCCGATGGGAGCGTCGTCTCCTCTTACATGTCACGAATAATATTTCTAATGTTTTCGTCTGGTTTCAGGTCATTCGGAGATATTTGCTCCAAATTCGACCATCTCGCGCCGTTTTTGGTGTTTTATGACACCAGAAACACATTTTCGGTCACCGCAGCCAAACGACACCTCCGATTGACGTGCCGTCTGCCCGACCATTTCAAAAATAACACAAAAGCTGTTGTCGTACGGTTTCATGGAATTCCGAGGTTGTTCGGGTTGTTTTGACTCCCCAACGCGTCGTTTTAGCGCGCGTCGAGCTGCTGAAAACGACACACTCGGACGTAACGCGCGCCCCGCACCACCGATGGGCGGGAGGGATGTCTGGGGTACGGGAGGGCTGTCCGGGGTGCGGGGAGAACTGTGCGAAGTGCGGGGGGCCTGTCTGATGTGCGGGAGGGCTGTCCGGGGTGTGGGGAGGGATGTCCGGAGTGCGGGGAAGGCTGTCCGGGTTGCGGGAGGGCTATCCGGGGTGCGGGAGGGCTGTCCGGGGTTCGGGGAGGGATGTCCGGAGTCCGGGGAAGGCTGTCCGGGGTGCGGGAGTGTTGTCCGGGGTGCGGGGAGGGCTTCCTGGAGTGCTGGGAAGGCTGTCCGGGGTGCGGGAGGGCTGTACGGGGAGCAGGGACTGCTGTTCGGAGTGCGGGGAGGGCTGTCCAGGGTGAGGGGGGGCTGTCCGGGGTGGGGGGGCTTGTCCGGGGTGCGAGGAGGGCTGTTCGGAGTGCGAGGAGGGCTTTCCGGGGTTCGGGGAGGGGGGGCATTCCGGTTTGTGGAAGGGCTGTCCAGGGTGCGGGAGGGCTGTCCGGGGTGCGGGGAGGGCTGTCCGAAGTGCTGGGAAGGATGTCCGGGGTGCAGGAGGGCTATCCGGGGTGCGGGAGGGCTGTCTGGGGGGGGCGTGTCCGGGGTGGGGGAGGGTTGTCCGGAGTGCAGGGGGCCTGTCCGGGGTGCGAGGGGGCTGTCCGGGGTACGGGGAGAACTGGACGGAGTGCGGGGGCCTGTCCGAGGTGCGGGAGGGCTGTCTGGGGTGCGGGGTGGGCTGTCCGGAGTGCGGGGAAGGCTGTCCATGGTGCGGGAGGGATTTCCAGGGTGCGGGAGGGCTGCCGGGGTGCGGGAGGGCTATCCGGGGTGTGGGGAGGGCTGTCCGGGATGCGGGGAAGGCTGTCCGGGGTGTGGGAGGGTTGTACGGGGTGCGTGGAGGGCTTTCCAGAGTGCAGCGATGGTTGTCCGGTGTGTGGGGGATTGTCCATGGTGTGGGGGGGGGGCGTCCGTAGTGCGTGGAGGGTTGTCAGGGGTAGGTCGGGGACTACAAATAGTGAACTCAGCTCATTCATTAAAATCAAGTTTAATTATTTATATTTGGAATCGGGAATTTTTTTCAATTATATTACAGAACATGCAATTCTAAACATTGAAAATTAAATGAACAAAAAATATCCAAATCAATAATCAGTTTCATGGTTACTTCAATTCGTGCACACAAACATTGCATGAGGCCAAAACACACATGATGCCCCCAAACAACAAAAAACTCACTAGAAATCTAACATAAATATCAATAAAAACCCCACCTTTAAAGGCATAAAAACACCTCTCGAATATGATGCGTCATGAGTGTTCATCACCGAACTCCATCGGGTGGGCCATGGGCCTACAACAAATAAACCTTATGAATATTTTCATAACAAAAATAATTTAAATTAAATAAATAAATACCATATAAACCTGCGTCGTGTGATCCCCTGCACCAACTGGACGCACATATTCCCGCATTGCTCTAACCTCAGCAGCCAATTGCGCATTTGCCTCCTCGGAAGCCCGCAGCCGTGCCTCGAACTCTGACAACTATCGTGTCATTTGAGCAACAGTAGGACCGACAACCGCAGCGCATGACACTACAGAATGAGGAATCCCTGTTCCATAGGTCAAACTATATCCATGCCTGTCCCGACCAATGATGCGATGAAAGATCTCATCCCTTCACATGGGAAGCTGTCATTGGTCCTCTGGAAGATATTCTAATTCAATTTGAAATTGAGCCTGTGAAATATTTAAATATATATACATATATTAATATATAGATTTTATTTAAGTATTTGTAATGATTACAAGAACATACTATCAATGCTGCTGCCTCTGGATCATTGCGATCACGAGTCCTCATCCACACTAACATTTTATCAGTTGGTGCACCTTGCTCCTGCAACTATATATGAATAGAATATAAACACAAATCCATATTAATTAAAAAAATTAAAAAATGAATAATAAATACCTCATGTCGGATCTTAGACACGTGACGAGTCCTGAGCCTGTGAGGTGGTCCCTACACCGCTCGATTCTTAGAATGGCGTGTAGACACCTCCTACATTCAATTCATTCAAATATCAAACAAATCACACATTATTAAAAATATATATACCAAAATAAATATACAAACCGCAACACCCTGAGTAGACTAATATGCAACTAAATCACGCCACTAAGCTGGGAGGACACATATCGGGACTTTTTCCAGAATGTCTGGGGCACCCACATTTGGTACCCAGTGGTCCCTCATGACATTGCCTTTATATTCTTTCAACATCTTACGGCATTTGCTCATACACACTAGCCGAAACTCATTGGGACATACTTTCAAATTTTTCTATTAAAGGAAAAAATCACATATGTTATTCTTGTTTATACATAGGGAATAATGTAAAATGATCTTCTTACCTGAACCTCCCTCCAAAGACGATCTAATGTGTCCTGAGGGATAGAATCCCAGTCACGCGTGGTCAATGGAAATCGATGTGGATCATGTATTATATGACCCAACTGATGAATAAATGCAGGGGAATTCCATCCCACTGGATGAAATACATCATCAAATGAAACATCAAAATTCTTGTCTGAATTCCATGATAATATGACACGACCAGGGCCTCTCCCGCGAGAGGAAGAAGCAGTCGAGTCTGATCCTCTTGAAAACAATTTTATATACAAAATGACAGATGTTATAAATATATATATATATGTTTATTAATTAAATAAAAAATAGAGACAATGAAATTCCAACATACCTCGACCCTGAGATGTAGATGCCTCATATGGATGATGTGGATCTTCTACCTCTTCCCCTGACATGCCTGCAGTCATGGAAAACATTAGTAAGGGGACTATCCAAATTTCCCAAATGATAAATTAGATTGTTTAAAAAAAAAATCAAACTTGTACAGTTGTTAATCAAACAAAAATAGATTGAATAATTAGTTATGAATGAATTTTAAAAAATCAAAGATTTCACAAAACAAATATACAAATTATGTACAAAACCAATCAATGCATAGCCAAATTTCAAATTGAATTAATAAAAATTCAAATAGCACATGAATCAAATGAAGAATACCTCAATGAGAAGATACACCGACAATAACATCAATATAACCTGAGTTAAATCACCCTAAATATTTATAACTGAATAAACTTCCAAAAGTGAGGATTAAAAATTACAAGGATTTATAAAATGTTTAGATAATTTATGATATCTTAGGATGAATAGTGGGAAAACAATTATACATTTCATTAAGCATGCAAATCGACCGTTTCTCCTTCAATAGCCGCTCTGACCCAATAAATATCTTCTTCATGTTGAACTATGGTATGTTGATCAAGCTGTTGGGAAACAAAAGGAATAGTCTCGGGTTCATCTTGTTCAAATACAAACACTCCTCGCCGATACATTTTGACAACAACTTGCCAACTTGGATTCGAAGGAAAAGTAATGAAGAATACTTGTTCCGCTTGTGATGTCAAAATGAAAGGTTCATTATCAACTCGTTCATTTCTGTATAACATATAGTTAAAATTCACCAATGAAAACTGATATTCATCGACTTTACATCCACGCACTGGATCAACCCAATTACACTTTAACAATATGTACTTCAACCCGTGTGTGTATACAACTTCAATGATGTCGATCAATTGACTATAGTAATAACCAAAATTGAAAAATGGAAAACTGATGCCACTATTTTGTGTTTCTCATTTGTCATCAACATCTTTAATGCAAAATCGAAAACCATTAGCATCTATAGATTTATAACGACGAGCCGTTATAGATGGACCCTCAGCTAGTTGGATAAATGATTCAGTTAGTGTGGGGACCCCTAACTCCCTCAGCTTATGAACCTACATAATTCATAGAATTCAGTAATGATATAGGATGAAAGAAATTAGTATAATAATTCACTCATAATGAAAATCAATTTATACGTACATAATCCTTGAACCAATTATGAAATGACGCATAATGAGACTGTTGAATTTGCAACTCAGTCGCACGATGAATCTCTCATTTTATCTCATTAATTTGTTTTCTGCAAATGATAATGCAATGTTTTGAATGATAAACTTATGCAAAAAAAACATGTAATAGTTAAACAATAAAAGTGATAAGATACTTACTACATTAATGGTGCAACTGATGGAATATTGAACAAGATATATCGATGTGCTTGTATCCACTCGATGTTGTCCATATCATATGTGGTTCCTTCTCTAACTGGACCATCCTGAATCCGAGAGGGCTTATCTTAATTTTTTTCAACATCCATAAGATATTATGCACAAAAAGTAGTACACTCATCCATCAAATAACCATTGGATATTGATGCCTCCGGACAAGCTCTGTTGCGTACAAATCATTTCAATGTACTCAAATACCACTCAATAGGATAAATCCACCTGAATTTCACTAGACCAGCATCCATTACATCATCATTTAGGTGCACTGTCAAATGGACCATAACATTTAAAAATGATGGGGGAAATAATTTCTCAAAGTGACAAAGCGTAAGTACAATTCGGTCCTGTAAACTTTTTAAATCACTCATTCGTTGATTTCTTAAACAAAGATGTCTAAAAAAATTTCTCATATCAATCAATGGATGAAAAACATTGGGGGATAAACAATCAAAAATTGCGATTGGAATCAATTGCTGAAGTAGTATGTGATTGTCATGACTTTTCAAACCTTGAAATATCTTGCTCGTCAGATTCACACACTTTGAAATATTAGAATAGTAACCATCAGGCACCATGATAATCTTCAAAATGGAATGAAATGTCTCTTTCTCCTTTGTAGTTATCGTATACTGTGCAGTAGGCATATATGCCTTGTTTCCATCAGCAAACTATAAATTCAACTGTTTCCTTAAACCAATTTCTTCCAAATCACAGCGTGAATTAACGTGGTCCTTTGATTTCCCACTAACACCTAATATGGTCTTCAATATGCTATCACAAACATTTTTTTCAATGTGCATGACATCCAAATTATGCCTCAGCATGTTAGTTTTCCAATACGGAAGTCTATAAAAAATACTTTTCTTTTTCTAATTGTGACTGTGCTGCCTACCCGCAGCTCGAATATTATGTACCGGAGGAGCCACCAAATCCTGAATTTCATATACCGTGCGGATGTTTTCTTCCTCAGTCTGTGATAACATTTTGACTCCTGCCATGATCTTTGGGGCTAGGCTGAACTCTCTAGATCCATAAAATGCCACTCTGTCCTTTCTAAACCTATGTTGAGGGGGGAGAAAACGTCTGGGACCCATGTATTCCCATTTTTTTGGAATGCTTAAGCCATACATATTTTTTACTTTTGTTGCAACAAGGGCATGAAAATTCCCCTTTCATACTCCAGCCTAATAAATTTTCATAATCTGGGAAGTCATTGATTGTCCACAATAATGAAGCCTGCAGTTTGAACATTTCATTTGTTTCACAGTCATAAGTCATCAAACCATCGCCCCAAAATTCATTCAACACATCAATCAATGGCTGAAGGTAAACATCAATCTTATCCCCTGGAATTTTAGGTCCATCAATAAGAGTGGAATGTAATATAAATTGTTGCTTCATACAAAGCCACAGAGGAAGATTATACAGACCCAACAACACAGGTAATGTGCTATGAGTTGCACCAACCATATACTTGAATTGATTGAAACCATCTGCTGCCAATCCCAATCGGACATTACAAATATATTTGGAAAATTCGGGATGTCTGTTATCAAAATCCTTCCATGCATGAGAGTCTGCCGGGTGGGTTAACAAATCACTTTCATGATATCTTTCTTCATGCCATCTCATTAAATTAGAAACTTTAGATGACATAAAAAATCTTTTCAACCTTGGTTTAAGGGGAAAGTAACAGATTTTCTTTACGGAAATCAGTTTCCCCTGTATCAAAATCTGACTTTGATGAGTCTAATTTCCCCTGTTCTGTTTTGACCGGGAAGCACCACAAATCATAAAAATATCCAAATGGGAAATTTCCTTTCTATGAAACATACAATTGTTTGAATATGAATCTATGGTCTCATATGTAAAACCTATGTTCTCTGTCAGCTTACGAGCATGGTAATACGACTCGGGAATCATAGCGTCGACAGGAAGAACCTTTTTCAATAACACCAACAGCATGTCGAATGATGTGTCTGACCAATGATTCAAAGTCTTCAAATGCAACAAATCCACGATAAATGACAATTTATTGAAATAAGTACATCCAGGATATAATTCTGTTTTTGCATTATCAATTGCTTCATAAAACCTCCTCGAATCACGATCTGCACCAGAGCGAAGATTTATCTCACCGGTCTCAAGATTCTGGATGTCAATTCCTTCAGGATCAATCCCACGAACCATTTCAGTAAGCATTTCATGCATTGGATCATTCATCCTTGCATCAAAATCCATCTGAACTGTATCCGTATTTTCACAACGAACATATTCTTCTCCATGACGATTCCAAAACATATAATTTCTCATAATTTTATTAAAGAATAGGTTCTCCCTCATAGTATCTTGTGTGAATTGATATCTGTTAGAACATTTTCTACATGGACAACTAATATTAACTTTCAAATCCTCTGGTGAAGTCAATAAACAACATAATTCCATTGAAATACTCTTTAGACGTTCGATTAGGAAGATCAATCCAACTCTTATCCATAATAATATCCCTATAACAATCATTTACACAAGATTTATTACATTTTCATTTTTCATATCAAATATATTTAAAATAAATACTAATTAATTGTTTGTGAACCATTTATAAACTAATAATGTATGTGAAATCCCATGTCATACCTGATTTCGCTACAAACCTGGAAGGGAGGGGAGCCGAAGGCGGTGCTGCGAGAGGAGAGGCAGCGGTGGGGAGCCAGATCCGGAGCTGGTGCGGTGAGGGAGGGGACGAAGAGGAAGGGGAAGGGGGTTGGCGGGGGGCGGGGTGCGGGGGGGGGGGGGGGGCAGGGTGTTCGGGGTGCTGGGGGGGGAAGAAGAAGCGGAGGGTCGAGGGCAGAGGTCAGAGGCTGGAGGGGATGGAGGCCGAATGCCAGAGGGCCGCCGGAGGGCTTCCGGGGGCCGCCGGAGGGCTGCCGGGCTGCCGAAGTCAGGTGGCTGGAGGCCCGCGGGTAGAGGGAGGCCGTAGGGCTGAGGGCGGCTACAACTATAGGGCGGAGGGCGGCCAGAGGAGGGCGGGGCTGGTGGAGGGCAGCCGGAGGGCGGACAGAGGGTGGAGGGTGGCCAGAGGGCGGAAGGAGGGTGGCCGGCAGAGGGTGGGGCCGGCGGAGGGTGGTCGACCAGAGGGTGGGGCGACAGAGGGCGGGGCGGCGGAGGGTGGGGTGGTGGAGGGCGGGGCGGGGCGGCGGAAGGTGGGCCGGTAGAGGGTGGGCCGGCGGATGGCGGGGCGGTTGAGGGCGGGGCGGCAGAGGGCGGGGCGAAGGGGAGGGCGGGGCAGCGGGTAGGGCGCGCAGCGTCGGGGAGGGCGCGGGCGACGGGGAGGGCGCGGGCGACGGGGAGGGCGCGTGCGACGGGGGGGGGGGAACTTCGCGAGAGGAGGGGGTGCGGAAGCCCCCTTTTTTTAAAGGAAATGTAGCGACCGCCATTGGCGGTCGCTATAGGTTAAGGGGCTCAAAAGACCATATTTCATGTAGTGATTAGGCTTATACAAGGTTATTAATAGTCATTTTTTATTTAAATACCTCATGATGGTTCATAAAGTGTTAGTAAATTCCCAAAGAATATACCTTAGGAGTGTTGAAATAGGTGCACAATAAGGCCTCTTGGTGTGTACCCAGATATGCTCAAGTCAAACTCGACACAACCTGTTAGATTTATTACTCCAAGGTGAATATGTTCCAGAACCACTTCCACTGGTAGTATGACGACATGTATGTGTTTCTATTAAACCACTCTCTCTATCCTTCACCAGAACTCCAAGAAATTTTCCTATGGATTTAATTATCTATAGAAATATCCTTAAGGATATTCCTAGATATTTCATTAGATATATCCCTAGGGATCTCACTAACGTTATCTCATCCTAGTTTTTAATGGTTGAATTAACCTTCACTTTGATACCAAATATAACAAACATGTATAACATACATAGAAATTAAACCATTTTTACGAAATACTTATTACATTACCTAAACTAACACAAAACGATTGTACTAGTTTAGTGACTTTGGAAACATGGAAATATAATCATTGGAACAAGAGTGAGCTACATTTTCTCCCCCTAGGTTCCACAAGACTATAACCCCTCTTATAAATATCATATTTGAAATATATCCTCATAACCAACGGAATAAAACAATAAAATTGGTGAGCTCAAATGATCAGTAAGGGTAAAAAAGTTATATATTTAAGTATAAAAATTAGAGTAAGGGTATCAGAACATGATCATAACCTTATAATACAATTCCATGCATATCAAAGATCATAAAAAATAATCATGGAATAAATATTAGCAGTTTATGAGTTGTTAATCATTTTTGAAATAAGATAATTGTCCATTAATGTTTAATATAGAAATAATATATGGAATTTTTGGAATACACATACACATGTAATATTGACCCCTCTTAGTCAAGACATATTACTAGAACATATCAAGAAATTTCTTTGGGACTACACTTATAGGGAGGTACACAACCCCATCTCTAATCATAGTTCTTTCCTTTTAAGGGATTTAGTTTCCCTATCATCCCATAGTGGATTCTGTATCCCTATATCTCCATAGTAGATTGGGTTTCCTCATCTTCCTATAGTGGATTAAGCCCATATACCTGAATCCCATCATTATCTCAAGAGATATGTATCCATACCCATTAAATTGGAAAGTGATATAGGTCTCAAAAATTACATTATGTTATCATATAATCATGTTCAACAATATTATAATCAATCATACTGTAACCCATGAAATGAAATGGGTATCATAAAGAAGTAATCATATCATAAAATGTGAAAAAAAACACAAGTTTAATGATCTTTTCCAAAAATCATATCCCATGAAAAGATTTGGGTTTTTTAAAAATATATCGTTTGAATGGAAAATATGTTTCATAAACATCTAACCCATGAAAGGGAAACAAGTTTCATAAACAAATAACATGTGAATTGGAAATGGGTTTCATAGATATATAACTCAAGAAAGAGAAATGAGTTTCATAAACATCGTGCCATAAAAACATGAATCATTCAGTGAATGCTTGTGAATAAAACATTTTATCATTTCCTGAAATTGCATGATTGAAACTAAAGGATATCATATTATATTTAAAACAATATTAATTTTTTTAAATTATTTCTTAAGTAAAATATAATTTCTTCTTTCAAAAAGCCTTTTAAATCATAAATAATTTTGAAAACAATTTTATTTGAAAATACATTGAAAAATTAAAAATATTTATTGAAGTAATTTAAAAAAAATTACTAGAAAACTTATAAATTGAACTAGAAAATACTTGGATAACTTTTTTACTTCAAACCATATACAAGATTCATGAAAAAATTTTGAAATCTAATTTCCATGAAAACATATAAAAGAAGATTGGTTTTTTTTTTGAAAAATGTTTTCATGAAAATATATATATTAATATTAAATACTTATTCAAAACTTTTTTACTTTGAAAATTTTAAATGATTCTTCAAAACATTTTGAAATCCATTTTCCCTGAAAACATATAAAAGAAGCTTCAGAAACATTTGAATACTATTTTCCATTAAAACGTGAAATCATTTTTAAAAAAATATATCTTTGAAAATAATTTGAAACCTTAATAAATAATAACTGAGAGAATTTAAATCATTTTATTTAAAACCAACCTTTGAATAACATATTGTGTAATCATTGAAAATAATTTAAAAACTATTAAGCATTATCTTTTTGAAAAACCATTTTATTTAGAAAAATATTATAATCAAATAATTTCAGGAATATTTGGAGAATTATTTTTTAAAAAATAATACTTTAAACTTTAGAGTGAATTATAAAGTAAATTATGGACATGATGGTAAGTAATTTTATAGATGTTGAACATTCTTATTTCACCATAAAAGATTATAAAATTGAATTGACTATAAAATGATGAGAACATTCCTTTTCAAACAATTTTTAAATGTAATAAATGGGTAAAAAATCATTTAAACATCACAGGATAATATAAAAATATTTTTTAAATATTTTTTTAAAATATGGGTTTGAAAGAACATTGATTTTCCACCGAAAGATGAAAAAAAGTAGGATTTTTCTGAAAAACGTTTTGGTAATTATCTTAAGTAACATAGAGTGGGAAAAAGGTAATAATTCCTAAATATGCCACAAATATATAGATGGGAATAAAATATATGATTGATCTTAATATATGGATCATAATATATAATTAGTATAACCAAAATCATAAACTATATCTATTAAAAATGAGATTGTTTCAATAAACATTTACTACATGGAAAAATAAAATTATACTCCCCATGTAAGAGAAAGAATTTTTATAAATGTTAAAATATCATGAAATCAATGGCATTCATTAAATAACATGTAAAATGTCTTTATATGCACCTTGAAAAATAATGTATCTTCATAACATGTCATGTGTCTTAATGAAGGAATTTTGAGACAAAATTACATTAATGATTTGGTAACATTTGAAAAATAAATTAAATAAATTAAATATCATAATAAATATATGTAAATAACAATAAAATTAATTTAAATAATCTTATAATAAAAAAAAGTTTCGTAAAGACACCACATATAATAAATAGATGGTTATCAAGGTTTGTGTCTCATAGAAAATGAATGTGAGACGAGAAAACCCTCACCTTATGTATTAAATCCCCTCATAATCATTAAAAATTTCTATATAAAAATATCAGTTTATTATACACATAAAAAATAACCATATATTAATATATAACACCATATATTTTTTTTAATGTCTTTATATTACATTTTCATTAATAACTCATTGTTAAAGTTATATTTCAGGTAATAATTTCTTTTCTTATCTTGGGTTTTGATTTAGTATATTAATATTTCTCATAGTTATACCAAGATCTACTGATTGTAAAGATTGTATAATTTTCATTCGTATTTATTATATAATTATTCCAAGAAATTTAGAAATTATTAAAAGATAAAACGAATGACACAATTTTGGGAGAATGTAGGTCATACGTACGCATTAACATTGATTCTATTTTACTATCATGCTGAAAAAAATAAAGAACATATAGGTGTATGTATATAATATAATTCTAGTAGAATTATAATTTCATATATATCATATAATTTTACTAAGCCCATCTTCAATACATTCCATTTAAATTCTGAATGAATCACATCACTTTGATGTGGTAGTTGTCCACACTTCCAAATATGTGGTTATCGTATTTACAAAAATGAAATGAATATATGTATGTTTTATATAATAATTATAGAATAATAATTAAATAAATAATATCTTATATATCATATAAAAATAAGGTTTCCATAAAAATTTCTAACAATGATTGGCGGTAAAGGAAAAATGAAAACATCTTGTCATGAAGTGGTAGTTCAACGTATATAGGAATGGTTAGTTCAATACCCAGTAGATGGAAGTGTGGGTAATTTCAGGTCAATCCCAAATAATAAAAACATATAAATAAATTTAATATATTTATTTCGTTATATGATTATCTAATAATGATTATTGATTGAGTGGAGGAATAATTAAAACTAATGTGATCGTTGATGAAGATTTTCTCTTTTTTTTTCTGGAAACTCCTCCAGGGTTTCACCAAAGGACATACTTGGATCAATTTATAACCCAATTCAATCCTATATGATACGGGTAGAAATTATGGGATATTCTTATTGTATATTTGGTGATATTAAAATGGCTTGATATGTGTGAATATGTTTTATGGGTGAGTATGTTTTTATAATGGAGGGGGTGTGGTATTCTTATAAACATTGGAAAGGGAATTCTAGCAACATATTTCCTATGTCTAGTGCCTATGATAATGGATATAATTCATGTTAACAGAGTATTGTGTTAAAATATGTCCATAAAATTGATTTTGGAAGTGTTTGTAGGTCATTTTTTCCATTAATGTTAAATTTAAGCCCCTTATTAAGCATAATTTTACATTACTTTTTTGTAAATAATTTTAATTACATTGATTAACAATTTTGTTAACAAACTAAGTTGAATTAAATAGAAATTATAATTTATATTTATTACAAACATGTAATCCATTTTCAAAATTTTAATCACATAAGTTTCATATATTAATTTAAATTTAATCTCGCAGACAGGACAATAATACATGTTTTTAATGTAATAACATTCAAAAGTTAGTAGAGTTTTTATGACAAATTTTGAAGTGAAATTGATTCCAATGATGCAAATTAGATTAATATTTTTATAATCTATCTAATTTAATATTAAAACCACTCAAAAACACATTAGACATTATATGCGAATTAAAAAATATACACTTTTGAATTAAAATTCATTTTTATTCACTATTCATCAAAAATAAAACATCATAGAAAAATAAGAAAACACACTAATATAAATTTTATTTTCCTTTTTTTAAAATGAAATTAATTTCTTGAAATAAAAATTATTAATGTGTGAAAAATGATATTTAAAATGGGTTCATTATTAAAAGGCGGTAAAATTACATTTTAGAAAAAATGCATCTTTTTAATTATGAAATTTGATTCATTCAAATATTATTCCTATACAATAAATTGGATTGGTGAAAAAATATTCTATTTATTATATAATATATTAAAATAATTAATCAATGGTAGTTTTTATAATTTATACTGATAAAATGGTGTTTTTACAATGAAAATTGGATTCATTAGAAAATGAATTTAATTATTTTCAAATAGATATTAAATTAATTTCTAGCATAAATGGTTAATTTTATTAACATGATTAAATAATTTTTTATTAATAACATCCATACTAATGGATATATTTATAGTACTCAGAAAATAAGTTAGGTGAATGTTTTTAGGTATTATCTTTTGTTTTCCAGAAGGTTTAAGAAGAAAAGGAAATCAGATCATTTTGTATTTATTGAAAATTATACTAACTGTTTTATATGAAAAATTGGACATAAATTGTTGAAAAAGGTCCATTGTATTTAGTAGATGATAGCTATAAGAAAATGATCTTCAGATTCACACTAAATCTGATATGAATAGTTTGATCATAAAGGTGGATAATCAGAGTCTATATGGATACAATATAATAAATGTTACGATGAATTATGGATATTTGAATTATTATAAATCAAAATTATTTGAGAAACTTTTGATGAAGGATTGATAAAATAATGGGAAATTGAAAGATATTCTTCCAATCATATTTGGATAGATTGTAACTAGATAGAAAGTGAAAGAAAATTATCCGAGTAATCAAATACCATATGATCATAATCATGTTAATCATATTCGATTATAGATGAAAAGAATATTTTTTTCAACTGATAGGGAAGTGACAATACTTTCTTTGTAAGTCATATGATGCTATAGTGGATTTCAAATTTAATAAAAGTCATTAATAAAGTCATTATACAAGCATAGGTTAAGGAATGAAGGATGTTTATGGAGTTAATTTTTCTTAATACTGATCCATCGTATATGGTATGCCATTAAGAAGACGAATTATTTATACTTAAAATCCATTGGAATAATATTCAGAAGAGGAATTTGTTATAAATGATGAAGCTGCACAAACTATACCATCATATTCAGTGCACCATCGTATTCATCAAAGGCAAAATTTTTCTAAAAAATATCAATGGTAAAGAATGTAAGAAACTATTGAACCTGATTCCAAATTTAATGATAGAGATTGATAAATATTATAGTCAACCATTTATCATGATGGACTTAAATTTTTCTTCATCCTAATGAAATAGATGCTAATGTAAACTAGATTCTGAATTTTGTTTTGAAAAAATAATAAAGGAGATGTTTGGATGTATTTGAGATTTTAAGGATTGAAGATTCTTGGAAAATGTGAAAATCGAAGGTACTAGTTTTCATTCAGACCAAAATCTAAAAGAATAATATCATCGGATAAAGAAGTTGATGGGTATTCAAAAAAAGAAATCTCTGATTTGTTTTCATATTATTTTACCAATATTGTCAAATCCATCATATCAAAGTAGA
The DNA here is from genome assembly GCA_963277665.1 of Viscum album. Lineage (NCBI taxonomy): Eukaryota > Viridiplantae > Streptophyta > Magnoliopsida > Santalales > Viscaceae > Viscum > Viscum album. The sequence goes on from OY728165.1 coordinate 679,725,890, forward strand.
TACTGATTTACCTGGATGATAACTATAATATAAGTAGAATGAGATGATATCAATTTAATTATATAAACATTTTGAATGGAGAAACATAATCATATTTTTGTTTGAAAAAATAATACTATGATAGATGATGTGTTTTGATGATATTAGAAAAATCAAGAAGAAATGATAATTGTTGAGAAATTTTGATGAATTCAAGATTCAACATTAATTAATGGAGACATTGAATTTTGGGTAACATGGTTGAGAAGGAAGTAATTTAAGATTCCCACCCAAAACACTTTAGAGTCACCAATAATAGAAGAAAAGTATATTATACTTTTCTAAATGAAGTATTTTTCTTGATATGTATATAGATGGTGGATATCTAGAGAGAATAAAGATTTTCAGATTGTTTTCTTGATAAATTTGTTTAAGAGATAAGTGAAAGGAGAAGATAAAATATCACAATGTATTCAACAGATCATTATATCAATATGATTATTATATCATTCATGTCATCATATTCACCTGATCATTGTTTCGAGATAGATAATCATAATGTGATTTCAACATTGGAATTTGTAGACTAATAATGAATTATTTTAAATTTTCTCATTCATATTCTTAAAGAGTAATATTTTTTCTTATTGAGCAATCAGGGTGGAAGAATCATACTGGGAAATCAGATTGGGAGAATAAGACTAAGAAAATCAGACTGATTATTATATCAAAATTCATGGACGTTTTTATCAGCATTAGGGTATGAAGTCCAAGAATTTATTTAATATGAATAAATTTTTTGAACTTGAAAAATAATCCTAGGTAACATGTTTTGTTACCATAACCTGTTCTTATATCATTTGTTCTAGAATAAGTACACACACTATTAGATTGTTTACATAGTTCAACACTATGAAAAGGTAATATACTACTCATTACATTCCAATCCAAATGATTGATTTCTAGTGGACTTTGTGGTGTTGGATTATTTATATACCGTACCAAGTTGATAGATATTATTATTGAATTGTGATCCTTGTAAATAATATTGTTACTATGAATATGTGTTAATATTTTTTCAGTAGGGAAATAAATATTTAATAGGAGGTGAAGGTTATTTAATTTGAAAGAAACCAAAAAGAAAAATTTATCACTAATTCACCCCCTCCCCCTCTTAGTGATACATTTATATTTATTGGGCATTTATAGTTGGTATCAGGTCCGAGGTTCCCTTCAATTATTCTTTGTTGATGTTTTTATGAGATGATGAAGGAGAATCAGAATTTTTTGAAATTTAAAGGAATTCTGGTTTTGATGGTAACAACTATCATATTTCAAATTCTAAAATGATTTAGTATTTTATGTTTATTTAATATGATTCACTTGAAGTAGAAATAGATGGTTTCTCCGTATAGATGAAAAATCTCTCTTACATATGTAGATGAAAGGAATTTTAGAAATGATCGAAAGGCTAAGAATTATTTATTATTATCACATTATGAAAGTGAATTGTTAAGAGTAAAAGGTGTTTCAACATCAAAAGTCATATATGAGAAATGGAAAAATTACATACAAAGTTAACATAAAACCAAAGAAGGAAAAAATACCAATAGGTTGGTTTAGATATGAAAATTTAAAAATGGGTGAGTATGAATCTATTGGGGATTCTTTACCATGGTAAATCACATTTTCAGCACTATCATATTTGTTGTGGAAAATATATAAGAATCTATAGTTTTTTAAACTTCTTTCTAATAATCCCTAATATGTTTGATTTAATGGACTCTTCAATGGAACACATAGATCCTAAAACATTATCTCTAGATGATTTTTATAGTATTTTAATCATAGATTAAATGAGATGGGAGAAATCTATGAAATGAAAAATAAATGTCGATATAGAAATGTATTTTGAGGATATAAAGAAATAAAACATAAATAATGTTATTATTTTAGTAAAATATAGTGAATATGATTCTAAAATTGAGGTATGTAACAATTTTAATTATATTTTATCCATATTTTCTAAAAATATGAAAAGAGTAATAGAGATAATTTAAATGGAAACATCAGCTGAAATGTTTTTAATGTGGATATGATGGAAAATTTGTGGGTAAGTTTCCTCAAAGAATGAATGAATAAGATTGTAATGAAGAATAAATGATAAAAATATGTCCATTGAGAAGAAATTAGGAGATTAGTGAACATTGTATTCCATATGGAAATATAAATAAATTCATCAAATCCAAACAAATGAGTTTTTTTTCTAATGATGAATAACATGAACTGAGTAATGATGAATTTAAAAATTCTATTGAGTATGGTATTGAGAATAAATTTCTTGAAATGGTTAATGATCAATAATTATGTAACAACCATTCTTTGAAGAGGAAACTCAACTTGAAATGATTATGAAAGAAGTGTTAAAATAATTTTTTGAGAAAGATCAGAAGACATAAATATAATAATAAGAAGTTGGAAGATGAATGTTCTTCATTAATTTAAGAAAAAATTTCATAAGATAAGAACAAGATACTAGTAGAAAAAGAAAATTTGTAGAAATATCATGAATAAGAAAAGAATGAAAAGATCACATGGACGTAATGATGAAGGCTAAAAAAGAAGAGTTGGAACATGTCAAACAAAAATATTCTAAGGTTTAACAAACTAGTTCAAGTTTCAAAAACACTATTTATGAATTTTTTTAATGATATATATTGGGTAAAACTAATAATATTAAAACAAAATTTTTCTTTCATGGTTGTGAAAAATTTTAGATTTTTTATGGAAAATAAAAATTTTGAATGTTTATGTATATGTCCAAGATTAACAAAGTGGATAATTCAAAAGTTTAAAACTACCATTAATCTGAAATTTTTTTAAATATTATGAATAGGACATATTTTATAATACATTTGATTCCATTAATTATATTAATAAAATCAAGATGAAAATAATAATATTCTCTTTGATAATATAAAGGTTGTTGTTTTCTATTATAAAATCATGATGGTTTCTAAGAATCATGTTCACAGATCTAATGAGTATGATTTTTTTTGGGGGAATTATTATATATATGGATACATCGGTATTGTCGTTGATTCGTAAATAATAAAAATAGTTATTGGTTTAACCAATATCATCACTATTATTACATAGGTTATTAAATGTAATGTTTGACAGGGAGTCAATCTTCTCACAAAATAAGTATAATAAGGTTGTTTTGAAGGTAAATGATGAGGTAAGAGTAAAGATTAAAAATAGGATCCAACTGCTGGAAACTATTTGTGAAATATTTGAACAACCTATAAATCATTCTAAAGGTTGTATTGTTTTTTTACAGGCACAACCAATGTTTATTTCACAGAAGTAGTAGGTGAAGAATAAAAATGAATAAGAAAAGAATCTGGTTATTGAAACCCCTTTGAAAACAATAAAAGTAGAATGACCTTGGATTCAAAATAGTGGTTGTTTATCTCATATATTAGATGATATTATATTGTTGAATAATTTTAAAGATTAAAATGATAGAACTATGACAATCAATAATGATGAATCATTAGGAATCAAAGATATTGGACAATCTATCACTGAGAAAAAAAATTAAATTCAAGAAAGAATTATATGTTGATGGGATGAAATATAACCCAATTAGTGTTTCAAAATTATATGACAAAGGTAACAATCTAAATTTCATGAAAGATGGATTTTTTTGTGAAAATTATGAATTATGGAAAGATAGTTACAAGATTACAACATATAATGGTTAATTTATTTCATGTTGCTGAGATCCAAAACTATTGTTACGTGGGTATGGCAGAGTAAAAAAAAATTTTTTCATAAAACATTGGGCTACATATGTTATAGAAACATGAATAAAATATCTAAAAAAATCATTGTTTGATAAATTTGTAATTTTCTATGATAAAGTGATTGGAGTTGTATCATTCTTCAAAAATGGAAAGAATAGGTATTCTGTACACAAGAAAATTGATATTTGTTCCAAAAACACTTAGAACATATCCATTCAGATATCTATGGTCTGATGATAAAACTATCAATAAATGTAAAAAAGTTTTTCATAAATTTCATTGATGAATTTACTCTCATTATTTTTTTTTATGTATCTAAAACATAAATCAAATTCTTTGAATATGTTTAAAAGTCATAGGAGGAAAGAAAAGAAAGAATTTTATTATTCAGTGAAGAAGATGAGAGCTAACAATGATGGTGAATACAGAAATGAAGTCTTTTTGAATTTATATTGAAAATAATGGAATTTTTCACGAGTATAATTATCTATACACTCCTATGAAAAATGGGGTTACTGAAAGAAAGAATATAATTTTGTGGAAAATTGAGAGAACAATGTTACTTGAACATAGTCTTTATCATTACAATTATAGGTAATACTAAGTAATATTGTATACATTCATAACTAATGTTTCAATATTATATGTTCTGATATGACTCCATATAAATTGTTTTATGGAATTACTCCATGTTTGAATCATTGAATATTTTTTTGGGAGTCGATGTATTATAAAGAAGAAAGGTGGAAACTTGAGAAATTTAAAACAAAAAGGTAGAGATGGAATGTTTCATAGATAAACTTCGGAATATTGAGGATACATAAGTATCAACAATAAAATAGGAAGAAATTTTTATTCCTATGATTTGAATGGTATTTAAAACAGCAAATAAGATAAATAGACTCATTCAAATAAAAAATTTGAGAAGGATATTGGAAAAAATTCTAACAATGATACCTATAATTGTAATCCTTATAAAGAAGAATAATAGGAATCAACTATTTCTAGTGATGTGAAAGATACTCAAAAATATCATTCTAGGTTGAGGAAATAAGTGGAACCCTATAATATAAATGGTTATTAACATCAAAAGTTTTAGAAAATTAGAAACTCAAATGCAATAACACGTTCTTATTTTTATTCAAAAAGTCAAGCCAAAAGATCTGAATGAATATTTTGAGTATCTATAAGGGATTCAAGCCATGAATGAAGAGCTGGATCTGATAGAATAAATAATTATTTGGAACATGTTCATAGTCTAGAAAAAAATAATGTTATTTGTACGTAGTGGGTTTTATAAAAACACATAAACAGATGAGGTTACATAATAATAAATAAATAAATAATAGTTAGTAATGGTTACTCACAAATTGAAGGTGTTGATTTTGATACAAAGTTTCCTTAGGTAGGATATATAGAAATAATCATAATCTTTCTTCCTATTGTTGCACAATAAAGTTATAAAAAAATTTCAACAGAATGTTAAATCTACACCTTTTAATGGTGATATTGATGAGGAAGTATATATTGAACAACCATATGGAATTTCTGATTGAATAGAGTAAATTCAATTATTCATATCAAAGAAGTCTTTGAAAAGACTACAAAAAGCTCCAAGAGCGCGGTATTACGAATAGGATACTTTCCAACATAAGATTATATTAAGAAAGGATGAGTTTATAACAATATTTATATCATATAATGTCAATAGTTTTCCCATATCAAATTTTTTTATGTTTATGACATTATATCTACTGGGTATGATGAATGATCTTGTGAATGATTTACTGATGAAATGAACATGTTGAGTGAGGTGTCCATGTGGGGGGAAATGAAATACATTCTTGGATTAAAAGCTTTACAAAAAACAAATTTTTATTTCTCAAAAAAATTATGCTAAGGAACTTATTAATATGTTTGGAATATAAAACTCAAAACTTTTTTTCACACCAATTACCATGGGATAAATGTTTTATAAATATGGAGAAAGAAATAAAGTTGATCCAAAAGAATTTAAAAACAAGATCGGACGATTGTTGTACTAGACTACATAAAGACCCAATTTAATTTATGTTTTCACCTTTTGTGCATGATTCTAGAGTGCTCCAAAATAATCACATTTACATTCTAGAAAAATATTTCATAGAGACCTAAAAGTCACAAAAAATTCAAAATCAGGTATGATAAATCATATAGCATTAATTTGTTTGGGTATTCAGATACTAATTGGGATGAAATGGTGATGGAAGAGGATCCACATATGGTGGAGAATTATTTCCATGGAAAATTTGTGTTAGTTGGAATGAAAATACATAGAATTATGTAACACATAGTATAGATAAAGTGGGGGTATGTTGTCTTTACTCAAGCCACTAGCCAACTTAAGTGAATGAAAACTCAATTAGAAGCATTAATTTCCGATATTATGTTACCCCTATTCTTAGGTTTTGATAATCAAAGTGAAACCAATTTCACTAGGAATCCAATATAAATGTTTTATTGAAAATTTTCTTATATAAAATAACATTTTATCAAAGATCATGTGGAGAAGAGTGAATTGATTCTAGAGTATGTACCAACATCAGAACAAGTTGCTCGCATTTTCCAAAAACCATTACTGAATGAATCCTTTTCTAAATTGATGTGTAATATGGGTGTATAACCTTTTTATAATCATGTTTAGGGTATGTTTTTCCATCCCCTCTATCATATTACTATTGGATAGTGTTTTCAAAGGGAGAAATTGTTTCCAAAATCTATCATTATCGAAGAATGTAAATTTGGGGAACTTCGGGTAAGCTATGAATTCCGTAGTGTAAGTGTCTAAACTATTATAACTATTTGGTGGAGTGATTGTAGGAAGAAAAATTTATATTTTCCATAGAAATTGAGGTATAGGAGAACACTGAGGAATTTTTTTTTGATTAAATGTAGAAGTGGTTTCGTAATCATTACTTTTGGATATCACAGTTTTTCTATTAAGGATTCTTATTTCCTACAATGAGTTAACTCATGTAGGACTAGAATTATGAATAAGTAATCCATTTCATGAGGATAAATATTTTAGCGATTAATGAATCATGGATGACGACAAAATCCAAAGGGGGATATTTTTAGGATCAAGTTGATAAGGAAGGTGGTCATTTTCAGGTATTGTATTTTTTTTGTCAATAATGTTTAATAATAAATTGAAGTAACCTCACATTGTATTTTTTGAAATTCGTATTGGCCATCATATTCAAAAAATCAGACATAAAATGCTTCCAAACGTCATTCATATTCTAGATATTGTGTATATAAGAAAATTATCATTGAATTCACACTAAATATGGAATGAATGGTTTGATCAGAATGGTGGAGAATCATAGTCTATATCACTATGATACAATATGTGTGATGATGATTTACTGATCATGTAATTATTATAAATCAAAATTATTTGGTAAAAATGTGATGTATTATTGAAGAATGCAATGGGGATTCAATGATATGCTTCCAATCATATTCATATTCATCATAATTGGATGAAAAAATATAGAAAATGATTATATGAATTTTATTAAGAATTATCATATTCATTTTGATCATATTTGGGATAAGAAGGAAAGAAATTCATTGATGAAATATAGGGATGTTATAATACATTCCATGGAAGAAAGACAATGTTGAAGCTATTCTCAAATGAATTCAATGTCATGCAGAAACCCTGATACATGCATATGTTTTTGAATAAAGGAATTTTTTTAATCAAATGTCTCTAAATACTGATCCATTGTATTCATTATACCATCAGAGGTAGAATTGTTTGTGCTCAAAAGTCATTCATAACATATTTAAAAGAGGAAGGAGTTTTTGAAGTTGACATTGTTGACACCAGACCATCGTATTTGGTGCACTAATGTATTCATCAAATGTATAATTTTTCTCCTAAAGAATGATTCTAAAAATTTAATAAACAACTGAAACCAATTCATAAAGAAATGACTGATATTTCTCAACAATGTAGTCAACTATTTATCATGAAATACATACATGTTTCATCATCATATTGAGAAAAATTATAATGTTAACTGGAATCGGATTTGAGTTTGAAAATGTGTGAAATAGATGGTTTCATGTGTTGGATATTTGGAGGTTGGATGATTTGTCGAAAATTTGAGAAATCAAACATACATGTTATTAGTGAGGCAAAGAGAAAAAATATATAAGTCATCAGAGAATGTAGTTGATGGGAATTTTGAAAAGAAATAATAACATTGATTTTTTTCAAATGATCTTATAAATTCTGTCACCATCATATTAGTGTTGATATCGATTCATCTTATTTATAATTATGAAAAAATTGGAATGGGTAGACTGTAACATAATCATATCAGCAATCAAAATTGGGCATTAGAATCAGATTTTTGATTGAAATGAAATATAGAAGAGAGATGAAGTTGTAGATGATTCAAGATGAAATAATAACAGTTGAGAAACAATAACGTAGTCAAGCTACACCTGAAATTCTAGGATACATTACATATAGCGTAATTTGGTTGAGCGATAAACAATTTTAGATTCCCACCCAAACCACTTTGGGTCCCCTACAAAAGATGAAAATTATATCATGGTTTTTATAATAAATTATTATTTTTGACATTTATAGAGAAGGCAAAGCTCTAGAGAGAATAACTGTTTCAAATTTGTCTTTTTTGATGAATTTTTTCTTGATAGAAGTGATAGAGAAAGAGATAAGATCACAACATATTAAAATTATCATTTTATACAACCTATTATAGTATTCTTATTGTCATAGTATTTGGATAATCAATGTATCAGGTTGGATAATTGGAATGAGATTTTAGTATTTGGATTTTTGGACTGAGAAGGGAGTGATCTAAATTGACTCAATCATATATTGGCAGAGTTATATTATTTTCTATTGAGAAATCGAGTTGGAATAATTTTACTAAGAAATTAGATTGGTAGAATTGGACTCGAAAAACTAGATTTAAGATTATATATAAAGTCCTATAAGTTCCTACCATCTTCTATGTAACAAATTTAAGAAATTTTTTAAAATGAATACCTTTGTAGAAGTTAGTAAAAAAGAACATGTAAAATATTTTTTTACAAATAACTTGTATTAAATCAGTTATTCTATAATAATGAAACACATTATTGGATTTTTTACATAGTGGTAAATGAGCGAAAGGGCATGTCCTACTTGTTGTATTCTAGAAAAAAGATTGTTTTCTAGTGGATTGTCTTGTATTATGTTATTCTAATCCATACCCCAGACTTGACTATTTGTATTGAATAATGATTAATGTAAACACTTGTGTTCATGTGGATGTGTTTTTGATTTTATTCAGCATGGAAAGAAATATTAAATATGTGGTGAAGGTTGTGTCATTTTAAGTACACATAAATAAAAACCTTTATCACTGATCAACACACTCCACCTCTTAGTGATATCATCATCCTGACTATGAATTTACATAGGTGAAAAATATGATAATATTTTGACAATAATATTAATATTATACTGTAGTTTCTAAAAAATAGGTCTTGCATGTAAAGCAGGATATTGAATGAAATTGGCATTGTGTATAACACCAGCCAAACATTGTATTGAATAGACCATAATAAAATATAACTGTTGTAGGTAGTGCAAGATTAAATTGTTTTGTGTTAAACATATGAAAAAAATATTACTTTTTAATAAAAAAACAAATATCCAGAATTTTGTGAGATGAAAAATATGACAATGACAAATTCATTAAAAAATATATTTCACAAAATCCTAGAGTGTTTCAAATCTTGGAAATAATTACAAAATCTCTAAGATGATCTTTTTATTATTGTCTCATGTATTCACCACCCATATTAGATTATTGAATCTTAATACTCTGTCCTAGTTGAAAATATAGTTATTTTTGGATCACTTTAAAAATTTGTAAAGTTTAATACTTAAAATTCTTTAGAAACATATATCTCTTTCGACTAATCTGATGAGTCAAATTAATGTAGTTCCTAAATATTCCATTTTCTTGTTTGTTCATTTTTTCCATATAGATAACTATTTATGAGATCTAATATCCCACCATCCCTCTCACCTTTTCTCCCAAATTTTGTTTCATCAATTTTCCCTATAAAAATATTTAGATATATAAACAAATTCATAATTGAATGAGTCCAACAATATATCTATATGGATTCATTAATTATGTATCTCATTTATATATTTTATGAGAAAATTGTATTATTAGTTTGTATTAGAATAATCCTAAAACATATTATTCTTAATTTCACCTTTTTAATGTATATAACATTCATAATATTTATGATGTCTTAAAATATTTCATTTTTATATCAAGAATAACACATGTACTTAATGAAAAATAAAAATTACATCTTATCCAAACAAGATTAATTAATATAAAATTTATTTATTGGACATTATAATAGTTATATACTTCTAAAATTAGTCCACTGAGTAGATGTATATCACAATTAACAACTTTTTATTTAGAAATTATTGATCCATTTTAAACACAATGATCAACTAATCAATTTACTATTTACCTCATATCTCAGAGTCATTCATTTCCAACATAATTTTATTCTATATAACCAATATCCAATACCCATGATTCAGAGTTGGTGGATGTAATTTCGATAACATTTACAATAATTGACTCTGAATTTTTCTCCTCAAAAACACTTATCATACCTAGATACATATATTTCATTATTATTGAGGTCATAACAATTAATGATCTAAAAATGATCAAGGTAATAAATTTCATAATCTGTAAAAAGAAAATATTAATGGGAGAGTATAATGTTTTATATCTTATCATTAATGAAATTAATGATAGTTCTCCAACTAAAATATATAACTTCATACATCACATACTTTTAGTGATTAATGATCCGTATTATCTTAAGCGGTTAATGTTTTCTAGAATCCCTCTCACCACATTATTATTTAGATAGGGAAACATCATAATAATAACAGTTGTAATTAAGGTATATTTTTTTGGATAAAAGAATATTTATTAAATTATTTCCTCATATATGATAATCTATGGGAAATATTTTTTGGAAGAACCTACTCTGTTGAATGATCAAGTTCTTAACTAGTGTCCCTTTCTAAGGACTCTCATGATTAGCATTTAAAGGGTATTATTTTAAGGATCCCAAATTAAATATCAATTTCATTAACAATAAATTAAATACTATTAGATCATATGTAATATTTATCTTCCAAAGTTTTAACCTTATTTTTAATGAATGATTCTAAATATTTATTATTTAATTCTTCATTCCAAGCATTGAATTAATGATTTCTCACCTCATTAATAGGTAACCCTTTAAATAACCCACAGTATGTGTTACCCAAAAAAAAAGATAAAACATATTTACAAGTTTATAACTGCATCATATGAATAAGGTTCATGAATATTTTTTGTGAAGTTATAGAGTTATATGAGTTTGATAGTCATCATACAAGTAAGTATGGGGTAATAGATATCCAACCCCATTCACATTGATAGACATGACATAATTCTAAAAGAAATTAGGTAGTCTGGCCTCAAGTCCCTCTTATGTGGGAGATTTTATCCAAGGGAGAATTCAATTCTTGATTACTCTAACACCTAATATATAAAAATACTTCCAATAAACTGCATTCAATCTAATAACATCAATTACAAATTAAGGTCAATATAGATGAAAAACTATGTTTTATTATTTTACAATTAGAATAAAATTAAAGGCTATACCCTAGAAGAAATTTATCATATAATTTTGACATAAAAAATATCCACAGATCATAAACAATATACTATACATGAATAATGAAGTAATAAATAAATACATACATTTTTTATTTATTCTCCAAATCATATGTCATTTCTGAACTATTTATAAAAAACTACCTAAAGAATTTTATAAATTAACTAAAACATGAATGTAAAAACTTTAAATTCAAAATTAAAATGAACTATTTTATTTTAAAATATGTAAAATTTATTAAGAAAATATTTAATCCAATAAATAATTAAAACATTTTCTATGTTTTTTAAATAATATCTACAAATAAGTACTTCCACTAAATTTGAAAATTTTTAAATAAGTTAATTATGAATTACTCAAATTCTAGATTTAAACACCATTATATTTTTGACATGTGATTTATAACCATTTATAAATTATTTTTTAAGATTCATAAAAAACTATTTTTAGATCATAATATATTATATATAATTTTTAAAAGTAATTTTAAATATTAACATTTACTATTTATTAATTTTTTAAACATTTCAAAAAATTAATTAATTATATAAAATTTATAATTAATTAACATATAACCATTTTATATATTAAAATATACCAAAATACCATTTATAAGTACAATTAGCCATTTTATAAACCATTTAAATTGTTAAATTTTAAAAGTTCTTAATAACAACTTTTAAAGACTCCATGACTTTCTCTATGCTATGGTACTCTATCGCTGTCGATTTTTATATAATATTTTCTATGATAAACCATGAATCACCAAGGGGAATCCAAGATATTAGTATGGTTTTATTTATTGGAAAAGTATGATGAAGAACCACCACTGACTATTTTACACTATGGGGAACATTATATTTTTTAAAATCATTTATTAAACATGTTGAATCTTTAATAAGATTACTCTTATACCACTAACGGGATTCATTTGATCATCTAATAAACAATAAAAGTGGAATAAAAAACAAACCATTGAATAATATATTTCTAATAATCAATCATTAAAATTTTATTGAATAAAATGAATAAAATATAGAACCATGAACACACAAATATCAACAACATTCAAGTTTTTATATGATAGAGTGTACTTGATAATGATCCAAAGGAAAAAAATATCCCTCTTGCCTCTGAGGGTGGATCAAAATTCAATGGATCTACCAATTCATCTTGAGGAGACCTAAATACTCAAAGGTGTTATAGTACGATTTCCGATTGATGAATAAGATTTTAAAAGAAATATTATTCTTGATAAGCATGAAATCATTTTTGGTTAAACACACAAACAATTACGAGAGGATCTCTCCAACATTATAAACACACTCTATGATCTTCATTTATTGAAGAGTATAATCCATAACATTAAATATTAGGTTCAATATCATAGAACCTAAATGTTATAATTAATTAGTGTTAATTAATTGAACACTTTAATGAATGAGGTTTGTTATCCACGTATAAACTAACTCTTTGGTTCGTAACTGATGAAATATTGTGTTAGGGATAGGGAACCGCACATGTATCACATTTACATAAAATCTATGTGTATTTTGAGACCTTTAAATAACATTCTCCATAATAGTAAATTGTTTCCAATTTTAGTGAGTATCTAATATATCTATCTATATATTTTCAATTTTCAAATCAAAACATCTCTCATTTTATGTACGAACTACTGCCTCCTTTAACATCGAATATCATTTTTCATCACCACCCTACAATGATGGTTTTAAAAAGGTATTATATGATTTAAAATGATATTTATTACATTATAAATATTTTTTTGGTTAATATATTTATATTTAATACTTTTATAATATACTACCATTTGTTCATTAAAAATTACCGTGACGTGCTGGTCACTGATTAATTGTTCATAAATAATAACTAAAACATTCCTGAAATTAAATTATACCATTATAAATAATTACAAAATATCTATTATATTACCTTAAATATTCTAGAATTGATGAACTTGATATCAATGAATGAGGATTGATATCAACATTACAAAGTGTGTGTGAATAATCAAAATTAGTAAATTTTGATGGTGAAAATAAATATTAAATAAATACTAAATATATTATGAATGATTATAATTAAATATTATAGAATATTTTAAATTTTAATAAAGATATAAAATATTTAATTATTGTGAATATTCTTAACATATATAAGTTTAGAGAACCCTCTACCATGAAGAAATACAATGTAAGGGTTTTTCATCTCAAATTACCTTCATAAGGACATGTTCTATATTATGATCCTCTATTAATTAATATGATGAATATACTAAACCTATTAAATATTTAACAATAAATATATATTTATACATTATAATTAATGTTATATCATTATCCTTATCCTTCAAAAAGTTTTCAATTAAAGGTTACAAAATCTATAATCGTTTTTGCTAAATCATTTTTCCTTTATTGAGTTTTGATCATTCTTCATAAAAATGACTCGTATAAGTCGGTTACACTATATATCATGATTGAATAGTATTATAATTAATACTATGTTTTGTGGATTTAATTTGTTTTATTATAAAAAAATTGTAATGATTTTTATATAAAAAATGTGAGGTTTTAAGAGATTTAAAAAACTAAATTCTATTTCATGATGTTGTATTATTTATTCTTGAAATTCAATAAGAAAATATTAACTTATTCTATCATGTGATTTTTTGTGTTATATATTTTCATTATTTTATTTTTAATTTATATTTTCTCACCATGATTATTCTTTCTATATTAATTTATTTCTTCATAAAATGTTTTTGTTGTTAAAATTAATTTCCATCCTTTTTATTCAATCTTTTTCTTCAATTCCTATATTATTTATTTGAAGTTATATTTTAAATTCTTATTTATAAGTAAAAATATATATCATCCAATTTTTCCATCATTATTATCATTAAATATTTTCAAAAATAATGTATATTCTAATTTTTAATAATGTGGGATTCATTAAAATTGTTTAAATCGATAAAAGATATTTCCTCTTATAAATTTTTATCATATAATTTACTCCAAGTTTCATCTTATTTACCTTCATTAAATTTAAATATTCTATCATTGATATTTATATTTTTAAAATAATTTTTTATAAAGTTTATTTTTTCAACTTATTGAAAATAATATTTAGAAGTGAAATGAGGCTTAAATTTCTATTAATGTTAACTTTTTTTCAATATTGTGAAAGAAATATATTTTTTAAGTTTTCATAAAATTTTATTCAACCATAATAATTTTTTATTTTCATAATTAATATTCCTCTCCATGTTTTAATGTTATTTCTAAATATATATTTATTTCCTTTATTTTATAAAATATTTTCCCAGAATATAAATATAACATAATTTGTAATTGTAAGTACCCATCATTTCATAGAGTAATGGACCATATTTTTAATTTTATTTCCATTAATGGAATTAATAAAGACACATAATCATGTCTGGGAGGTATCGAGTGCCTCTGGGGTTCGTTGAGAGCCCAGAGGCCCAAATGGGATGAAAATATTGGGCCTCACTAAGAAGAATCTGTTTCTCCAAACCAACATGGTTTCTCTGATACAATTTGGTTGTAAATAGTTGAGACCTAGGGGCTCCATGGTTTGTCTACAAACACGAGACCCCAAGTGAATGTCCATGCAATGATAAAGAGATTCATGATAGTTTTTTCTTGCTTAGTTTGTGCATGGTTAGATAAACTGTTCACCTAAACCTAAGGGGTTCCCCTCTATAATAGTGAATGGAGAACAGTTTTGGTATGGTTTGGAAAACTGTGTGGCCAAATTATACAACCCTTATGTTTTTTTGTTAAATGTCATAAATTCCTATATTTAATTTAATTAACCAATTTCTCCATTCCCCTTTCTCCATCAAGTGGATGTTTTTGGTTTTCTCTTCCCAAGATCAAAATATCACCACATCTTAGGCATCCAAGTATATTCTGAGTCTGGTGACCTATTAATGTTTTATTAGAGGCATTCGATTCCTTAAAGAGAGTTCTTAAATCATCTTCCTTCTTATTCAAGTTTTTCTTTGGATCTATCATTCAATTTAGGGGTAATCACATTTTCCCTATTTTCAAGGTATTGAAAAATTTATATGATTTCTTCTAATATACTCCAAATATATGTCCAATATCGAGTGAGGAGACATATATGACCTTTATTTAGGTTTTCACACCATTCCCCCATTAGTTTCATTTCATCCTAGATATTCTATTGTTCCATATGCTAGATTTTGTGAGATTCCCCTTAATATTGAGACTTTTTTTGGAAATTGATCATTGATTCATGATACACATAACATGATTCTTCTTTAGTATTTTATCGGTTTGGAAGTCATATATGGACCCCTTAGGTGTTCCATGTGGAATATCCCATTCTTGGATAAATTTTTTATATGTCTGATTCACTATATAAGCATATGTCTAAGATTTTAAATTGAATTTCCATTATAATATGGCTTTTTGATTGAATGAAGGGTGACTCTCATGTTTTTTCCTATCATAGAATTTAAATTTCCAATGAAGGGAATCCGTTTAATGTTCACGCAACCTTTATAAGGACCCATTGATCATTGTAAATGAAGCTTCCACGATTTAGTAACTTGATTGGGTTGGATTTTTATGGGATATATTGTGAATGATGGATTTCATTTCCATTAATGAAAAAAAGTGGTTTAAATAAAATACATTGAATGGAATGGCTTCTTTATAATGGGTGTTTTCCATAAATAAAAGAAATTTTTTTGTAATGAATTTTAAGGGATGGTAATACTTCACATTCTGTTACGATTATTTATCTTCTCATTGATAAGAGTAACACCTTGTTTTTAATTGAACATGTCTAATGATATTCATGCAAGGTTTTTACCTCATATATAATATTATAAAAGTGAAAATTCCATGATAGGGTGTCGTATGATGATATGGGAATGTAAACATAGAGGTATAATTCTCCCTTAATTCAGGTGTTGAGTATGATGTCTCACATTGTTGACACTATTATGATGGTGGAATGGACACACCACTTTCCTTTGTTCGGGTTTTCACATGATGGATCACTCACCGTCCAAATTATTATTCATGATTTCTCACATTCATTTCAGTATTTAGGGAATATACCCAAATTCCTGATCATATAGGCTCATTATTCTGGTCATCAATACCTAAGTTACACCCAGATCTTGCCAACAAATTGGATTCTAGGTATATGGCCACTAACATCCACACATACTAGGTTCATATTGGTGGATGAATTATATAACTCTAAAATATGTATATTATTACTATGTATATACATAGATACTAATCCAAAAAAATTTCTTGTCCATGAGCAGAAGTAGGTAGTCTTCTCAGGTGTCATATAGGAACCTAGGTTAGATGGTTATTTATTTCACCATTATTAATCAATTACATATACCTGCCCACCGTTTGGATATGAACATAGCTTGTATTATATGTAGAAATGGTTGGTGGTGGCCTACTAAGAATTTTATCTGACACAACTCATCTTGTCATTGGTATCCGATAAGATTATATTTCTTCAGGTATCGATATAGAAAAAGTCTTACTTATTGGTCGTGGATATTATTACATATATATATGGCATGGGAGCAAAGGAATAACCATACACTAAAGATATTAGTAGAGCACGTTTTTTTTCTTTTATATTTTTTAATATAATGATTGTATAACTTTTCAAATTTCCCCTTTTTTAAATATCAACATAACATGAATCCATGTATTGACACTATCATAAAAGAATTTGATTATTATTTTGCTGTTCAGTTCTTTACACTTCCACATTTTTTTTACTTATTCAATTTTTTTATATTACCTTATACTACTAATGTATTTTTGTTCATTCTATCATCTATTCCAATATATAATGTGGTTTTAGTCTCCATAACATACATTCATCATACCATCTCTACGAGTCAGTAGCCTCTAGTGTATGGGGAGGCACACTTTAGGCCATGTGAACCACCATCTGGGGTCACGAGTTAAGTAGACCCCTAGTCGTGACATTACAAAGTGTTATCAATGATAATTTTACATTGTATTACATATATGGTATTATATAGTATTATAATACTTTATGGGATTTATAATTGACCCTGTTCATGGGTGTATCTATCCTATGTATATAGAAAACCCAAATTCTCTTGAATAGATTACCACATTTTTTAATTCTTCCAATTATAGTCTATATGACTTCACCCTTGGGTGACACCCTTGATTTATGTTTTTATTGACATTTGATTGAAATGAGGGTTCCTTCTACATAATCCCATTGAAATGAGGGATTTTCATTTGATCCTGCAACAATATTAGGCAAACTAAGAGAAATATTCCAGGATTTTTTTCATGTAATGTCTACTTCAATCATGAATTTTTATTTAGAATATTTATATATCCTTGATTATTTATGGAATTTTTTTGAAAAAGCTTTTAGTGGATTGAAAACAAGAATGAAACATTATGTTTCTGCTATATACTAATAGAATTTTCCTAAATATGATAATGTGGACTTCTTTATCAGTCAATTAGGGAATACTGATCAATGGAACACTATATGCATGGGTTGTATGTGTTATGTTGTGGGTTAAATAGATGACATATTTTGGTTCACCAAGAATATGAGACCTTATGGGTCAGAATTGGTAATCTAACTATTTGAATGATTTAATGTGTTTTAAATTATTGAACAAGAATAATTTTTAAAATGAATATGATTTATAATGTGAAATTAGTTATCTTATTCATGTGAAACTGGGAATCATACCTGAACCTAGCATTACAAGTGGGAAGTTTGGTGTCTCTAACACTCTAATAGAATGTTATTATCTTTTTAACTTCTGAAACCTAGCTTGATGATTAAGTAGAGAGGCATTATAGTTTATACAATAAGGTGTTATACATATACTACTTTAAATTTGGAATATTTTAAGTTGTTAAAATCTCTTCTGAGGTTTGTGTTTTTCATTGTAGTGTTTTTTCATCATGAAATCCTTCGGTCAGATGCCCGGATGGTGGTGATGATCATGCACCAAAGGTGGTAGGCCCTGAGCTTCCTATAGTCCCATATATAGTTAGACCTATAACACCACATCATGTTTTGTATATGGGAACTGAATCTCATTTTTGAGAGGGAAACTTATGTATATTGCAGTAATGTAATGTGTTGTTCAACTTACCCCAAGCATGGCAGAGTTAACTCAAGAATTACATCGGATGAATACTCCAACATTTTTGGGGGATAACGGACCACATGCAGTTGAGTAATGGATCAAAGATATTGATTATATATTCGATCATATAGAGATTATTACATAGAGTAGGGTAAAAAATTCTATGTATATGCTGTGACATTATAACAAGTGATTGTGGTACATTGTCACCAAGGCATATAAACATAGAGATATGGTTTTAGAAGACTTCCAGATGATCTCCTATGTCTATTTATTTCCCCATGCTCTAGGGGATGATAGATATGGATAGTTCACTATCCTTCAGTCTAGGATCTTGATTGTCATGTGGTACTCTGCTAATTTTATATATCTATAGCAGTTTTCTCATACTCTTGCAAGTAATGCACTTATGACCATCCATATATTTGAGGATGGGATTGTATATTCCTTCTGATCATAGGTAAATGTTTTTTATTTCAACACTATATCTATAATAATCATCCAAGCCCTTATTATACTGTGAAACATAGGGGAAGCTTATGTTTCGTGTCCTGGAGGTTGGGCAACTACAGTTTCCATGGGATCCTATTCTAGGAGAAAGAGGGGATGTTTGGAAACTATATTTTCTGGTGGTTCATATTCACGGAAAAAGATATGTTTTGAGGCTACTTGTAGAAGTACAAGTATTCAAGATCCACATACAGATAGCACAATGATGTGATACCAATGGTGAAATCCATGACATACTAAACCTCAATACTTGCGTGATCTAGTATAGTGCAGAGGCTGTTGAAAGATTGGGAATATTCAATATTTATTCATAACATTTCCATCAACTCCATGTAACTAGGGATCAACTCATTCTATTCAATCTAAATTGGGAACTGTTGTATCAAATTAGGCAGGCTAGTAGAATAAAGCTGACCGATAAGGATAATGTGGTTGTTGAGGAAGAGGTAGTCAAAAATATGATTCTTAGTGTCAGTTGAGTGGGATTTCTTATGGAATATAGATAGTGACTTAGTGTTGCGGGGTAGTCTAGTTACATTCTATCTAGACTATACTGAAGGAGTAGAGCACCATACCTTATATAATTTGAGGTACTATTCTAGAATCCTCCATTTTAGTGTTTGATCTATTTGACACTAGCATGTCTCACTCTTTTATATCTGAGACTATTATAGAATGTATGGGTAGTGTGATCAAAACATTAAGGACATCAAGACACTTGCTACCCTATTAGGTATCCAATCATAGGGTGTTCAAGATTGTAATAATTTTCCATTTGATATACATGGATACCTCTCCATGTGTAATCATTTCATACTTGACATGACGATCTTTGATGTAATCATCAAGATGGACTGGTTAATTACCTATCAATAACATATTGAATGTTATCATTAAAGGGTGATGTTTACATCACCATAGAGGGTTATAAAAATACATATGGAAGAATAGGATATCTGTGATACATGAGATTGACCTGAGCAGCATAATCGAGGAAATGTGATAGATCATGTTGCATATATTGTCAAAGAAGTCCAAGGGTTATGACATGTGGTTTTTCCTATAATAGTAAATCATTTAAAGGACATCATTCATAAAAACATATATGGTCTAGCTCCACTAAAAGATGTAGAATCCAATATTTAGTTAGTTCCAAGATCACAACTAGTGACCATTGATCCTTATATGATGAAACCTATGGATCTCCTAGAACTCAAAAAACAAATTGGTGGATTTGGAGGCTATAAGCTTCATATGCCCCAAAACATCATCTTGGGGGTTACTAATTCAGTTTTCCAAGAAGTGAAATGGTACCCATAGGTTCTATGTAGATTTACATCAATTTATCCATCTCAGGGTGAATTTTTTATTCACTCCCTAGATGAGACAACCTATTTTATCATCTTTATAGAGAGAGAGATATAGTTTTCAAAGATAAAATTTAGTTCAGGCTATCACCGGGTGTGTTTAAAGACTTCATACATACCTTGCATAGAATTAAAAAATTATGTATGTTATTTTAGAGTACCTGGTCATGCCATTTCGACTGATGAATTCACATACAGTCTATAGATCTCATGAATCAGGTTTTCCACCTGTATCTTGATTCATTTTTTGTAGTACTTGTTCAAGATATCTTGGTGTATTTACAATCTATACCTTACCAGGTAAACCATCTTTAGACCTTGTTGAATAGAATAATACAGAACTATTTCCATGATATTATCAGTAAATGAAACTTTTTGATCGACAATGTCAATTTCATGGGTCATATCCTCTTATAGTTAGGATTTCCAATTTACCCAGATAAAATGAGAGTAGTAGTTTCCTAGGATAATACCAAAATCTTTTTAACAACAACAGTTTCTTGGGGATATATGGATAATACATGTTCTTCATTCAGGGTTTCCAATTCCTTGGCATACCACATACATGCTTGACAATGAATTTCTTGAAATTCAATTAGAAGGAATCTTGTAAAGAGGCCTTTTAGGAAATGAAGGGATAATGACTTCAAAACCTATACTGATTCTTCCAGATATGGGTAGGAGCAGGAAAATAATTGGTGATGTTCTAGGTGTCCATTTTAGATATTTTCTGATGCAATACGAGCAATTATTCTAGTACAAGTTCCTCTAGTTGACTCATCATGAGCAGAATTACATAACACATGACCTTGAGTTCGCTATTGTTGTGCATTCCATACGATGTTGAAGAAGCTATTTACATGGATAAATTTTTTGGTGTTAACTAATCACAAACGAATCATGTACATATTTACAATGTGATATTTGAATCTCAACTACTCTAGGTTGGTTTACTACGGATAGTCATTTGATTTCAAACTTCCCTAAATACTGGGAAAAAGAAATTTTGAAGT
The DNA here is from genome assembly GCA_963277665.1 of Viscum album. Classification (NCBI taxonomy): domain Eukaryota; kingdom Viridiplantae; phylum Streptophyta; class Magnoliopsida; order Santalales; family Viscaceae; genus Viscum; species Viscum album. Next base: position 679,747,563 of record OY728165.1, read on the forward strand.
CGATGCTCAATGAAGGAAGACTTAGACACATGTGGTTCAGGAATCCAATGGTGAATGGAATATCATTGAATTATTCTAAAATATTCTTGTTTTCGTTCATGAGGAACATGGTAAAACTATCCTATGAGACTAAGAAGTCACATATACTCTTCTAGAATGAGTACAAATGATGATACTATATGATCTTAAAAATATTGTTATAAGATAAATCATTTTAGATGATTATTCATATTTATGTTAGAACATGGTTGGGTATGATACCTTACTATTCCATGGACATATATAGGTCTCAGTAGACATTAATGATATGGTGATGTGAGAATTACATGCCTCAACATGGGTGGTTCACCTCAGTGTTTCCAAAATTGATCAGGATCTACAACAACATTATTGGTTTCCTAGAATGAAACATTAGATTTGTTGAAACATCACTTGGTGTTCCACCTGTCAGATGGTTAAGCTATAAAATCAGCATCCAAAATGAATCAAATTGAAATTTTCCATTCCTAAGTGGGAATGGGATAATGTTTCTATGGATTACATGACTGGTCTACCCAGATCAGCAAGAAGCAACAATATTTTTTTGGCTATTATTGACCATTTGACGACTGTTGAAAACTAAATACTTGTGAAAGATACCTACTACAATAAATGAGATAGATAGATTGTATGTTTCAGAGATTTTTGGTATTCATCGAAATCCTCATTCAATTTTTTCTTATTTAGGTGCACTCTTTAAATCACTGTTCTTGTATGGGTAAAAAAGTCCTTAGGTACATAGGTTATTTTGAGAACAACCTATCACTCATAAACTGATGGATAGATAGAGTGTACTATTAAGGTTGAAGAGGACGTGATCCATGCATGTGTCATTGAAATTAAGGGTTCCTAGGAGGAACAAATTACCCTCATTATGTTCACTTATGACAATACCTTTTAATATACCATCGAGATGAATCCTTATAATGCCTTTTAGAGTAGGAATTTCTGCTCACCTATGTTTGGTCTTGAGGTAGGGGAGGCAACTATACTTCAACCACAAATCATTCGTGAGGCTAAAGAGAATTTATGATTGATTATAAAGTGAATGTTGATATTGGCGTATAGATAATGGTTGTATTCCAATAGATGTTGATGACCACTTGGGTTTGTGGTCTGAGATTGTGTTTTCTTGAAAGTCTCACCCCTGTTGGGTCATAAACTTATTCAACGGTTGGGTAAGGTCTCACTAATTTCTTTTTGGAACATAAGAGGTTTTGAAGAAGATCAAAACCATTGATTAAAATATGTATTTTATATCCCATAGCTTCATAGATACTACCATGAACCAAAAAATGCATTTCAACCTAATGAGTTTGAATTGGATGTAGATTATTCAATCATGGGGTATATAATTCATATTGTGGATTAGATAATGAATATTCCATAAGGTAGGTCAGTTCCTTTAGTACAAGTGTTATCGATTCATAGTCAGGTACAAGATAAAACCTAAAAACGGGAATCTGATATACGAGTTCGACGACAAGAACAATATACAAACAATTTCCCTATACAATTAGAAGGTGAAATCATAGTGAATTCCTATAATGAGAATAGGTTTTAATGAACTATATTTTCAAGTAGGTATGGTTAATTTGTCTCAATTTAACTTCGTTAATAGAATTTTATAAAGATACATCATCATGTATGGGACGTATTAGGTGTGGCAGGGGATTGTTCGGAGTCCGGAGCCCTAAAATTAGAGGAAAACACTGGGCCATATGGTTAAAGGAAATCATGCAGCCCAGCCTAACCAGTTTCAATAAAATAGTGTGTTTATAGAAAATTAAGACAAGATGTCAGTACGTTTTGTCTGCAACTGTGTGACCCCAGGCGCACGACCATGCGATGATACATTATTTCATAATAGATACCTTTTTATGGTTAGATAAACTTTATGCCTAAAAATGTGGGGTTCCCCTCTATAGAAGTGAATAAAACATGGCTGGTGCATGGTTTGGCCAACCATGTAACCTTACATTTTGAGGAGAAATGAAAAAATTTCCCATCTTATATTCTATTAATCTATTTCTTCATTCACATTACTTCCTCTAGTGAATGTTTTGGGTTTTCTCCTTCCATGAGATCAAGAACCACTCAGACTAGGAATATATTTATATTCTATTTTTTATGTCATAATAATGGTCTATTATAGTCATTGTATTATTTATGGATCTCTCTTTAATCATATCCCTTAATATTTAAGTTTTTATTTGAATCCTTTTTTTATTTATGTTCATGCTCATTTTTCCTATTTTCTGGGAGTAGAACCATTTCCTTGAGTTTTCCAAACTACAAAGAATTTGAGGATGATATCAAGGGAGGAGTCTTTTACACCCTTGAGGTAGGTGTTCATGTAATTTTCCACATGTGTTTCTTTACATTGTAGTTATTATGCTGTGTTTCAAGCCAATTTTCTCTAATTATCCCATTTAAATTGATTCCTTAATATCAAATTGATCATTGATCCGTGATACAATTCCATTGATTCTTATTCACTTATTATAGGGATTTTACCTCATATATAGATACAATTGGGTGTTCCACATAGAATTTCATTATTTTTGGTTAGATAAGTATATGCCTGATTGGCCTCCTTTGCATTTGGAATAGTTATTCAATTGCATTTCCCTTTTAATAATAATGTCTAATAGAACCACGAGTGACTACCATGTGTTTGAACTATATAGGCTCGGAAATTTCCCTTGTAGAATATCCCCTTAATGGAAATGAAAACATTTTGAACTCCCATAGAGCCATATAAATGAAGCTTCCATGATTTAGTAATTTTAGTTGGTTGGATTTTTATGGGATATCTTATGAATGATGGTTTTATTTTCCTAAAATGAAATAAAATGGTTTAAATGAAATGGATTGAATGGAAAAAATTCTTCATGATGTGATCTTCTCCTTGAACTAAATAAAATAGATTCTTTAAAATAAATTTTAAATTACAATAAGACCTCACTATTTGTTGTGATTATATAACTTCCCATTGAGAATGGTAAGGCCTTAAATATAATGGAAGTTTGATAATGATAGGAATGAGTAGTTTTTCCTCATATTTAATATTATAAAATTGAATATGACTTGATTGGATGTGGTATGATAAAATGGTAATATTGAGCAGGGCAGTATCACACTCCCTTATATTTGGTGTTGAGTATGATGTGTCATGAAATTAACACTATTAGGATGGTGGGATTGACACACCACATTATTTTTATTGATTAATGACATGATTTTTCACTCACCATCCAAATTATCATTCATTAAATCCATCAATCTTATTGGTATTTAGTTTATGTACGCTAATTCTTGATCTTGTAGGTTCATTAGACTTGTCATGGATATCTAAGTTATAACCTGGTCCATACAGAAACTTGTATTCAAGGAATATGGACACTTATCTCATCATATAATTGTTTAATTTAGGGGGATTCAATATATACATATACTACATATATTATTACTATGTATATATATATAGTAACTAGGAAGACATTTATCCCAGCCATGACCCAAAGCAGGTAGATCCGTCAGGTGTCCTATAAGAACATTAGCCAGCTAGCTATATTGTTCAGGTTATTTAATTAATTACTCTCACCTATCCACTGTTTAGTTAGGGGAATATCATGAATTATGTGAATAATCCTTTGTTGGTATCATACAGGGATTTCTGTATCACATGATACTCGAGATGGTTTTGGTACACAAGGTGATTATCTATCTGCATGTATTTTTTTAGGAAAAGGACCAATTACTGGTCGTTGATATACTTTCCTATAGATGGAGAATAACACCAAATAACTAATAATACACTTGGTATTCTAGTGGAGAAACATCTAGTTATTTTTTATCTTTGAATTTCATGATTTTATTCATGTTCCCATATTCTCCTGTTTGTATATCTACTTGTCATGAATCCATGTATTGATTCATCTATAGAGGATTTGGATTATTATTTACCTATTTAGTTCTTCACTCTTCCTCATTAGTTTACTTGTTTTATCTATTTATATTATCTTATTCTAGTATTTTTGTTGTCGTTACTATCTGTTGTGCCACATTTTCATGAGGGTATAATCTTATTATCATACCATCATCACACCCTTGCTTCTAGTCGACAACCTCTAATGTACATGGAGTTACAATTAAGGCCATGTGACCCACTGTCTTGTGGAATTGGTTAACTATACCCAGGGATGAGACTTTATAGTATTAATTATTCTTTCTCCACTTAAAATTTAGTTCTCCTTAATTAATGTTTTCAATTATAATAATGTGTGTAAATGTTCACAATTCCCTAATGGTAATATCATTTAATGAAACCCTACACTTTTTCACTTGATATATTATGATAATATATTATTTTGTTTTCATTATACGTTTTTCTTTTTATGGGTTATGAAATATTTGATTCCATTATGAATGTTTTAAAATTCTTGTGACCCATATAAGTGTGGATTTTCATTATGTAAAAGGCGATACCTATATATCAATTCAATGATTTGGGTAAGGTCATATATATCATTGGATAAAAAAGGTTACACGGGTTGTAATATTATTCTTAATCTGTCACAAAAGTTATTATCTGAAGATAAAGATGGTATAAGGTTAATTATCCCTACCCCTGGGGGGTATATGGGTTATAAAACCATATCCAAGAGAGTATATATGTTTTCAGAATAAGCCCAAGATGGTAAATGTGTTATTAGTCCAATACAACTTTATTATGGTATGAATTTCAAACTAGCCAATTATGTCATGATTTTATGAGTATTTATTCTTGATGAGTTTTTTACTATAATACTCATTTAATATTCTTATTATATATATTAAGCTTATGTCATTTTCATATATTATTGACTCGTGTTTCGACACCCCTCTTAATTACGTATTATGATGCAAGTATTGTTCCATATATCATGATTTATAGTAAAAAATTATTTGTTATAATTTTGGTTTTTATGACCATGTGTCTTGATTATTCACTCGGATCCATATACACATATTCTGTTCACTTATGAACTGTGATTTATGGAACTTTTGTTAACACTTACTACGAATAAGAGATCACCAATTTCCTATATTTTCATTCCTTATAAATAAATTAATTTATTATATATAATATGTCATGAAGAATATAATGTGTGGATATTTTTTTAGAAAATTTGAATAATTATTAAAGAATAAGATGATCATGTAGCTAATCCTCAATGATTATATACCATTGGGTTTTAGGATTGTGTGTGAATTTATGAGATGTAATATATAAATGATACGAAATATATTTTTATTCTATTCAGTTAGTCTCACTTGGTTCAAATATAGTTTGTATAGTATTTTATTCTAGCATTAGACTTGGGAGTGAATGTATGGTTAATCACATTATAACTAGAAATAGTGCCTAATATTGTGGTATATTTTTCTGACAAGGGTACACTACCTAATGTGGGGCATGATAGTCTCTAATTAACTCATATCTAATTAAACTAAGGACAACCTCCATTCCATGGATTTAAAAAACACATCCTCGTACTAAAATCATCATATTAGTGGGTCATATTCAATGAATTATCATTGCTTCTTGAGAAATTATAAACTATGACCCCTGATAGCCTTTAACCATTCTACCAATAAAGGAGAAATGAAAAAATCGTAAAATTTCTTGTACATTTGGACATATAACAGATCAATCCTACAATAATTGATCATTTTCTTAAGGTTACCTTCCTCACTAAACACCCATGTTACATACTCTATCATATTCCTTTTGAGAAAATTTTTCATAATGATCCCCTTCCCTCAATAATATTACATCACAAATTAAAACATCCATAGGTAATCTACAAAATGAATCTCTCACAAGTTTAAATCCCAAAAGGATAAAATATTCCATAATATATCATTGTTAATTTATATAAATAAACTCTTATTAAATAGATAAAAGTTTCAACACTTCATGTCATGAACTGTGGAAGTTATCTCCAAAACATTGGTAGGTAAGTTCAGCTTATGGGGTCACACCTTATGATACATGTAAGAAACACCCAAATATCTCATTACCAAAAAAACTCCCAATCCAACTCCAAATTAATCCAATTTCATGGTATAATATAATGGGAATCATCATAAATATTTATACCCATTGGAAATTAATGAAAAGATGAATTCCATACCCATGATAATGTTTAGGTAAAACAATGGAAAAAATTAAAAAATTATAATCCATGCATACCTCAATGACAAAAATTTATATTTTCATTGGAAGTGAGTTTGATCTAGTTATATAGGGAAAAAATAATTGTTTCTTACCTTTTATTTTATTCACTAACAATATTAATCATAAGATTCTTTGAGATGACCTCTTCTCCACATCGGTGTGATAACACCTCTTCTTAAAAATTAAATGGAGAGAATAGAGATTTAAATTGTTTAGGCATCATGAAAATGATCTGTAATGAGTCCTAAATGATCATCAGACACATCCTTTTGTAGAAATCCTTCATTAAATAATTAATCCTCAGGGTGTTTCAAAATATTAATTGTTTTGAAATGGACAGACCATTTACTTCTACCTCATTTTTTAAATGACATGTTAAAAATATGTTTATGATTTATTTAATTAATACATCATTATATATTGTTTCACTATCAAAAAAACACAAAATAATCATGATGATATATTTATTTAAATGATATCATATATCATTCCTATATATAAATCATAATGTGGTACTATATACCAGGTGAGAAAATTGACCATGAAATGGTGACTTTCTCAATTTAATGGTGAGTGGTTTAGTGTGAAAAATAAAATAATATTATACATTCACTTTACATTATATACTTTGAAAAAAATACAAATTCTTCTACATCCATAAAAATTAATTTGGATATGATTATCATAATTGTGATCATATTTTAGACAAACACTTTAAAAAAATAAATCTTCATTCCTCAAATTTATCTGTGACTCTTAGTATTTGTAGCATTGAAAAAAATTATTAATTAACTAATCTATAATTTTATGAAAAGAGTGACCAATTGAGAAAAATCATTATTACCCAAGATATTAGGGGGTATGGGATGATCCCATTAAAACCAACTCATCCCTCTATATTATCATGGAAACCAAAATTTGTATCTATAATAATATTTTTAATTCATATATAATATAATTTTATATGAAATAGATGCACTAAATTATATAAAACATAGTAATATAATATAAACCAACTCATACATTCATGATTCATTGAAAAAAACTAACCAGTTTGAATAAATACATCCCATTTCATCCATTATCTTTTTGGAGAACATCATATGTCAGTCTACTAGGCATATACATAACTTTCCTTTGTTTAATTTAATCAAGGGATTGTATTTCATTTTTCATTGATTTTTTTACACCACATCTTGGTTATGCTCAAACCAATTAAATGATCCGTAACATATCTAACCTTCCCCTCATTAGTTCAGTCTCAATTATTTTAAAAGAAAGGTATCATAGTGTGTTGGTTTCCACTCTAGGTTCCTCACCAACCATAGTTATAAGGATTTATAAAAATAATACACCCTTAAATATATTATTGGTCATAAAAATTACTTACTATATATAATAAGTTTAAAAATATTATCTCATGGGTATATTATTTGTATCACATGAATCATTATTTAATAAAATATTATACTCATATTAGTCATAACATATCATCATAGCTCATATTACTCCTTTATGATCATCAATTTAGGAAAAATAATTGTCGTATATTTCAATGATAATACCATTGTAATATTCATGTAATATTATGTCTACATACATGATTGAATAAAAAAATATTTCTTGTATTATAAATACTTAATACATTTTAAAACCATTACATCCAATTTCTCACCTATTTGATATCAAGAGATTCAATATTAATCTCATTATTTTGTTGTGATAATGGTTTTCTCAAAGGATCCAATGTATTAGTATCTATTACCAACCAATATAAATGTACAACAACCTTCTCAATGATATTTATAATGAGATGATATTTCTGAATGTTTTGTTTGATCCTTTGGTGATAATGAAGTTTCTAGGATTGATTAATTGATCCACCATTTTTGGGGAAATTTTAATTTCTCCCCCAATTAAAGAATCCACCCCTAGATAATAAATGAAAATTATAATAAAAGAATATTTGTTTATAGTATCTGATTCAATGCTATATACTACTTCTGATTTGAGTCCTATATGGTGGATTATTTGGAACTCTTCTAACTGATTTCACTACAGTTAAGGAACAATATTGAACAATATTGAGATCTTGTGGAATATTTTTTTCGTGGAAACTATATCAATTGTAACCCCTCACAATAGGAATATCCGGACCTGGAATGGCATAGAACGTATCCACACATCTTAATAAGTTCATAACTATATTATTGAATATAATCCAACACCCTCACCATTGTTGGATTGCTATCTATTTGGTATGATTAAATTATGTATAATATTTAATAAGTTAAAAAAACATGGAATACATGATAGATCCTATAGGGACAGATAATGAATATTACCTTTCATTTCTATCTATTTTATAGGATTTTGAATCATCCTATGATTATTTCCTTATAACATATAAAAATATCACTTATTATAGTTCTCCAAGATTAATCGCTTTAACAAATTACCAATATATGTGTTTTTACATGTTCAATGAAATACATTAGGAAAACCTCTATAAATATTCAAATCAAGTGTATTGGAGACATCACAAATGTATTTGATTGGGAATAATTTAACCAACCACATATTTACATAATGTAATGTTGATGCATTATTTTTGATGAGGACTAGACATATACTAAAACACTATTAATCAGACACTTTTATACTTTAGCATAATTTTTGTTCTTCATGACACAAAAAAATTTTAATAGACACATCAAAATAAATATAATATCTTTAAGAAGATTAATTAAATCCAAAAATGTACCACACAAATTTTTTAACCTTATTAAACTCATTGGGAACATTAAAACATTCATGTGGTATAATATACACATCCTTCATTATATTCCCATTAATGAATGAATTTTTATGTCTATTTGATATATATCATAACAGTTAGTTGCTATAGAAAGTAATATCTATGTATACTTTATCATTTCATTGATATAAAAGGTTTTTTCCTTGTTACCATTATGTTTATTAAAACCATTTTTCACAAGATGATTTATATTGGATGAAAATTTATTATCCATGTAAATTTTATTATGTAAAACTAACATTATCCACTTAGGTCTCACCAATTTATGTGAATTCACTAGGTTCCAAACATTTTTATTGTATATGGACTCTATTTCAAATTTCATGGAATTTAAACATTTATTGGAATTATAACTCTCAATTACCACATATAATAATGTTGTTTCATCATCATTTACCCCATTAAATCCATATCTATTGGGATACTTATGAATCCTACAACACCTTAATGTTTATTGTGTAACCTATTTTGGTTCTTCTCCCATAACTCTTTTTTTGAACCAAATCATATTAAATCATGAGACAAAATCTTATTTTTTGGCCTTAACCATCTCCAAGTTCAACTTCCCACCAACAAAATTCATTAAAAATGTGTTCCTTATCAAAGAAAAATCCATATAAGACTATAAATAATTTTTTTAGTAATATTATATTACTAATATTTTTTATTATATATTGGATAACCAGTAAAATTAATGAAAAATTTGGGTTCATTTCATATTATATATAATATATTATGTAATAACTAAATCATATGGACTATATTAAAGTATAAATTCAATATTTTTTTGATCTTATTCAAAAAATGAAATAGGAATTTCACATTGACTCATCACAAATTAAATAATGTCTAATAGGGTTATTTCTTATTATAAAATTGGTCATTCAATTATGGTGTTCCAAGAGTAGTCAGATGATAAATCTGTTTATAATATCTCATACAATTAGTGAATTAATAGTCCTAGTATTTACTATCCTAATCTAATCAATGAATATTAAATTTTTTTCTCAACTAATTTTTTACATCATTCTAAAACATAAAATCCCTATTAAATAGTACAAAGTATCAAATCCAATAAATTTATTGAGTATTAATTGGTTTATATATATAAGTATGCACAACATCTAATAGTATACTAGATCTCTAACCTTTTTTCTTCTAGTATTTTCTTTGGACATTTTTCTAAAAAAAGTTTTTTATGTGTCAAAAGATTTATAATTTAATGATTCTAATAATCCATCTCCACAGTGTCTTTGAATGTATTTCTCATTTATATATCCCAGGAGACAAAGAAAAAGGTAATTTGGTTTAGAATCAACATTAAAATTCTTATTATAAGTATTATAGACTTTATTATACATTTTCAATATATATAAACAATTTACCATATTCTTATTGTCATACAACATCTCATTAATATATATAATAACAAGTGTTATTGATAATGAATGAAAATATAATGTTTTAAAAAAACATATAAAAAAAATTTCTATTAATGAAATAGATATAATAAAAAAAATTCAATTCCATAACTGATCTACTAGGTGTACTTAGATCTTATGTCATAATATCCAATGAAGCAACTATTTCCTAATTGACAACACTCAGATCCACTTCACCTTACTTAAATTATCTCTTATCTCTAAGACTCTATTTGTGAACACAAATATTTTACACACACCTAATGTCACAAAACCCGAATCAAAGTTGTAGAAACTGATTTCTATATCATTCACATCAAAATTATCATAATACTTATCATTAAGAACAAGTATCAACCTTATATGTAACAAAAAACTACACATTAGAGGAATATTTTTAGAGGGGGATATTCATAATACCCTTTAATTTTTTATGTAATTTATAGATGTTTTTTATAGAACCACTGTAATATTTAATTTATATGTTTTTTGGAGGAAAAAAATTTATTATACGTACCACCCCAAGACCTTACCATTTTTACATATAGATATCTTTGTAATACACAAAACACCCCCAATTTAAAATAACTATTATTTAGTCACTTTTTCGTATTAAATTAAATTATACCACATCTAGAGAGTTTATTTATATGTTATATACATAAAAAAATAATTTTACACTTGTCATATATGTATAATATAAGAAAAAATCCAATATTACTCAAAAAATACTATATTTTTTATAAAGGAAATTTTACAACCATTTAATCGAAAAACTATTTTTGAATATTAACGTTGACAAACTTAAAAATGTAATTTTATAAGATAAAAATCATAATTGGATTTAGAATTTACAAATTAACCTAGGATTAATTTTTGGGATCTTTCCAAGAAACGTTATTTTTTTAGTGAATAGTGATAAGTACTATGTTTTAGTTAAAAACATCATTTTCATAATTATTAACGTTATATTATAAAATAAATATGTTTTAATGTAACATTAGTTCAATTATACATCTATTAATACAATTTATTAAATTATAAAAACTTTATCTTTTAAATTTATTATAAATATATAACAATATTTTGATCATTTTTCTACTAAAGCTAAATAATCTGTTTATTTGTGAGATTATAATTAATCCTAATTTTTCCACTTCTATGATATGATTTTTGAAAATAATAAATAAACCATTGTAATCAGGATAATTTTTGTTTTCTAATAAGATGAACTCAATTTTGTATAAAAATGACAAGTGAATGTGATTAAAATTAATTAAAATGATTATGGTGTAATTAGGATTAAAATTTTACCAAGACCCTATGTTAAAGGGACCAAATAACATATACACATGTGAAACACACATTTTTTCCATATATTAGACATAAAACATTCAGTAATGATTTAGGGTTATTTTTTATGACTTTAATTGGGTAATAACATGTTTACACCTAACTTTTTTTCAATAATACAAAGTCCTTTTCCATCCCAATAAAATGAAACAACTTCTACCTATTCCACATACCTCTCGAGACTCTTAAGGATAGAAAATACCAAACCAAATTTTCACCCAACTTCTCTCCCCATAACCTAAAATCCTCTATTTGATCACAAATCTATCGAAGGAAGATTTTGGTAAACACAAAAAGAAGTTACCCGATTAAGAGGTAAATACTTCTCTCAAACTCTTTAGTTTAATTTCCACTCTCCACTCCCTATAATATTTTTATTATATAATTTTATAACAAAAATTGTGTCCTAAATATTATATTATGTTTTTATGTTAATATTTAGATCTAAAAATACATGCACCTCTATCAAATGGGTAACAAACATTCTGTTTCAGTGTACGGAGAACTACTTCCTCACAAAACGATGCTAGTTCAACATTACCCTACCACCTATAATGGTGTCCATTATGATGAAAAATCTATTTATATAATGTATATAATTCAATTATAATTTATATATGATTGTTTAATTTTTATTTATAACATCCCGCTTTGCATTTTTCATGTGTAAATATGATTATTTTGTTTGAGGAAGTGTGGACTACCTCCCCCTCAAAGCGATATGACTCATTCATTCCATACATAGAAAGTATAAAGGTTAATTATAATAATACTATGAAACATATATAAAATAAATATGATAGTTAAAATTATAATATATATATTTATATATATGTATCATTAAGTTTTAAAATTTTTACATTCAAAAATGAAATGAAAGTACCCATTCATACGTACGACCTACCATCTCCATGAACAGTGTACTACATTTCCAATATCCAAATTCTATAGTCAATTATAAATAAATATTTACTATATATATATATGATAATTTAGTAGTATATTAAATTTTAGATATGATTAAAACATGATATATTTAATTATAAAAACAAATAACAAATCAAATCCTACTTGTGAAAACAGGGCAATTAACACCAAAAATAGTTTTAATAATGAAAGAGTGTTGAAAAATGGGTAAAACAATGTTGTAATAAGTTAATATTTGATATTATAAACATTATTTTGTTTCTATTATTATATAGTAAGATATTTTAAACTAATATAAATGAGTTTTAATACCACATATCAAAAAAGAAGGATAAGGTATGAGATTTCGTCTCAATTTACATTCCATTGAAATTACTTTTCTTCTGCACCAATTCACATTTATTTGGTGAAAATACTACCCATTGAAATTTTAGGTCATGAATAAACATATTCTCAAGATATTATATGTTTCATTTAATTCAATAGGAATTATTATTTAAATGTTCAATGTGGAATGGGACACATTGTGGTGTTTAAATATTCTTTTCCCCATGATTTTTTTAATGACAACTACCCTTGTTGTACGAAACATACTTTGATGAGTTATTGATAAATCCATATTCATTATTCAATATGGATATTTTATAAGGAACAATATTTATTTGATATGTGAGGAATGCTTTTGACATTCAATACACAGGTTGGGGACCATTTACGAAAATCCCTACGGGCTGGGGACCAGTGAATGAAAACCCCGCAATGCATCAGTAGTCTCTTGAGGAGAATTTGATGGAAAAATAGTTTAAACTATCTTTTTTTGCTAAAGGAATCATGTTTCTAGAAACATGATGTATAAAAAATAATAATTCATTTAATAATAATTTATAAATTAATTATTCATGAGATTTTACATTGACATATCTATGGATGAGTTTCATTTTCAATTCATTGATTTAATGGCTTCTGTTTCCAGTTTCTTAAATTTACATATTTTAATTTCCTAATCTAGTAATTAAATGACATGTGTTACGAGTTATTTACATTTCCATGTCAGTTTACTTCCATTTATTGATTATTTCTTCTACTTTAATTTAAATTTCTGTACATTTGATCTCACCCATATTATGTTTCTTTCCCATTGTTATGATGAAGAAAATTTGAATAAGAATTCATGAAAAAAATATATTTTCCTTTAATGTATCATGTCTGTATTTCCTATTTTCCAATATATTAAGCGTATAAATTTTTTAATCTTGATTTACATGATTTCTTAACTGAATGGTCCTTTGATATTTTTTTCCTTTGCAATAAATCCAATGTAATGTAATAATGCACGGACTTTGGCTTTCTGGGGCCAGGGTATTAAATTTGGTATCAAATGATGTTTATTAACAACATTGAAAACTAGATTTAGAAAACATAGATTAGACAGCACAACCCAATGATAGACATTGAAGATATGATGTTATGAACATCCATGAATTTTGGTAAGGTATAGATTATGTGGGTATTCCATGAAATAAATGCATGTATAGATACTAAAAGTAGTTGCCGTTCTGGAACAAATGTGACGAAAAGTAACAAATCCAACAAGGTGTTCCATGCTTGAATCGTGGTAACATTGTACAAAACAATGGCTGTTATTATATACCTAGTTTTACACTCTCAGGGGACATGCTTAGGATAATTCAAATTTTATTTACTTACCATTATGAAGGATTTAGAAATAATAATTTATATAAGGAATCCAATGTATATGATTCTAGGATTTATGATGAATAAATTTATATAATCGGCTTTAACATATTTGGAATTATATGTTATGATGTAATAAAGTGTGTTCCATTTTTTATAATGGGTGTTTGGAAGGAATAATGGAGTCAATACTCATGGAAAATTCAATGATTTTCCACATGGGGAAACCAATATAGCTGGTATTGGAACATAAAAAATTATAGCGACATTAGTTAAACATAACCATGTTATGAAAAATAACCTTTACTAAATAGATCAAATTATGATATTAACAGAATATCTTATGTTGGACCTCTTTATGTGGCAGAATCCCCCATCATTTTGTGGGAATACTAATCCAATTATATATGGGCAGAGTATTAAGTCTCTCAAAAAGATATTTCAGACCCTAGAATTTAGTGGGAATTTTTTTTAAACTTGTACTCTATTTTCTCATAGGTGAGGCTGATTAGTGGTGGTCTCTAATCTAGAATACATGGGATGAAAAAGAAATTTAACTCATGTAATGATTGACTTATAAGGATAATTTGTTTTATAAATACTTCCCTCATGATAAAAAATATTAGTTGAAGAGAAATTCTCAAAAATTAAAGAGTAAGGACAAAGATATTGTTGAGGATTATGAAGCTTTCTTTACAATGTTATCATGGTATGCTACTAATTATATACAAAATACTGATTTAAAGACTGATCACATCATTTAATATCATATAACAAATCTTGGAAGGTCACTGGTGTATTATACTTTCTCATCATATGGAGAAATAGTTTTATGTTTCATCAAGAAGTGCAAAGAATTCTCAAGATCCTATATATTAAACAGAAACCAAAAAAATAATATTTTGATTGAGAATAATGAAGAAGGTTATGTGTCATAAAATAATAAGGGAATGAGGAAAATCCAACCATGTCAGAACTGTTGAAAAAATCACTCTGTGAAATGATTTACGGGACAAGGAGTCTTTTTTATGTGTAGAGATTAGGGTCATCCTATTAAAGACTGCAAAGGGATGAAGGAAAACACAGACATTCAGTGATTCACCTGTATTTAAATGGGAAAATACTCCACTAAATTCCACATGAATCAATGAAATTTAGCATAATAGAGGAAAGGGGGGGTATGGAAAAGCATATGATATCACTAAGTGAGATTTTAATGTTCCAAATGAGGCGGTAGTAGGTAAATTAATTCTATCTTCAAATTTATCCAATGCATTATTAGATTCTGGATCATTTCACTCTTTTAGATCTTCCACGTTATCCCTAAAAATTAGACATTTACCTTTTGATCTCATAAGAGATTTATTGGTCAAAACCCCTATGCGGAGTATCATTAAGAAAAGATGTTTCAGTTAGTCCCAATTATACCACATAAATGTAACGTATGTGCTGACCTTATAATCATACATATGGTTGACTTCGACATTAATATCGGTATGGCCTATATCTCAAAATATGATGAAAATATTTATTATAAGAGAATGGAAGTTACAATTTTTGGGTAAAATTTTTAATCCCTCATATTTAGAGAAGAATCATCCACACATGATTCTTATAAAGATTCACCATCAGTAGCTCTATTGATTGAATTCCTTTGAGAAAAAGAAAGAAAATGTCTACTGATGAAGGAGGTAATCTCCAAATTAAAGAGGTACCTACTATGGAGGAATTAATTTATGTATTTCCTTAGTATTTACCTGGACATCCCCTATAACATAAGGTTCAATTCTCCATCTATTTTACCCTTGATAGAAGGAAAATTTCAAAAACTCCGTTTAGATTAACCACCGCGGAATTAGATGAGTTGAAGAAACAACTAGAGGATTTGGGTAATAAGGAATTTATTCTCACTAGTGTTTCACCTTGAGGATCCCATAGCCCATTTGATAAAAATAGATATGGATCCATAAGCATGTCCATTGATTATAGGGAAATAAATTCCATTACTATGAAGAACTAGTCTCTACTACCTTGCATTGACAACTCGTTTGATCAACTTCATGGAGGTGAGTATTTTTCAGTGATTGATCTGCATTCTAGATATCACTAATTTTTAGGGAATACGGAATTCATTATGAATACAACATTTATGAAAATGTATGGACATTATGGTTTTATAGTAAATCCATTTGGGCTAACTACAACACCATTTATTTTTATGGGCATAATGAATATAGTTTTCAAGGAATATCATGACTGTTGTGTTGTATTATACATTGATGATATTATGGTGTATTCTATAACAAAATAGTATCATGAGGATCACTTTTGGATCATAATTAAGACACTTAAAATTGAATTGATGTATGTGAAATTCATTAAATACAATATTTTCCTTCAAGACATCTCCTTTCATGGTCATATTTTCTTGAAATAGGGAATATTGGTTGATCATTCCAAGACTAAGGCTGTCAGAAAATGTCCTAATCCAACAAATATAATAGTTTTATGTAGTTTCATTGGTTTGGTAGGTTATTATTAGTGATTCATTTGGAATTTCTCTTGATTAACTAACCCATTAACCATGCTTACACATAATGGTGTTATGTTTATCTAGATGAAGTGTAACGTCCCGGTTCCAGGTGCCACTCAACGGGTCCCCCAAACCCGGTTCACCACATGACCTCAAGAGAATTTCCCCAAAGGCTTGAGGCTGCTGACAAGCAACGTGGGCCCAAGTCTGATAGTGGGGAAAATATGCCCTCATTTTTCAAAGTCTAGCGCAGCAGAATGAAACCAAATATACAGCACCAATAGAAGCAGTAAACCATACACAACGGGAATAAACAACTACAGTAGATATAAAAAACAAAAAATGTAGATATGATGAAACATGTCTCAAGTTCTAAGAAAAAATCCAGAATATGTTACACAACAGTGCAATTCAACTGATATATAAGAAAATAAAAGCAAAACAAAATAGCCAGCACCATCACGGGCCTAATCCCGGTCCCATGCTCCCCTACTCCTCAGCAGCAATCAAGTACCTATATAGGGACCCTTTCCCTTATCTACACTTGCAGAAACGTAATCAGTTTGGGACGAAAAGCATGACCCAAACAGGGTGTGTGAAATAAATTCCCAGTAGCAACCCACCAAAGGCCCGTGTCCAACTGTGAGAATGCATGCAACAATAGGTTGCAGTAGTAAAATGTAATAAATTAAGCATTAATAAAATTAACAATCTTAACCAGTTATATTGCCCAGTTATATTTCCATTTTAATATCCATTTAATCATTTATTTAAAATATCACCACAATGAATATTCTAAGTAAAACATACAATGTCCTCGGACACGTACAACTCCTACCCTCAGGTATATAGAATCCAACCACAAGAATATGTCCATAGGCAGACGAATATTTCCCGCAGGAATAAGAAGTGTCTCCCACAGGCATAGAATCAGTTTCCCACAGGCACGAAAGAAGTTTCCCGTTGGCTAGGTAGTACAATGCCCATAGGCTAATCACAACACCTCCCTCAGGCTAAACAGGTAACCGGGGATAGCCCAACATGTAAACAAGAAGTAAAAAAAACAAATTCCCCTCAAGGATATTCTTCAATCATTTCATTAAAGGCATAAAATAAACAAGGCATACATTCGGGTATCCTGGACAAATGGGTAAATAGAGGAACCCACCCCCGGGGTGGTCTTGGATCCAAGCAGCCATCCCAAACAGCATTTTAATATCAAAATTAATTACCTATTAAGTTCTAGGTATTAAAAATTGACACGGCCTTAGCCACACGACACCCCAACATGGGTTCGTGGAACTAAAATACACAAAACGCACAACAGTTGGAAAAATAAAAACCAGGCCACCAACCGTAAACCCCAACAAACGTTATACGTGAATGTCAATTCCAAAAATACCCAAGAACGGCATAGATCTGAAGTAGAAAGAAACTCCATTTAAACATAAATAACTCTCATTGCAGGAATAATTTTAAAGAACCACTTAAGTATAAGGGAGGGCTTATCCGCGCGGTTCCAACGAGATCGTCCGATGTGGAAACATATTCCAGACGAACACTCGGTGGATCATCAAAACTTAGGCCTCCTCTCCCAAGCTCCATCTTCCCGATATAAGCCTTCCCTGTGAACAGGGGAGGCTACTTCCCATTTTAAGTGAAAAAAAAACAACGTACACGGCTTGTACTTCTGAGTATATGGCGTGTACTTCCCATTTTTTAAACTGTTCCTCTGGCGGCTTCCCGCCAGTGTGGCACTGTTCACCTACCGACATGACTACATGGTGTGTCTTCACAAGTACACGGCGTGTGCTGTCGCACACCAGGCCACCGCCTTACTATTCACCTACCGACTGACTACACGGTGTGTAATGGGCCACTACACGGCGTGTAGTCGGTTCCTGCACCCTTCCTCACCGACATGGCCACACGCCCTATGTACTCATCCTACATGGCCAGCAGTACACGGTGTGTGGAAAAATTACATGGCGTGTACATCAAAAATTCAATAATTTTCCCCGTTTTTCATATTTTATCAAAAACACATAAGGAAATGAGAAAAGAAGAAACTTGTACGTCAAATATAAGTTCCGGGTTCTTCCAACTTCCCCCCTTAATGCAATTCATCCCTAAATTGCCCTTCCAAGGGTGGCGAAGATAATGTTGTGAACAACTCCAACCACTGAGCACGTACGTCGGTCTCCCGCTCCCAGGTTTCGTCCTGCACATGGCCATGTTTCCATAGCACCCGTACGAGAGGAACTGACTGGCCTCAGAAAACCTTCGTTCTCCTATAAAAGATACGAATCAGATGCTCCTCAAAGGATGCATCTTCATGAAGCTCAACCTCATTGGGTTGAAAGACGTGAGGTGGGTCTGAATGATAGCGCCACAACTGAGATACATTGAAGATGTCGTGCATGGCCCAGTACCGCTGCAGTAACTGCAACCGATAGAAAACCAGCCAGACTCTCTCCAGAATCTAAAATAGCCCCACATAGCTCGGATATAGTTTACAATGTCTCCTGATCCGTTTGTGTCCCAGCCTCGGTGAAACACGCAAGAAGACCTGATCCCTGGCCACGAACTCCGAAGGTCGTCTGCGGTGATCCGGATAAGATTTCTGGTAAGACTGCATGGTATCCATCAACTTCTGAATCAACTGGACCTGCTCAGAAGTCTCTTGCATGAGATGTGGTCAAAGTAAAGCTTCCTCACCTGCCTCTAACCAGCACAAAGTTGATCAGCTCAACCTACTGTATAAAGCCTCGTATGGTTCCATCCCTATAGATTCCTGAAAACTATTATTATAGGAAAACTCGACTAGGGGTATCTGCTTCTCCCAGGAGCCCCCAAAGTCTAGGATGCATGCACGCAGCATGTCCTCAAGCACCTGTATCATACGCTCTGACTGGCCATCAATATGAGGGTTGTATGCTGTGCTTAGAAGCACCTATGTACTAGGTGCCCTCTGAAAACACTGCCAGAAATGAGACATAAAATGGGCGTCCCTATCTGAAACGATAGAATGAGGGACCCCATGAAGATGTACGATATCTTGGATATACAACCTTCCGAGCTCATCAACACTGAAGGTCTCCTTGATCGGCAAAATGTGAGACACCTTTGTGAGTCTCTCCACAAAAACCCACATGGCATCATTCCCTCGAGGTGATCTCAGCAAACCAGTCATGAAATCCATCACAAAATCTTCCCATTTCCACTCCATGATGGGTAACTACTGTAACAGTTCAGCTGGCTTCTGATGCTCCTCAGTCACCTGCTGACAGGTGGAACACATCGTAACAAAACCAACTACATCTCTCTTCATGCCCGGCCACCAGCACTGACGTCTCAAGTCACGATACATCTTGGTAACCCCTGGATGAAATGCCCAAGATGAAGCATGAAACTCCCACATCAGCTCCTTGAGTATATCCCATGGAACCCATACTCGTCCATAGAAATGAAGAACCTCATCATCTCCTATCATCCAACTCAGAAGAGGGTCCCCACTTACCACCGACTCTCGTAGAACTAGCCCTTCTGAATCAGATAGTTGTCTCATCCTCACTCTATCCAGGAGGGTAGTAGCCACGTCTAAAGAATAAAGATATGTTTTCCCCGGACAGTCGTACACCTCCAAATGCATCTCAAAAAACAAATCCATAAGGTACCACTCACCATTGGCCTCCTGCACTGCATTTATCTGAGTCTTCCAGCTCAGTGCATCAGCTACTGCATTACCATTACCAGGTATATAGGAAAGCTCAAAATCAAAGGACTTTAGGTACTAAACCCACATTCACTGTCTCAGAATCATGGCACACTGAGAAAAAATATACTTGACCCTTTTTTGATAGGTGAAGACAAAAAAAGTTCTCCCAATATATAATGTCTCCAATAGAGCAACGCATGCAGAACTACATCCAACTCGAGATCATGCATTGGGAAATTCCTCTCATGTGGCCTTTGTTGGACAAAAATCCCTCAAGGTAACATTGCATTATTTTTGGGTTGATTGTGTTTGTTGAAAAAGCAGGTTTCCATGGAGAATTGTCGAGTTCCTGAGAATTTGTTGACAATCCTTATTTACAAATAACGATGAAAAAGGAAAGGACGATCTTGAGGCGGTACAAAAGAGCAGTACAAGGTGGCGCCATTTCCCAGTATTTGCCAAATTTTTGGGGTCCAAAATATGGATTTTTGGTGAGCATCGCGAAAATAGTATTTCCATGATGATCATATTTTTATATGGAAAAGGCATGAGTTTCGTGAAGATGGAATTCATGGAATGGATTTTGCAAAGGCTGGAAAAATGGAGGCAATGATTATTTGAGATTACGTCAAAGTTTCGCGAATGACTGAGTTGAAGCGCATCGTGGCGGTGAAGGGCTTTGCGAGGGAGCTTTGCGGTGAAGGTGCGAAATAATGTTGACGGTGATGCTCCACAATTACGACGAGCTCCAGGATCTGAAAATTTCCAAGGTGCTTCGCGATTTGGACAGAATTCCGGTGGAAACATAGGAGCTTCGCGATTGGCGATGACGTGGCGTTGACTTCATGTGGAAAGGGTCGAGGGTCAGTGGAATCGCCTAAAAATAGAGGTCGAACCCCTTGAGAGAAGTAGGGGGAATTTTCAGAGAAAATCATTTGCTCTCGGTTCGCGAAGGTAGTTCGCGTAGCCTGAGTGCTTCGCGAAAGAAGAGCTTTGCGGTGGCTATTGTTTCTCCACGAAATTTGCGTGCTCTGCGTTGGCTCAGTGATCTTCGCGAGGGAAGTTTCTCTGCAATGGCTTGAGCTTCGCGGTAGTGCTTTGCGGTAGTGCTTCAGAGAGTGCTTCGCAAAAAGGCAGGAGCTTCGCAATGGCTTGTTTGAGCTTTGCGAAATTGGTAGCCTAGCGAAGTAGGGTGCTTTGCGAAGGTGTTTCCAAAGTGAACTGCCCAGTGGTTAAGAGGCAATGTGGTATTCATCAGTGGATGAAAGTTGAACTATAACAGTGCATCTATCAAAAGTTGAGGATGCATTTATTCATGAAAATGAAGAGACCTAGAGGTCTATAAACTATTAGTGGATTCCCTACAGAGGAGTGAGCTTAGGAATAGGAAGAAGGTGATCCTCTCCACCAGCAATGATCCAGAGAGAGAGAGAAACAGGGAGTGACCCTTGGGAAAGCAGTGAGCTAACCCTAAACCACGTAAAGGCAGTGAGCCTGGGCATATAAGTGATCTAGACCGAACATTGTAATCCACATCTAGTGAAGAATAGTGTAATTTGGTACGACCAACAATTTGTCGGCGTATGCTCCTTGGACGTAGTCCAGTGAGGGTGAACCAAGTAAAAATCTCTTTGTCTGCCTGTTTTCTTCCCTGCATTGCATTCAAAGCATCATCATTAGATAAACAAGTAATGAAGTGATCATAGTATACACACAAGAGAAAACAAAGTGACCCTTGTAATAAAGAGGTCAAGATCCAGTGGGGTAGGAAGAACTTTGAAAAAGAATATCCATACCCTAATTCACCCCCCCCCCCTCAGGGTATACATGCCCCTATTGGTCCTAACAGCCTCAATTTATGAGACCCGTATGAAACATCTTGATCACCCTACATCAACACTGCTCTCAGCCGAATACCTGATGCATCATAGTAACATGTATAGCTCTTCCCCTACTCTAGGAGTATCAGGACTGGTACTGATGTCAAACTTCCTTTCAGGTCCTGAAAGGCTGTCTCGCAAGCTTCTGTCTAAACGAACTTCACACCCTTCTTAGTCAAACACGTCAACGCCGCTGCTAAGAAGGAGAAGTCCTGGATGAAACATATGTAGTAACCAACCATCCCTAAGAAACTCTGTATCTCAAACACGTTCTTAGGCTGCTCCCAGAGAACTACTGCTCTCACCTTCTCTGGGTCTACTGCAACACCTACCGCTGAGAGGATATGACCAAGGATGTAATCTGGTCCATCCAAAAGTGGCACTTTGAGATCTTAGCATATAGCTGATGTACTCTCAGTTTACTCAATATGATCTCAAGATGGGTGTCTTGGTCGTGTCGATTGTGAGAGTACACGAAGATATAGTGCATGAATACTACACAAAAGAGTCCAGATAAGGATGGAACAAACGATTAATCATAGACATGAAAACTGTTGGTGCATTCATAAGTCCGAATGGCATAACCAAGGGCTCGTACATACCATACCTGCTCCAAAAGGCTGTAAGTGGTATATCTGATGGTCTAACGTGTAGCTGATGATATCCTTATCTCAAGTCAATCTTCGAGAACACTCGTGCTCCATGAAGTTGATCAAAAAGATCATTGATCCTTGGAAAGGGATATCGAATTTTAACCGTCAACTAGGTCAGCTTCCGATAATCCACACAGAGTCTGAGGGAACCATCCACCTTCTTTGCAAAGAGGACCAGAGAACCCCATGGAGAAGTACTGGGTCGGATAAAACCCTTCCCTTGTAACTCCTCTAACTATCACTTGAGCTCCTAAAACTCAGGCGTGACCATCCTATAAAGAGGAATGAACACCGTTGCTGCCCCTAGCACAAGCTAGATAGAGAAATCCACCTCACACTTTAGAGGAAGACCTGAAAAGTCATCAGGGAAGATGTCCCTGAAACGATCAACCACTGGAGGGAAATCCTTATGACAAGTCCCCTGTTCGTTCATATATAAGCTCTCAATCTTGGCTGTGACTCCGCCTCACCCACGATGCTCTGGTCCAGCTCGCTCACCTGAACATCCCATTCACCCTTGTATAGAATCTCTCCGCCCTATAGTGATGTGAAATGCACACTCCGATGATATGAGTCCACAAAGGCTCGAAAGGGACTGAACCCATCCATCCCGAGAATGGCATCATAAGTTGTCATCAATAAGACATAGAGGTCCCAAAGAAAGTCACAACCACCAACCTGAAGGTGGAACTCCTTGCACTGATGCACATTAGCCGTTCTCGTCCGTAACGGAGTTTCTAGCATCATGATATTAGAAGAAGTAGAAACACAAGGCCCAAGGCCCTCCACAATGGGTACAGATATGATACTATTTGTAGAACTCGTATCGAAAAGTACTCAAAATAAAACAAAAGCTACTAGAAAAGTACCTCTGACTATAGAAGGTCAGGGATCCTGGTCCTGATGGGTCTGTTGCACTACATATGCCTACCCAATGTCGTGGCCCTACAACATAGCCTGACTACCTTGAGCAGTCTCGCCCTCCTGCCTCAGAGATCCTGGTTTCTGGCTACCACGGCCACGACCACCATCTATGCCTGCACACCCTGACGTATTCCAGTTCCCTGACTGGTAAAAAGCCATTGGGGCTGCTCCCGCACGTAGAGTCTGCACAGAACCCCTCTCACTAGACATCGGTGGAAACGCCCGGCAAAAGCGCTGCAGATGACCCATCTTGCCGCAAGCTTAGCACTCCACTGGGTCTCGTGGACACTATGGACCCTTGTTCCCCTCTCTACCACATTGGTAGCACATGACCTGTCCACCTGAAGCATTCTTCTGATTGGTATTTCCACCTTGAGAGAAGTCCATCTGTCTCTTCCTCTTGCCAGCAGAAATAGTACGAGTAACTAGTGTTGAACCGCCCTAGCCCACACCACTAGATTCTCATAGATTCCTCTCTGTAATCAGTGCCTGGTTCACAATAGCATGTACAGTAGGCAACCAGAAAACATTCACCAGCGCTCGGATGTCATACCAAAGACAATCCTTAAAGTTTTTGGCTTTCAGTGTCTCATCGCCCACTAGCAAGGGTGCAAAGCATGGAAGCTCTGTGAAACGAGCAGAATAGTCCATCACCGACATAGCACCCTGCTATAGATTCATGATCTTTTGAGCTCTATCTACCCTCAGCGTCTCGGTAAAGAAGACGTCATAGAAGACTGCCTAAAAATATTCTCATTCCATGTCTCTGTGATGCTCTGACTAGGTGGTAACATCCCACCACCTCTTGGTAGAATCACGGAGCATATACATCGCGAGCTTGACCCTCCGCCCTGGAGGCGTCTCATGATGCTCGAAAATAGTCCACATCGATCCCAGCCAAGAATCCGTATCCTGTGGTCCAAAATCCCTGGAACATGTTGGTGGATGATTCTTCTAGAATATGAGAGTCAGCTTAGCCATATATGTGGCAGCGTTCAGTGCTTCTTGAAATGTCTACATGAATCGCATAAAGCCTTCACAGAACTGCGCCTCTAAGCCTGTGTTCGGTATAACATCCAGTGCCGAATCTGGATAAGCTGGAGGATCCACTGGTATCCCATGGCCCACCATCTCTGGAGTATAGTCATCACCACTCCCCAGGCGAACAACGCGCGGTGGTCTAGGTGGCATGACTCTTCATTGTCCAAAACATGCCTTAGATTTCAAAATTTAACAAGACTGTAAATGAAGAAACCACAAGGGAAATAAGAGGAAGAACTCATTTCAAGATTTTCAAAACAAGATTTCACGACATGTATAATGAATACATGGTATGTAATTGACTTCTCCTCCCCTGCTTGGGTCCTTCTTCACGGCTAAGCCACACGGCTCCTGTTCGAGAAATACTACACGGCATGTATATCGTCTACACGGCGTGTATGTTGTTATTTCCAACTGCTCGTGTCATTTGTGACACAGCCAACTACTCAGACTGACACTACACGGCGTGTTACACCCGCACACAGAGTGTACACTACCTTGTTTACCATCCACTCGGCTAACTCTACATGGTCTGTCCTTGTACAAGACTACACGGCGTGTCCCATAGGTACACGGTGTGTCCTAGATGAGCTTCGCCAACCCATTTGGTTTGTTACACGGCCCGATACACGGTTCACACTACACGGCGTGTTCAATATACACACGGCGTGTACACTAAGGGATTTCCCCGACCCGTGTTTTATAGTTACACTGCCGAATCCCAGGTTGGACTACACAACGTGTTCCATAGTGGACACGGCGTGAATGTCTTATGATTTCCACCGCTCGTGTTGTTGGTTACACTGCGGACTCTGGGTCAACACTACAAGGCGTGTACATCCGGTACATGGCGTGTTTGCCCCAAGCATTTCCCTTCCCTGTGTCGCTGCCCACACGGTTCGTGACACGGGAAGAGACTACACTGCGTGTACTCAGGGTACACAGCGTGTACACAAAAATTTTATTTTTCTTCCCAAACAGAAGACCATACACTGTGTGTGTAAAGAACTACATGGCGTGTATACTGGATTTTCTGGACAGTATGCATCAAAAACTACTCTGAAGCCTAGAAAATACTAAAAAACAACAACTAAATGCCAAATTCTGATCCGTGAGGTCCCATACTCCCAACGAATCAATGTTTGACATCTTATATGTGTTATAACAAAATAAACAGCTAATGATCCTCCAAATTTAGGTGAATGGGGGTCCATACTCCCCAAAAACCAAATTTTGGCGTCCATTCTTTAAATAGGCTCACACAAAAATACCCTATCAAATATCAGGTATTTAGCAAAGTAGCTATCACAACAGCATGCTTTTCTAGCACAACAACTATCACAACAACATGAAATTATCTAAGGCACCTGCATGGCATGGAATTATGCATGGCATGTGATTTCTAGCATGTGTCTAAATGATGCATGAGATGGCATACCCTCATCTCATCCGGTTTCAACTCAATAGAAACCATAGATAAAATATAACTAGCACAATCACAAGTGTGTCATCCAACGGTGAAATCATATCAACTATAAATTGAAAATCAATAAAATTGAAATACGAGGTAAATTGGATTTTCCCTGTACACAGGTTAGCTATGCCTGGGAATTTCTTATTACCAACTACCGGTCCATCCTATCCCTGACTAAGGCTCCAAATATGAAGTCAAAGAAAAGAACCCCTCTCATTCCACTTTGTAACGTCCCGGTTCCGGGTGACACTCAACAGGTGCCCCGAACCAAGTTCGCCACGTGACATGAAGCGCATTTCCCCAAATTCCAGAGGCTGCCTACTAGCAGCGAGGGCCCAGGTCTGATAGTTGGGACTCTATGCCCTCATTTGTCAAAGTAATGCGCAGCAGAATGAAGCCAAATATACAGCAACAACAGAAGCAGTAAACCATACACAACTGGAATAAACAAATGTAGTAGATATAACCAACTAGAAATGTAGATATGATGAAACAAGTCTCAAGTTCAACGAAAATATCCAGAACATGTTACACAGCGGTGCAATACAACTAAAGTACAAGTACAAAAAAGAAAAACAAAATAGACAGCCGCATCGCGATCCTAAGCCCGGTCCCATGCTCCCCTACTCCTCAGCAGCAATCAAATACCTGTATACGGACCCTTTCCCTTATCTACAACTACAGAAACGAAATCTGTTTGGGCTAAAAAGCATGACCCAAATAGGGTGTGAGAAATAAATTCCCAGTAGGCACCCACCAAAGGCCTGTGTCCAACTGTGTGAAAGCATGTAACAATATTATGCAGTAGTAAAATGCAATAAAGTAAGCAGTACTAAAGGCAACTAACATAACCAGTTATATTTCCCAGTTATATTTCCATTTTAATATCAATTTAATCATTTATTTAAAATATAACCACAGTTAATATTCTAAGTAAAACAACCAATGTCCTCGGACACGTACAACTCCTACCCTTAGGTAAATAGAATCCAACCATAATAATCTTCCCACAGTAATATGAATATTTCCCATAGGCGTAAGAAGTGTCTCCCACAGGCACAAAATCAGCTGCACACAGGCATGAAAGAAGATGCCCATAGGCTAGGTAGTACAATGCCCACAGGCAAATCACAACACCGCCCTCAGTCTAAACAGCTAACCGGGCCAATCCCAACATGTAAACAAGAAGAAATACAAGAAATTACTCTCAAGTAAATTCTTCAATCATTTCATTAAAGGAATAAAATAAACAATCCATACCCTCGGGTATCCTGGCCAAACGGTAAACAGAGGAACGCACTCCCGGGGTTGTCTTTGATCTAAGTAGCGATCCCAAATAGCATTTAATATCAAAATTAATTACTTATTCAATTATAGGAGTTTAAAATAGCCGCGAACTCAACCACACGACACAACAACATGGGTTCATGGTACTGAAGTACACAAAACGCACAACAGTTGGAAAAATAAACACCAAGACACCTACCTTAAACGCCAACGAATGTTACACGTGAATGTTGATTCCAGAAACACCCAAGAATGGTGTAGATATGAATTATAAGAAACTCCGTTTAAACGTAAATAACTCTTGTTAGAGGAGGAATTGGCAAGAACTTCTTAAGGAGAAGAAAGGGATTACCCACGCGGTTCCAACCAGATCGTCTGAGGCGGAAACGGATTCCATAAGAACACTCGACGGATCTTCAAACCTTCGTCCTCTCTCCCGAGCTCCCTCTTCCCTATCTAAGCCTTCCCTATGAACAGGGGAGGATACTTACCATTTTATGCGGAAAAAAAACAAAGTACACGGCTTGTACTTCTAAGTACACGACACGTACTTCTGAGTACATGGTGTGTACTTCCCATTTTTTAAACTGTTCCTCTGGGGGCTTCCTGCCAACGCGACACTGTTCACCTGCTGACATGACTACACTGTGTGTCTTCATGAGTACACAGTGTGTGCTATCACACAGCTAGCCACCGCCTTACTATTCACCTGCCGACTGACTACACGGCGTGTAAGGGACCACTACATGGTGTGTAGTCAGTTCCAACACCCTTTATCGCCGACATGGCCACATGCCCTGTGTACTCATCTCACATGGCCAACAGTACACGTCATGTGGAAAAAGTACACGGCGTGTACTTCCAAAATTTAGGATTTTCCCCATTTTTCATATTTTATAAAAAACATAAGGAAAAGAGAAAAGAAGAAACTTGTACCTCGAAGATAAGAACCGGGTTCTTACATGAAGGAATGTGAAGAATGCATTGATGAGCTAAGGAGAAGATTGGTTAATGATCCTATATTGACTCTAACATATAGTAGTGACGGATTTGTCTTATATAGTTATGTATCAACGAAGATACTAGGTTTTTTCTTAATAACAATGAAAAAATTATGGCGTATTCATTAAGGAACTTGAAGACTCACGAACAGAACTACCCATACCATAATCTAGAGTTATTAGTTGTAATATACTCTTTGAGAATATGGATACATTATATCTTTGGTGAAATATATGAGACATACATGGATCAAAAGAGAGTAAAATAAAACTTCTTATATAATGAGTTTAGCATGAGATAATGGAAATGGCTCAAACTACGTAAATATTATGATTTCTCAACACACTACCACATGGGGAAAGTGAATAAGGTGGAAGATGATTTGAGTAGGAAAGATCATGGAGTTCTAACCCAAATTTGGATTGAGAAGGATCCAATTTTCATGAATATTTTGAAGATATATATGGTAAATTCTAATTAAGGTGATAAATCAATAATTTATCAAATGATTGAAAAACCATCATTAATATAGAAGAGAAAGAATTATCAATCTGATGATGAATAATTTTAGAAGAAAATTAAAGGCTTCACTAATGGAAAATTAACAAACTTTGTGAAGATGGAGTTTTAAAAATTGGAAAATGGTTTGGTGTTCAATCTATACCTCATATAAAAATATAAGTTTTGGATGATTCTCATAGCACAAATCTCTATATACACCTCGATAGCACAACCATTTATAGGGATTTTAAGGAACAAATTTCATGGGATAACATGAAATAGGAAATTGCTAATTATGTGTCCCGATGTTTGGTTTACCCACAAGTGAATGCTGTAAGATATAATCCTAATGGTGTTATATGACCTCTTCCTATCTATTTGTGGAAATGGTATGAAATTATAATGTAAATAGTCATAGAACATCCAAAGACTCCTCTAAATAATGATGCAATATGGGTTACTATTGATTTCCAAACCTAATCATCAAATTTCCATGCCATATGACAAGACCTACCACTTGATCACCTCACATGACTCTATAATAATGATGTTGTAAGACTTCATAGTGTACTTATATAAATTTTATCTGATTGAGACCCCCTATTTACATCAAATTTTTGAAAGAGTCCTCATAAAGCCCTTGATACTAAGCTTCATTTGAGCATTGACTACCATCCATGAATGGATGGACAATATGAATGAAAAATTCAAAAAATTGAAGACATGTTGGGATCATGTTCTCTCGATTTTGATGGTATGTGGGATCAATACGTACCTTTGGTGGAGTTTACCTATTATAATTGTTTCCAATCAATTATTCAAATCAAACTGTATAAAGCATTATATGGAAAGAGGTATCATACTAAAACATGTTGGTTTGATGTTGGTGAAAGTAAACTCATAAGCATAGAACATGTTGATGATATGAAGAAAATGTTTAAGGCTATTTAGGAACATATCAAAACTAATCAATTTAGGAAAAAGAGATATGTCGATAATCGGAGAATTGATTTGGAATTACAAATGGAAGATCATGTTTTCCAAAAGGTTTCATCACGGAGGGTGTTATCAGGTTTGGTAAGATAGCGAAACGGAGTACCATTTACATCATAACTTTTGAGATTATTGAAATAGTTAGACTGTTTTCTTATATATTAGTACGATTTCCAAATATATTAAAGGATTACAATGTGTTACATATATCCCTACTGAGGAAGTACATGACTGATTTAACACATGTGCCCACATCTGATGAAATAGAGGTGGAAATAGACTTTTTTTATTGCAAGGAACCTATCCAGATTTTTGACACAAAATATCATGTATTAAGGAGATAGACAACTTTTCCAGTATGGTTCTATGAAAAAATAACAAAATGGTAGAAGAAATATAACAATATAATAAAAAAATTTCTACTTAAACCAATTAATCCATTTGTCTATGAGATTACCATTAATCCTAATCTTTCCGCTTTTGTGATTTGAGTTTTGAAAATCCAACATTAATCATTGCAATCAATATAAAATCTTTTTCTTAAAAGATAAACTTAATTTTTTACAAAAAACGATTAGAGAATGTGATTAATATTAATTATAATAGTTAATGTGTAATTAGGCATAAAATAGAATAAGACCCTATATTTAAGGGCCCAAATAACCTATCCACTTTTCCAAAACCCATTGGCTAGCCATATCTCGGCCATGAACAATCCATTATTGATTTTGGGTGATTTTTTAATACTTTTTATAGTTAATAATAGGTGTACACATAACTTATTTTCCAGAATACGGAGCGAGTCATTTTCTTTCCATATTAAAGCCCACCACTTCTACAAATTACTCACACATCTAAAGACTCTTTTATTCGAACAAGACTGATCCAAATTCTCTCCCAACATCCCTTCCCACGACCGAAAATCCTCCCTGTTCTCATAAAGCAATTGAAATAAGATTATAGTATACACCAAAATAATTTATCCAATTAAGGGGTAACTCCATCTCTCAAACTCTCTAGATTAATATCCATTATCCACACCCTATAATAATATTATTTTATGATTTCATAACAACTCTATTATCGTAAATATACTATTATTTGTTTATATTAATATTCAACCCTACACTTACACACACCTCCAAATAATGTGTAACAAACATAATGTTTCTATGTATGCTGAACTAGTACCTCCCAAAATGATGATTGTTAAAATTTCCACTATACCTCCCATGGTGTCCATTATAAGTGAAACACTATTTATATATAATATATATATATAATTTATTATTTTAATATAATTCTTTAATTTTTTTATAACATAACTTTAGGATTCAATAATGTGTGAACAAGATAATTTCGTTTGAGGAAGTGTGGACTACCGCCCCTAAAATATATATGACTCGTTTATGCCACACATTTAACGTATAATGGTGGTAATAATAAATCTATGAAATATAAATAACATACATATGATACATTAAATTATATATATATATATATCATTTATTTTTAATTTTTTAATTCAATAATGAAATGAATGTAGAATTCATGCATATGTACGTCCTACCATCTGAAAGAACGTTGCACTTCTTTTCTAATCTCCAAATTCATTGGATTATTATAAATATGAATGTACTAAATATATATTATAATTTACACATGAATTAAATTATGAAGATGATTAAAATATGATATATTTTATAATAACAACAAATAACAAGTCAAAAAGTACTTGCGAAAGCTAGACAATTAACAACTAAAACAGTTAAAATAATGAAAGAGTGTTAACAAACAGGTAATAAAATATTTAAATATGTCAATATGTGATATTATAAACATGATTGTGATTCTGGTATTAGTTATTAAAATATTTTGAACCAATATACATGAGGCTAAGTACCACACAACAAATGAAAGGATTATGTATGTGATTCCATCTCAATTTACGTTCCATTGAGACTTACTTTTCTTATTACCCAATTCATTTTTATTTGGTGTATATAATTCCCATTGACATGTTATATCATGAATCCAATTATTTTCAAGATATTATACGTTTTTATTTAATTCAATAAGATTTATTATATAAATGTTTCAATGTTGTATAAATCATATTGGAATGTTTAAATATTATATTTCCTCAAGAATGCTTTAATGTTAAAAACCCTTGTTGTACTTAAACTCCTATGAGGTATCATTGGTAAATCCATATTCATTATTCAATATTAATATTTGATCCGTCATGTTATTTATTTGATATGTAAGGAATACTTTGTAAATGCAATACATGGGTTGTAGAATGTTTAAGTAAAGCCCATCGGGATGTGGACAAGTGTGTAAAATCCTCTTGATGCATCCTTAGTTTCTTAGGGTGAATTAGTTATCCAATGTGTTAAAACTATCTTTTCATTGTAAGTGTATCATGTTTCTAGGAAACATTATAGCTAAAAAATAATCATTTTCATTGTTTATAATTCATCTTTTAATTACACATGATATTTTTCATTTACATATCTATAGATGAGTTTCATTTTTAGTTCCTTGATTTAAGGGAACATGTTTCAATTTTCTTACATTTCCATATTGACATTTTATAATATAGTTATTAAATGGAATGTGTTATTATTTATTTAAATTTCCATGTTATTTTAATTCAATTTATTCATTATTTATTCCACTTTACTTACACTAACGGATCACTTTAGTTCACCCTTATTATGTTTCATTCCCCAAGTTTTGAAGATGAAATCCTTGAATAAGAATTCAAAGATGAATTTTATTTTATTTCTATGTATCATGTTTTATTTCATATTTATCAATGTTTTATGGATATAATATATGAAATATAGATTTCCTAGAATACTAAAATTAATGGTCCTTTTAGATTTTCTTCATTGTAATAATGATAATATAGTGTAATAATGCACTGACTCTGGGTTTCTACAGTCGGGACATTTCAAAATATCAAATCGATTTATTTAAAACATTATGGGGGTTGTAAATCACCTCTAATTATTAAAGAGGTTTTAAAATCCATGATAATTTTTAATGAAAATAACATTAATAATGATAAAAATATGTAAATAAGTTATATAATAATGTTTATATAATTTTTTGTTTGTATATATATATGTGTGTGTGTGTAAATTCACTAATATATAAATACAGATGTTTATATTAATATTTAATTATCACACCCAAACATGAATATGTATTTTTTCATAATTACATTAATATATTCATATATATTTACACTCACACACTCACACACACACATATATTTCTGTTTAAGTGTATATTAGTTTATATTTATTTATATAAGTATGTGTGTATTTAAAAATATTATATATATATATATAATAGAAAAATATATGTGTAAAATCACTCTAATAATTTTTTATTATATTAATATATCAAAAAATAATAATATTCATTTATATTATTGATATTATTATTATCATATAAATATATTATATGAAATTGGTAAATCGGAAGTACCTCATTCCATGATAACTATGGTTTTATTAGAACACATGGACCTTCTTTATTATAATTATTTTAATCATTTACTAATTTTCCATGTTATCTTCATGTTTTGGGTTGAATTTAACTAAAAAATTGATTTTTTGGATTTTTAGCAAAGGGAACATGATTACACACATGGTTAGTACTAACCATGTGGACCACCCTATGGAATGATGCAAATGGAACACATTTAGTTTCACATGGTTTAATATAAACTGTATATTTTCTCTTATGTAGAAGTGATATCTAGTTCACATTATTATTTCAGGGTTTAGCCTACACTATTAGTGTGTGACTTGTAACAAACTAGTTCATTGAGTTGAAATAATGAAACTTACAATTATATGATATTTGTGTAGTGTAATCCTTAAACATAGTTAGTAGGAATGGTGTAGTAACTGTATAAGTGATGTGGAGTTTTTAACAGACATGTTTTCCATGGTTTTAGCAACATTAACCAAACTATGTTCCCCAACTAGGAAACACTAAAATTATTTCTTGTGAGGGGAAGAAAATTGGTGTGTGACTTGGTAAACATTGAGGCCAAACCATCGGGTAAGTCTAAATTATTAATTTTATAGAAAATTTTTACATTCCTACCACATAATTAACTCTTCTATCCCCTCCTCTCCAGCCACTCATTTGACTCTTCCCTAGTCACACTTGGTGAGGTACTATCCTCCCCCAGCCTTCTTATTTTGAGACTTTTGTTTATTCATAGAGGATGATCTCTGGGGTTTCCCCTCAAATTCTTTCCTTCTCTACTTTATTATTTTACCTCTATTTCTTCCTCTTTATTGATCTGTAGGGTGACATTTGGTCCTAAAATTTTGTGGGTTCTAATATAAGGGAGTGTGGATTTTATTCTCAGACCCTTCTTCTACATTATTTGATATTTTCATTTCGTATGAACATGATTGAGGTAGGTTCTTAAATTCCATTACCTTATACATTATACCATGATATCCATGGGTTTTATATATATAATTTAGATTAATTTATAATTTTAAAACTATAAATTTCTTTTTAAGGTCTTTTTTTCTTGATAATTTTAAAAAAATATAAATTTTTTACATTTTTCAATACATTAGACATTGTGTTGAAAATATATAAAAGATATTTTATTTTTAAAATTTCTATCTGTATTTACTTAAATAATATTTTTAGTTTAATGTGTTGGATTTTTATTATCCACTAAATGAGGCTAATATTCATTGGTAATATATATAATATTCATGTTCTTTATTATTCATAAACACCATTTTAGTGCATTTTACACTTTGAACATCATTTCACATTATGATTGTAATACCTTCTTAAAATGCACTATTATGTGGTACATTTTTGAACATCATTTAAAGTACCAAATGATTCATCTTATTATACATATTTTAATTTTATAATTGATATACACTCCAATAAGAACATTTTTAATTCAGGTATCAATGGAGAATTCATGGAGGATGATGGAGATATTTGGCAATGAAAGGAAGCAATTCTGGAGAAGGCAGATTGGACATCATCCCACTGATGAGGCTGTGGGGACCAACATACAGGCCCAATTAACCCCACAATTCTTGGTATGATAGAAGACATGTATAGGAACAAATACCTATTCATGAGTTAATTCTAATTCTGCCTCCATGGTGGTCATTTAGACGGCCCAAGTTAGAGATACAATTCTGGGCCAGATTCTGTGGCCCAGAAAAACAGCCCACTAATTTGATCACATCTCTGAATACACAACTACTAATGGGCCCAAATTTTACAGGCGGTTATAAGACATCTGGAGCTAAATTTTCTTCGTCTATGTCCCACCCTGATTCGGCCGTCTAGAAGGTCTTCAAGACGCGTCTGTTTGGTGAAGGAAAGATGGCTGCCACCTCGGGTCAAATGTGGAAAAGTCCAAATTCCACAAGCTTTCCACCACCTATAGCCTAACAAAATTAATTAAGATACTTTGTAATATTGGTGGTTCGACCCAAGGCTCCAAAAAATGCCTATTTAAGGTAGTGGTGGTGAAGGAGTTGAGGATCTTGGATGCTTTGTTTAATTGTAATGTTATGCTGCATTTTTGTTGCCTCAATTTTGTCTTTCACATGTAAGTTGTTCAATTCACTTTAGTTTCTTAATAAAAGTTCTTCTTCTACTCTTATTCTGTTGTTCTTAATATCACTTTTATACTGTTGGATCAAGGTGTGAATTTATTCACACCAACCCTTGTGAAATTATTCACACAACGGTGGAGTGATCATTTTATTTTTGTTGTTTTCTTTACTTGTCCATTTCTTCCCTTATGAGTCTACTTTCCTATTCCATTGAAACCATGGGATCAATGGAGGGCTAACCCACTTATGGGTTGATCCAAGGGAGTAGCAAGGGGCTGGATTGGATGTTATTTATCACCTAATTAATGTATAATCACTTCGTTAATTGGGATTTTTATTTGATGATTTTTAAACTCCATCGTCTTTGTTGAATTTAAGGTCACACACTTCAAGTACTAATACGATCCTTTACCTTGAAGTGCTCAAAACTTTGATCCTTCAAGTGTATAGGTGATTAGTATTAGAGGGTGTAGGCATTAAACCAGTAAGTGATGATGTTGTTTTATCTCCTTAAATGAACTCATCTCAAATTTAAGAAATTGAAATCATTAAAAAGAAAATAATCCAATCCACCCTGAGTGATAACCTAGGATCAACTCATTCTTTTAAATTGAATCCACATAAATCTTTTAGATATCTATAAAACCATCCAAAATCAATCCAAGTTGGCCACTTCATAGCCAAAAATCCATCCCTTAGGTTGTGTATCTTAGGTATCTTCTTAGGTCTCTGTGGAATCGACAACCCAAGCTACACTACAAGGACCGTTCTACCCTTCTTCTCTTGGGTAAATTTGGGCGTGAACCAAAATTTTGGCGCCATTGCCGGGAAACAAGTAAGTACCTTAGATCCAAAAAAAACCTTCTTTCCTCACCTCCATTCTTCTACTCTCGCCTAAGATCTCTTATCTTGTCCCTTTCTTGCTTTTTTTGGCGCATGTCCGCCTACACCCGCGATTTCTCAAACAGACTAGTTAGGGTGGAAAGTCCTAGGATAGGGGAGTCAAGTGCACCTAAGGGATTGTTTAAATCAGATTCAAATATTCTTGAAACCCCAAAGTCAGAACTTGAAACAAGTCCAATGGAGGGTCATCCACAAAATCAAATTGTAAACCCTGGGGGGAATCAAATGGGAAACCAAAACCAAGAAGCTCCAAACTTAGGGAATGTAGTTGATCAAACCAGGAACGACTACCACACTCCAGCTTGGACCAATTCCCCCTAATGCATTAGACACAATTCCAAAGGAGACACCAACTACATATTCAAACCCCATGTCCTAAACCACCTTCCAACCTTTCATGGGATGGAGTCAGAAATGCCATACATTCATGTCGAAGAGTTCAACGACATTGTTGAAACCATGTGTCCCCCACATCAACTAGAATCCACTAAGATGAGGCTATTTCCTTTTTCATTAAAGGATCGAGCAAAAAATTGGCTAAAAAACTTGAGACCTGCATCAATCCACTCTTGGGACCAACTGCAAAGAGAATTCTACAAAAAATACTTCCCTCATCACAAAACAATTGCACTTAAAAAGAGCATCCAAAACTTTTTTGAAAAAGAGGGAGAGTCATTATATGAAACATGGGAGAGGTTCAAAGACACCCTAAACATGGTTCCACACGATGGATTTTCCATACCTGAACAGGTGATAATTTTCTATGAAGGGTTGGGTCCGGGTAATAAACAATTCATTGACATGATGTGTAATGTAACTTTTAAAAACAAAGCCCCAAATGATGCTTACGAGTATCTGGAAAGTCTGGCTGAACAAAACCAAACTTGGGGAACTTCACCTTATTCTGAAAAGCCACAAAGAACCACTGGAATTCATACACTTAGAGAAGAGGAAAGCCTTAGGGCTAAACTCGCAGCACTCTCTAGGAAGGTTGAAGAGATAGACCTTAGGAAAGTCCATGAAATCCAAAATGTAGACCTTGTTTGCACAATTTGTGACAAACATGACCATAAAACAGACAACTGCCCAACCATTCCATCCATCAAGGATGTTCTTCTAGGAGGACCCCCAGCGGAAGTAAATGCCCTAAACTTTCAAAAGCCCCAATACCAAAACACCTTCAATCCTAGGTACAATGACCACCCAGGATTCCGATGGAAGGATAACCAACAACATAGCCAACCACAAGGGAAAAATCCTTACCCTCAACAGAACTACCAAACCCATAACCAGTTCCAAACCCAACCTATCCAATACCAACAGCCATCAGTCCATTTTCAAAAAACCATCCCACCTCCAAAATATCCCCCTGGGATAAACCAACCTAATCAAGCAACAACCCAAACTGTTCCACAAAGCCTACTAGAACAACTGTGCAAAAAAATGGAGAGGATGAACTCAGAAGTCTCTTCCCTAAAACAATAACTTCAAACCATCAAAACAGGAAAGGCACCCATGCCTACTCAGGCGGTGCCATCCTCAACTTCAAGGGGAGAGTCAAGTTGTGCTCAAACAACTCATGAACAACTAAAGGCTGTGACTGTTTTAAGAAGTGGGAAATCAATTGAGAAACCTGAACAACTAATTTAGAACCCACCTGAAGATTCAAACTTGGATGAAAATTCAAATGAACCACAAGATCAAACTGAGGAAACTGATAAAAATGTGAAAGAAAAAACTCTTCAACAAACAACCCCACAACCTACACCATTTCCCCAACGCATGAAAGGGAAATCCAAGCCTGAACTGAGTGAAACGTTGAGGGAAATATTTTCACAAGTCAAGTTGAACATACCCCTTCTCGATTCAATCCAAACTATACCTGCCTACTCAAAGTACATTAAGGACTTGTGCACTTTTAAAAGAAAATTTTCACATAAAAACCAATTCCTTTTGGCTGCTAATGTGAGTACCACCATTCAGGGGACCATTCCTCCTATGTTGAAAGACCCAGGTTGCCCTTACATCAATGTTGAACTAGGAGAAAGTAAAGTTGTCAAGGCCTTGTGTGACCTAGGTGCTAGTGTCAATCTCATCCCATATGTTGTGTACTGCCAGTTAGGCCTAGAAGAACTTCAACCCACATCTGTCACACTTCAACTTGTTGATCGTAGCATTAGGGTTCCAAAGGGGATTTTAAAGGATGTTCTGGTAAAGGTTAAAAACTTCATCTACCCTTCTGATTTCATTGTCCTTGACAACCATCCAAACATAGGAAATAAGGAACAAACCCCAATCATACTTGGTCGTCCTTTCCTTGCAACAATCAACTCTATTATTCGAGTCCGAAATGGGAACATGACCATCACCTTTGGGAACATGAGTCTAGACCTGAACATCTATAATGCAAGCTCACAAATAGGGGATGACGAGGATATTCATGAAGTAAACATGATAGGAAGAATTGATAATGAATCCATGGAACATCAAGGAATATTTGATGAATGTTTAAGTCAGAATGAGATTGTTTTCTTTTGTTCATATGAAGGAAGTTTATCTCCTTGGCTTGAATCATTTTCAAATTGCTCTTATGATGAAGTCTTAGGTCCAACAATCAGTGAAACATTTCTAGAAACCAATTTCATAGAGACCCCTCTAAATTCCTTCCCTAAATCTGATCAAGACAATCTAGTAGCTGAAACCTCTACATGTGAGGAATCAATCCTATCTGAACCTCTAAAAAAAGAAATCGATCTTGACCTAATGTCCCAATCTTCTGCTGAAATTTTGAACCAACCTGATCTTGAATTGAAGGAACTTCCTGCTGCACTAAAGTATGCCTTCCTAGGGGAAAATCAAACACATCCTATTGTCATTTCTTCTTCTCTTGAAGCCAATCATGAGAGGATGCTTCTAGATGTTCTTAGGAAGCATAAAAAAGCCATTGGTTGGACCCTTTCTGATATTCCTGGGATTAGCCCACTTATCAGGACTCATAGGATTGTTCTAGAATCTGATTCAAAGCCATGTCGTCGACCTCAACGGCGACTCAATCCTAATCTCATGGAGGTAGTAAGGAAGGAAATTCTGAAATTGTTGAAAGCTGGTATCATATATCCCATAGCTGAGAGTGAATGGTTGAGACCAATCCAAGTGGTTCCAAAAAAGGCTGGAATCACAGTGATAACCAATGAGGATG
The DNA here is from genome assembly GCA_963277665.1 of Viscum album. Lineage (NCBI taxonomy): Eukaryota > Viridiplantae > Streptophyta > Magnoliopsida > Santalales > Viscaceae > Viscum > Viscum album. The sequence goes on from OY728165.1 coordinate 679,787,786, forward strand.
GAGAGATTTTTCCAACAAGGGTGAGTAGTGGATGGAGGGTCTGCATTGACTATAGGAAACTAAACTCATTCACCAAGAAGGACCATTTCCCCTTACAATTCATTGACCAAGTCCTTGAAAGAGTGGAAGGTCATGCCTTCTACTGTTTCTTAGATGGGTACTCGGGGTACAATCAAATGGAGGTCTCCATAGAGGATCAAGGGAAGACTACATTCACATGTCCTTTCGGTACCTTTGCCTTCAAACGCATGCCTTTCGGGTAATGCAATGCCCCTGGAACCTTCCAGCGGTGCATGATGGGAATCTTCTCAGACATGGTAGGGGATTTTCTTGAGGTCTTCATGGATGACTTCTCTATTTTTGGGGATACTTTTCAGGGATGTCTACAGAATGTGGAGAGAGTCTTGTCAAGATGTGAAGAAAAAAATCTGGTCCTAAACTGGGAAAAATGCCTTTTCATGGTTAAAGAGGGACTTGTTCTAGGCCATCTGGTCTCGAGTAGGGGGATTGAAGTTGATAAAGCAAAGGTTGACATCATTCGTCACCTTCCATCACCCGAAACTGTCAAGGAAGTGAGGTCTTTATTAGGACATGCTGGTTTCTATAGAAGATTCATCAAGGACTTTAGTTCAATATCCCATCCCCTTTGTGCTCTCTTAGTAAAGGATGCTCCATTTCTTTGGACAGAAAGCTGTGAGGGTTATTTCTCAACCCTCAAATCCTCTCTCACCTCTCCTCCCATTATGAAATCTCCAAATTGGAACCTTCCTTTTGAACTTATGTGTGATGCTAGTGACTTTGCTGTTGGAGCTGTGTTAGGACAACGTTGTGATAAAACTCCTTATGTCATTGCTTATGCAAGCAAATCCTTAAATGATGCCCAAATCAACTACACCACCACTGAAAAGGAGTTACTTGCTATTGTGTTTGCCTTAGAGAAGTTTAGGTCCGACCTCTTAGGATCACCCATCACTATGTTCACTGACCATTCTGCACTAAAATACATCTTCCAAAAACAAGATGCTAAGGCTAGACTGATTAGGTGGGTCCGTCTCTTACAAGAATTTGACGTCACAATCAAGGATAAAAAGGGAGTTGAAAATGTTGTAGCTGATCACCTCTCTAGGATGGAATTCAAAGACAACTCAAATCACCTCTCTGTGTCTGATTCGTTTCCTGATGAACACCTATACTCTGTGAGTGACTGCCCTTGGTATGCTGACATAGCAAATTTATTAGTGACAGGAGTCATTCCAAAATTCTTAGGGACTCAAGCTCGAAGGAAATTTCTTTCTGATGTTAGACACTATGTGTTTGATGATCCTTACCTCTATAAATTCTGCCCTGACCAAGTCATTAGGAGGTGTGTTCCAAAATATGAACAAGAGTCCTTCCTTAAATTCTGTCACAGTGAGGCATGTGGAGGTCACTTTTCCTCTAAGAAAACATCTGCTAAGATTCTTCAATGTGGTCTTTTCTGGCCCACCCTTTCAAGGGACTCCTACACATTTTGTCAAAGCTGTCCTAGGTGTCAACAAGTAGGGTCCATCACAAAAAGGAATCAAATGCCACTCACTCCCATCTTAGTGGTTGAAATATTTGACTGTTGGGGAATTGATTTCATGGGTCCCTTCCCAAACTCTCGAGGATACCTCTACATACTCTTAGCTGTTGATTATGTCTCAAAATGGGTTGAGGCCATTCCCACAAAATCCAATGATCATCAAACTTTGATTAGATTCCTAAAATAAAACATATTCTCTGGATTTGGAATTCCTAGGGCTATCATAAGTGATCGTGGAAATCATTTTTGCAATCGTCCATTCTCATCACTCATGGAAAAATATGGAATTTCTCACAAAGTGTCCACTGCTTACCACCCACAGACCAATGGTCAAGCTGAGTTATCCAATCGTGAAATTAAGCAAATTCTTGAAAAAACTGTCAACCCCTCTAGGAAAGATTGGTCTGAGAAACTCTTAGATGCTCTTTGGGCCTATAGAACTGCATATTAAACCATTTTAGGAATGTCCCCATATAGGTTGGTTTATGGAAATGCAGGCCATTTGCCAGTGGAGATTGAACATATGGCCTTTTGGGCAATTAAAAAAATGGATTATGACCTCTCATTTGCTGGAACAAAAAGGAAATTAGATCTCAATGAACTGGAGGAACTAAGGATGGAGGCTTATGAAACTTCAAGGATCAATAAATCTAGAGTTCAAGCCTACCAATCTAGGAATATCAAGGTCAAACATTTTGAACCGGGAAAACTTGTGCTCTTGTATAGTTCAAAACGTCATTTACATCCGGGAAAGTTAAGGTCTAGATGGTCAGGACCTTTCATAGTGCATCATGTATTCCCCCATGGGGCAGTAGAGATTCAAGATCCCACAAGTGGTCACATATTCAAGGTCAATGGTCAAAGGTTAAAAAAATTCGTTGAATCATTCAATAAACATGAAATAGATGTTGAGTTAATTGATCCAATCTATGAACCAGGAAAAAAATTGATAAATTTGGGATCTATGTCGGGCTAACGACGTTAAACAAAGCGCTGCACGGGAGGCAACCCGTGGTTTTTATGTTTCTAATCTTTCTGAATCATCTTTATTTTTTAAATAATATTACTTAATCATTATTATATTTAAAAATAAAAAATAGACTTTTGAACTGTTCTTCTATTATGAGTATGGATGGGTACGAAAGAGGAGCACCATATTCATCCGTGTCACGTGGTGTGATCCTTGAGTAATACCTTACCCAGAAATTTAAAAAGAAGACAATGTATCATCAGTTTGTTTTTTGTGATGTGTTTTTAGATTAAAAAATTAAAAAAATAAAAATATAAATATAAAAAAAGACCACGCCATAGGCCGTGGGGCAAACCCCGTCACACCCGGCGAAGCCACGGGGACTCGAACCCGGGACCGAAGGGAGATAGGGGCGCGCGCTTACCACTGACCTGTGGCTTCTTGTGGTACCTTATTCTATAATTTTTATATATATTCTTATATTTTACTTCCTTTATTATATAAATATATATATATATATATTGTTTGTTTTTGTTTTTTTTGTTTGTTTTGTTTTTTCCTTTTTCCATTAGGGAACTTTGCAAGCGACATGGATATCAAAGGAATAAATTCGAGCGGCAAGAGCTTCAAACTTCAACCACCAGGTGACTTCATTCCATAAGCCTCATTTTCAATTTCCTTTTTAAATTTTTATTCCCTGCCTCTTCTCCTTCTAATTTTTCATTTCATCAAACACTGGGGACAGTGTTGTTTTAAGTTGGGGGGAGATAAAATAAAAAAATGCTTTTGTGTCAAAAACCAAAATTGAATGATTTGAAAAAAAAGTAAATGGAAGGAAAAATTCCATTAACTTTAAACATGGTAATACACATTACACACTTTGAAACTGAATATCAAATAATTTATCATGCCCTGATTCTGATTTTAATCCTTGTATAATTTCATGAGCATAGATTTTGGAAAGTGTGGCTGTCCAATGTGATATTTCATCGTTTACATTTTCATCCAAATAAAAAAAATGCCACAACTCACGTCCTCCAGACTGTGGTGTACTAATTTGAATTTTTGGGGTCCCATAATAAATAGCATAGGATGGTTTTATTTTTATGAATAATATGAGTATTCAAAAAAAAAAATTAAAAAAAAAATAAAAAATAAAAATAAAAATAAAAATTTGCTTGTAGAGCAATGGATTGATAAAATACAAGGCTTTCGGCACTTGGGGATCGTGACTCCAGAGTTGTCTAGCCCTGAGTTTTTCAATATATCTCTATTTATGGTAATATGACTTTGTTTTTGATTTGTTTAACTTGAGACGATGCCCGAGTATGTGGGTTCCACTTGGTGCCCTAAGGCCTTTGAGTCTGGGAGTCATCGGCAAAGTCTTGCTACATGGGTTAATTTGATTAATTGCAATCTCAATTACTATAGAAATATTGCAAAAAAAACAAAAAAAAAGGGATGAAGAATACTCATATTAGGATTAAATGTGATTCCACCTAGCGCTTCAATGATTTCCCCCTTGAATGAAAATGAACCCCCATATCTATTGTGATTCACAACACATCATTACACCTAATTGAGTTGGATGAAGTATGATGATGGATTTGATCAAAGGAATGGTCTTGGTATTGGGATCTGTTTATGAAACTATCTCGTATTAAAATATTTTGATGGGTTTCATGATTGTTTGGTATAAGGTTTTTTGGTGATCATTGTGTATTAAAATGTTTTTGGAAAAGAGAATTCGAATTTCATTTTTGATTAGATATATTTTTCTCGAGACTAGAAAAACTCAAGTTGGGGGGTGTGATTAGCCACTAAATGAGGCTAATATTCATTGGTAATATATATAATATTCATGTTCTTTATTATTCATAAACACCATTTTAGTGCATTTTACACTTTGAACATCATTTCACATTATGATTGTAATACCTTCTTAAAATGCACTATTATGTGGTACATTTTTGAACATCATTTAAAGTACCAAATGATTCATCTTATTATACATATTTTAATTTTATAATTGATATAGACTCCAATAATAACATGTTTAATTCAGGTATCAATGGAGAATTCATGGAGGATGATGGAGATATTTGGCAATGAAAGGAAGCAATTCTGGAGAAGGCAGATTGGACATCATCCCACTGATGAGGCTGTGGGGACCAACATAAAGGCCCAATTAACCCCAAAATTCTTGGTATGATAGAAGACATGTATATGAACAAATCCCAATTCGGGAGTTAATTCTAATTCGGCCTCCATGGTGGTCATTTAGACGGCCCAAGTTAGAGATACAATTCTGGGCCAGATTCTGCGGCCCAGAAAAACAGCCCACTAATTTGATCACATCTCTGAATACACAACTACTAATGGGCCCAAATTTTACAGGCGGTTATAAGACATCTGGATCTAAATTTTCTTCTTCTATGTACCACCCTGATTCGGCCGTCTAGAAGGTCTTCAAGATGCGTCTGTTCGTTGAAGGAAAGATGGCTGCCACCTCGGGTCAAACGTGGAAAAGTCCAAATTCCACAAGCTTTCCACCACCTATAGCCTAACAAAATTAATTAAGATGATTTTTAATGTTGGTGGTTCGACACAAGGCTCCCAAAATGACTATTTAAGGCAGTGGTGGTGAAGGAGTTGAGAATCTTGGATGCTTTTTTTAATTGTAATGTTATGCTGCATTTTTGTTGCCTCAATTTTGTCTTTCACATGTAAGTTGTTCAATTCACTTTAGTTTCTTAATAAAAGTTCTTCTTCTACTATTATTCTATTGTTCTTAATATCACTTTGATACCTTTGGATCAAGGTGTGAATTTATTCACACCAACCCTTGGGAAATTATTCACACAACGGTGGAGTGATCATTTTATTTTTGTTGTTTTCTTTACTTCTCCATTTCCTCCCTTATGAGTCTACTTTCCGCTTCCATTGAAACCATGAGATCAATGGAGGTCTAACCCACTTATGGGTTGATCCAAGGGAGTATCAAGGGTCTGTATTGGATGTTATTTATCACCTAATTAATGTATAATCACTTCGTTAATTGGGATTTTTATTTGATGATTTTTAAACTCCATCGTCCTTGTTGAATTTAAGGACACACACTTCAAGTACTAATACGATCCTTTACCTTGAAGTGCTAAAAACATTGATCCTTCAAGTGTTTAGGTGATTAGTATTAGAGGGTGTAGGAATTAAACCAGTAAGTGATGATGTTGTTTTATCTCCTTAAATGAACCCATCTCAAATTCAAGAAATTGAAATCATTAAAAAGAAAATACATCCAATCCTCCCCGAGTGATAACCTAGGATCAACTCATTCTTTTAAATTGAATCCACTTAAAACTTTTAGATATCTTTAAAACCCATCCAAAATCAATCCAATTTGGCCACTTCATAGCCAAAAATCAATCCCTTAGGTTGTGTATCTTAGGTATCTTCTTAGGTCTCTGTGGAATCGACAACCCAAGCTACACTACAAGGACCGTTCTACCCTTCTTCTCTTGGGTAAATTTGGGCGTGAACCAGATTTCCTTGAATTATATTATGTAAATTTTATCTTCAATTGGAATTTTGACTTGGTTGTTCTTCTTCTATTTTTGTGTTTTTTAAAAATTTAGTTGGGGGTAAAAACATTTTGTTGGGTGACTTGACTTATTTTTATTATTATCTCATTGTAATTTTTTATAAATTTTTAAATATGTTTATTTAAGTGTGGAAATATATTTAGGTTTCTATACATTCTATGCATACGTGTATGTATGTTTTTCATACAATGAATTATTTAAATATTTAGTTCTTAAATTCTATCTCTATCTCTCTCTTGGTTTCCAAAAATGTATTTCAAAGGATATTTTAATTGTTTCTTTATAAATCATGGTTTATAGTTTTGTTTGTAACCTTGTGAAATTATATTGATAATATATTTTTTTCAATAATAGTCAAATAATTGAAGATCTTTTAGAAATTTTATAATCAGAATAAACTATTATGACCCATTTGGTAATTTGAAATAGATTTCATTAAATATATGCACCTCCATGGAATCCCTCTTTGGTTATATGGATATATTTCTATTTTATATCATAAATGGGTTTATAAAGTGTAGGTTAAGGTAAGTGGGATAAGAAAATTTTCTTTTCTTTTTTTGATTCATGATTGATATATTTTATGTAAGGACCAACTGGCCTCTAAATTACTATTATTATAGTGAGCCTAGGAATTTTATTGAGGGATGAGATATGGTTACTATTTAGTCCTGAATATTTGGAATAGATTTTTATGGTATTCTATGCTATAGGGAAGTTTCAATGTAAAGTCTAGTTTAGAGAGGTTGATTGGTTATACACATAGGAGTGCATCAATTGGATGGGGGGTGGCGCATCCAGATTATGTCCATGGTCAACTCAAAGGATGTTTATGAATTTTTCTTGATTAAATATCATATATTCCATTATATTTAAAAACACTATAGTTATATAGTCTATATACTTTTATTTATCATAGCACTTTAGAATATTCTCTATTATTGATATTTTCTATTCGATTATTCTTGTTTATGCATTGACCTATTTGATTTCATTCAAATTATTTACTAATATTTTTCATGATTGTGGTTTGAATGCTGTATTTACTAAAATGTTAATCTTTAAGGAGTGCTTTACATCCTTTTTTAAATAGTTTTTGAGAGGGAAATATTATTGTTTTTTAAAATTGTGAAAACTCATATTTTCATTTTTTATTACAAAACTAGTATGTGTGGGTTGTTATAAAAAAGAAAACGGATTTTCAAAGTGGTATATATTTTTCTATACTCCCACACTACTTCTTCCAATCAACATCAATTGACCTGTTCTATTTTTTAGGTTAATCTCAGATTTGGGAATTGTTATAGAGTGAGTTTATTTAGAAATATGGTGACCTTGGAGGTCAATTATAGATTAATTTTGGAATTTTGGTTTTAAATTTTATTCAATTAATGTATCATCCATGTCTTATTAATGTTTTCTAGAACTTGTTTTCATTAATATTGATGTATATTTTTTTGGATTCCTTTTTATTTTGAATATGTATCATTTTTTATTATATATATTCTTATTTGATGTTATTCAAGGAAATATGACGCATGGAGTGATCATATTGTTATTTTGAGTAGAAGCTCTCTGTATCTTTTTAATTTTGGGATAATTTGATCTCGAAAGAACTCATTTGATTCCCTGGTTATTTTCACTAGCCTAGACAAATTAGGAACACACCTTGAATATGTAACAGGCTATCTCATGTTTCTTGTTCATGGGTGGCTATGAGTTTGTTTATGAAATAAATGGTATTAGGTCCTAGTAGATTTTTATAAACATGGGTTCTTTGTGCACACTATGTTATTTTTTAGGTTTGGTAAATTGATGTTTGGATTTTAAAACCTCATTAAGTATGGTATGAAGATAACATTGAGAGATCATTTTTATTTGGATCTCGGTCTTTCTTTGGGATGTCAGGTGGTATGTTTTTGTATTTTGAGTTTAGTATTGTTTTTTTATTCAGGAGGATGGAATTATGGTTTTTTCATATGATTTATATCATTTTTTGGGTTTAAAATGAGAGTTTAATTGGAAAATTAAGGTGATCTCACATGCCCTAGAAAACCATATGGATCCATAGTGAATGGTTCCAAATGAATTCTAATAGTAGTTGAATAATTGGTACATAGTCTGATAAATAGTGTGACCAAGTCATGCACAACCATTGGTCCATCAAAATGATGTTTTGTTGATATTTGATGTTATAGATTAATTTTTCTATCATATGGGAAAAATAAATTTTGTTTCAATCAAATCATTATTTGGTTTGGGTAATTAAAAAAGGGGTTTATGATGAGAAATTGGTTTCAAATAATAATATTGAATCATGAAAATTGTTTTTGAAAATTTATTTTATTAATGGAACTTGTAAAATTTTATGAAATAATTTTTTAATTGGATTTTGTGATTCCTTTTCAAAAGGAATTATTTTTTCTTTCTGTTGAGGTTATTGGATTACGATTGTGATTTTTATTATTAGATTAGTGTTTTTTAAGCTTAATTTCAAGATTTTAAGGTTTAAGGTTTGGTTATTTATTTATTGAGCATTATGTTTGTGTGTTATTTAGAGTCTTCCACCTAGAAATTTATGGACTCATCATAAGAGGTATGTATCATAGTGTTTCAATGATTTTTATCTGGTGTTCAACAATACCCAATATCAGAGTAGAGTGTTAGAGCCGATCTCTTCCATTTTGTTACATATTTTTCGTTGTAATTGATGATTTAAAGATGTTATGGAATTGATAGTGTAAATTAATGGAATAATTATGTTCTTGGGGACACCCAAAGCCTTGAGGGTAAGAGATTTTTTTGATTTTTTTGAGGGACCTGGTCTAGATTGGTGGAATATTACCATTCATACTCATTACAATATGGAATTGTGTGGGGAACTTTTAAGGACACATTCATTCATTAGTTTCTAAATATGATTCCTAGTGATTTGTTAAAGGCTCATATTTTTGTGAAGGGTCATAATTCTGATCATAATTATCTAGTTATTTCATCGATGACTGATTTTTTTAATTTATTACATGATGTATCCTTTATAATGACCCAAAAATTTAATCATATTTTTTCATGATTTCTTACATAAAAATATATTCATTACAAACCAAATACATTAGGTCAAATGTATTTAGAAGAATATGTTAATAATAAATAAAAGTTAATCTCAAATAATTATTAAACATTTTATTTTCCTTAATGAGATACTAAATCCATTATAGATTCAAAAACTATATGGGAAAACTTGGGTAAGATATAGACAAATAGGGTGATATAAAAATCCCAATAAGGTAATAAACTTGATCATGAAATATAATGTGTTTGTCAAATGTATAAAATGTTATAATGAAAGATAAGGAACATGAGTAATCACATGGGATAATAACTTAAATAACATGGTATCATAATATCATGGAATCAAATGAAATTTAATATTAACGTAAAACATGAAATAATCATAATTTAAGTAAAACTATCAGGACAACATCATATGGTGGATAGAGTATCATAATAAATTAGGTTCACCCCCAAATCTCATATATGACATATCATGAGACTAAAACATTACCCAATGAATTTGAAGGATATCTAATTTGAGGCCCAATAAAAACAGTCATATCATTTACATGAATATGTGTTCTATATAATGAAATAAATCATAAGTCCTAAACCTAATAATTAACCATAGAAATAAAATGGTTTTCATAATCTTACTTCAAATCACAATCAAAATAGATTTCTTAATAAATTAATTTAAAATATGATCATAATTCATATGTTACCCCAATAATAGAATAGATATTGATATGTTTATATATGTAAGTGATATATATATATATAATTTATTATCATTATGTAACATTAATGGTTGTTCTTAATTATTAATTGAAATACGTTTATAAATATCAAATCCAACAATGTGGAAAATGAACTCTCTATATTGGAAATCACATTAGAAAAACTAAAAATTCAAAAAATATAGTGGAAGTACATTTTAATGAAAATAAACATGGAAACATACAATGTAATAATCAAATTTAATATTTTTTGTGATGATCAGTAATTATGTACATTCCATTTAAGTTAAAAAATATTTCAATCACACTTTTGTGAAAAGTCAAAAAGTATCTCATTCTAAAAAAAGATTATTTTAAAAAGATTTGATAAAAAAATAAAAATGGATATATTTGAATTTAAAATTTTATAGTATAATATTAAAAATAACATTGAAAATATTTTAAAGAGAACATGAACATGGAATAGATATGGTTTTTAACTAAGGAGAGAAATAAAGTCGATTTTAAATAAAAAGTTACTCAATTATTTTGAATATAAAAATATAGGAAATTGAACTATTAATTGAAAAGATAATGAAAAAATATTGAGAATTCAATTAATGGTTGTTAATATATAATAATAAAATAATTTGCATCAATGTAGATTCATGCATAAATAGTCCCAATCAAAATGGGATTTAACCACAAACCATTACCACCATGGTAACTTTTGAATCATAACCCCCTTGAATGATGTGAGTGAACTGTAACTTTAAATACAATTAATTAATATGGATTCATTTTATAATATATAAAAGGTTAGTATATACAAAATATAAAATAAATTATGTTTATAAAAGAAACTCTGTCTCAAAGATGGATGTTTTGAGACGGAAACCCTTACCAGAAGAAAAAAATTTATCATGTATTTATTTTTTTACCTATATAATAAACTTATATAAATTTATAGTATTATTAAAAAAATTATAGTTTTAATCCCATTTACTTAAACCAATAACATCATTTATTTTAATGATAGGTTTAACTACATAATTAGTTATTTCCACATCGAGTGTTTCATGGACGTTCATTTCATAAATTCAAAATGACATAGTTATTTTTACCATGTTAAAAGGAGACATTGATCCATAAAATATATAAAATAGTAATAATAATTAAATAATTATATTTTTTATACATTTTTTATACATTAAAAACCATACATGAAATTTGGTTATGAAAAATGAACTATGTTACAATCATGGAGATGGTAGGTCATTCATACTCTTGAGTAACATTACATTTTTTGAACGATAAAAATGGAAAGTGTTTATTTTTATTTTTAATCTAAATGATTAAAAAATATCATAAATATCATATTTTTTCTTTAAAAACACTTATATATGACATCCATGTAATGTCGTAATAAAAAAGGAAATGCATCACATCATGAGGCAGTATTCCAACATAAACACAAATGATGTTATCATTTTTAAATGGATGGTAAGGTAAGAAGGTATTAGATATATTTATTTGAAAAAATTATTAATATTTCAGTAATATAGTAAATAAATATTAAATCCATCATCTTGAATTTTTTCACTCCTAGGATTTTGGTTTTTCCTTTGTTTCGGTTCGGGTCGGGTTCTCAGTTGTTTTTCTCAGGATCTAAGTGTGATGGGTTTGGATTTTGAGATATTTACATTATATATCATTATCATAGTCCTTTATCAGGATTTATCACTACAATTTTCATGACAAAATTGAAAAATATGATGATAGACCCTAGCGCATGGTTGGAACAGGATTAGTAGAAATTGTGAGCCCTGCCTAGGTAACTGTGTGAAAATTATGGGTCATGGCCAGAAGATAATGCATAGATTCCACATGGTAACTCAGTCTAGTTGGACTTCCCATGTAGTAGGTGTATCTCTTGAAAAAGATAGTATCACGGTCTCCACACAATTATAGAAACTGTGCATACTAACCATACGACAGTGCCATCTCAATAAAAACGGTCCCCCCTTTTCTCTCTCCCCTGTTTTAACTCCTTCCCCCACTTTTTTTGACCCTCATGGCCCTCCATGACCTAGGTGTGCCTCCCTAAATCCTCTACTACCCTTGGGCTCCAATGTTTTTGTTTCTTGGGCCGAGTTTCCTCAATATCTCTTATGTAAGTCATCACCTCCCTTGTTTCCCTCTTATTTTTTTGGGGGTTTCTCTTCTCCTTTGGGGTTTCAATTTTCTAGCAAGTATGGGGTTTGATTTAGGGTTTGATCATGATGTTAGGGTTTCAATATTTATTTTTTAATGTTTTATCATTCCTTCTTATAGTTCACTCGATGTGCGGTTGTAGTTTCACACATTGTTCCAAAATATTCTTTGTACAAGGTAGGTGGTTCCATGAACTATCATTTTGAGTCGATTTGATTTATTTATTTAGTTAAATATAAAATATTATATACTATATTTCTTTGGTGAGAATTATATTTTTGAGATGTTTCGGAATATTTACATAATAAAAAATGAATTTTTATACGGTAATATTGATATATTTTGTGTATTCATTATGTGGGGTTTCATTAAAAGGGTTTGTGGCTTGTGTGAAAGATGATAAATATATTTTCATGGGTACATGAGATATGTGTGTGTTGGAAAAATAAATATAAATGGAAAATTGATCATTTTTTCATTTTAACCAGGTTTTTCACTTTTGACTATGAATTGTGAATTTTTTGAATGATGAAAATCCTGTTTTAAAAATGGTCTTAGTGTATGTGTTGGTTTATGAAAGGGATTGACCCATTGAATTGGTTAGTTTTAATTGTTTACTTTTCAAGTGATTGATAAATTCGAATTTTTGATTTCTGTGAGTGATGGAAATTGTGATAAAAAGGGTATTTATTGGGGGAGAAATGGTAATTTGTGTGTTTTATGGAAAAGGGGGTGATATCGTTGAAATGGTTAGTATTGGGTTGTAAAAGGGGTGATATGTGTTGCATGTGAACGTGAACATGGGATCAAAAGAATCTCATGTATCTAGGTGGTATATCAAGTTTATTATTCTAGATGATATGAAAGTTTTTCATCTCAGTTTCATCGTAAAGGATTGAAACTTACCACTATAATTAAACATTGTGATTATTAGAGACCACTACACCATTAGGTAATCCCCTCCTAGTATCTCATGAATGAGAACACTATTAGTCAAGGATTCTAAGCCCTGTTTCACTATGGAAAAAATATCTAGTTCCCCACACATTATAGATTATCCCTAGGTATTAACCCCTCATGCTCTAAATTTTATGATGTGGTTTCATATATCGACATATGGTGGGCCACATGTTTGTATGTTTTTTTAAATCCCCATTTTTATTTAAGAAAGTGGTTGTGAAATGGTTTTCCATGAGAGTTTAAATTTTTAAAATGATTATCCAATAGATGAATATCCCAGAATATTTTTAAAGGAATTTACTTAAATGAGAATACAAGATTATAATTTAAATTTGTTTTTCCATGGAATCTCTTTATTTGGATGGAATATTTATGGGATTTGGATGACACAATACAAACACATTTGGGTGTCTATAGAACTTGTTCTTTTTGTCCTATGTAATGGCTGGGGATTTAGTTATGGAAGTTTGGGTTTCTACTGGTCCCCATTTTTACAATCTTGGTGGTAGAAGCTTTAAAATATGTATCCAATCATTTATGGATGATTGGTAATGATTTTTGGTTACCTTTTCTTATTGTATTTTTTTGTGACTTGTACAAAATTGTAATCATTAAATCTGAAATTTGGTTATTCCATGTTTGGTTGGAAATTTTTTGTTTTGATTTATTTATTTTGTTTTGTTTTTTTATAATTATAAAATTGGGCTAAATCATTACCATGTTTTATTATCAAACTCGGGAACTTGTTTCCAGCCCGTGGGGATCATGAATTCTCTTTGGGTTTTTCCATAGAAGGGGTCCAGTGCCAGTTTGGATGATGAACTGGCTTGGTTTGTGAAAAAATGGCATCACATGAGGTCATTATCTTTGGTTCATGTTCCCTATGTAAGAGTCTGGTTATACTGGAGCTAGAGTTTTCAGGGCTTGATATTCTAATTATGAGTTTTTTTCCTGTCCAACACACCTTTCGGTGGGACTCCAGGTACTTGCTAATGTTGAGTTTTTTTGGGTCAATTGGTTATTATGGTTCATTGAATTTTGGGAAAATGAAATTAGAGTTGGGAAAATGGTCTCACTGATCTCATAGGGCCTTGAATTCCATGTGGAGTTGGGGAAATTTTCCTACAACACTCTATGTGGTGGTGTTGTGACTGGTTTGTGGCTGCCAACCATGTGTCTGAATCACCCATCTACACTAGTTTCCTCTTTAATATTCTAGTATTTCCAGGATTTCTCAGAAATTAATTTGAAAACGTTTAATTGAAATTTTATGAAAATTTTGATTTTAAAGCGGGAATGGTTTGATTTTCGAAAGGTGGAAAATGGGTTTTCCTTTTTTTTAAAGGATCATGGGAAAGTAGGGTTTTTATGAAATGGTTTTGAGTAAATTGGGGTGATCTTATTAGGTATGGATTTTTATAATAAAAATTTGGTATTTATTAAATTTGTTTGTTTAGAAAAAAGAAATTGATATTTCGAAGGGTTTCAGAAACATGTTTAAAATTGGAATAATTGAGATTTTATATAAATAGTTAGTGATGATATAGGATTTTTTGTGCAGTATAAAAATATTTTGAAATAGGATAGAATGTTCTTGGAATTGAGATGGATTGTTTGATAATGTGCCTTATTTGAATGGTTGGTGTTTTTCAGAAAATATTTTTGAGATTCAAATTGTGTTTTAGTTTATGTGGATAGTGGCATTTAGAAAGTGGATGTGTGAGTTGAATGTTGTTTTTGAAAATGGAAACACTTATTTTTGACCATTGATATTCAGAATGGTTACCACATTCATGAATTATGTAAGGTAAGTGAATTAGTGTCTAGGGTGGCATAAGAACATGCATGTGTGATGCCCATGAGGTACCATTGGTGAATGTGCAACCCACCACGTCATGTTTTATTTAAAAAAGTGTTTTTAAAAGAAATATGTGGTGTTTCTTTTTGTTTTTTAATGATATTATTGTGGGGTGTTTTGAATTTGAAATCTCCTTTCTTTAGAACAATGTTCTGTGGTTTTGTTTCATTGAAATGTTAGTTTGAGGTAACAATTTTTAATATATTTCAAGAAGTGTTTTAGAAAGACTTTATAGAGGTTCCCTTTTTTGTTTGATGTTTCTTCTGGTATGCTTTGGCCAACAGACCATTTTACTTGTTTCCATGGGTTTTCTTTTTTGGTTATTGTGAATCCCCATAAAGAATTGATGCATATTGAAAATTAGACCATGGGTGATTCGTCATTGACAGATCCTCTAATTGATCATTGTACGGACTCTATCATTAAATTTTTGGAAGATGAAACTTCCCCCATTCATTTTTTGTTATGTTATTCCTTTTATAGTGGAATAGTGGATGTGAAAGTAGGTGAAATAATATTTTACCTCATTGATCTGCTTGAGTCGTCAAATGTGAGGGTTAGCGGCATTGTGTCTGAAGGTCCTCCATGCAAGTAGTGAAGGAAAATCTAGAGAGGAAAGGTGGAATTAGTCTAGAGTTGGGGGAGCTAGCTATTACCATTAAGGGACATTGGGTCTTTTTTTAGCTCCATCCAAGATATGGTCTATGCTAGGCCACTAGTGTGGCATGTTTGTTCAGAGTACCTGTTAGGGTATTTTGATGTAATCAAGTGTTGTTTACGACTCAATTTACTATTCCTCTCCATGTGACATTTCATTCGGTCGAAAGGGTCATGATTGGTGATGTCTTGTGGTTTCATGTTCTCGTTCAAAAGAAAATGTGGGTGTTGTGGAATTTTTTGACATCATCTGTTTTAACAGAAGCATGTCCTTCTTTTGTAAAATTCCAAATTTCTACGTTCTGAGTGAAGGCGTCTTTCTTGTTCCCCTACTTCTATTGTTCCTTGTTCCAAGTGGATTGGATGAAATGTTCCCACCTATATTACCCCATTCTTGGTGAATGTTTTATTTTAGAGTAAGAGTATTTCATGGTGGTCAGTTTCTACTAATGTTTTCTATATCATTGTTTAGTTTCATGTGTCACTAGAAGGAGAAGATTCGATTAGGGGTTATCGATGCTTGACTATGAGGTTAGAGATGATATAATCAATATAGTTCCAACCATTCACCCCCAGAGTGAATTAAGCATGCAGTCAGTAACTCCCTTAGAGGAATAAAGGACCTCAGTATCACAATTTTCCTTTCTTTTGGAAAAGAATAAATTTTATGACTCATGTAGTTGTGTCATTTCGAATTTTTCCATTTGGTGGAAATATGAGTGAGGAACGCATTTCCCCATTGTTAACCATGTGGGTGGTAGAGTTACTCATTGGTTATAATGATATGTGACATCCCCATTTTCTTTAAATCCTAGTGGTTGTGTCTCACTAGATGTTAGTTTCTATTTAGTGGTACTCATATGGATAGTTTCATGAATTGATCACTATTTGGTTTGGTCATATCTAAGGATTGTAACACCATGTCAGTGTAATGACACATGTGGTGTTTATCTTTTGGTTTAGATTCTTTTTTGTCAGAAACCTTGTGGTGGGGGTCTAAATAGGGTTTGATTTTCCACCTCAGTTTATTTTGGTTGGTCCCTAGGGTGGGGAGACCAACCATGGGTCATGTGGAAATTCCTCTAGATAGAATTGATGTTATCTTGTTTCTTTTTGTGGGGTGTCCATTAGGGCCTCCCCTTAATGGTATTCCAGTTTTTTCTTAGGTGATAGTTTTTTTCTTTTGGTGTGGATTCTATTTTTACCTACTGGTGTCAGTAATTAGGTTTCATTCATGGTTTTTGTCTTGGAGATGGGTAGTCTCATTCAGATCTATCTAGCCCCATGCTCATTTCATGGGTAAAATCATGTTTTAAAAACGGTCTTAGGGAATGTGTGGGTTATGTAAGGGGCATTGACCAGTGAATTTGATAGTTATAATTTTTTTTGTTTTTTATGAGATTGATAACGAGGAATTTTTGATTGGTGTGAGTGATGGTAAATGTGATCAGAAATCTATTTTTGGTGGTGGTAAATTGATAAATGGTTAATTAAATAGAAAGGGGTGATTTATTTGAAATGATGGGTATTGGTTTGGATATGTGGTTATGTGTGTGACATGTGAGCACGAACGTCAAACTATTGTAATCCTATGTATATTGGTAGGCTAGCTACTTATATTTTTCTATATGATACGAAAGTCGTTCAGCCCAGTTTCATCTAGCTTTATTGGTGATTACAACTCTAACAAAATGTAACACCCCAATCTTCCATGGTATGCTTCTCTTTGAATAACTCAATTACGTGTGTTGTAGGAAACTTCGAGTGATAACACACCACAACCAATCAAACTATCCATTTTGAATATTAATACCCACTTTTTTAAATATTATAAATTTTATCTTTTAAAATGAACTTCATTTTTGTATTCAGAGTATCGAAATTACCTTAGGGTGAATTTTTTGTATTTTTTTGAAAACCTTCAATTTTTGATGAATAGTGAAAACACTAATTTATAGTTTAAAAACAAATTTTTATTAAAATAATTATTTATTTTATTTAAATTTATTTTAGGTCAAAAAGGGTACATAATACCTATATATGTTCAATGTAATTCATTGTAGTGAGTTTATAATAATTATATATATATATATATATTGAACGTTTTACCATCTTTTACCCAACTCCTAAGAGAATTTGCAAACTTACATAAAATATAATTTTACTACTTCTATAAGTGTACATTAAAAAATCCGAGAGACATGGTTGATATCGGTAAGTAAAATGTTGTTCTAGAAGATTAAAATAATTTTTGGTGAAGAGTATTTTTTTCACTTTTATTTACCACGGTTAAAAGTAAATATGGTAATTATGGGTAAAAATGATATTATTATTACCCTAAAACATGTCCTATTTCTATTAGATAAGTGTAATTCGACCAAAAACAACATTAGGAATAAAATATGATCCTTTAGGTCCACATGGATTATATTAGGACATTTATTATTATTTTATTTAAAGAAGAGTTAAAAGAGTTAAAATCAAAGATTAATAACTAAATCATTTTTAATATAGGTTTATACATAATATAAATTCGACTAAAAATATTCAATAGAAATATAATAAGGTTGTATAAATAATGGTATTTTATTTATAAGTTTAAAAAAATAAATAACTATATTCATTTATGACACAATGGTGATTCAGTAATTACCTAATTAATGAAATATTAAAATAATTTATATTATAAATATCAAAATAAATGTAATTTGAGACTTTTTATGAATTCCACTAATTTTCTATGTCAATATGACATGTTAGGGATTGTTAGATGAATTTTTTCGATGTAATAATTTTGTATTGAGTTTAGCAAAAACAAAACACCAAATAGTGTCAAAATTGACATAAATGAGTTTTTAAAACAAATATTATATTATTAATTGATATTCTATTCATAAAAATCTAAAGTTCTGCCAAAGTTCTTAAATAATATTATATATGTCATTAATGAACCACTTGAGGTTCTATTGGAAGTTTATAGTAAGTTTATTAACCATATAATATAAAAATAAAAAGATACATGGTAAATGGCTAACTATTTAACTAAGAGTTAAATCTAAAAGAGAAAGTTAATATAGTGACCCAAACCTGTATAAAACCTATAGGTTGAGTGGGTTTAGACCCATTCCCACCTTATACTTTAAAAGATTTATTTTTGAGCCATTAAAACCGAAAATTATTTAATTATAAAATAATATTTCTAGCTTTTCCTAAGGTGCCCCTCACCCTCTTATAAAAGGACACTTCCCCTTCTCTCTAATTCACAAATTCAAAGCCATTTGTCTTGGCCAAACCCTAACCAAATATCCTTCCAACTGTCCTAGATTCATATTAGAGTCCTTCCATTAGTTATAAATCCATCCTAATGATCCCTTTTGATCAAATCAAAAGGATGAACCTGAAGAAGAGTTAATATTTCATCACCTCTTTCATGTTATTTTCTTCATCCACTTCATCTTTCTTTGCTGTTTCCATTATAAAATAATAACTCCATTTTATTCTATATATTTTGTTGTTATTATAAAAATCTTACAACCATATTAATTATTTTATCCATCCTTTGAAGGACATGTCACCATAGGTACGTACATACAACATACCGTCTCCACGTCGTGGTGTAGTTTGTTATTCAAAAACTTCATCATTTTGATGGGTATAATAATGAGTGTAAATGATTTAAATAATAAATATAACATGAAAATTATTCTGTATATATGATATACCATCCAATTATATATGATTCTAAAATCAAAAGAATGATATTGTCACTTGTGCGTACGTACGAATTACCCTCTCCACGAGTGTGATGAGATTCATTCCCCATCGTATCCATTCAAGAATATTTTTCATTAGATGATTAAAAACAATTTTTAAAGACTTTATATAATTCTGAATCTGAATAATATACATCATATCCATAACAAACATTACTTAAGAAACAAATCATATAAAGGAAAATGAATCACTTAACACCCGAAACGACGATTATACAAAGATATTATTAACAAAGTAATGTTAAATGATCATATATGATATAATTTTAATGTATATTATTCTTTTATAAATTAATAAAAATTATTTAACCATTATAAATGAGGTTAACCTAACCTTGAACAAAGAAAAGTACAAGGTAAGGGTTAATTTCACAATCTCTTTATTATTTGAGGATGTTTTTACGTAAGTATCTACTAGGACATCTTTATCATCCACATCCATGTTTCTTAAAAATGTATTTCAAAATATTTTTAATATTTACTAGACTATGGTTTAAAGTAATTTATAGCCTTATTTTACTTTTTATTAAATGGTTTGAAAGGAATCCTTCCGTTGTTTTCCAAACAAGGTACTTTATGAACTTTTCGACAAAATTATGGTAAGAATGTTTTCTTAACATATACGATGGGTGTGGCTATTTTCCACCATTATACCAACATAAAATCATCGCTTACAAGTTTATAAGAATATTTAAAGAATAAATGTTTTCTTTTATAATTATTTGAATTTTGAATGATTTCAAAATATAAATAGATGTTTCTCTAAAAAACGTTTTGATTTCATAAATGTCAACATCCATGGATGGATTTTAAACTTATTTGAATTTGATTTATTATGATAAAAACGTCCAAATTGTATTGATGGTTTTGTGATATGTTTGACAATGGATGTGTTATTTTTACACCATTAATGGTTTATTGATAAAATATTGACATTTCCTATGCTAGTTTTAATAAAAATGTTTATGTTGTGTTTAAACAATTTCATATGAGGAATGCATTGGACTTAGTAAGTGACGGGTGGAGCCCACTATAGCTCCTTGATGCATAGTTATGTCTTATGACACAAACTAGTGTCTTGTCACAAGGACTTGAAAAAATATTATTTGTTTTATTGGAACAAGGAATTGACTATGTGGTTATGATGTTTGGCATTATGCATTCCATCATTATGAAAGTGCCCATTGATATTACATGCGATTATTCGACTAGTAGAATATCCATTTGAATATGTAAAAGACATTATTTTATTTTATCTTTCCCATATTATGTTGAATTTCATGTTTTAATGTATTTTGTTTTAATCATATACATTGCCTTATATTTTTATGCTTATTTATGAAAGTTTCTGCTATATTGTTATCCTTACAGAGTATCTGATCTCACCCCTTTCAATGTTTTGTTTTTAATAGGTTGTGAAAAAGTATTTTATGATTGACCTGTAGGGATAGTATGATAGGATATGAATGTGATCTATGGAAATAATGTTGTCTTAGTTTTTAATTATATAATGTAATATAAAAGTTCTGAATGTATCTAGTATTTCCAAGTCCACTAAGATGATCAGTTTTTTGGGACATGATTTCCTTGTTTCATGGCAATGTTATGTAATAATGCACCGACTCTTGTTAACTGGGGTTGGGGTGTTACAGTTGGTATCAGAGTATGTTTAATACCAACCATGGAATCTAGATTTAGATAAACTCTGATTAGAGAACATTATCTTAAGATTGAATTTGAGGATTAGTATAGATGAACTTCCTATAATTTTGGTACTATAGAGATTTTGTGATTTTTCTGATAAATAAAACCCTTCCTGGATACGAGCAGGTAGAGGCGACACTGGAACAAATGTATCTAGGGGTAAAACCCAAAAACACCTATTTGAGCTAGACTCGAATAGGAACGGGTGCACAACAATGGGGCTTGGTGCATTCTCGGTTACAACACACCTGGGGGATATGATTAGGATAATTCTCATTTTCATTACAAACATTGGTGAAGGGTTTATGATTATATACTTCCTCAATGAAAATATTTTTATGATTGTGGATTATATCCATAAATAGATCAATTTATGTTATGTGTTTTACAACGTTTTGAATTATGTATTTCTATTCATTAACAAATCTAGATTATGACATTGTTTAGAAAAGGCACCTAGTGGAAGGAATGTAAACCGTATCAATTCACATAATCCATGTACGGATTTCCATCCTAATCTAGATAATTATAGTGGAGTTGGTGAAGCAACTGGTGCTGATCAGCTTACCACCATAATAGGATAACACACTCAGGTTATGAATAATAACTGTACCCCTATGGAGCACCCTAATCCACAGTGTGGAGGATCAATGTTAGATCACTTCATGAGTCAACAACCACAAAAATTAAATGAGAGTACAAATCCATTAGTGGATGAGCAATGGATAAATTCCTTATAGAAAATATTCCATGCCTTGGAAAGTAGCGAAAGGGAAAAAGTTGTCATGGCAGTTTATCACCTCAATTAAGATGATAATCAATGTTGGTCATTAATTCAAAAAAAATGGAATATGAGGAAGTATCACTTATGGAATAGAGGGAGTTAATGTTATTTTATTAGAAAAAAACATTACTCATCACCAACGAGAAGATATGGAAAGACAATTTCTGATTCTGAGGAAAAAAGAGGATGGGAATGTTGCAAAGTATGAAGCTAACTTTACAAGGTTAGCGAGGCATGTTGCAAATTATATACGTAACCCAAGAAGTAAGATTGGTCATTTAATTTATGGGTTAAAACCATTTTTATGTTATGATAATTCTGAAAATCCTTCTCATCATACGAAGATATTGTCTCATGTTTTATCAAGATAATAAATGAATTCCTTATGTCTTATGACTTTAATGCAATGCAAGAGAAGAAGAGATCTACTGAACAATATGGAAATGGAAGTAAGAGGAAGAAGGGGAAGAAGGGAAAGGATGAATTTTCATCCTACAGTAAATGTGGGAAGAAACTCCATTGTACTTGCATGAATGGAATGAGAGTCTATTACAAGTGTGGTGAAAAAGGCCAACAAGCTTGTGATTGTAAGGGGATGAAAGAGGTTGTCAATGTTGAATGCAACAATTTTAGATAAAGGGTACATTATGAAAATGAATATCCTCAGCGCCAAGGAAAATTACCTCATAAAACAACAAGGGATCAAGGCCAAGATTATGTTACCACTACTGCTAAGGTTGAAGCTCCGAATGACATGGTGGAAGGTAATTTAATGGTTTCCTCAAGTTTACCAAATGATTTATTTGATTATGGATCATCGCATTATTTCATGTCATCCCAGTTTTCTAAGAAAATGAAATATTTCCAATTTGATTTAGCAAGGGAGTTTTCAGTCAAAAATCATAAGGGAAGAATCATTGCAACAATATTTCGTGAATCAATCCCCATTAAGGTATATAAATGTTCTTTATCTACTGATCTCATCGTCCTACCCATGATTGAATTTTATATAATCCTTGGTATGGATTTTCTTTCAGACCACGATGAAAAAATTTATTGTAAGAATAAAGAAGGTATTATTTTTTATGACGGTGATAAAGAACACCTCATCTTTTGTATAGAATTGTCCCCAGCCGATTCTTATCAAGATCCACCGCCAATTGCTCAACTAAATTCAATTATTGGGGAGGAAGAGAATGAAATAAATGTGGATGAGTAAAATAATGTTCAAATAGAATATGTACTTATTTTTCAAGAGCATATTGATGTATTTCTAAATGATTTACATGGACATCTACCATATTGAGAATTTGAGTTTTCCATTGATTTAATTCCATGATCAAGGACCATATCGAAGACCCCTTATAGAATGGCCACTGTGGAATTAGTAGATCTAATGAAACAACTAGAGGAATTTAGAAACAAGGAATTTATTCACCCTAGTGTTTTTCTATGGGGATCCCCTATCATTTTTGTTAAGAAGAAAGATGGATCTATGAGGTTGTGCATTGATGACAATGAGATCAATACGATTACAATAAAGATTAAATATCCCCTACCTCTCGTTGATGATTTATTTGACCAGATTCATGGAGCTCAATATTTTTCGAAGATTCACCTTCGATCTGGATACCATTATTTTTGCATGAAGAAAGAAGAAAATCCGAAGACAGCATTTCGAACCAGGTATATGCATTATGAGTTTACAATAATGCTTTTTGGAATGACTAAGGCACCCTCTATCTTCATGAATCTAATGAATAGGGTTTTCAAGGAATATCTTGATGAATTTTCAGGGTATTTATTAAATATATCTTGGTATACTCCAAAATCTATGAAGATCATGAAAATCACTTGTGCATTATCCTGAAGACTCTTAGAAGATATGAGTTATATGGGAAGTTTAGCAGTTGTGAATTCTGGCTTCAAGAGATTTGTTTTCTTGGCCATATTTTCTCTATGGATGGAATATTTGTTGATACATTAAAGGCCAAGGCAATCCGTGGTTGGCCAGCACCGACGAGTATAACTGAGGTACATAGTTTTATTGGTTTAGTAGGTTATTATCGGCATTTCGTCCAGAATTTTTCCCGATGGGTTAACCCATTAACCAAGACCACGCGTAAAGGGGTTATATTTGTTTGGACAAATGAGTGTGAATAATGTTTTGATAAAATGAAGAGATGATTAGTCAATGCTCCTATATTGACTCTACCATCGTGAAATGATGGGTTTGTTATTTATAGTGATGCTTCAAAGAAAGGGCATGGTTGTGTCCTTATGAATAATGATAGGTTTATTGCATATGCATGACGACAACTAAAAATTAGTGAGAAAAACCATCATACTCATGATATAGAGTTAGTAGATATAATATTTTATTTGATGATATGAATACATTATATCTATGGTGAAAATTTTGATATTTATACTGATTACAAGAGTTTGAGGTATATTTTCTCACAAAAAGAACTCACCATGAAGAAAAGGTGATGGCTTGAACTACTCGTGGATTATGATTGCACTATAAACTACCACCCGGGGTAGGAAAATAATGTGGAAGATGCTTTGTGTAGAAATGATCATGGTGATTTGAAAAAGATGAGAGTTGAAAAGGATACTATATACATGGATCTAGTAAAGATGGATATTGGAATAATAATGGAAGGAGAAAAAACATTTATTTTTCAAATGGTTTCATTACCATCATTATTAGAAAGGATAAAAATTTCTCAGGCTGATGATGAGGAGTTTCTAAAGAAGACTAACGCTTTGAATGATGGGAGATTTAGTGACTTCGTATATGAAGATGAGATTTTAAAATTTTGGAAGAGATATTGTGTTCCTGATATACCTGATCTAAAAATATAATTGTTGGATGATACTCATAGCTCCAATTTTTCTATACAGCTGGGGAGCACCAAAATGTGTGGAGATTTGAAGGAACATTTTTTGGGGGACAACATGAAGTGGGTGATTTTTGATTTTGTTTCAAGATGTATGGTTTGTCAATATGTGATAGCTGGAATGCAACAGCCTTGAGGATTCATGCAACCACTTACCATATCTGAGTGGAAATGGGATAATATTACAATGGACTTTGTCATGGGACTACCAAATACTCGAAAAGGAATGATGCAATATGGGCCATTATTGATCGTCTTACCATGTCATCACATTTTCTTGCTATAAGATAATATTTACCACTTGAACGTCTAGAAAGACTATATATTAATGAAGTTGTGAGAATTCATGGATTACCTCAATCGATTATTTCTGATCGTGATCCATGTTTTAGATCAAGATTTCGGAATAGTATTCAGAAAGCCTTGGATACTGAACTTCATTTGAGCACTGCCTACCACCCCCAAACTGATGGACAATTAGAACGGACTATTAAAACCTTATAAGACATGTTAAGATCTTGGTCACTTGACATTCAAGTTATATGGGATCAATATTTACCTCTGGTATAATTATCCTATAACAATAGCTTCCATTAAAGTATTCAAATGGCACCCATATGAAGGGTTATATGGAATGAAATGTCACAAACCAACCTTTTCGGTTGATGTTGGTGAAAGAAAACTTGTAATCCCAAAACTGGTGGAGGAAACGATGGAAAAGGTGATGGTAATACAAAACCACATCAATGCAGCCCAAAGTAGGGAGAAGAGCTATGCCAGTAACCAAAGGAAGGATTTCGAATTTCAGGTTGGACATCATGTTTTCTTGAAGGTATATCCATGGAAGGGTTTATATTTTTTGTAAGAATGGTAAATTGAGTAATAGTTACATTGGACCTTTCAAATTCTAGAACAAATTGATGTTGTAGCTTACTGTTTGGAAATTCCACCAAGTCTCTCCAAAGTTCATGATGTGTTCCACATATCACCATTGAAAAAATACATGCTTGACCCAATGCTTGTACTCACCTATGAGGAATTAGAACTGGAACCCGATCTATCTTATTGTGAAGAGCCTATTATGATTCTTGATACAGGATAACTTGTGCTGAGAAACTGGACGACTCGTCTGGTAAAAGATCTATGGAGAAACCATAAGATGGAAGAGGCAATGTGGGAATCCGAGGAACATATGATGAAGAACCACTCGAGTCTTTTTATGCAGTAATATTCTAGAAATTTTGTGGATGAAATTATTTGAAGGAGGGGTGAATGTAGCACCCCAATATTTCACGACACACTTCTCTTTGAATAATAAAATATAGTTCGTTGTACACAACTTCGAGTCCTAACACAACAAAACCAATCAAACTAGCCGTTATGAATAGTAATACCCATTTTTTCAAATTGTATAAATTTTATCATTCAAATTGGACTTCATTTTTGGATTCGTAGTGCTGAAATTTCTATTTGGTGAAATGTTTTTATTTTTTCTAAAAACATTCAATTTTTGATGAATATTGAAAAAAACTGAGTTATAGTTTAAAACCGAATTTTTATATAAATAATTATTGATTTTATTTAAATTAATTTTAGGTAAAAATAGATAATTAATACCTATATAAGTTCAAATTAATTATTTGGAGTCAGTTTATAATAATTTTAGATATATACAAATTTTTTTGAACTTTTTACCATCTTCTACCCACCTCCTAGGAGCATTTCCAAATATACATAAAACTTAATTTTACCACTTCTATGAGTTGAATTTCAAAATTCCGAGAGACATTGTTGATATCATTAAGTAAAATGTGGTTCAAGAAGATGAATATATTTTTTGGTGAATAGTAACTTTTTACTTTTATTTACCACGGTTAAATGTAAATAGTGTAATTAAGGGTAAAAATGATATTATTATTACCCAAACCCATGTCCTAATTGTATTGGATAAGTGTAATTATACAAAAATAAACCTCGCAAATAAAATATGATCCTTTATGTCCACTTTGATTAGATTAGGACATTTATTATTATTTTATTTAAAGAAGAGTTAAAAGAGTTCAAATCAATGTTTAATAACTAAAATTTTTTAATATAAGGTTATACCTAAGATAAATTTGACTATAAATATTTATTAGAAATCTAAAAAACTTCCCTACAAAATAGAATTTTATTTATAATTTTTAGACATTAAATAATTAATTTTATTTATGACACAATGATGATGCAGTAATAAGCTAATTAATTAAATATCAAAATAATTGATATTATAAATATCAAAATAAATATAATTTTAGACTTTTTATAAATTACAATAATTTTATAGCTTAATATGACATGTTAGGGTTGGTTAGATTTATGTTTTTCAAAGTAATAATGTTGTTATGAATTTAGCAAAAACAAAATACCAAATAGTTCCAAAATTTAGATAAAAGAGTTTTTAAAACAAATATTATATAATTAATAGATATTCTATTCCTAAAAATATAATGATTGGAAAAAGGTCTTAAATAATATTATATATGTCATTAATGAACCACTATAGGTTCTATTGTAAGTTTATTGTATGTTTATTAACCATATAATATAAAAATACAAAGAGATATGTTAAATGTAGGCTATTAAACTAAGAGTTAAATCTAAAAGATAAAGCTAATATAGTGACAAAAAACTATATTTAACCTATTGGTTGAGTGGGTTTAGACCCATACCAAACTTATCCTTTAAATTATTTATTTTCGAGTCATTAGAAACAGAAAATGATTTTATTATAAAACAGTATTTCTTGCTTTTCCTAAGGTGCCCCTCACCCCTCTTATAAAAGGGCACTTCACCTACTCTCTAATTAACAACATCAAATCCATTTTGATCGTTCAACCCCTACCAAAATATCCTCCCAACTATCTTAACTTCATTCTAGAGGCCTTAATTTAGTTAAAAACTAATCTATGTATTCAGTTTGATAAAATCAAAAAGAAGAACCCAAAGAAGAGGTAAATATTTCATCACCTCATTCAAGTTATTTGCTTCTCCCACTTCCTATTTCTTTGTTGTTTTCATTATAAAATAAGAAATCCCATATATTATATATAAAATAATGTTATTATAAAAATTGTACAACCATATTCATTATTTAACCCATCATTTTAATGACATGTCATCATACGTGTGTACGTACGACTTACCATCTCCACGTCGTGCTGTAGTTTGTTATTCAAAGACTTCAGCATTTGGATGGGTATAATAATGAGTATAAATGATGTAAATAATAGATATTATGTGGTAATGTTTCTATATATATGATATACCATCCAATTATATATGATTTTATTTTCAAAAGAATGATAATGTTGCTCGTGCGTACGTACGGATTACCGTCTCCACGAACGCGACGAGATTCATTCCCCATCATATCCATTCAAGAATAATTTTCATTAGATTATTAAAAATAATGTTTAATGACATAATATAATTATTAATATTAATAAGATACATCCTATCCATAACAAACATTTATTACGTAACAAAGCATATAAAGGAAAAATGAATCATTTAACACCTAAAACGACGATAACACTAAGACATTATAAACAAAACAATGTTTAATGATCATATATGATATCATATTAATGTATATTATTCTTTTATAATTTAATAAAATTTATTTCAACATTATACAGGAGTTTAAACTACCCCAAACCAAGTAGAAGTACATAGTAAAGGATAATTTCACAATCTCTTTATTATCTCAGGTTGTTTTTACGTAAGTATCTACTAGGACAACATTATCATCCACATCCATGTTTTTTAAAAATATATTTTTAAAAAAATTAATATTTACTAGACTATGGGTTAAATTCATTTGTATTTTTATAAAATGTTTTTAAATGAATCTTTCTATCATTTTCCAAACAAGGTACTTTATGACCATTTCAACTAAAATAAGGTAAGAATGTTTTTTTATTATATAAGGCAGGTGCGGCTATTTTCCGCCATTATAACATCATATAATATTTGCTTACAAGCTTATAAGAAGATTTCCAGAATTAATGTTTTCTATTATAATTATATAAATTTTAAATGATTTCAAAATAGAATGAGATATTTCTCTAAAAAAGGTTGTGATTTCATATATATCAACATCCATTGATGGATTTTAAGCTTATTTGAAGTTTATTTATTATGATACAAAACGTCCTTATTGTATTGAAGGTTTTGGGATATGTTTGGTTGTGTATGTGTTCTTTGTACACTATTCATTGTTTATAGATAAAATATTTACATTTTTATGCATGTTTTAATACGAATGTTTATGTTATGTTTAAACATTTTCAAATGTGGAATGCATTAGACTTAGTATGTGAAGGGTGGAGCCCACTGTAGCTCCTTGTTGCATCAGTAGGTCTCACGAGACAAACTAGTGTCTTGGCACTAGTCTTTGAAGAAATCTTATTTGTAGTCTTGGCATAAGGCCTTGACTATGTGGTTTTGAAGTCTTCCATTATTCATTCCAACATTACGAAAGTGATAATTTGATAGTGCATGTGATTATTCGACTAGTATAATATCAATGTGAATAAGTAAATGGAATTATTTGTTTTTATATTTTCTATATTAGGATTAATTTCATGTTTAAAAGGCTTTTGTTTTATTCTTATACATTTCCTTAAATGTTTATGCTTATTTATGAAAGTTTACGCTATAATATTATTCTTACTGTGCATCTGAGCTCACCCCTTTCTATGTTTTATTTTTCCTAGGATGTGAAGAAATATTTTATGACTGACCTGTAGGGATAGTATGAAGGGATTTGAGTGCCATCTATGGAAATAATTTTGTTGTATTTTTCAATCTTATAATGTAATGTAAAACTTATGAATGAATATAGTATTTCAATGGCTACTAAACTGATCGGTCTTTCAGGACCTGATTTCCATGTATCATAACAATGTTATGTAATAATGCACCGACTCTGGGTAACTGGGGTCGGGGCGGTAAACAAAACATTATTATAATGAGAGACCACTAGGTCATTGGGGTGTAAGCTATTACTGGCTCGTGTTCGAGAATACTCTTAGATGTGGTTTCTATGCCACCTTTCACCGAGGTACGAGCTTCTAGTGTCCCGCATAAGAAAGATGGACCCAAGGGATTCACCCATGTTGTGGTACTCTATATGATGTGGTGTAATCCGTCAGCGTATGGTGGATCACCTATGTCTATGTGTGTTTATAAATCCAATTTTTTGTTTAATGCATGTGGTTGTGAAATAGATTTCCTTGAATGGGTTCCTTCTAAAAAAAATTACCCAATAAATATTCTTCCCAAAAGGATTTAAATTCATTTACTTAAAGGATAGTATTAGATTATATATTAAAATTTTTGGTAGGGAATATATTTAATTGGATGGAATCCTAACCGAATTTGGCTCAAATACAATATACACATTTGGGTGTATAAATATCTTGTTCTATATTTTTTTCTAGTAACGGAAAGTGATTTAGTTATGATGGTTTGGGTTTCTAGTGGACCTCTTTTTAGGATCATAGTGGCAGTGTCTTGAGGACATGGATCCTCTCATTCATTGAAGTTTGGTATATAATATTTTTCTCCTTCTATTCTAGTATATTTGGGGTGTTTTCATAAATTTTATTCATTAAATATAGAATTTTGTTATTCCATGTTCATTTGGAAATTTTCAATTTATTTATATGGGTTAGTTTTTTAAGTATAATAACTTTTTAAATCGCTTCCATGTATTATTTTGTTACCCGGGAACATGATTCCAGACCATGGGAATTGAGAATAACCTTATGTCTTTACCAAAGTATGGTTTGGAAGCCTGTTTGGTTTATGACACAACATTTTTCATGACAAATATCCTTGTGAGGTGATTATGGAGAAAAAATTACATTATCTCATAAGGTAGTAGTCCACTGTACACATGATCAACAATTTCATTTCGCATTACATGGATTATGAGAAATATTAATATTCTGAAATAAGAATAAAAATAACATAAAATATAAGATATACTAACATTATTATATATTATGTATTATGAGATAATTGTTTGTGGAAAATAATAATTAAAAATATGGAGCTTGGTGAAGGTGATTACCTTTTTTTAATAGAACCTCCATATAATCTCAAAATAAGGACACTAGGGTTGGTATTTTATGGATGAATTGATGCTCTATAATGTGTAAAATGATATTAGGGATATATTTTGGTTGGTTCTATTCAATCCAAATGGATTGAGAGGTGTTAATAAGTGATGGTAGAGGTTCCCATTTTTGATTGGGGATTAATATTATTGTAAATAACAAAAACATATTCAATATTGGGAAGTAACACTCAAGGCAAGTAAGTCCAAAATTGGAAAATAAAGTATTAGGGTAGTTATAATGTTGAACCACAACTCTACCACTAATAATAAACATTTTTTTTAAAAAATATACTTTACCTCAAAGGCCACATATTTATACAATTTAATTTTTTTTACCATTGTAACAACTTTTTCTTATTTTTTAAAATTAATTTTCTAAAAAAATTATGTTTATTTTATTATATTATAAATAATATTTTTATTAAAAATACGAAATAAATTTGAAATAATTAAATAGACATAATTTTTATGTTTTAATTTAATATTATAACCCACAACCGTGAAGAAGATTGGTTTTCAATAAAATGGATTTTTAAATATAATATAATCTTATATTAACTGTATGAACAAAAATAAACAAATATATTGATCTATAATAAAAAATATTGATATATAATATATATTTTTCATTAAAATTATTCTTTATCAGCGGTTATATTAGTATGTTAAAATGGAGGTATATTAGGAAACTATTTTTAGGAAAATTCGATTTTTAGACTATAAATAAAATTACACTAAAATACAAAATAAATGTTATTTAAATGTAATTACTAGGATTGAATATATCAAAATAATATTTATATAACATTTCAATATACGTAAAATTATTAGGGTAACATAAAATTAAATGATTTTTGTTAAAATAAAAGACTGTTTTAAAAAATTCGGTACTATTCACTGAAAAATTATTCATTTAAGTTGAATCCCAAAATTTCACCATAATTTATTTTTTATATGCTTATTTAAATAGTTATTTTAATTTTATATGTAATATAATAAAATTTTTATTAAGTAAATTATAATATTTTCTCACAGAAAATTCAACAAAAATCATATTTAAGGAAACACATTTTTTGTAGAATAAGATATCTTTATTAAAATTATCATTCTTATTTGATAAGAATTTATCAACAAATATATTTTGAGTAGGACCATTATATTTTTTCCATGAAGTGGTTTATAATATTCATTGTCACCAATTTAATTTCTTTGTTATAATGGTAACATTTAAATAAAAAAATTTAATATTATAACATAGTTTATTTAAACATATTGTTTTGTGTTGAGTATGATATCATACATAGTGTTCTATTAGAATATTAGTGTTTTAAATTATATCCACATAGATAAACTTAATCAATGAAATTTGAACTTTTTCTAAGTAATCAATGGTTCTACATTTGAAAATATCATTTTTGGAAAATCCACAATGTAAAAATGGTAAATAAAAATATCGCTTAAACAAATAAAAGATGTATTCCAAGGTCATCTAAAATATCACACCCCTAGGATTCCAAGTCAGATAATATTGGTGGGAAGATAATATATGTACATAGAATAATTTAATAAATAATTATGGGGAGTTAAACATATCATTGACAATAATAAAGTGAATAACCAAGAGAATGTTAAAAACAACAAATCAACAAATCTATGATGATTAAAAAATCTTATTGATTCATCAGATATGATGTTAGTAAGATATAATTTTTGTTTCATTACCCTTTTACTAGAGTTTAGGGATTATTTTTCAATCAATATTGTGAACACTAGAAAATAATATTACTTGATATATTTTATTTCGTAAACAAGTTTAAATTCTTTCAACGTGGTTTTATCAATTTCCAATTCAACCCTTAATCTAAGGAATGAAAAACCAAAGTGATTTTTTTTAATCATGAACCAATAAAGATAAATTTTAATGGATCATAAGATCAATAAAATTTTAGCAATATATTTCTTAAATATTTAATGAAACAAAAATGGTTAGAACAAATTTATATAATTCCTAAAATTAATATGAATATAATAATCTCTAAAATTCAATAATAAAACCAAAATATCCACATAGATCATTCTTCTAATAAATAACAATTTATCCAAAAAAACTAAATAAGCTCAACAAGAATAATGGTTTTAACCAAAATTTTTATCTCATACACTTAAACATACATATCCAAAAACATAATACAATTACTACCAAATTATCCTTTACGTTAAAACAAAAGGTTATAAATGTATTAAACCAATAAAATGTTGTTAAGAATATAATTAATCACATTTAAATACCATCACTAAGATCCTAAAAATGTAATTTTATGACGTTGAACTATAATCAACCATCAACTTATAAACACATAATGGTATGCATACCTCTTATGTAAATCTTACATGAAGACATATATTGTTCAAACAAAATCAAAATCCTTTATATCATCCATGATTCTTAGAACCAGTGTGTAATTGGTAAAAACATAATTCTACAAAATAATGATTTAATCCAAATATTTTAATATTATAAACATTTTACATCAAAAATATGGTGTAACAAAGGTCCTTCCAAGGTCTAGCTGATAACCCTTAGATAAAGGCATTGACTCAGACAATTCCCTAGTTCCCCACATATATGTCATCAAATTCCTTAGCAATTTTTTTCTCTGTGACCTCTATTTCCATATATAAAACATATTCCTCAACATTTTATATATTATTATAGGTTCTTCATTCTACATTTTTGACATGTAGGAGTATAAATCTTCTTTATACTATGTTCATTACAACGTGAACGTTATTAACATTCCATCTACCTTCTATTTGATGCATTAAGAATTGTCACAAAAGTTCATGATAATAATAATATATATTGATAGATAATTAGAGATAATGTAAATATATTTATATTAATAAATAATATAATTTATTTTCTCATAAAAACCATTTTTCCATTATATTAAATGTATACTAGATTCCTTGTGGTTTTAGACATCGAATATAACTGAAAAACACAATATGAGAAATAATAATCATTGTGGGAAACCATATATTCACAAAAAATATCAGATTCATAAATAATTATAAATTATATTCATTCTATAAAACCTTATTTTTATCATATTTCATTTATTAATATCATCTATTCAAATCATTCAAGCTGGTTATTAATGACTAAGTGAGTTTCCAAAGCATATCCCAAGATATTGTCAAATCAGGTTTGCAGTAAGGACCATTTTCGTACATTAGGTGATGATCAAATCAATCTCAAATTTTCCATTTTATGATTAATTACTCCAAGGAACATGTGTTATAGTAATAAATAAACTTATATTATCTCTAAAATTATGTAATTTTTTTGAAAAAACACGCTCTATCATTCACCCAAATTCCAAGAAATTTTCTTATTCATATACTTATCCAATGAATTATCCAAAGAGTTACCTCTAAATTTTTTCCATCCTAGTTTCCAAATCTGAACTAAAACCTTTATAATTTATGAAATATAATGACCCAATACTTTCAAACATACTATTATATGATTTATATCATAAATATCCATTAATTACAACCCAAATGTCGTCAGGTTTATAGTCTATGGAAGATAAGGTTCATAATAAATCCAATTGATGCTTAAATATAACTTATTCATTTTATTATATGTAATTATATATTAAACCATTTTTATCTCCTTGATGTTCAGGAGATAACTTCTTGAATACATAGACAAAATTGGTGATCATTAAAACCATGTAAAGTAATAAACATGATACATAAACATAACAAGGGACTCAAGGGTATAACATGTTATCATGAAAGAGATGGAACTTGAGTAATAACATTAGATCATAACATAAAAAATAGTATCATAATTTTATGGAATAATAGGAAATTTGTAATCATAATAAGACATTACATAAACATAATTAATGTTAAAACACTGATATAACACCACATGGTGGATAGAGTCCCATAATTTATTAGGTTCACTCCCTCATCATATACACGATGTCTCACGATACTAAAATATTACCCAATGAATTGGAGGGGTATTCAATTCAATGTTCACATTTTAAATTCTTATCAGGAATATTCCTATGAGTTTTATAAAAGTAAATTTATAATAATTCATAAAAAATAATTCCATATGTAAATACAATGAGTTGGATAATCCTACCCAATATCATAATCAAATGTGATTTCATAAATAATAAATTTGAGAAATGATAAAAAGGCAGGTATTTCCCCATAAAAATAATAGATATTCAACATTGTATATAATTAAGAAATATATATATAATTTAAAATAATTACATAACATTAAATATTATTTTCAATAATTAAAATAAATACATTACAAACTATTAATAACAATCTCAAGGAATAATAAATTTCCAATTTTAATATAAATACTGAAAAACTAAAAATTAAAAATATATTTTATAAATAGATTTTATTAAAAATAATACGGTAACTTATAAGGTAATATTTAAAGAAAAATTGTTCATGATGAAGTGTAATTATATATATGCCTTATAAGTTTTAAAAAGCAATCCTTTCACACTATGGTAAAAGGTAAAAAAGTACCTCATTCAAAAAATGGCCCTGAGATACATTTTAATCA
This sequence comes from Viscum album, assembly GCA_963277665.1. Taxonomy (NCBI): domain Eukaryota; kingdom Viridiplantae; phylum Streptophyta; class Magnoliopsida; order Santalales; family Viscaceae; genus Viscum; species Viscum album. Next base: position 679,823,335 of record OY728165.1, read on the forward strand.
ATTTTATAAAAAATTAAAAGTTGTATAATGGAATTTAGAAAATCGTATCATAATATTAAAACCTTTCTAATAAAATTTACAAAAAAATTTAAAATAAAAATAATGGGTTTTCAAATGTTGAGAGAAATAAACACAACTATACTTAAAAACATTTAATTGATAATTTTAAATACCAATGAAATAAAATGGTATTATTACGTATAAATTTCATGAATAAACATAGGATAATAAAATTAATTTTTATTAGTATAAAATAATCAAATAAATTCATTTAATGTAAATTCAAGTTAAATAATCCAGATTAAAATGAGATTAAAACAGAAACCCTTACTTCCTTGGTAACATTTGAATCATAACCCCCAAGAATTAAGTAAGTGATTTATAAATTAATATAAAATAATTTTTGATAGATTCATGATATAATATATAATTGTTTAGTATATACACCAAATAAAATAAATTTGTAAAATAAAAGAACATGTGTTTCAAAGAAATATGTTTTGATATGGAAACTCTGGCCTCAAGTCTAGGATTTTGAATGCAAGTATTTTATATCCTGTATTAAGAAATTATATAAATTACTGGTATTTATAAAAAAATTATAGAATTAGTTAATTATTCAAAAATAATAATTTAATTATTTTTTATGATGTGGTTAATTATATAATCGGTTATGTCCACATTGGGTGTTTTTGGGGTGTTGTGTTCTTAAATTCAAATCAAAAGAAGTGTGTTAACCAAGGTCAAAATGGTAATTAATCCATCATCATTAAATAATAATAATTAAATAATTATAATTTTTATACATAATTTATACTTTTAAAACACACTGTGAAACATTGTTATGAAAAATTAACTACATTACAATCATAGAGACAGTAGGCCATATGTTTTCCAAAGTAACGTTTCCATTTTTCAACGATCAAGTTAGAAATATTTTATGTGTATTTTTATCCTTAAATAATTTTAAAAATATGATAAATATCATATTATTTGATTAAATAAACTTTTATATACCAATAATCTGATTTTGTAATAAAAATTTGAATTACATCTTTCTGCGAGGCGATATACCGCATTACACATTAAGGATGTTATCATTTTTTAATGGATGGTGAGATAATAAGTTATATGATATGTTACATTAAATGAATTATTAATATTTAATGAATATAATATAAAAAAATTACATACACCATCTTCAACATCCATGTGTGATGATAATGTAAAATGAACTACATTGTCTTGCAAGGTATTAGTCCGCCTAGCACACGACTGTTGGATTTATTTCCCTTTTGATGGTAGATGATAGGGATAAATAATAAGACATAAAGTATCATAAAATATCAGTATATATGATATAATTGTTTTATTATATTTTAATTTTTATGTCATATTTTTGGTTGAAAAATTATATGTAAAAATAGATGTTGATCGGTGAAGATGATTACCTTTTCTTAGAGAAACTACATTTGGATCTCCTATTAAAGAACCAATGGATACTTTTTTGGGAAGGCAAAAAGATATTTAACTTGGATAATGATTTTTATAATGTATTTTTGTAGGTTTCGGTCCATCTTAATGGCTTTAGATTGGTGAATAAGTAAGGGTAGGGGTTTCCTTTTATAATTGAGGAGGAGTGAGATTCATGAATATTTCAAAACATATTCAATATTGGAAGTCACCCTAAAGCCAGGTGACACAAAAATTGAAACATAATTAAGTGGAGGACTTATAAGGCCAATATAAACATATAAAAATAAAAATAAACATGTTTTAAATATTTTCCCCTATTTATCTATAAGCTTACTTACATTTAGTATTTTAATTTTTCTACCGTGATAAATATAATTTTAGGATTTTTACTATTCACTATGACGATAATTTAAGTTGAATTAATTATATAATAAAATATATTATAATTATAAGTATGAAATATATTTTATCAAATTAAATTCATATAATTTTATTTATTTAATTTTTTATTAAAACATGTAACTACGATTAAAATTGTTTTTCCAAAAAATAAATTCTCATGGAAAAAATAATCAGATATTAATTGTATGAATAAAAATCATAATTATATGAATTTAAATTCAAAGTGATAGATATATAATATATGAATTTTATTATAATTATTCCTAATTATATTTTATTTTTATTAATTAAAATAGTGGATCATTATGAACCTCAAAACAGTTTTAAGAAAAATGTATTTTTGTGCCTAAAAATAAACGTATCCTAAAATTCAGTATAAATGTCTTTTAAATGGAATAATTTGTGTTAAATATAAATAAATAATTATTATTTTAATATTCAATAAAATTAAAAAAATAATTCTACCCAATATAAAAGATTAATACAATTTTCCTCATTTATATATTAAAACCAATATGGTTAGAAATGTGTAAGAAAATACCTAGAAGTAATATGTATATATTTATATGTAATAGTCAAAATAAAACTAATTGTTTAAAATAGAACATTAAATAAATAACCTTATATCCCAAACATCATCAATAACCTAAAAATGAAAGAACATTTTAACCTCAAAGGCTATCTCATACCCTTAAACATAAATCTCCAAAAACATAATAGAATTATTCCCAAATAATCCTTTACATTAAACATAATTGTTATTTATATCTTAACCTAATAAATGTTTTCCCAAAATATCATTAATAATACTGAAATCCCGTAACATAGATCCAAAAAATATGTTTTTAATACTTTTAACTTATGATCAACCTTAAACTCATAATCCCAAGATTGTTACCATAAATTTTATGTTGATCTTATATTATAGAAATATATGAAATTATTTCAATACATTATATGTTTCATGATTCTAATAACCAAAATCCCAATTCAAAAAAATAAATCTAAAAAATAATTCTATAGTCCCATTATATAACTAATTCAACACTTTTACTTTAATGATTTCAAAGAAACATTAGTCATTACATAGTCTAGGGGATGACCCTTTAGTTTTGGAATTAAATAAGATAATTGAAAAATTCCCCATCAGATGGAAGAGGGTATGGATAAATATTATGAAATAAAAATTTTGAAATATAAGTTTTTAGGATATAATATTATTATTATATTATATTTATATATTTATATAATTTAAGTTTTAAAAATAAAAAATTAAAAATAAGGATCTCAATGAAGATGATTACCTTCACTAAGAAGGAAATCCATTTTATCTCATATTAATAACCCTATAGTTTGTATTTTGGGATAGAAAAAATCTCTATAATGTGGATAATGATTTTTTTAGTGAGATTATTGTACGGTTTGGTTGAGAAAAATTTCATGAGAGTTGTGAAAAGTGACGGTTATGTTTCCCTTTTATAATTGAGGAGTGACATTTTTTTAAATACCCAAAACTATTCAATGATGGGAAGTCACTCTCAAGGAAAGTGCCCCCAAAATTTTCATATAATGGATGGGAGGAGACATAGGGAGATTACACACCTATAATGCTAAAAATATTTATTTTATAAATATTTATCCTCTTTTCCTCTAAAGTATATACATTTAACATTTTAATTTTTTTACAAAAAAAATATTTTTCTCATTTTTCACATTTCATTATGACCAAAAATTAAAATGAATTTATTTTATAATATAAATTATTCTGATTCAAATTATTTATTAAATTATATAAAATTAAATTCACAAATGTTTCGTAATTTAATTTGATAATAAAACAAGAAACTGATTTGAAAAGTGGTTTTTGATAAATGCATATTCCAAGGAAAAGATGATCTTATATGAACTATATGAATAGAATCTAACATTATATGAATTTAAATGCAAAAAATTAGATATAAAATAAATTATTTTGATATAAAATTTTCCTTATTATTTGTTATTTTAATTAATTAAAATGGAGGAACATTATGAACTTTAAAACAGTTTTCATGAAAATGTGTTTTATTCCTAAAAAAAGTTATAAATAATATAATATAAATGTGATATATAGGTAATCAATTTAAATAAATATAACAAAATAATAGTTATTTTAATTTTAAATAAAATAAAAATATTAATTGTACTTTTAAATTAATAAATATTTTAAAATAAAATACCGCTTTTCAAAAATCAATATTATTCCCTAAACAATAAATCAATTCAAAAGTATCAAAAAATATCACCCTATGTTAATTTTAATATTTTGGTTCCAAAAATTATTTTCATTTCATAAAATAAAATTTCTAAGGGTTTGATAAATTAATTATATGATTTTCTCAAAAAAATCATTTTTGAAGGAAACTTATTTCTTGTAGAATAAAATATATTTATTAAAGGGTGAGTTTATATTTTATAAAGAATTATCAATAATTTAATATTGATTAGTAAATTTCTATATATATATATCATAATGTATTGAAAATTATTTATACCCACCAATTTAACATATAGGTTATAATGGTTACATTAAAATAATAATATTTTAATATTAAAATGTTGTTTGTTTAAAAATAGTGTTGTGTGTTGAGTACGCTATCAAATATTGTGTTATTTTAATATATCAGAGTGTTATGGAGATCCTAGTTTTGATGTTTTCTCAAAATAATCACATGAATGATGGAAGAAAAATTTCCTCTGGTGATAATAATGGTTTCCCATTACACTTGTAGCCCAAATCGAAGGAACCACATTTGGAGAATTCCCCATATTCGATTGTCACTTCCTCTAAAGACCATTATTCTACATTGTGATTCTGTTGTGGTCTAATTGGTTAATGTAATACCAATTTATCTAGTTCCCCAAAGTCATTATACCATTGTGGTTAACAAATACACCTCTATAAATTCCATGGCATTAGATCTCTGTAGACGTGGAAGAAGCCCTTTCCAACATCAAAATCATGTTAGGAGTTAGGCCTAATCAATTAATGTAACCTTTTGAATCCACTCTTTTTTATCTTCCTTCTTATTTATTTTCATTTCATCCATTTGTATAATCATTTTTTATCATTGAAATCTAGGAAGAGTTTTAGTGTTATTTTGTATCAAGTTTTTTATTAGAGAAATAAGTGCCTTATTGGTTTAGTAATTTTTTTTGGATTGGATTTCCTAATATCCATTTTTTTAATTACAATTCACTTTTAGTGGTGGTCCTTTGAAGTTATTTTTTGACCATCATGATAGTTGAATTATTAAATGGTTGGGAGATGCATTTTTGTGTCTCAGAATTCATGTTCCTCATGGGTATTTTATGGTGAGACTTATAGATCTTATATCCATGCAATTTATGGTAGTTGTATTTGGTTTTGGGAAATTTTATGGTTATAATATTACAATTGTCTAATATGTTTTTTTAATCTCCTTGCCACATTTATATGTTTTGAATTACGTAAATTTATTGTGGATGAAATTGTTATTGTGGGAATATATTTCACACACTAACCTTTTATTCAATTATTATTTTATTTTTTTTATTAATTTTTTATTTTATCATTCATTTTTAAAAGTAATTTATTGATAAATTTAAACCTCTAGAGTTTTATCATAGGGAACACGGTTTGGCACACGGTTACAATAACCATGTGGATGACCATTTGGAAATCTCTTGCTAGCACAATGTTTAGTATAAATTCTATAAGAACCCTTAAATAAAAGAGGATTCCAATTCATTTTTTCATGCATGGTTTATACCAAAAATAAAATGTATGGAATGTTACTAACTGTACGGGTTTAGTAGAAATTATGTGGATTACCTTTACATGTGAGTTGTCCAAGGAAAATATTGTTCATCGATAAGATGAACTATGTGACAGACCTATACTTTTTAACAGAATCTTTTCACATAATTGGTAAATCATTTAACAAAAATTGTAGCTCTATAAGTTAGTTCAGTTAAGGGTGCACTATTAGAACATGGTTTTGAAAAGCATGCAGCCAAAACTTATAAAATTCCATGATTTTTAATGTTAATAAAAAGAAAAAAATTCCCTCCATCATTTAAAACCTATTCACCTCTCCTCTCATCCCACCCATTCAAATTGACCTTAGTAACAATTGGGGATCTTTTTTCCTCGTCCATTACCATTATAAGACTTCTATTATTATTCTTGGTGGAGACTCTCAGGGTTATCATCTCTAATTCATGTCCCTTTTCCTTTATTCCTTAATATTTCATTGTATCCATATTGGTCAAACCCTAGTGTAATGTTTTGTCTTAAAATGGTTGAAATTTTAATTTTAGGGTGTATAGATTTTTTCACATACCATTATCCTTCCATATTTGAGAGTTTCTTTTCATATGTACTTCGTTTTGTTAGGTTTTTTCTTTCTTTTACTTTACATTTCATACCATGAGATGCATGTGGTTTTAAAACTAATTTTAGACAAAAAATTTTGTTTATTAAATATATAAATTAATTTTCAAAGCTTTTTGATCTAGTTATTTGATTAAAAACCATCATTCTTGGTTTTAATGCTCATGTACTAGTGTGAAAAATGTATGAGAGTTATGTGTTTTCTAGAATTTTTAAGAGGAATTATATAATTAATTTAAGTATTCTAATGTTTTGGGTTACCTGAATTATTTTTTGTAAATTTTTCCTTGAGGTTTAATAGTTTCTTAATTGATTTTTCTTATTTTTTGTGGTTTGGGTGGATTTACATGGGATTTATTACATTTGGTTTGGTTAATCAAGTTGTTTCTTTCTGTCTACTCCTTGGAACTCCATGTGAATGATTATATATGTGTTTGTGAAGAAATATGTATATATTTAACTATATTCTACAAATTAATGTATATATATATATGAAAATTTTAAAGGATTCCATATATAAAGATTTAGCACTCAAATTATCTTCCTCTCTCCATTTTGTAAAAATTATTTTCAAAGGAGATGTTAATGGTGTATTTCTAATGATGGGTATAGAGAACTATTTATCATCATGACTAAAGAGTTTAAAAATTAATTTATTTTTTCAATGATGATTAAATAAAATAATTTCTATAAATATTATTACTATTTAAAAATACTATGGCTTAGTTGGTACTTTGAATTGGTTTTTATGAAATGTTTGTACCTCCATGAAATCCCAATACTTCAGTTTCGTGGAATTTTTTTTTTCAACTTTTAGAGAGGTATATCTCATGGGTATTTATATATGGGTGGGATAATAATATGTTTTTGGATTTTTTTGATCAGCGATTGATATATTTTAAGAACCCATTAGAAAAAGGTTGTATTTTTTTAATGAGGCAGCATGGAGTCAAATATATATGTTCTTAGCTAAGGGTGATAAAGTAAAGTATCCACCCAATATATGAGGTATTTTATTCCCATAGTTGTTTCTTAATGGAAATGGAGTTTTTTGTTGTTTTAATATATGTATTTTAAATATTTTTTTAGAATCCTATACATTTGACATTTGTATAACATTTATTATATTTTATGAACACATGCTTTGGGTTTTCACATTGTTTTCAACATGTATGAATCCATTCAATAATGAAGAAATATAATATCTTAAACTGTGGAATATATAATTTGAAATAGGAAATGTTTTATAAAATAATAATCACCCATTAGAAGATGTTTAAAGACTAATGAATGAGATGAGAAGTTTATAAAATCAATTAAAAAATGTGAATATTTAATAAAAAATTGTTCGGTCTAGCTTGAACTGTATGAACAAGAAACCCAATTCTAAAATGGACCATGAATTAGGGAGACATACTTATAGCCTGTCAATGGTGACCATAAAGGAGAACGAAAAATGTAAGAAAAACCTGATTAGAGGAATTCATGGGTACAACCTGGTATGGATTTCATAATTATAGAAGAGGTCCACCACACAAGGAAACATAACAACATATGATGGTGTGTTTATATGGATGAAGAGCTACCCCATGGTTCATGGAAAATAAATGAAAAAAACATATTGGATTCGAAAAAAAAACATATAGGATTACATAAGGTTTGATGTTTGATGTTTTCAGGGAACAACGATATTTATCTATTATCTAATAAAAATGCATAACATGTATCCAAATGATCAAAAACGTCATCATAATCCTCATATTCATGAATGGAAACTCGACATTATCCACTAAAAAGAGATTTTTCATTATGACATAACATTTCATTTCACATTGTCGATCCATCAACTGCACATATCAGAAGATTGATACATCGACTCAATGTATCACATCATCGATCAATAGACCACAATCATTACACAATTAATCCATCAACCACATTCAATAAATGGTTGATCTATCAACCATATGCCTCAATGTCGGTATTATAGATCCCATGGTAGATGTTCATGCCATTAGAACCCTTAAAGAACATAAAGGATAAATCCATTCTCTAAAACACTCATTTATAGAACTCATACATGCAATTTTGTGCATTCGTGGAACTGATTATTAACTAATGAATTTTTTTAGGATACTTCATATATTGTAAATATGAGAAAGTGAGAGATACAGAATATGTGGGATGTCATTAAGATAATGCATAAATTAGCTATTAGAAATATATACATTGATTTTCTAGGCTATAAAAGTTACTTTTATAATCTTTTCATCAAAATAAATTAATAAATCAATGGGATTATTTTGTTTATAATATTTTTTGAAGGTAGATATTTTGATACTAATTATTGTTTCAATCATGAGAAATATCATAGGAAGGGACACATCCATAGATTGTATCATAAAATAAGTGTCTAGGATGTACATAAAAAATATTGAAATGAGAGTGATCTTTCTGACTATGTGGAGTATTATTGAATACTAGTGGATATGGTGGAGTTTATATTTATGAATAATGTGATGATTAATAAATGAAACTAATGAGCTATTGAATTAGTTTAAAAATATACTAAAATATCATTGTTTTCTTATTAGGAGGTAATATTAATGTTTCATTATGAAAATAAATAACAATAATAAGACGTAATCAATTAATTAAAATGTGACAAAATAGAATGATATATTTTGATCAACTGTTTTTTGTTACGAGTAGTGCATATGAGGCCATGTATCATATCTGTTTATTATATGATTTATCAATATCAATGTAAAGTGATTCGATCTATGGATTTTATTAATAGTTTAGAATAAAATATGACAAGACATTGGGTAAATATAAGAATATATAAGACTATAAAATATTTTCTTTTGGATTAGAGAAAAATCAGAATGAAAAAGAAAATAATATATAACAAATCTAAAAGAATATTTCTGGAGAAAATCATTTTTGATGCAAGGAGAATACTGAAATTGTATGGGAATACCAAGTCTAAAAGTATGACGAAATTAATATTAAGATCATGAAAATGGATTATTTTTGGGATCTTTAGTTTTAAAAAATAAAAAAGAAAAAATTCCTAGTGACCGACATATGAAGGGAATAATATAGATGGAGAAATCAGATTGATACTTTTATATCATAGAGTTTTGTTGTGTAAAGACAATGAAGAACTATTGAAGAATAATGTGAGGGTGATGAGCCTAATATAATGTTAATATCAACTAGGTATCAATGACTAAAGAAGAATAAAAAGGATCTAACCATTATTTTATGATTAGATTATTGAGTTTAGGTTGAGAGGCAAAAGTCATGAGAATAAATTCGAGTATAGATCTATAGTATTCTATATAGAACTATTCTTGGAGTCAGGATATTAATAATATTTAAGATCAACTAGATTTTTAATATCATAGGATCTCAATGAGTGAGGAAGATAGTAAAAAGCATATGAATAAGATATGTGAATTGGGTTGCATGTAGCTACCGAGCTCCAAAGCATTCTTGAAGAGTTGTTGAAATTGAAAGACGCTGTTATGAGATAAAGAAGACAAGATTTGGTGGATACATAATAATCATATACTAAATATGTGATATACAACAAATAAAATCTAATTGAATCAATTTCTTATACATGTTAAGATATCCTAAAACCCGAGGGATTCAATGTATACAAGGATATCATAGTGGGAAGCTACGATAATTATGTGTATCAAAAAGATAATTTTGATGAGATACAAGATAATGTAGGTGTGAAGAACACTAGTGTTTTTTGTTGATAACCAATCACCATATACTTGTGTTGATGAATATAATTTAGTGGGGAATCGATGATGTGGATATTCCTTGTATGATAAGGAGTTTGTCTATATGTGTTTTTTTTGCTTTTGATGATGCATAGATTATAAGAATTACCTTATAATATATAATACCAAAATATAAATTTACTCAAACAGAAAACAAATGATAAATTCTGAAATGGGGTTAGAGTTTCAAAGAAGAATTTGGAATTAGAAAAACTGTGTCAAAACCTAATTTAACGCTCCCCCCTTAAGTGTCTACACTGGTTTTGTTAGGCACCAAAATTAGTATCAAATCCTGAATTCTCTATGAATTATTTTCAAGTTTCATTTTTCTTATATATATTATTATAATATGATGAATTTAATATTTTAATAGATATTTTATTTTTTATCCTAGTATGGAATAATTTATCTCCATCACTATTTGAATAGATTGGGATGTCCTTTCCATGACTATAGAAAAAAAAATAAATAAATATGCTAATAAGGTGATATAATTATCATGGAAGAAACAATATCGACTAATATAAACTGGTACCATGAAATGTAAGCAAAAATCTATTGGATTTACTGATTGAGAAACGTTTGGTGATTATTGTTCAAGTTGTGGAGTGTGGAGAGCTCAAAATAGTTGAATACGTCTTCTATAATGTTGAATTACATTTAATAAAATTATCTAATACTTGTTTTGTATATATGGATAGTTTTTAAGGGAATTTTCTGATGAAAATATACATCCAATGGAAAAAGTTGATTCCATGGAGGATTTATTAGATAAAAAAGTTTTATGATGCAATACACTCTCAAAACTGGTGAAATTAAAGGATCTAATAGTATAACTATTAAATGAAAACGTGACATCGAGTGATGAAAAAAATAAAATGGATAGTTTCTAAGAACAATGTTTTAAATCATTCTATTAATAATGTGTTTAATAAATTATAAAATATGAACATAGTAATTGTGAGTGTTATGGGTGTAAAATTTAATATATAAAAATATATTTGATATATTAACAATTCACTTGTCCAATGTTTAAATAAGTATAAAGAAAATAATAATAATCTAAAGAATGACGAGGTAGAATAATTTATGTTAGTAAAATATGATAAATAATCAGTAAACATGACGTATTTGGATCTAGAAATAAAGCAGAAAAATCAATAATCGTTACATGTTGAACTATCCAAAAGAAAAAGTAATATAAGATCTACCACTCATGTCTCATATTTAGTTTTTCCTTAAAAATTAACTTATGTTGGTGGTAAATAGAGTGTGATAAAATATAGATAAACATCCACCTCACACTATTGGAATAAGGTTTTTCATAACACTATGAATTATAGTTATACAAAATTTATTGTAAAATGCATGTGCATATTTCTGTGGAAAATATAAGAATATAAAGAATCAAACATTATTTTAAACTCACTAATAAATCAAAGTAGTATGTTATAAGATATATGTAGAATATTTTCTCAAATATATCTCAAAATACAAGTAAAATAACCAAAAAATAGCATGCATACAAATCTAGAGAAATTTCCATCAAAGAGAATATATTGAGATTTTTTTACTATAGTTTTTATTTCTAGATATTTTGGAATATTTCTAAAGATTTTTTGTGCTAAATTACAACATACAAAATTCATAGAAGGCCTTAATTTTGCGGTATATAGTATGAAATTGAGAAAAAACATATAATACAAATAATGTAGATTTCACATAAACAAAAAATTTTCAATAAAAAATGTTTTAAAAAGTTATAATGATTATGTTATTCCAATAACATATATATAAAAACATATAATATTTTTTTTGTTCCATATATCAATAAATCGTATACTAATGTGAATAAAATGTCACAAAAAAATGGATATGAAAATCTGAGGACAAGAGAATTCTACCTTATAGAGTGAACAAAAAAAGAAAGTAGAACCAACACCTACCTATATTTCAATAAAGATGGTTAAATTGGACGTAAAACCTATAGAAAAAATATTATTCTACATTGGTTAGAAAAAATACACAATATACTATAGTAGAAAATCAAAAAAAATTAAATGTTATAAAAAAATTGAAATAAAATAAGAATTTAGTCAAGGAGATACACAGATAGATTAGCATGTTATATGATATCACTGATGATGAAAATATGATGCTACCCAAGAAGGGTAAACCAAACACTAGGAAACTTTTGGGATTAATGTAAAACAAGTTATTCCATGTTTATAATAATTCCATGATTTATATTCCTTGTAAAATATATATAATGAATGAAAATTTGAAGGTATTGGTGGTTTCAAATTCTAAATCAGCTACTAAAATAATGAAGTCCATGATGAAAAGGATGGAGGTTCATGAGCCTAATGATATACTGGTCATATTTCTTATACACATATAAGAAGAAAATATGGTGGAGAAAACATCAAAAACAAAAAATCTTTTTCTATCCCAATAAAACATTGTTATTCTAGTTAACAAAAATGTTGTGAATGACAATAGTTTCATGTTTCTTCAAGAAGTATAGATCTAGAAACCTAAGAAAAAAGTTTGGAAAAACAAGGGTAAAATTTTTAGAGAATCAATCAAATTTTCCACTAGTTTGAGGAAGAAATATTATCCCAAGTGATATAATTGAATTTTATTTTAAATATCACTATATTCCAAAGAACACATTTTTGATACTTGAAACCTAATTTGAGGTAGATTGAATCTTGGAGAACATTGTTCGCTTCCTCTTCGGGAAGATTTATTATCACATTCCTTATCTCCTACTCTCTCTATATTTCTTCCATATGGTTTTGAGATCATCTAGTTGTTAATGTATTTAAAATTTATTATTTTGGATCTTAAGTGTATGTTTGATTCCTTGATCTCCATTATCAGAGTTCTTTGTTGGATTTTCCCATTTTGGGTATTGTGATATGAGGTCTCTATGATAAATGTTAGGTGGTTCAATGATATTATCTATGAGATAGACCTTTTATGTTTTGGGTCAAATTAAATTACATCAATTTAATTTATGAAAACCCATTCCGATGCGGATTTGAATTGTAATGTAATTGGTATTAAATTTTTGGGAAATAACTAATTCAAAGAGAATTGGATACTAGGGTGTGACTTGTTTTTGTAAAAAATTGTGAAATTTTATTTTGGAATTGATTTTTCATAAAATGGATTAAATTAATTTTATAAGAACATATTATTTATTTTATCAAAAATATGCATGAATTTATTAAAAACATCTGTTATTTATTTTAAATTAAAATTGGCATACTGTAATTGAAAATGTTGTGATTGTATTATAAATAGTTTTAACGTAACTTTTCAATAATTTCATATTTTTAAGAACATGTGAGCCTAGGTAGTTTGTGGGTTATTTGGGAAGAACATGATAGGACGGTAAATAACAAGAAACAATATGATGCTTTACAACTATAAAAAACAAATTTTAGAAGATCTTATCACCTATGGGATATTGATGATTCCTCTTTGGATGGTCTCTGGGGGATGTGTTTTCATTTTTATGATCACTGACATGAGATATGTGAGGATCTCATAGCTGGAACCGTCATACCTCTTGGAAGATGATTGTGTAACTCTTTTTTGATTATTTTGATGTATATATATATATATATTATACATCTTTATGTATTCCCAATGATGTATATAAACTGATTTATATAAAATGTTTAATTAATCAACTTTTTAAAATACTTCCATCATTTAAAAGGAAATGATGTTTTTAATAAAAAATTATTGTTACATGAATGTTTTATTTAAAAATGTATGCACTATTTGGTATATTTATTACATAATATTATTATTTAACACTTTTTGATACCCCACTAGTTTTTTAGATCAAACCATATGTAACGACCCAACCCCAGTTACCCAGAGTCGGTGCATTATTACATAACATTGGCATGATCACAAGAAAGATCATCTCTCGAAAGAGTGATTCGTTTAGTAGCTTTGGAATAACTAGATACATTTATAATGTTTACATTACATCATAAAATAAAACCTAAGACAATATAGTCTCCATAGTCCACACTCGTATCCCTTGATACTATCCCTGCAGGTCATTCATAAATTATTTCTTCACATCCTGGGAAAAATAAAACATAGAAAGGGGTGAGCTCAAATGCCCAGTAAGGAGAACATTATAGAAAAAACATTCATGAATAAGAATAAAAATTTAATGAAATGTATAAATAAATACAAATCCTTTTAAACTTTAACATCAACATAATATTGAATAAATGAAATTAAATAATTACATTTACTTATTCACATGGATATTCTACTAGTGAAATAATCACATGCAATATCAATAACCACTTTCATAATGATGGAATGCATAATGCCAGACTATCATAACGACATAGCCAAGGCCTCATGCCAAGAATACAAATAATATTTTGTCAAGGCCTTGTGCCAAGACACTAGTTTGTCTCATGAGACCTACCGATGCATCGAGGAGCTATAGCGGGCTCACCCGTCACATATAAAGTCCAATGCATTCCTCATATGAACAAGTTTAAACATAACATAAACATTCGTATTAAAACTAGCATACGAAATGTCGATACTTTCTCCGTAATCCATGAATGGTATAAAAATAACACATACATAGTCAAACAAATCACAAAACCTTCAATACAATATGGATGTTTTGTATCATAATAAATCAACTTCAAATAAGCTTAAAATCCATCAAAGGATGTTGAAATAGATGAAGTAAAAACAATTTGACAGAAATATCCTTTTTTTAAATCATTTACAAGTCACATAATTATAAAATAAAACATTTACTTTGAAAATTTTCTTATAATCTTGTTAGGGAAGCTTCAAAGATTTTATAACGGTGGAAAATAGCCGCACCCACTGTATAAGTTAAAAAAAACATTCTTACCTTAATTCTGTTGAAAAGGTTAAACATGACCTTGTTTGGAAAATGATGAAAAGATTCTTTTATAAACCACTTATTAAAGTCAAGAAGGGTATAAATTACTTTAACACATATTCTATTAAATATTAAAAATGTTTTGAAATACATTTTTAAGAAACATGGATGTGGATGATAATGAAGTCCCAGTAGATTATTACGTATAAACAACCTTAGATAATGAAGTGATTGCGAAATAAACTCTTACCTTGTACTTTCCCTTGGTTGGGGTAGGTTAAACTCCTGTATAATGGTGAAATAATGGTTATTAAATTATACAAGAATCATATATATTAATATGATATCATATATGATCTTTTAACATTGTTTTGTTAACAATATTTTAGAATTATCGTCGTTTCGGGTGTTAACTTACTCATTTTATTTTATATTTTTTGTTATGTAAGACATGTTTTTTCTGGATAGGTTTTATGTTATTCATATCCAGAATTATATTATGTCCTTAAACATTATTATTAATCTTCAAATGAGAATTATACTTGAATGGATACGATGGAGAATGAATATCATCGCGTTTGTGTAGACCGTAGTCCGTACGTATGCACGAATGATAATATCATTCTTTTGATATTAAAATAATATTTAATTGGATATTATATCATATAGACATAATCATTATCATGTTATATTTATTATTTACATGAATTAAATATCATTATTTTACCCATCCAAATAATAATGTTTTCAAAAACAATTACACCACGACGTGGAGACGGTAGGCCGTACGTACGCACGTATTGTGACATGTCATTCAAAGGATGGATAGAATACTGAAATATTCTTGTACCATGATAATAATAACATCAAATTATATATAATATTATGGAGTTATTATTTTATAATGGTAATAACAAGTAAAGAAGAAGTGGAATAAGAAAGGAACTTGAAAAAGGGTGGTGAAATCATTACCTCTTCTTCGGGTTCTTCCTTTTGATTTGATCAAAAGGGCTCCGTAGGTTGGCTTTATAACTAAAATAATTCTTCTAGGATGAAGTTAGGGATGTTTAGAGAGTATTTTGGCGGGGTTTGGCTGATCCAAAAGGCTTTGATGGTGTGACTTATTGGGAAGGGGGAGTTCCCTTTCACAAGAGGGGTCATGGGCACCTTTGGAAAAGCTAGAAATATTATTTTATAATAAATTTATACTCAGTTTAGAATGGATCCAAAGTGTATTATATAAAAGTTAAGGTGGTGATGGGTCTAAAACCACTCAACCAATAGAATTTAGACAGGTTTGGGTCATTATATTTACCTAATCTTTTAGTTTTAACTCTTAGTTAATTAGTTTGACACATACCATGTCACTTTGTATTTTTATATTATATTGTTAATAAACATACTATATACCTTAAAGTGACCCCCAAGTGGTCCATTAATGATACACCTATCATGATATAAGTCTCTTGTCCGAACCATAGACTGTTAGGAATTAAATATCAATTAATAATATAATATTTTTTTTAAAAACTCTTTTATGTCAATTTTGACACTATTTGGAAAATTGATTTTTGTGAAAATCATAACAGAATTATTACTTCCAAAAAAGTTAATTATATAATTCCTAACATGTCATATTAACCTATAAAATTAGTTTAATGCATTAAAAGTCTCATATTATATTAATTTGGGTATTTATAATATCAATTATTTTAATTTTTATCTATTATGGTAATTACGACATCATCATTGTGTCATAAATAAATTAATGTTGTTAAAATCTAAAAATTATAAATAAAATATCATTATGTAGGAAATATTCTTATCTTTCTTATGAATTTTTATAATAGAATTTATCTTATGTGTAACCCTATATTAAAAATGTTATATTAAATAAACTATGATTTTAACTCTTTTAACTCTTCTTTGAATTAAATAATAATAAATGTCCTAATCTAATCCAAGTGGACCTAAATGATAATATTTTATTACTAAGGTTGTTTTTGGTCGATATAAACTTGTCCAATAGAATTAGGACATGGTTTAGGGTAATATTAATATCATTTTTACCCTTAATTACCCTATTTACTTTTAACTGTTGTAATAAAAGTAAAAAGTTACTATTCACCAAAAATTATTTTCATGTCATTGAACCAAGTTTTACTCGTTGATATTAACCGTGAATCTTGGATTTTCAAAATTCCACTCACAGAATTGGTAAAATTATGTTTTATGAAAAATTCAGTTTTTTAACTACCACTTAGTGGGTTCACTATTCATCAAAAAATGATGTTTTTCAAAAAAATACCAAAACTTCAACCTAGGATAATTTTGATATTCCGAATCCAAAAATGAAGTCCATTTTGAAAAATAAAATTTTATAAATTTTAAAAAATTGGTATTACAATTCATAACGGGTAGTTTGATTGATTGTGGTGTGTTAGAACTCGATGTTGCGTACAACACACGCCATTTCATTATTCAAAGAGAAGCGTACCATAGAAATTTGGGGTGTTACATTCTCCCCTCCTTTATATAATTTCATTCTCGAAATTTCTAGAATACAACCGCATGAAAATACTCTTGTGGTTCTTCATCATAAGTTCCTCGGGATCCCACGTTGCCTCTTCCATCTTATGGTTTCTCCACAAGACTTTTACTAGACGAGTCGTCCGGTTTCTCAGTACTTGTTCTCTCGTATCAAGAATCTTGATGGGCTCTTCACAATAAGACATATCAGGTTCTATTTCTAATTCCTCAAAGGTGAGTACATGCGTTGGGTCAGGCATGTATTTCCTCAATAGTGATACGTGGAACACATCGAGAACTTTGGAGAGATTTGGCGGCATTGCCAAATAGTAAGCTACAACCCCAATTCGTTCTAGAATTTCGAATGGTCCGATGGACCTGGGACTCAATTTACCTTTCTTACCAAAATGTATAACTCCCTTCCATGGAGAAACCTTCAGGAAAACATGATCACTGACTTGAAATTCCAAATCATTCCTTCGATTATATGCATAGTTCTTCTTCCTACTTTGAGCTGTTTTGATATGGTTTCGGATTACCTTCACCTTTTCCATCATTTCCTCCACCAGTTCCAGGACTATGAGTTTTATTTCACCAAATTTATCCCAAAAGGTTGGTGTGCGACATCTCTTTCCGTATAACGCTTCTTATGGTGACATCTAAATACTCAAATGGAAGCTATTGTTATAAGAAAATTCTACTAGAGGTAAATATTGATCCCACATACCCTGAAAGTCAAGTGAGCAGGATCTCAACATGTCTTCTAAGGTTTGAATAGTTCGTTCTGATTGTCCATCTGTTTGAGGGTGGTAGGCAGTGCCCAATGAAGTTCAGTATCCAAGGATTTTTGAAGAATTTTCCTGAATCTTGAAGTAAGACGGAGATCATGATCAGAAACAATTGATATGGGTACTCCATGAAGTCTCACAACTTCATCAATATATATTCTTGCTAGACGTTCCAGTGGTAGATCTTCTCTTATAGGAAGAAAATGGGCTGACATGGTATGACGATCAACAATAACCAATATTGCATCGTTCCTTCTAGGAGTCTTTGGTAGACCCCTGACAAAGTCTATCGTAATATTGTCCCATTTCTACTCCGGTATGGGAAGAGGTTTCATGACTCCCCCAGGCTGTTGCCTTCCATCTTTCACTTGTTGACAAACCATACATCCTGACACAAAATCAGAAATCTACCTCTTCATGTTGTCCCACCAAAAATGTTTTTTCAAGTATCTATACATTTTGGTGCTCCCAGGGTGTATAGAGAAATTGTAACTTTGAGCATCATCCAAAAATTCCCTTTTAATATCAGGTATATCGGGAACACAAAGTCTCTTCCCAAATATCAAAATTCCATCTCCATACACAAAGTCTCCCAATCTCCCGTAATTTACAACTTTAATCTTCTTTTGAAATTCTTCACCATCAGTCTGAGAACTCTTAATCCTTTCAAGTTAAAATTGTTTGGCAACCATTTGAAAAAGCATTGATGTTTCACCTTCCCGGGTTATTCCCATGTTCATCATCACTAGATCCATGAAAATTGGATCCCTTTCAATTATCATATTGTTCAAAACTCCATGATATTTTCTACTCAAAGCATCTTCCACCTTATTTTTCTTCCCCGGGTGGTAGTGTATCGTAATATAATAATCCTTGAGTAATTCAAGCCATCTCCTTTTCATCATGTTGAGTTCTTTTTGTGAGAAAATATACTTCAAACTCTTGTGATAAGTATAAATATCAAATTTTTCACCATTGAGGTAGTGCCTCCATATCTTCGAAGAAAATATCACAGCTTCTAACTCAAGATCATGAGTAGGATAGTTTTGTTATTGAATTTTCAATTGTTGTGATGCCCAAGAAATAACCATATCATTCTGCATAAGAACACAACCATGTCCTTTCTTCTCCGAATCACTATAAATACGAACCCATCATTCCCCGATGGTAAAGTCAATATAGTAGAATTGAATAATATTCTATTCAGTTCTTTGGAAAATTATTCACACTCTTTTTTCCAAAAAAAATTAACCCCTTTACGTGTGATATTTGTTAATGGGTTAGCCAATCGGGAAACATTCTGGACGAAACGTCGATAATAACCTGCTAAACCAATAAAACTATGTACCTCATATATACTCATCGGTACATGACATTCTTGGATTTCATTAGTCTTAGAAGGATCAACATAGAATCCATATTCAGAGACAATATAGCCAAGAAAAGAAATCTCTTGAAGCCAGAATTCACACATGCTAAACTTCCCATATAATTCATGTCTTCTCAGAGTCTTCAATATAATGTGCAAGTGATTTTCATGATCTTTTTAGCTTTTGGAGTATACCAAGATATCATCAATAAATACCACTACAAAGTCATCAAGATATTCATTGAAAAATCTATTCATTAGATCCATAAAAACAGAGGGTGCATTAGTCAATCAAAAAGGCATTACAGTAAACTCGTAATACCCATAACTTGTTCGAAATGTTGTCTTCGGAATGTCTTCCATATTCACACACAACTGATGGTATCCAGATCAAAGGTCAACCTTTGAAAAGAATTGAGCTCCATGATGTTGGTCAAATAAATCATCAATGCGGGGTAGGGGATACTTGTTATTTATTGTTATAGAATTGATCTCCTTGTAGTCGATACATAACCTCATAGATCCATATTTCTTTTTAACAAAAATAACAGGGCCCCCCAAGGAGAAAAACTAGTGCGAATAAATCCCTTATTACTCAATTCCTCTAGCTATTTCTTTAGTTCAACTAATTCTATAGTGGCCATTCTATAAGGGGTCTTCGATATAGGCCTTGATCCAGGAATTTAATCAATGGAAAATTAAACTTCTCGTTCTGGAGGATGTCCAGGTAAATCTTCCGGAAACACATATAAATATTCTTTCACAACTGGTACATCCTCTATTTGAACATTCATTTCCTCACCCATAGTCATTTCATTCTCGTTCTCCCCAATAATTGAATTTAGTTGAGGTACTGGGGGTGGATCTAGATAAGATTTAGGTGGTGACGATTATTCTCTAAAGATAAGGTGTTCCTTATCATGATCATCAAAAATTGTAACCTCAATTTTCTTACAATAAATCTTCTCATCATGGTCTGAAAGCCAGTCCATACCGAGGATTATATCAAACTCAATCATAGGTATGACAATGATATCATCCGATAAAGAACATTTATGTTCTCTAATTGGGACTGATTCACAAATTTTTTTTGCAATGATACTTCCCTTTGGAGTTTTAACTGACAACTCTGTTGTTAAATAAAATTGGAAATATCTAATTTTCCTAGAAAACTGGGAAGATATGAAACAATGCGATGATCCAGAATCAAATAATGCATTTGTTAAACTTGGGGAAACCATTAAATTACCTTCCACCACGTCTTTCATAGCTTCTACCTCAGCAGTAGTGATAGCATAAGCATGGCCTTGATCCCTTAGCCTTTTCTAAGGTAGGTTCCCCTGACGCTTAGTACATTCATTTGCATAATGTCCCATCTCCCTGCAATTGTAGCATTGGACATCGGTAGCTTCCTTCTTCCCCTTGCAATGACGAGCTTGGTGGACTTTTTCACCACACTTGTAACAGACTCCCGTTCCTTTTAAGCAAGTACCGAGGTGTTTCTTCCCACACTTACTACAGGATGGATATTCAACTTTTCCAATTCTTCCATTTATTTCAATTCCCAGATTGATCGGAAGATCTCTTCTTCTCTTGCTTTTCTTTAATGTCATATGACTTTGATAATTCTTTCTCTATCTTGATAGCACATGAGACAATGTCTTCTTATGATGAAAATGATTGTGAGACTAATGCTCGACGAAGAAATGGTTTTAACCCATCAAAGAAATGATCAATCTTACATCTTGGGTTACGTATATAATCTCTAGCATACCATTCTAACCTTGTAAAGTTAGCCTCATACTTTGCGACATTCTCATCCTCCTTTTGTCTTCGACTCAGAAATTGCCTTTCCATATCGGATCGATGGTCATGAGGAAAGAATTTTTCTAAAAACAGATCTATGAACGCCCTCCATTGCATATTTGATACTTCATCATTTTCATTCATGTTTTGAATCAATGACCACCATTGATCAGCATCTCCAGTGAGGCGATAAACTGCAATGATAACTTTTTCCCTTTCACTACTTCCCTAAGCCATAAATATTTTCTCTAGGGAACTTATCAATTGTTCAGCTACTAATGGTTTTGTACTATTATTGAATGTTGGTGGTTGATACCTCATGAAGCGATCTAACATTGATCCTCCACACTGTGGATCAGGGTGCTCCATACGGGTAAGGTTATTATTCATAACCTGAGTGAGTTGTCCTAGTATGGTGATTAGTTGATCAGCACGAGTTGCATCACCAGCTCCACTATAATTATCTTGAGCAGGAGGACAATCCCTACATGGAGTGTGTTCATTGATACAGTTTCCATTTCTTCCACTAGGAACCATTTCTAAATAATGGCATAAACTAGATCATTTTACGAATCAAAATACATAATTCCATACTTATAAAACACTTAACATAAATTGAACTATTTATGGATATAATCCATAATCATAAAAATGTTTTCTTTGAGGAAGTATATACTCATAAACCCTTCATAATAATTTGTAAAGAAAATGAGAGTTATCCTAAGCATATCCCCCGGGAGTATCGTAACCAAGAGTGCAGTAAGGCCCATTGTCGTGCACCAGTTCCCGTTCGAGTCTAGCTCAAAGCGGTGTTTTCGGGTTTTACCCTTAGGTACATCTGTGCTAGAGCTGTCTCTAACTTCTCCTATCCAGACATGTAGGTATTTCTCGAAAAACTCACAAAATCTCTACAATACCAAAATTCTAGGAAGTTATTCTATACTAATCCTCAAAGTCCATCTTAGGTCTATGTTCTCTAATCAGAGTTTATCTAAATCTAACTTTTGAAGGTTTTTACTAAACTTCCTCTGATACCAACTGTAATGCCCCGGCCCTGGTTACATAGAGTTGGTGCATTATTACATAACATTGGCATGATCACAAGAAAGATCAAGTCTCGAAAGACCGATTCGTTTAGTAGCCTTGGAATAACTGGATACATTCATAAAGTTTACATTACATCATAAAATGAAAACTACAAAAATATAGTCTCCATAGTCCACACTATAATCCCCTCATAATATCCCTACAGGTCATGCATAAAATACTTATTCACATCTTGGGAAAAATAAAACATAGAAATGGGTGACCTCAGATCTCAGTAAGGATAACAATATAGCGGAAACATTCATAAATAAGAATAAACATTTAAGGAAATGTATAACTGAAAAAAAATCCTTTTAAACTTGAAAATCAACATAATATAGCAGAAATAAAATGAAATAATTCCATTTACTTATTCACAAGGATATTATACTAATCAAATAATCACATGCAATATCAATAACCACTTTCAAAATGATGGAATGCCTAATGCCAGACTATCATAACCACATAGCCAAGGCCTCATGCCAAGACTACAAATAAGATTTTGTCAAGGCCTTGTGCCAAGACACTAGTTTGTCTCATGAGACCTACCGATGCATCGAGGAGCTATAGCGGGCTCCACTAATCACATATTATGTCTAATGCATTCCTCATATGAACAGGTTGAAACATAATATAATCATTCGTATTAAAACTAGCATACTAAATATCAACACCTTCTCCATGAACAAGGAATGGTATAAAAATAATACATCCACAGTCAGACAAATCACAAAACCTTCCATACAATATGGAAGATTTGTATTATAATAAATCAACTTCAAATAAGCTTAAAATCCATCAAAGGATGTTGACATTAATGAAATCAAAACTATTTGAGAGAAATATACCTTTTTTTGAAATAATTTAAAAGTCACATAATTATAAAATAAAACATTTACATTGAAAATTTTCTTATAATCTTGTAAGGGAAGCTTCGAAGATTTTATAACGGCGGAAAATAGCCGCACATGCCGTATAAGTTAAAAAAACATTCTTACCTTAATTCTGTCGAAATGGATAAAAATGACCTTGTTTGGATAACGACAGAATGATTCCTTTATAAACCACATATAAAAGTAAAAAAGTGTATAAATGACTTTAACCCATATTCTAGTAAATAGTAAAAATGTTTTGAAATACATTTTTAAGAAACATGGATGTGGATGATAAAAAAAGTCCTAATAGATTATTATGTATAAACGACCTCGGATAATGAAGAGATTGCGAAATAAACCCTTACCTTGTACTTTTCCATGGTTGGGGTAGGTTAAAATCCTGTATAATGGTTAAATAATTGTTATTAAATTATAAAATAATCATATATATTAATATGATATCATATATGATCTTTTGACATTGCTTTATTAATAATATTTTAGAATTATCATCTTTTCGGGTGTTAACTTACTCATTTTCTTTTATTTGTTTTGTTATGTAAGACATGTTTGGTATGGATAGGTTTTATCTTATTCATATCCATAATTATATTAAGTCCTTAAACATTATTATTAATCTTCAAATGAGAATTATACTTGAAATGATACGATGGAGAATGAATCTCATCGCGTTCGTGGAGACGGTAGTCCGTACGTACGCACGAGCGATAATATCATTCTTTTGATATTAAAATAATATTTAATTGTATGGTATATCATATATACAGAATAACTATCATGTTATATTTATTATTTACATGATTTAAACATCATTATTATACCCATCCAAATAATAATGTTTTTAAGAACAATTATACCACGACGTGGAGACGGTAAGTCGTACGTACGCACGTATGAGGACATGTCATTCAATGGATGGATAGAATAATGAAATATGGTTGTACCATATTTATAACAACATCAATGTATATATAATGTACAACCGTTATAATTTTATAATGGTAATAACAATGAAAGAAGATGTGGAAGAAGAAAGGAACATGAAAAAGGGTGGTGAAATCATTACCTTTCTTCCGATTCATCCTTTTGATTTGATCAAAAAAGATCCTTAGGTTGGCTTTTTGACTAAATTAAGGCCCCTATAATTAATTGAGGGAACTTGATAGAGTATTTGGGAATGTGTTGGGCTAACCAAAAGGCTTTGAAGGTGTGAATTAATGAGAAGGGGGAGTGCCCATTTATAAGAGGGGTGAGGGGAACCTTTGGAAATGCCAGAAATATTATTTTATAATAAATTCAGATTCGGTTTCTAATTGCTCCAAAGTGGATTATTTAAAGTTTAAGGTGGGGATGGGTCGAGAATCACTCATCCAATAGAATTTAGATAGGTTTGGGTAATTATATTAACCTTCTCTTTTATTTTTAACTCTTAGTTAATTATTTTGACACTTACCATGTCACTTTGTTTTTTTATATTATATAGTTAATAAACATACTATATACCGCCAAGAAACCCCCAAGTGGTCCATTAATGATACACCTATCATGATATATGTCTCTTGGACTAACCGTATATTTTTAGGAATTTAATATCAATTAATAATCTAATATTTGTTTTAAAAACTCTTTTATGTCAATTTAGATACTATTTGGAAAATTGATTTTTGTGAAACAAATAACAGAATTATTACTTAGAAAAAAGTTAATTAAATCGTTTCTAACATGTCATATTAACCTATAAAATTAGTTTAGTTCATAAAAAGTTTCAAATTATATTTATTTGGGTATTTATAATATCAATTATTTTATTTTTTAACTATTATGGTAATTACTGCATCATCATTGTGTCATAATTAAATTAAATTATTTAATGTATAAAAATTATAAATAAAATATCATTATGTAGGAACTATGTTTAGATTTCTAATTCATATTTATAATCGAATTTATCTTATGTGTAACCCTATATTAAAAATGTTTTATTAAATAAACCATGATTTTAACTCTTTTAACTCTTCTTTGAATTAAATAATAATAAATGTCCTAATATAATCCAAGTGGACCTAAATGATAATATTTTATTCCTAAGGTTGTTATTGGTCGATATAAACTTGTACAATATAATTAGAACATGTTTTAGGGAAATATTAATATCATTTTTCCCTTAATTACCCTATTTACTTTTAACCGTGGTAATAAAAGTAAAAAGTTTCTATTCACCAAAAATTATTTTCATCTCATTGAACCACATTTTACTCCTTCATATTAATCATGGATCTCAGAATTTTGAATTTCCACTCACAGAAGTGGTAAAATTACGTTTTATGAAAAAATTAGTTTTTTTAACTACCACTTAGTGGTTTCACTATTCATCAAAAAAATGATGTTTTTCAAAAAAATAACAAAAAATCACCCTAGGATAATTTGGATATTCCGAATCCAAAAATGAAGTCCATTTTGAAAAATAAAATTTATAAATTTCAAAAAATGGGTATTACTATTCATAACAGCTAGTTTGATTGATTATGGTGTGTTAGAACTCGATGTTGCGTAAAACACACGCTGTTGCATTATTCAAAGAGAAGCGTACCGTAGAAGCTTGGGGTGTTACATTCTCCCCTCCTTCAAATAATTTCGTCCTCGTAATTTCTAGAATACTACCGCAAGAAAATACTCGGGTGGTTCTTCATCATAAGTTCCTCGGGATCCCACATTTCCTCTTTTATCTTATGGTTTCTCCACAAGACTTTTACTAAACGAGTCATTCGGTTTCTCAGTACTTTTTCTCTCATATCAAGAATCTTGATGGGCTCTTCGCAATAAGACAGATCGGGTTCCATTTCTAATTCCACATAGGTGAGTACATGCGTTGGGTCAGGCATGTATTTCCTCAATAGTGATACGTAAAACAAATCATGAACTTTGGAGAGATTTGGCGGCATTGCCAAAGGGTAAGCTAGCACTACTAAAAATAAAGGTATTAGCGACCGCCATTGGCGGTCGCTATAGGGCTATAGAGACCGCCCAACGACCGCCATTGGCGGTCCCATCTGCTCCGTCGGTGTAGGGCAATAGCGACAGCCAATGGCGGTCGCTATAGGGGGCTGAAATGCCGGCATAGAGCGACCGCCATTGGCGGTCGCTAAAGGTGCCCGCTGACAACCTATAGAGACCTCCATTGGCGGTCGCTAATGCTGCCCGGCAGGCAGCCTATAACGACCGCCTTTGGCGGTCACTACACTAGAAATTTTTTTAAAAAATAAAAATTCATACCAAAAGAAATATATATATATATTTATTAAATAATATATATATATATATATATTAAAGAAAATATTTATATATATAATATTAAATAAAATATTTTAATATATATATATATATATATTAAAGAAATATATATATGTAATATTAAATAAACTATTTATCATTTTTATATTTATTTATTAAATATATATATATATATATTAAATAAAATATTTTAATATATATATATATATATATAATATTAAATAAATTATTTTTCATTTTTTAAATGAAATATACGAATTCTGTTTTTTTTCTTCACGGTGCAAAATCAGAGATAAAACAAGATAACAATCATAAAAAATGGAAAACAATTTCAAACAACATAAACATAAAGATAATGATAAACGATAAACGTGCTTCAACGATCTGAGCAGGTCCATCTATTTCAATCTTCTGCTTCAATAAACCTACAATAAGACAAAATAACAAAAAAACAAAAAAACGTAAATTAAAAATAATTATTCAGTTATTATATACATATAATAAAATTAAATCTGACATCAAATCATGGTGCTATAATAATTTAAAACCCCCAATTTAAGAAATGCTATCATTTCAGGTCTTTCGGACGTTTTTGGTGTTTTTTGACACCAGAAACGCGTTTCCGGTCACCACGGTCAAAAAACACCTCCGATTGATATGTCGTCTGCCAAACCATATCAAAAATCACACAACGGCTGTTATCGTACGGTTTAATAGCATTCAGAGTTCGTTCGGGTGGTTTTGACCCCCCAACGCGCCGTTTTAGCGCGCGCCGAGCTGCTGAAAATGACACACTCGGACGTAACGCGCGACCCGCACATCCGAGGGGCGCGAAGTCTCCTCCTACTCGTCACGAATAATATTCCTAATGGTTTCGTGTGGTTTCAGGTCATTCGGAGCACGTTTGCTCGGAATTCGACCGTCTCGCGCCGTTCTTGGTGTTTTATGACACCGAAAACGCGTTTCCATTCACCACGGTCAAACAGAAACTTCGATTGATGTGCCATCTTCCTGATCATTTCACAACTTACACAATGGCTGTTGTCGTACAGTTTCATGGAATTCTGAGGTCGTTCGGGTGGTTTTGACCCCCCAACGCGCCGTTTTAGCGCGTGCCGAGCTGCTGAAAACGACACACTCGGGCGTAACGCACGCACCACATGTCTGATAGGTGTTTTGTCTCGTCATACACATCACGAATAATATTCATAATGTTTTCGTGTGGTTTCAGGTCATTCGAGGCACGTTTGCTCCGAATTCGACCGTCTCACGCTGTTTTTGGTGTTTTATGACACCAGAAACATGTTTCGGTCACCGCGGTCAAACGACACCTCCGATTGATGTGACTTCTACTCGAAAATTTCAAAAATCGCACAACGGCTGTTGTTGTACGGTTTCATGGCATTCCATGGTCGTTTGGGTGGTTTTGACCCCCCAACGCGCCTTTTTAGCGCGCGTCGAGCTGCTGAAAACGACACACTCGAACGTAATGCACGCACCGCACCTCCGATGGGTGCTCTATCTCCTCGTACACACCACGAATACTATTCGTAATGTTTTCGTGTGGTTTCAGGTCATTCGGAACACATGTGCTCCGAATTCGACCGTCTCGCGTCGTTTTTGGTGATTTATGACACCAGAAACGCGTTTCTGGTCACCACGGTCAAACGACACATTAGATTGATGTGTCGTCTACCCGACCATTTCAAAAAGCGCACAACGGAAGTTGTCGTATGGTTTCATTTCATTCCGAGGTTGTTTGGGTTGTTTTGACCCCCCAACGCGCCGTTTTAGCGCGCGCTGAGCTGCTGAAAACGACACAGTCGGACGTAACGCGCGTACCGCTCCTCTGATGGGCGCTCCATCTCCTCCTACACGTCACGAATAATATTCCTAATGTTTTTGTGTGGTTTCAGGTCATTCGGAGCACGTTTGCTCCGAATTCGACAGTCTCGCTCCGTTTTTGGTGGTTTATGACACAAGAAACGCATTTCCGGTCACCGCGGTCAAACGACATTTCCGATTGACGTGCCGTCTGCCCAAAAATTTGAAAAATCGCACAACGGCTGTTTTCGTACAGTTTCATGGCATTCCGAGGTCCTTCGGTTGTTTTCACCCCCCCCCAACGCGCCGTTTTAGCGCGCGCCGTGCAGCTGAAAACGACACACTCTGACGTAACGCGTGCACCGCATGTCCGATGGGTGCACCACCTCCTCCTACACATCATGAATAATATTCCTAATGTTTTTGTGTGGTTTCAGGTCATTCCGAGCACGTTTTCTCTGAACTCGACCGTCTCGCGCCGTTTTTGGTGTTTTATGACACTGGAAACGTGTTTCCGGTCACCGCGGTCAAACGTTACCTCCGATTGACGTGTCTTCTACCCGACCATTTCAAAAATCCCACAACGGCTGTTGTCGTACGGTTTCATGGCATTCCGAGGTCGTTCGGGTGGTTTTGACCCCCCAACGCGCCGTTTTAGCGCGCGCCGAGCGGCTAAAAACGACACACTAGGACGTAACGCGTGCACCGCACCTCTGATGGGTGCGTTGTCTACTCCTACACATCACGAATAATATTTCTAATGTTTTTGTGTGGTTTCAGGTCATTCGGAGCACGTTTACTCCGAATTCGACTGTCTCGGGCCGTTTTTGGTGATGTGTGACACCAGAAATGCATTTCCGGTCACCGCGGTCAAACGACACCTCCGATTGACGCGTCGTCTACCCGACCATTTCAAAAATCGCACAACGGCTGTTGTCGTATGATTTAATGGAATTATGAGGTCGTTCGGTTGGTTTTGACCCCCCAACGCGCCGTTTTAGCGCGCGCTGAGCTGCTGAAAACGACACACTAGGACGTAATGTGTGAACCACACCTCCGATGGGCATGTCGTCTCCTCCTACACATAACGAATAATATTCCTAATGTTTTCGTGTGGTTTCAGGTCATTCGGAGCACGTTTGCTCCGAATTCGACCGTCTCACACCATTTTTGGTGTTTTATGACACCAGAAACGTGTTTCTGGTCACCACGGTCAAACGACACGTCCGATTGACGTGTTGTCTACCCACCATTTCACAAATCGCACAACAGCTGTTGTCGTATGGTTTCATGGTATTCTGAGGTCGTTCAGGTGGTTTTGACCCCCCAACACACCGTTTTAGCACGCGCTGAGCTGTTGAAAACGACAGACTCAGACGTAACGCATGCACCGCACCTCCGATGGGCGCGCCGTTTCTTCATACATGTCACGAATAATATTCCTAATATTTTCTTATGGTTTCAGGTCATTCAAAGAACGTTTGCTCCGAATTCGACCGTCTCGCTTGGTTTTTGGTGTTTTATGACACCGGAAACGTGTTTCAGGTCACCGCGGTAAAAAAACACCTCCTATTGACATGCCATCTGCCCGGCCAGTTCAAAAATTGCAGAACGGCTGTTTTCGTACGGTTTCATGGCATTCCGAGGTCGTTCGGGTGGTTTTGACCCCCCCAACGCGCCATTTTAGTGTGCACTGAGCTGCTGAATACGGAACACTTAGACATAACGCGCTCACCGCACCTCCTATGGGCGCGTCGTCTCCTCATACACGTCACGAATAATATTCCTAATGTTTTCGTGTGGTTTCAGGTCATTTGGAGCACATTTTCTTCGAATTCGACCATCTCGCGCCGTTGTTGGTGTTTTATGACACCGGAAATGCGTTTCCGGTCACCGTGGTCAAACGGCACCTCCGATTGACATGCCTTCTACCCGAACATTTTACAAATCACAAAAAGGCTGTTTTCGTACGGTTTCATGGCATTCTGAGGTCGTTCGGGTGGTTTTGACCCCTCAACGCGTCGTTTTAGCGCGCGCCGAGCTGCTGAAAATGACACACTCAGACGTAACGCGTGCACCACACCTCTGATGGGCGCGCTGTCTCATCCTACATGTCCCGAATAATATTCATAATTTTTTCGTGTGGTTTTAGGCATTCGGAGCACGTTTTCTCCGAATTCGACCGTCTCGCGCCGTTTTTGGTGTTTTAGACAATGGAAACGCATTTCCGGTCACCACGGTCAAACGGAACCTTCGATTGACGTGTCGTCTGCTCAAGCATTTCACAAATCACACAACGGATTTATTCGTACGGTTTCATGGCATTCCGAGTTCGTTCGAGTGGTTTTGACCCCCAACGCTTCGTTTTAGCGCACATCGAGCTGCTGAAAACGACACACTCAGATATAACGCACGAACCTCATCTCTGATGGGCGCGTCGTCTCCTCCTACACGTCACGAATAATATTCCTAATGTTTTCGTATGGTTTCAGGTCATTCAGAGCACGTTTTCTCCGAATTGGACCGTCTCGCGCCGTTTTTAGTGTTTTATGACACTGGAAACGCGTTTCCTATTACTACGGTCAAACGGCACCTCCGATTGACGTGATGTCTGCCCGAACATTTCAAAAATCAGAAAACGGCTGTTGTCGTACGGTTTCATGGTATTCTGAGGTCGTTCGGGTGGTTTTGACCCCCAACACGCCGTTTTAGCGCGCGTCGGGTTGCTGAAAACGACACAGTTGGACGTAACGCGCGCACCGCACCTCCGATGGGCGTGCCGTCTCCTCCTACACATCACGAATAATATTACAAATTCTTTCGTGTGGTTTCAGGTCATTCGGAGCACGTTTGCTCCAAATTCGACTGTCTCGCGCTGTTTTTGGGGTTTTATGACACCAGAAACACGTTTCCGGTCACCGCAGTCAAACGGTACCTCCGATTGACGTGTCGTCTGCCTGACCATTCCTGAAATCGCACAACGGCTGTTGTCGTACAGTTTAATGGCATTCCGAGGTCGTTCAGGTGGTTTTGACCCCCCAACGCGCCGTTTTAGCGCGCGTTGAGCTGCTGAAAACGACACACTCGGATGTAACGCGTGCACCGCACCTCTGATGTGTGCGCCATCTCCTCCTACACGTCAAAAATAATATTCCTAATGTTTTCGTGTGGTTTCAGGTCATTCTGAGCACGTTTGCTCCGAATTCGACCGTCTCGCTCCGTTTTGGTGTTTTGTGACAACAGAAACGCGTTTCCGGTCACCGCGGACAAACCGCACCTCTTATTGACATGTCGTCTTCCTGTAATTTCACAAATCGGACAACGGCCATTGTCGTATGATTTCATGGCATTCCGAGGTCGTTCGGGTGGTTTTGACCCCCCAACGCGCCGTTTTAGCGCGGGCCGAGCTACTGAAAACGACACACTCGGACGTAACGCACGCACCGCTCCTCCAATGGGCCCGCCGTCTCCTCCTACACGTCACGAATTATATTCCTAATTTTTTCGTGTGGTTTCAAGTCATTTGAAGCAAATTTTCTCCGAATTCGACCGTCTCACGCCGTTTTTGGTGTTTTATGACACCAGAAACGCGTTTCCGGTCACCGCAGTCAAACTCCACCTTCGA
Source organism: Viscum album (assembly GCA_963277665.1). NCBI lineage: Eukaryota > Viridiplantae > Streptophyta > Magnoliopsida > Santalales > Viscaceae > Viscum > Viscum album. The sequence goes on from OY728165.1 coordinate 679,855,556, forward strand.
TTGATGTCTCATATGCCTGAAAATATCAAAAATAACAAAAAGGCTTTTGGTGTACGGTTTCAGGGCAATCCGAGGTCGTTCGTGTGGTTTTGACCCCCCAACGCGCTGTTTTAGCGCGCGTCGAGCTGCTGAAAACGACACACTTGGACGTAACACACGCACCGCACCTACGATGGGCGCGTCGTCTCCTCCTACACATCGAGAATAATATTCCTAATGTTTTTGTGTGGTTTCAGGTCATTTGGATCACGTTTTCTCCGAATTCGACCATCTCGCGCTGTTTTTGGTGTTTTTTGACACCGAAAACGCGATTCTGGTCACCGCGGTCAAACCGAACCTCCAATTGATGTGTCTTCTGCCCGAAAATTTTAAAAATAACACAATTCTTGTTTTCGTACGGTTTCATGGCATTCCGAGGTCGTTCGAGTGGTTTCGACCCCCCAACGCAAAGTTTTAGCGTGCGCCGAGCTGCTGAAAATGACACACTCGGACGTAACGCGCACACCGCACATATGATGGGCGCACTGTCTCCTCCTACACATCACGAATAATTTTCCTAATGTTTTTGTGTGGTTTCAGGCCATTCGGATCATGTTTGCTCTGAATTCGACCGTCTCGCGCCGTTTTTGGTGTTTTATGACACCGGAAATGCGTTTCCGATCACCGCGGTCAAACGGCACCTCCGATTGACGTGTCGTCTACCCGAACATTTCACAAATCGCATAGCGGCTATTGTCGTACGGTTTCATGGCATTCTGAGGTCGTTCGGGTGGTTTTGACCCCCCAACGTGCTGTTTTAGCGCGCGCTGAGCTGCAGAAAACGACACACTCGGACGTAACGCACGCACCACACCTTCGATGGGCGTGCCGTCTCCTCCTATACATCACGAATAATATTCCTAATGTTTTCGTGTGGTTTTAGGTCATTCGGAGCATGTTTTCTCCGAATTCGACCATCTCGCGCCGTTTTTGGTGTTTTATGACACCAGAAATGTGTTTCCGATCACCGCGGTCAAACATCACCTCTGATTGAAATGTCGTCTGCCCGAACATTTCAAAAATCACACAACGGCTGTTTTAGTACGGTTTCATGGCATTCCGAGGTCGTTCGGGTGGTTTTGACCCCCCAACGTGCCGTTTTAGCGCACGTCGAGCTACTGAAAACGACACACACGGACGTAACGCGCGCATCGCACCTCCGATGGGCATGTTGTCTCCTCCTACACGTCACGAATAATATTCCTAATGTTTTCGTGTGGTTTCAGGTCATTCGGAGCACATTTTCTCCGAATTCGACTGTCTCGCGCCATTTTTGGTGTTTTATGACACCGGAAACGTGTTTCCGGTCACCACGGTCAAAAGGCACCTCTGATTGATGTGTCGTCTAACCAACCATTTCAAAAATAACACAACAGCTGTTGTCGTACGGTTTCATGGCATTCCATGGTCGTTCAGGTGGTTTTGACCCCCCAACGCGCCGTTTCTTGAGGATAGGTTCTACTCATTCACAAATTTCTATTTGGATAGGTTCAAATCTATATCTTATTTTCTTGTCTGGGGGGATTATTTTCCCTATTTCACTTGTTTTAATGTTTCTATATGTTTTCTTAGGATGTCTTTTTTATTTTTTTATTATGGATTATACAATCATTAATTTGAGAATATGTATTAATATGATATAAGAGTAATAAGATAATGATCATCAGTGACAAAATACTCCCATGGAACAGAATATGGTCTATGTTGTTGTGTGTGTTTTCCATGCTCAAGGAAAGAAACCTAAAACCAATACTATTGAGGATAAATCTTTGTAACCACAGAGGGATGTGTCACAAATCTTTGATTAAGGGTTCCTTTTATATAATGCACCAGAAGTCCAAGACATAAATGATTTTAAAGAGGATGTTGATTGGTTGACAAGTACAAAACATTTGTTTGAATTCTTAGAGATGCCCAATTCAATTAAAGTTAAATATCCCAATATTATGCTTGAAAGAACAAATAGGAGATGGTAGGACATGATGGTGATGGGGAAGATGTGGGAGGGATTAGAGTGTAAGTACATATAATTTATTTTCAGTAAAAAGTTATATCGAGAGTCGATGGGGTTGACTAAGGTTGTAGAGTTCCTTAATCTATAAAAGGATGACACTACCATCAGAGAGAATGAATCATTATTTTCTAAGATTGTGTAGTTATCATCTAATTAATTATAGAATGAGAAAATAAAAACTCATTGGTTCAATATGGAACCTCAATTTTATATTAATTATTAGGATTTTTTACTGATGCTTTCATCTTATTTGATGTTTCTGATAGAGCATTGATGGTCAATCTCTATTTGGATATTATGTTAGGTTTGATGGGAGTTTCTTGTTCTTGAAGTGGTAGTTACGTGACTTTCCATAATGTGAAGAGGATGTGTATAAATTATCATGATTGGTCATGATAAGAGGGTTCCTTTAGACCCTTAATTGATCCCTGGTTATTCCCCTTGATTTTATACTAGTGTTGAAATTTTCGACACTCGAAATGGTTTTTTTAATGAGGGACCCATGTTATGTGGTTTCTACGGATTGTCATCCCACTTGTAGATGTTTTGTAATGTCTATAATACTCTATATAGTATCTTGGGTTTATTATCACCTAAATTTACTATGGTAAAATCATATGTTTCATAAACTAATGGGAGCCAGCCATAGGAATCCAGAATAAAGCTTCTTGACATGGTTGATGAGTCTCGAGAGGAATAAGATACAATTCCGGTGACTGTGGGAGGTACCACCACTATTGAATCTTCTCTATTTACTACTTTTTTTTATATAAGTTCATATCATTATTTCATTTCAACTCGTATTTTGATTCTGATAAATATTCCCACCGATATTTTTTCTTATGTGATGCATATTACTACACCCCTCAAAATGAAGTGAGAGGAGGGTCTTAATTGTCCTTCTTGTATTTTATCCTTATCATATATTGATCTTATTTGGTATTTTTTAGGTTCTCGACATGAATCATATTGAAATATAATTATGTATGGATTTTCACATTGCTAATAAAGACCAAATTGACTGTTATCTTATACAAGTCTCCTTTACCCACCTGATGAAGTGTGTCATATATTTCAGGGATAATGGTTCTCGAGGTCAGGTAGAGGTGATCCTTCTTATCTAGAAGTAGTGAAAATTATATCAGTGTTCTCTTTTTATAGGGATTGAAAATACTTGAGTTATGATATCCCTAAATTAATTTTCATGTATTCTAATGTTTTGAATTCTAAATTATCTTATTCTCTACTAGTAAGGGAGGAAGATATTTCTATTGATTTAGTGTTCAGTACTCATATAGAATTTATTGCCTCTTACCATATGGAACCAGATAAAATTAAAGAGATGAAGAGTCAGTCAGAATATTTGTTAGTAAAAGTATTTACATCCCTGATTGTGTCACCTTATGAGGTACGTATTTTGTTCTCATAGAATGATTATGGGCCACATCACCTTTTTTATTACTGAAAACTCAATCCTGTTAGTGTAAAAGAAAATATTTTATTTCCTTGAATTATTGATGTATTTCACCAATTAAAAAGGGAGAGGTGGTTATTAAAAATTTATCTTCAATTTGGTTATCACCAGTTGAAAATAAAATAGTTTGACATTCATAAAAATACCTTCCAAAGTAGGCATTTCCATTATTAGTACCTTTTGATTCCTTATGGACGAACCAATGCTCATATAGTCTTTATGGCTTTTATGAGAATGATCTTCCATGAGTATCTTGATACACTAATGGTGGTATTTTTCTATGAAATACGAGTTTAATATTTATTAGGAGGATAATTTGCATCATGTAAGCATAGTTATGTAATTTTTGAGAAATCACCAATATTATGTCAAGCTATCAAACTATAACTTATGAATTCTGGAAGTGAAGGTCTTGGGACATGTGGTGTTGGGTAATTGTACCATAAATAATCCTAAAAACATAAAATCTATTAGAAAATGGGTTGTATAAAAATAATTTTTTTTATATTTCGAGATTTTTGGTTCTAGAATCATATTTACTTTGGTTTTTAAATGATTTATCAATTTTATATTCCCTAATGGAAGCTATAACATGGAAGGGAGTGAAGTTTAACTGGGGTGAGAAATGACAGAGTTATTTTGTTGAGATGAAATGTATTCTTACTAATGCTCTAGTGTTGACTCTTATAGAGGTCAATAAATGATATGTGGTATTATGTGATGCATCAAGATTCATTTTGGGATGCATTATTTAACAGGGTGATCACGTAATATCATATGTTTTACAAATTATTAAGGCACACAAGAAGAATTTTTTGATTCATGAGTTTAAACATGTAGTTTTTATGGATTAACATAAGAGTAGGTGTAATTATATTTTTAGATAATGGATTACCAATCATTCATACCAAAATATGTTAAGTTATATCATCTCTAAAAAAGATTTTTATCTTCTACAAAGGTGTTGGGTGGAGCACCTACAATCTTCTTACTCTGACATTGTATATATCCGAGGGAAATTGATTGTCATTACAGAAGTGTTGTACATTAACATTCCGACCTAATCCATGAATTAATCATCAGAAGAGTAGAAATTGGTGGATATGATTGTATAATTTTATATAGGAGTCTGGTAAATAAGGATAAAAGTTTTCTTGTCCAATGTTCAGTTTACCTCTGATCTTATCAAGATGATTATTTAGAAACAACATATTCATAATTAGTTCTGTAACATTAGAAAAAAAAATTATGGTGGGGGACCTTTATTGAATGTTCATTCTCCACATTTGGAATTTAATGTTTTTTGAATTATTTTGTTGTTCCATTATATGTTTGTAAATCAATGATGGGGATTTCTATAATTCATAGTGGAAAGTGCACCCAAGAACCTAAAAGTTGCTATATGACCTATGGTAATGATTCTAGTTTCCAGGTATGACATTTTCCATTGAAAATTTTGTCTATCATGGTTATAAATTCAAACTAGTTAAGGATAAGAACTAGAGAACATTCTTCTTGCTTCATATAAATTTAATTTCTACTGTCATTTTGTAAATATTTTATATGGATTTTCTGGTTGGGCTACCGTGTACCCATAAAGAAGTATAATGTGATATGGGTTGTGATCGATCAACTGACTGAATCCTCACAATTCTCACCCATTCATGATAAAACCTATTTTTTGGAGATACTAAATCTCATTATGGGATATATTGTTCATTTTTATAGATATCAATATAATATAGTTCCTATTAGGAAACCTTATATTACTTCTCTCTTTTTGAGAGGCCTTTAGGTTGAATTCGGTTCTCATCTACATTTGAGTACAACATACTATTCATAGATGAGTATACATACTAAGAGGTATGTATAAATTCTTTAAGATAGTCTGTTTCATATTTTATTTACTTCTGTGGTGCTTGGGATGACCATTTGTTCTTGGTTGAGATCACATATAATTATAGTTACTGGTATTGAATTAGATGGGATCCTTTTTAGGACGTGTATGATCAATCATACAAATCATCATTATATTGTTTAGAGATTGGGAAAAGTTCCATAGTTGGATCAAGCATGCTCCAGTAGATGAAAATAAATAATCAGTAGATTCATCAGATAATAGTATTTGAAAAAAATCGGTTATATATCTTAATATTATCAACATCGTAGACTATTGGAATTTTCAATTAGTCATTATGTGTTATTTAATGTTTAAAATAATTTGGTTAATAAATAAATTGGGTGGATAAATTATTTCAACCAATTTTTTGGGACCTATTGAAGAAACTGATCTGGTAGAAAAAGTTTCTTATAATTTACCAATTCCAACACATCTGATGTTGATACATATCATTTTACATGTGTCTCACCTATATAAATATCTTTCTGGTCAATTAGATGAATTGATTAGGAATGTTCTTGATGTTGAGAATGATTTTTCCATGGAATGTTATCTGTTCTAGATACATTATTTTGAAATCAAGGATCTTTGTTGGAGGATGATGCATTAGGATTGTGTTCTATGTTGGATGATGGAACTCCTAAAATTTACCAGGAGAAAACTATTTAGGAATCAAAGAAAATATTTAAATCATGGGGTAATACAATGTACAAAATAGTGAGGAAATTATTTCATAGATTTCGGGAACAGAATAAGTTTGGGATAATTAATATTTCAAATTGAAAACTAATAATTCTCGATTACCTAATATAAACTGAAAAATGATTAGAGGGGAGGAATTTCGATACATTAGGATCCGTGAGTTGTCTTGTTTAAAGATTCAAAAAAATATCAATGATGAAAGTGGGTATGTCAAGAATATTATAATGTTAAGATTTGATGGGTATCAAATCATAAAGGATATGTGAAATGATTCTGTCATTGTTCTATGATCAAATTATTGAACTGAAGTTGAGAAGAAAAATTTATAAAAATAAATCCTAGGAGATATCAACAATATTATGAATAGTTAAATTCATGATGATGAATCTTTCGTAATAATTTGGAGATACTATATATTAATGGTCATTGGAGAAAATTGGGTGAAAAAACTTGTGAATATGATCTGAAGAAGTTCAGTGAACTATGATATATGAAATTAATGAGATGAAAATAATTCTTGAATAGTTATTGTCATTCAATGAAACTATTGTGAGAGGAAGGAGTTTATTTCTTGTGGATGTAGAAGAATAATATACTAAAATATTAATCTACAAAAATAGGATCAAAAATAAATTATTTAATATATGTTGTTGGAAGCCATAAAACTTGATGGATCATGGAATTTTTGCTGATATCGTTGGAAAGTATTTATAATAATATAAAACTAAAAAATAAGTCATGTGGGATACAAATTGTTATGGGTGTGATATGAACTAGTCAGTTGGACTCATAACATCACACACTCCACTTATATTGGTGATAAGATTTTAGTGGAGGTTTAATGACTTAGGTAATCCACGTATCAAAAGAATTATGTCTTTGTACCAAGCCTTTTAAATCCATTGTGTATCCCTTCAATAACATACTTCATAGTATGTATGAAATATGAGGTTTGTTTAAATACTATTAGATATATTTACACTAATTGAAAATTGAGACTAAATTTAAAAAGGGTTTTAATGATTCATATAATAATTTGGAATTCAAAAAAAAACTAGTTATTACCTAATTCACCCCCAACCCTCATGTATTTTCACCGATATAGTTGGGAATCTCAATATTTTATGTGATGGTGACCTCTCCCCCTCAATTACTACCATCATTGAGATCTTAGTAATCCTATTAGGAAAAGAGAAATGATAAATAATTATTCATGAATAGACTGAATAGATCTGTTATATTATCGAATGATATAGAGTAGTGCCACCAGTGTGAATAGGTTAGATAATTCAACAAGTTGTATACATAGGAATGCATGGATAGACCGAAATATGGTTTCTAACCATGTATATATAGGATCATCACTTAATATTTTTAGTAATTTCCCTCGATTACATATCATATTCTCTTTTCTATTTAAATAAATTTCAAATTCATTCCAGTTTTCTTTTATTTATCATATTCCATTGTGGAATTCTATGCTACATATATTTCATATTAGATTATTCTATTCTATGAATTTACATGGTTGGTGTCTCATTGATTATTTATAAAACTATTTATTGAGTGTGGTTTAAAAGATGTATTTCATAAAATGGGCAATATATGTGATTTTTTAGATGGTATTATAAATAGGATTTGATACATTTATAAGTTTTGTTTTTAAAGTATTAAAAACATCATGTTCTAGTGTAATTTTAAACTAGAAAGTCTGATATGTTTTTGGAAAGGAAATGCATGTACTCTACAGTGCTTACCGATTGATATTGTTTATGGTTTCACCCTACTAGTTACACATTGCGTCAATAGGTTTGAGATATTTTATTGGTTCAGGTTATTCTTTTGGATCACTCTTATTGTGGGTTTGATTTGATTATGGATGGTGACCTTGGAGGTCACATGGATATTAGTTCGGGAATTTTGATTCCTCATTTTTTTGTACTGATGTATCGACCATTTTGGCCTCTTCTATTTCTTATCGTTTATTTTCCGATGTTGTTGTAGATTTATTAATAGTTATTTATTTATATTTATTATTCCTAATTTATTTTTTCTCTATTCTATATCATCTTATATGATGAAACAAATTGAACTTTGTTTCACAGAGTGGTCATACTGGTCTTCTCGGAAACAAACTATGTGACACTTATTATTTACTGGGAGAATTAATTATGATGATTTCTCATTTTATTCTTTAGTGCTTGTCATAAAAACAAGGTGATTGGGAATAACTATCAGGAACATTGTAGGGCTACATAAGTTTCATGTTTGGGGGAGATTTGTAGTTGGATATTGACATATAGGTTCATGTCCTCTTTTCAAAATGTATTAGCCATTGATATATTTCTTCATCATTTTTTACCTTTTTAATATTAAGGTTCATACATTGATGGGGCCCAATGGTTCCCCAAAACATTTTAAGTTATATTTTTTCTTAGTGGTAAACACATTATAATACATCATAAAATAAAAATGTTCAAATCTATGTTGGGGTATGATTTCAACATGTGAATGAGAAGTATTATTTTAGTATTGTAGCAGGTATTTTACCAGTGGAACCATTCACCTTATTTTGGATTTTAGGATATGGATTTCTTCTTTCAGAACACAAGTACATTGGTCCATAAATGATATCTGGGATCCAAGGATTCTTAAATATAATCAATTGGAATCATTTGTCATGGAGAAGCTAGTTTAATGGATCAGAATAATAGGAAATCAATGTAGCATCGAAACAGACAGGCATTATGCGGTGTGACTCCAAAAAAGACGGATATGCACACTAATTCCTAACTACCATCCTTCAATAATCATGGAATTTATATATGATATAGAGGTGTACCCTTACACATCACTATACACCATGTGTGACGAGTCTGATGATGTGGTGTGACAAGCAGACGATGTTGTTGGGCCCCATGTAGGTATAGTTGGGTGACTGAATCAACATCGATATCAGTGTGTTGGAAAATATCATATAAAATTTTTTATGAATATATTTTTAATTTTTTATAGAAGGTTGGAATTCCCCACTGTTTCTGATGGTATAAAAATGCAATGAATCATAGTTGGTGGGTGGTGTATCATTCACAATAGTGCATGGTGTGAGAGGAATTGATAGGGGAAATATGGCATAACACTAGTGAAACTATTGAAAATATATATCTATATTGGTGTTTTTATGATCATAAACAGTACTATTTATTTCTAATAACATCATTGAGAGTTTTTTAGATATATAATTAATCTTTAAAAAATAATATTTATGGAATCAAATGAAAAGTTATAAGATAGTGATGGAATATTAGTGATCATGTTGAATATTTTGAATATGCATTGAAGCTATCATTAATGAATTATTTTAATATTTAAATTCATGGATTGAAGTTGGAAGATCTTTTATATCAATTGTATGTAATTAATTGTGTAATCACTTAATGGTGGATGCTACATATGGCACCATCTAACTAGTGTTGTAAGAAGATTCCAACAATATCGAACACACTAGCTAGCCAAAGACCATTCAAGAAGTACATATTTCATCTATAAGTCAGTTGGCCACCCATTTTAAAGTACAATCGAAACTATGGAGCATTTATAGTTTCAATATACTATAAGTGACCCACCGGCTAGCCAATGAGGTGCACTGGGTAGCCAGTGGCATCGAGACGGTAGATAAAAAAGTGTATTTAATATCATAAAAATGATAATAATTCATTATTCTATAGATTCAATGATGTGAGTTAATTTCATATCCTTCCAATCCCTTTTTTGACTATATATAGTTACCTAATGTGTCTTGGATCTCATAAATGAACTTATAAAACAACAACATGCTTGAACCAATGCTGAATCACTATCAATCGCAGAGCTCACTCAAGGAGAAAAATCCATTTCTTTTTCACTAAACGGATATAACCCTTCATTGTTATCTCTCATATAAAACATTATACCTAATTATAAGATATTATATTGGGTAATTATAATGATTTTTTCCAATCAAACCTCTATTTTCTATTATTCTTTTTAATAAGGTTTTCACTATCATAATATTGAGGGGAAAGTTCTTTGGATAATAGAAAAGCTCAAGAGGGTTCCCAAAACTATAAGTATGATGGTTGGGTTTCTTGATCACTTCTTTGTTCAATAGAGAAATAACAGAAAACTATCATCCAAAGGGTATAATTTATAGGGGATCAAACTTCTAAATTTCCAAATACATTATCAAACTGTGTTTTCCCTCTCTTTTATTTTTCACATTGCATCATTCAATCTTGATACACATAACTACATAAATTTTTTATAATCATTTCAGGTGATCTTTATAACATAATCCATATTTAAATTAACATTATAAATCATATTTAATTTATTAATATTTATTTATTTTTTTAATTAAGTTAATTTTGATTTTTCATATTTTGTTTTCTTTATTTTTTAAAAAGGAAATTTCACCCCCTCTTTCCATTATTTTGCAACCAATAATTTTTATCAAATAGTTAATTTTTTAGACATTACTTTTATCAATTTTTTTTAAAATGTTCGTCCAATTCAAATTTTATCATTTTATATTGTCATCAAATTCAAATTCAGATGATTATATATTTAATTTAATGGATTATTCATATTCAAAAAAATAGCTTCTCAACTTTTATTAGTAGAATTAGATACCCTATCTAGAAAAGGGATATGTTTTAATATATTCATACTAAAAACCTATATTATAAATGGATACCTGATGAAATTACAATTTTGAAATTAATATGTAATAAATGAATGATCTACATTGAGATCTAGAATTAAATGAATTTAATCATGTTTTTACATGTATAAATTCCCATTAAATATAGGAATTTTTATAGGTCATTCATAATGGAACCAAAAAAAGATAACGATACAATATTAGATATATATAAATATATATATAATATTTTTAAATATTTTTTATGAATACAAAATATTCTATTAATATTTTTTATATGTGTTACTGATCTTTTAAATGGTCAAAATTCTCTTTGTGTTGAATTTTCAATGATATAGTTTGTGAAAAATATCCTATCAGTTCTATAAATAAATTTGAAACCCAAAGTCATAGTTATAGAAGTAGTATAAGATGCAATGAATTTGTGGATAAATACCCTATTAAGTCAATAATGATATATAAAAATACTATGAAGTGACAAGCTAAGAACGATGTTGACAAATCTAATTTTATAAAAAACCCCTTCAAATATAATAATAAAGATTTATCCAAAGGTAAAGTTCCCTATTTCTCTCATATCACTAAAAAAAGGAGAAATTTATTCATGAAAAATAAATCTTACCAAAAATCTTATTAGGTTAATTAAAATTTTAAATCATAAGTGACAAACTCTGAATGTAATCATAAATTCCACATATAGTTTTAATTTCCATTCTACAAAATAATTTTAGTGAATGGAAAAAAACTAAGAAGGATTTAAAAGTGTAAACATGAAGTGTTTGTGATTTCTCATTATAATCAACCTAATAGTCAAATTTTAGTGACTCAATTTCTATTTTTATTTTGAAAAATTTTTATGAAGACATCGATGTTAATACCCATGTTCCCATTTCCTCTTCTTCCTCTTCTTCTCCCACTTCTAACCCATATTTTTCCTTTTCATTCTCCTCGACACACAATTATAATGAACACCTAAAATAAAAATATGATCAACTCAAAAAAACATTCATAATCATTATACAACAGAAAGGGAACCTGATAATAAATAAAATAACGTGATTAATGAAAATTAGGAAATTCTAAAAGAGAAGAAAAATACTCAGTAAAAAAAAGAAAAATTTTCACTAAATATTTAAAATAAAATATGGTTTAATATGATATAATTTATAATAAATGGACATTATATTCCTCTATATAAATTCAATTTGAGTGAAAAAAATCTAAAAATATTTGTCTATTAATGATATGGAAGATAATAATTAATTCATGGTTTCTGAAGTAATGAAAGATAAAAAACCCATAAAAACACAATTTTATTAAAGGATTGTCGCAAGATAAGTATTTGGAATTATTTAAAATTAATTTTACATTAAATATATAGATTATATTATTATAATAAATGATATGGGAGAAATTATTTTTATCATTTATCAACTATTTAAAAAAGAAAATATTATACTAAAGAAATTTTGATAGATAAATCGTTATTTGATATCAATAGAAATGAAATCTTTTTCATCATACCAAAACCATTAGTAATTTTATTTTGAAGAAAAAGTATCCTATGAGAAAAAACTAAGAAGAACCTTGGTACCTAGAAAACATTTTCTCAACACACATGTTTGGAGACCTCTATGAATTTAATCGAATAAGTAAATTAGATTGAGTTCTTTTCAACTTCAATGATAACATTGATGGTAAGATAATCGTAGAAGGATACATTAGTTTGTATTACTCAATAAATTATAAAAAAATTATTATCAAAAGGCATGAAAGGAAGTTTACTAATCATTAGTCAATTTTATAATAGTGATCTTAAAAATTTATTTGAAAATGTTTTTTGTTTATTTTTAAACTCAAAAGGAAATATATTATTTATATAATAATGATTTTGAAATGTATGTACAATCGATTTAAAATTTCTCACGATTCAAAATTTTTAATTCATGAGTGGAAATGTTTGTAATGTGTTACTTTAGAATAGATGAATTGGGCATTGTAGCACACTCACTTTCCAAACTCAACTTTTATCAACTAGTAAAAAATTTACTCATACTGTATCTCAAAAACAACCTGGTTTTTAATGAATGTCAATATGGTAAGAAAAAGAAACCATATTTTAAATATAAAATTGAATTTATTATTCTAATTCTCTTCAATTAAATCATCTTAATTTATTTAGACCATATAAAATTGAATATATATATTTCATATCCTATATTTGTTTTATTATTGATGGATTTTAAATATTCTCTTGGGATTATATCTTCTCACGCAAAATTGAAGCTTGGAAATCCATCATTAAATTTACTAATAAAATTGAATATTAAAAAGGTTTTATAAATATTTTAATTTGAGGGGACCATGACATAGAATTATTTGATAATTTTTTATGATTTATCATATTCCCAAGACATTAATAATTATTTTTTTGTCTAAAACCCCGCTCAATAAAATTGGTAGTCTAGTTGAGAAATTAAAATATCAAAGAAATCACATGAATGATTTTAAATTAATATAATTTTAATAATTATTTTTGGGTTAACAGAGTATGTACCAATTGTTTTATCATTAACAATGTTCATATAATATCTTTTCTCAAATAATACCATATAAACCATGGAAAAATAAATACATGAAATTGCAATTTAATGGTTTTTTGTTGTAAATGATTTATTTTTCATAGAAAATACCACATTAGAATGTTTGAATAAAAATATTATGATGGTATCTTTCATGGGTACTCAAGGTCAAATAAGTAAAATAACATTTTAACAAAAAGACAAAAACAATTTTCGATTAAATTCGTGTTTTTAATAAAATTTTCTAAAATATCATTCTAAAGATGTTATTAAAAAATATATTATAAATGAACCTTTTCAATTTAATGTGGTTCATGTCGAACAGGAATATCATTCAAAAAAATTTCCTAAATATTTTTCAAAAATCTAGAGATCATACACTTGAAAATTTCATTTGATATTATCATGTGGGAACTCATAATATAAGATCAGACCTAAACGAGGTTTAACATCTTACCTTAATCTATAACTTAGAACCTTGAATTTTTAACAATTCACTTAACTAAAAAAATAGTATTTTTTAAATCAAATAGGAACTAAATGAATTCAATTAAAATGATATATGTCTTCACATGGAAAGATATAATTAGTTTTCCATCACAAGATCTAAATGGGTTTTTACGAGTTGGTTAAATGATATTTTTAGTATCAGTTGAAATAAATCCCATCTAGTAGCTAATTTTTTCAAATAATAATAATTAATTTATTAAGGTGATATATTTTAATGATCTTCTTAGTTATAATCTATTAAAATATTTTTGGCCTTCACCTCTCACCATAAATTTAATATTGTTAATGTGGATTTTAAAATTACCTTATTAAATGGTTTTATTAATGAAAATTTATCCATGGAACAACAACCTAGTTTTGAAATCCTTATTTTCTAAATCATGTTTTACTATTAACTAAATTTCATTATGGTTTTAATTAATCCCCCCCAAGCATTGTATGAACGATTATCAAATTTTCTTTTATAAAATGGTTGCAAAATAATAAAATCATATTCAAGGGTTTTTTCTAAAACAAATATAAAATTATTTCTTTATTCAAATTTATTTTAATGGGGGAATTTTCAACTCGACCAATAGAGATATTGTCTTTTAAGTTTTCAATTTAATGAACAAGGAACATGAAATTATCATTATGGGTAAAATCTAATACTTTTTTTGATTTCCAATTCCTCAAAATAATGATGGAATATTTATAAAAAATGATAAATAAACTAATAAAATGTTAACAAGATTTCCCCTAGAAAACATTTACTCATATGAGTAAAACTTTTAACTTAAAATTTAATGATTCATATAAAGTTGTTGACAATATGGTTTATAGATGTATGATTGGTGGTTTTTATCTTACTACTCCCTATTCTAACATCATGTTTAATGTCTTTATTGTTTCTTGTTTTTAGTAAAATATAGTTAAATATCATCTTAAATCAGTTATAAGTATTTTTTATTAATTCTAAATAAAAATATAGGATTGTTTTATAAAAAATGAACTTCTATTGAATTCATTATTATTTTTTGGATGTAGATTTTGGTGTAGAACAGCTAGATAGGAAAAGTATAGGTGGGACACTCCACCTACTGGAACAATCCCTATTCTCATGGATTAAAAAGAATAAAAATATTATTTCTCTTTCTATAGCCAAAGTGGAATACAATGGCTCTAGGAATATATTCACTATAATAATATATATGAAACCCACTGTATTAGAATTTTGTTTACCTATAATCATATCCCTCTTAATTATGACAATTCTTATATTATTAATTTCCCTCAAAATATTTTCAAACACTCCCTCACTAAACAAATTTAACATTGGGAACCACTTTTTAAAATATCACTTCTAGAATATGGATATCTTTTGGAATATTATATTAAAGAATATCAACTTATTAATATTTTAAAAAAATCTATAACTCTTAATCATTTTGGTTTTATTAAATTTAAATTATAAATTTTACACTTTTGATCATTTTTATTTGACACTATCTACCCAGAGAAATATTTATAAAATATTACTTTAAAATCATGATTTATCTTTTGGTTCTTTAATTTATCTTCTTTATTTTTTCATTAATACCAACATCTCACTTATGTATTCAACATAAGGGTGACTAATCTCTTTAATTGATAATTTTTCATTATGTGAAACATTTGATTTAAAATTACTCCTAAAAAATTAAAATGTTTTATTTTACACTCAATAATAAATATTTCTAAAATAAATAATTTTTATCATTATTTTTCTATTTTTAATTTTTAATCAACATTTTTTTAATTAATAAAATTCATTTAGTTTTAAATTTGTTTTAAAAAATATAGGATTTATCATG
Source organism: Viscum album (assembly GCA_963277665.1). Lineage (NCBI taxonomy): Eukaryota > Viridiplantae > Streptophyta > Magnoliopsida > Santalales > Viscaceae > Viscum > Viscum album. Next base: position 679,871,311 of record OY728165.1, read on the forward strand.
TATATAATATATTTATTTATAAAAAAAATTCTTTTGGTATCTCTTAAAATTAGATTAATTATGAGTAAATATTCTATATATTCTTCTCTATATGATAATGTTTTTGAGTTATCATTTACAAAATAAAATTGGTGGACACTTTTGAGGTATGTTTTATAATTAAAATTTACTTTATCAATATTTATCCAATTGAATAATCATTCAACGGTTTAAAACACAATCTTTGGGGAAATTATCATCTTAGATAAGGTATATAAATATTTTTATTTCTTTATTATTATTTTCTTTTATCATTTTCTCTATCTTTTATCCTATGTTATTTCTTCCTTTATTTTTCTATTACCTTTTATTATTTCCATTTCAAATACATTTCTTATAAAATAATATTTTAAACATTCTTCTCTCTTACCCACTCCATAAAATATACCTATCAAGGGGGACTTTTGAATTTAACAGATGTTTTTAATTTTTTGTTTTTTCATATTTTTATATAATTCTATTTCTCTCATCAATCATTTTTTATCCCTATTTTTATTTTAAAAAAACATTTTTATACATTCTCTTATTATGTTTTCTTTAAAATATTTCCCATTAATTCTTTATTTTTTATCCATGTTTTTTTATATTCCCAATGTGGAAGATTAATGTTAATATTTTTATACTTCATAGGGGGAGAGTTTTATTTTTTTCATTCAGCTCCAAATTGGGAATAATTTATTGTTATTTTTTATGAATAATTTCATAATTTCTTCACAATGGATATGTTTTTATTTTTTGTTAATGGTTTAGTCCTGTTTGAAATGTTTCATTTTTTTCATATTGAATATCTTTTAGTAAATATATTAATTATATTAAATATCCTTTTGTTAATATATTGAACTTATTTAAAATATTTTACTTAATATATTGAATGTATTAAATATATTTTAGCTAATATATTATGCATGATATATAACTTATTTCATATATTGTATTCAATATTATGAATATCAATCTTGATTTGGCCTAAATATTTATTTTTATGTTATGGTTTTATGATCACCAAAAGGGGAATATTTTATAGCTCCCAATCTAAGAGTGTTTTTAATGATCATGGAAACTCTTTTGTGTTTCAAACAATTTCAATGAGTGTTTTTTATAATTATTATTTATGTTTGAGATCAATTTAATAAAATGATAAATTCTTATGATTATGTTTAGATATTTAATATCATGTCATATCTTTTTAAGAATCAATGAAGATATCATTGAAGTCTAATTTCATTCCTTTAATTCATGTAATGATATTTGAAAATCGTTCAATGTACTGAGAAAGAATAAAGGATATCACCCCTTGAAGCTACAAGGTTAAAGGTTGCACTAGATGGCTAGTACATGGTTATGTCCTTGTGGTTCTATATGTATTGTAGCTCCAAGATCTATTATGTCCAATTAACATTCAGTGTAGGAGCACTAGATGATCAAGAATAAATCCAAATGTGTTGTTTTCTATTAAAAAGCCCCTAGCTAGCTGTTGGCTAGTATCAGCTAGCCGATGGAGCATTTTTGGGTTACGATTCTACAAGTGACCCACTAGACATTTGGTGAGTCTCACTGTGTATGAAATAATGTTGGTAAATATGATACAAGACTATATTTAATATGGTAAAAATCATCATTAACTTTATCTTCTTCAGATTCAATGGTCTTGATGAATTCTAGACCCTTCCTAGATATTTTAGTTGATAAATATTGAGTCATAAGGTGGCTGGAATACCAAAAATGAACATGTGAAAGAACTCATTACCAAAATGAATAATGAGTCTATAGTAATCAAAATGTTATCAAAAGATGGAAATCCATTTTAAATTCACTCAATATATATCACCCTTTCTTTTTACCTCTGATGAAAATTATATATATATATATATATATATATATTAGACAGTAGGGAGCAGAATTGTAATTGGTTTTCAATGAGAACCCCTCAATTTTGAAATATCCATCTACAATAGTTTCTCACTATCAAAATTCTAGGGCTTGGATAATTAGTGATGAAAGAATCCTTACCATTTGGATGGTCACAGATACATTTATAATCTCCCTTAATATACAACAATGGAAACCCCAAGGGTAAATCCCAATGAAGTAGTGCCAAATGTCTTAGAGATTCTCCAAAATAATCTTCTTATAGTTATATAGATCTTAAATGAAGAGAAAATTACGTTAAAAAATGTAACGACATAAGAACAAAATAAATGAACATGAATAGAAAGGAAGAGGAGAAGAATGTCAGTCAAATCAAGGATAGATCTAAATAGTTCCACTCATTAACACCTGATAATATATTTTCCAAAATGAAAAACCATAAACTCCCAAACATAACCTATTCAATTTCAATTTATTTATTCACACACCTCTCTCACATAGTAATGTGAAAATACATTCATATAACATCTGGTGCGTGAGTGTTTTCCCAAAAGATAAGGAATCACCAAAACCAACACCCTTATAAAATAATTTATTCATAATATAAGTGACCCTAATTATTTAATCAATTAGACATATTATCTCATATACTCAGGGGAGTAAAAAATAGTATAATGGGAAAATAATTAAGGGGTAAGGAACTCATTATATATATCATTCCTCCGTCAGGCACCCAAAAATCCATCATGATCTCCTTAGGGTGGAGAAGAAGATCGGTGATTAGTAAGATTTATGGATCTAAAGGAATCATTGAGTTTCAAATCCTACAACTAGAGTAGTTAAATAGTCATTCATCACTATTAATTTTATATCATGACATTGATAGGGATAAGAATAAACAATCAACATGCATTTAGAGTACTAGAATAATGGAATGTGATAAATGGCATATGAGAAAATAGAATTATCTCTTAATATAATAAAAAATAATAAATTTTCATGTCTAGTAATTCTCAATACAAAGGTCAATCCCTATATTTATATTAAAACCTAACAAAAAACGTGATTTCCTAAACTAATAGGTAGTAAACATCCACATGGAATGCATTATGGTGCACTTCATTAACTTCTAGTGGTGACCTGGTTCATGAAAACCATCTTTTTTAAATACATGGGTTAAGACCACTTGTAAAAAATTAGGTGAATATCCAACTCAACATTATCTTAAATTAATTTCTCTAATCCTCTATAGTACTCTAGTGTGTTCTGGTTACTCCTCATAGATTTTTTGTTTGGATCATTCCATCAACTTCAAAATTTTGGAATTTCAGGTATCACACCAATTTTAATTATAATATCTGGACCTTAATGCAGTTTGACCTAGACATGGAATTGATAAATGAATCCAAAATATATTTCGGTTTCATAGTTAATTAAACATCGTGACATCACCATAGTTTCTTAACATGAGAAAAAAGAATTATCATAACATAACCCTATTCTTGGGATAAGTGTCCTTCATAATCCCAATATTTTTAAGTGTTATATTTTTTAAAATTAAAAAAAACATATGATGATCAACTATAATTTGTTTCTACAATTAAAAATTACATTGGGAAATTACATTAGGAAAAAATTTTGCTTCCCCCTATTAATTTGGGTTCGGTCTTATTAACACCTATAACTTATATGTAGATATGGAATTTATTCAGTGGAGCTGATCTCATCCTTACCTAATGAACATAAACTCTCCCAGTCTTTTTGTCTAGCACTTTATGCAATCTCATCATTGATTTCATAGCTAAAACATTGGAATTCATTAATTCCACACACCTCAACTTTGTATCTTCACCCTAGAGGAAAACAAATACGCAAAGAGTAAACATAGTCATTATTTTTGGATCATCATCATCACCAAATCATAGTTTAGATGAACCATATTCCCAAGACTCATGGTATGTATCCAAATGTCATTTACATTATCATCTCTAATTATTTACGATAATGATTTTCTATCCTCTACGGTTGGAATCATCATCATGCTTGATCAAGTTTGTCTTCTCTAACTTTCACCCTTGATCATTTGATATCCCTATTATGTGCACACATTTGAAAATTTTTTGTTGATTATATATTGGGACTCAACTTCAATCATTCAATATATAGCATCAAGATTGGCTTCGTAAATCTTGGGATTCCCTCAAATCCCACAACATCAGTGTTGAAACCCTTCTGAAAATTCTTTTCTTGGAGTCATATCTGCTGGGGCCATGGTCTGGTTCTATAAAAGACCTTAGGGGATCCTTCCTATATTCCAATGGTTTTTGATTATCAATTGGGGTATAGGGTTGAAATTTTAGGGATACTATACACCCTAATAAGAGTGATTAATAAAGTAATAAATATCGCAAGAATTATACATTGTCACAAAACTTCAGAGTATGACAGATAAATAAAATAACCCAAATAGTTGTAATATGAACTAAGAAAGTACAATAGAGATATAGGCATGATCACCAACCGAGACAATATTATATAAAAATAAATAAAAATTAATGAATAAATTAATTATTAGAGGATCAACTACATGTTCGGTCCTTAAATTAGACCCAGTCTCTAATCCGACTAATATTTCTTATCTCAGTCTTCGATAGCATACCTGGAATCTTCCTAACCTATGTCTATGAATATTGATAGAACTACTCAGGTACTCATGTTTTATGGATTTGAAATTATTTTTTTATTACAATACTCAATAGGTAACCACTAATATTTTACAATACACAACTTGTAAATGGAGAGTATGTGTATTTTACTTTCTCAACTAAAATGTTTAAATAAATTGAGGAAAATAAATTCCCACTACACTACCTACTTTAGTCAGGGAAAGGGTGTCTCCGAGATACATCACAGTTACCATGAAAACCACAACTAAACATTTTGATAAAGTCATACCCTGGTGCTAGAAACTACTGTTGATCCTCGGTCTCAGGACCTCAGTCAACCATATTTTCTACGACCAGTTTTAGGGTGTCTATCATCATGTCAGGATGAAAACTACATCCATATAAAAGTAGAATCCAATGGCGTGACCTTACATAAATAAATTTTATTCTCAAGTAACGAATAAAATAATCATAAATGTCTCAAAAAATATATCCCAGCTGTCCTTAGTATCTCTCCAATCTCTTATATCACAAACATCATGAAGCTAATACATGAGGATCTCAGTTAGTCACTAACCCTATGTTCATCACCATTTCAACATGAAAACTGGCCAGATCCTAGGAATCCTAGGAATAATAATTAGGTCCACACAATATCACTATGAATAATAGGCCAAATCCTAGTTGTGACCTAGGCATATTGTGAACGTAAAAGTGTACATGATAAAATCCACAGGCCAGAATAGCTCGATCCTAAACACGCTCGGAATCATAGGGGAACCAAATGTTAAGGTAATTACATATATACCAAAGGCAGAATCCTGAAATCATGGGCATTCATACATGGTCCAATATCCAGATCATAAGAGTAACATATTGGAATCCATGATGACATCATCACATCTAACTAAATTCATACTAATATCACATAAATCCCAAATTGTAGACCATAGGGAGCACCTCTGGGCATCCCAAAAGTCACTATTACATCGGTCAGCCATATAGGCTGGGTCCTAGAGAGAAATTATAGGAATATATTTCAATAGAAATAGAGAACATGTGTCTTTATAATTATGTGGCAGGGTTGGCATAATGTCTAAACCCCTTAATTCAAACAACATCTTCTCGAGATCAAACAATCAACAATGGTTCTAAGGCGACACTTGATACCATATCCACTTTCTACCAAGGCCACCATATCACATGAATTTAAATTCATAGAACCTACTAGATACCCATTTGGACTCATATAGGTATCACTATCCTCCTAAAAATGTGATACTAGGGAGATATCCTTAAGCCTATTCCCATTCCTAGACAACCTAGGTCGGCGTTGTAATGGCCCGGGTTGTTGGAGGTCCATTACAAAGTAAAAATCTGATTCTTGAGGTGTTATGGGTGGTCTGGGAGGCCATCAAAACTTCTCGGTGAAGTTTGACCCATGGTAGGCCTACCGGTAGCCTTAGCCTACGAGTATCAGGACTACCGGTAGCTCGGTCTACCAGTAGCCGCAGCCTACCGGTAGCTCGGTCTACTGGGAGCACATTCTACCAGTGGCCGCAGCCTACCTATAGCTCAGACTACCAGTAGCTGCATCCTACCGGTAGCTTGGTTACCTGTGGCTGTCAGCCACCGGTAGCTCTCAACTACCAGTGGCTACCGCCCATCGGTAGCTCTAGCCTACCCCCACGAGTTTTCCAGTAGCACCTCCTTTTTGTGAAAATTGGGGTTTAAACCCTATTTTGACCCCATTAAGCCAGTTTTAAGGCCCATTAATGCCAATTAATGGCGTTTTATTAAGTTAGATACCCTAGGTGCGTCGGTTTAAACCGCCCCTAAAGGCGAGGACCCATTTAATGACGTGTGGGACCGCGTGGTCAACCCACGACCCCGCTCCTAACGCGGTTTCACGTTCTTATCTCAACCGTCCCTGACCCTTATAAATTAAAGGGTTCTCCCTGGGTTCCTTTTGCTTGGTCACCCTCGCATCATTTTTTCTGCTAGTTCTTGATCTGTCGAAGACCCACCCCCACAAATTGCTCATCTTCTGTTCTTGGCGGGTGAAGATAAACTTCGATCATTGATCAATCAAGTAGGGCTTCACCTTCCTCTCTCCTTTCTGTGTATCTTGCGGGGTGGGTATGCTATTGATTCTTTAGAATCAGATTAACCAAACCTTAATGAAGATAATGAACGGACTCTATGTAATGAAGGGGGGCTATGTATCGATGATGCTGCTTTGTTTTATGATCTTATTTTCTGAATTGTGTGGGATTACTCCTTCTGAAAATCATGGTTGTTGGTGGTCTTTCTCTATGTACTAACGAACCCATAATTTTTAAATTGTTTGTACTGTGTTTGTGAACCCTTGCCGTGTAAAGGAATTTGGTTAATTACATACATTCAGATAAATAAATTGAAAGCACTAGGATCAATCCTTTCTATGATAACCCCAGTTAAAGCACAGTGAAGTTGGAATCACGGAGTGTGTTAAATCTTTTAAATCTGAAAATACAGGCATAGGCCTGAATTGTGTTCGTGGTGGTGGTTTGGTTGTTTTCATTCACGGGTGATTGATAGGTGATGTGGGTTGGGATGGGATCCCCTGTTGTTACAGATTCAGTGGTTATGAATTTAAGGTCGGGTGGTTAACTTGATTATATAATAAATTGGGGAGGGATCCTCTATTGTTGAGAAACCGTTGGCTCATGGATCTTGGGGACATGTGGCTGTATCTTGGGGTTTTTCATTGGTTCCAGTACATTGAGGGACTCCCTTATCCCTTTGTTGTTGTGACTTTATAAGAGAACCGGCTGTGAATCTTTATGTTGATGTTTGACCGTACTCTTCCCTTGGCTTATGCTTATACTTGATAGTTTCCCAAGTAGGTGCAAAAACATATTTAAACATTATTACTGAACATGAAGCAAGGATGGGATAAATGGGTTTTGGTTTGGTGTGATTTGTGACTTGATCATGGTACTGATTATATTCATTAGGTAGGATGACGAAAAACCTAAACATGGGAGAGTTCTTGTTACCTATATATATACTTGTACTTTTTGTGATTCTTATTATCTCCCCACGCAAGTTGAGCACTTAGTGTCGAACACCCCCATTTAATGGGGGATGGTGTTTTCCCAACACTTCCATCAGTGGATTCTTATTAGATCCTTTCTTCTTCCTTTCCCAGATAGCCCAAGTATCTTCGAGCAGGGTGTGATGGACTGATGTCCATTACTAGCCCAAGAACCTTTGGGCGGGGTAGTGTGGTGGTAATGGCCCAGGTTAGTGAGGCCAGGTGGTTTCCCAAGTGTCTTCGGGATGAGGACCAGGTGTCTTCAGGCGTGGAAGTGGATCTTCTAGCCCATGTGTCTTCGGGAGTGACGGTGGTGGTTCTGGCCTAGGTGTTTGTAGGCGTGGTTTCGTGAGACAGTTGTGGTCCAGGTGTTTGCGGGTGGAGTTTGGCTGTGGGACTACAGTGAGAATGGATGGATTGGTTCGAGGCGTATTATGTCTTCAATAACGATTGGGAATGTGGCGTGGGGTACCCAAACATCGATGTGGTTTATTATACATTACCTTGCTTGCGTTATTTGGTGAGTGAGGCCGATGAGAGAGATGGATGAACTCCTTGATAGTGTTAGTTATCTATTTCTCACGGGGATTTAGTATTTCTCCCCACTTGTGCACAAGAGTCTTTGGTTTTTACCTACTGAGTATACTTGTATGCTCAACCTAAGTATATAAAACTGATTTCAGGTTTCCAGGAGGACTTCGGGGATCGCGCGGGACCATAATAGCTCAGACGCTTGGGGCAGTTGCAGATGTAGTTTTTCCTTCTTTGGTACTTTACCCTTGTAGTGACTTTTTACTTTGTGGTATTTAATTTTGGAACATTCATATGGGAATGGTTGTTTGTGTTTTCTTGCACTTATAGTTTTGGTGTTGTGAGATTTACTATCTTATCTCCTGATCCTATTAAAAGAAAAATGGTAATTCCATCAATTTAGTGAGTGATTCTATACCCTTGGCACTGGTTTCAACTCTGGAACCTATTGAAGGAAGTTTTCGAGGGTCATTATCTCTCCTTCAACTTAAAGAAGGAAGGTCCTGGCAATTTGATGACCCTTCCCTCCTTTTGGTGAAGGCGGGCCGTGACAGAATGGTATCAGAGGCAGGTTTGAGGGATAGGAGGAATTCTGGAGTTAGGTACAATGAGGATTGCGTGGGATAGTAGGGAAACAGTGTTGGGTGACCTTGGTGCGTGAATTAGGCTAGGGAAGACCGGCTAGGACACCGGATTTTAGGCCCCCCCGTGATCCGATGCATGGACTCTGGACCAACAAAACGACCAAGTGAGGCCAAACTGATTGCAGGGTAGAGACCCTAGGAAAGGTACATGCATCATAATGACTTGTGTTCTCATGTTTCATGTGTGTTTTGGGAATTCAAATCAATAATAAGTTTAAGAAATTTTAAAAACAATATTCTGCACTACTTGGGATTAGGCATTCCTTGTTTACCTTGCAGTTATGGCACCTGGGAGGCGACCACATGTGGTGCGGGCGATCGAGGCCCAGAAGACTACCTTGGCCGACCATCAGAGAGCTGATCGGGAGGAGGAGGACGACCAGTGGAAGAAGACACTTCGGTCCTTCCACTGCCATACCCTTGATAAGTATGAGGGAAGCACATCTGACATGAAGACGGAGGGTTGACTAGAAGAGCTGGTGATAGCCTTCAGCCTGATTCGAGCCCCGACCGAGTACTGGGCTCCTCTGGCCGTCATCCAGATGTGGGGAGCAGCGCTTCAATGGTGGGCACTTTACCTGGGGGAGAGGAGAGAGATTGAGGTGGCATGGGCTGATTTCGAGATGGAGTTCCGGGGGGAATTCCTCTCTTTTACGATGAAGGCTGAAAAGAGGCAGGTGCTACTCTCCCTCTAGTAGGGGAGTATATTGGCAAGGGAGATGGGAATAAAGTTAAAGGACCTCCTACGTTTTGCTCCGGAACTCTTTCCTGATGAGGAGTCTCAGGAATGACGTTTAGTGGAGGCGCTCTGATCCTCCCTCCAGTATGCGGTTACCCCCTTTATCCTGCCGACGTACTTGGAGGTCCAGAAGAAGGCCAAAGTGGTAGAGAGGAATCATACTCAAGGAGTTGTGTCACTGTTGGGGATCCAGCTGGGACCATCGAAGGGGAAGGCTGTCAGCGCCTGGCCTCCAGCGTCAGGACCCTCTAGGTTCTGACCAGCAGGGAGCAGGCCGCATCAGTTTCAGTTCCAGTCCCCTAGTACTCGCCCTTTTCCTTCGGGCCTAGGACCGCGATGCTTAGACTATGGGAGCCATGGAAATATTTGGAGTCAGTTCCAAGACCGAGTACAGTATGGTGGTTTCGGACTGCCCCAGCACCCGCCCCAGCAGTAGCTTCCAGCTAGGTCTTTCCAACAGCAGCAGCAGGGGTAGCGAGCTTCCGGTCCTCTGAGGGAAGACGTTGCAGGAGGAGTCTGACCTCAAGGTCACCTCAGGGACCTCGACCGAGGAATGGTTGGGGAGGTGGACGACATCTGAGGGAATAGGATCTGGGCATGGATAGTTGCACGCTGTGGAGGGAGCAGTTCCAGCAGGTCTGGAGGTCGTTCGAGGTACGATCAGTTTGTTTAGCACTCTTACTTATGCCTTGTTTGATACCAGTGCTTCTCACTCCTTTTTTGCACCCAGCCTAGCCCGTGCCTTTGGCCTAGATTCCAAGAGACTTCTAGTTCCCCTGGTGTTGAGCACACCAGTTGTAGGTCAGACTGACTTTTTGAATGCTTGTCGAGGATGCAGAGTGATGATAGGACCACATCAGTCGGTCAGTGATCTATTGCTGCTATAGATACAGCCATAAGATGTCATCCTAGGAATCTAATGGCTGTTCTCTTTGTGTTCCGTCATCAAATTCTTCTAAGGAAGGGTTGTGTTCTCAGACATGGGTGGCCGACATGCGACTTTCACCAGCGAGCGGCGTAGTCAGAAAGGCAGCAGGCGAGAGGAACCCCTCCTCTCCTTGTTAGCTGAGCTGTCGACAGAGCTAGTAGATGATGAGATGGTAGAGGTTCCAGGAATCATCATAGTGTTTAGGGATGTCTTTAATGAGGAGGTAACGACTCTACCCCCTCGATGTGATATCGAGTTTTGGATAGACTTGCAGCCTGGTGCTCGTCCGATCTCGATGGCTCTTTACCGGATGGCACCTTCGGAGCTACGGGAGCTGCAGATTCAGATTGACGATCTAATGAAGAGGGGTTATGTTCAACCAAGTGCTTCACCATGGGGTGCTCAAGTCTTGTTCACAAAGAAGGAAGATGGTGGTATCAGGTTGTGCATAAACTACAGGAGGCTGAATCAGGTAACGATCAAGAATCACTACCCTCTTCTAAGGATAAATGATCTTTTAGACCAACTGAATGGGGCAGGGTGGTTCTCGAAGATCGACCTGTGGTCTGGGTATCACTAGTTGAGAGTGATAGAGGGAAACATCCCAACGATGGTGTTCAGGTGAAGATATGGACATATCGAGTTCTTAGTCTTTCCCTTCGGTGTTACGAACTCCCAAGATGTGTTCATGGGGCTTATGATCCCCATCTTCTGGAAGTACCTGGATCAGTTCGTAGTTGTGTTCATCGACGATATCCTGATCTATTCATGATCAGAGGAGGATCATGTGGAGCACCTGAGGACGGTATTTGAGGTCCTCCGACAGCACCTGCTCTATGGTAAGTTGTCGAAATGCATGTTCTGGATGCGAGAAGTGCACTTCCTTGGGCACGTAGTGTTCAAGAAAGGGGTAGCGGTGGACCCATCAAAGGTTGAAGCAGTTGTTTCTTGGGCAGCACCAAAGAATTTGGCAGAGGTTCGTAGCTTCCTCGGGCTGGCAGGTTACTATTAGAGGTTCGTACCCAACTTCTCTCAAGTTTCATCCCCTTTGACAGCCTTGACCAAGAAAGACCAGGTCTTTGTGTGGAGTGACTAGTGTGAGGCAGCCTTCAACTATCTAAAGGAGAAGCTAGTTAGTGCCCTAGTGCTGAGACTACCAGAAGAAGGTACGGCGAATGAGGTGTTCTGTAATGCTTTAGGGAAAGGCCTCAGATGTGTGTTGATGCAGCAGCAATGTGTGATCTCTTATGGGTCTAGGAAGCTACGACCTCATGAGCATAATTATTCCACCGACGACCTGGAACTTGTAGTGGTCGTTTTTGGGCTAAAGTTATGGCGGCATTACCTCATCGGGGAATGCTTAGTGGTCTTCATAGATCACAAATGTTTGAGGTATATCATCTCCCAGTGGGACCTAAACATGTGACATTGGAGGTGGATGGCGTTCCTCTAAGATTATGACTTCGTGATTTCCTACACTTCAGGGAAAGGAAATTTAGTGGCTGATGCCTTGAGTAGGAGGTCGTAGAAGGATGTGGTCTGAGAGTCTGAAAACGCCTAGAAGGCGATGGAGGAGTTGGCTTCCTTGCACCTGAATGTGAGGATGGATGGCGGTAGAGGTTGCCTGTATCAGATGACAGTGCAATCATCTCTATGTCAGAAAGTGGAGGAGTCTCAGTGGGGAGACCCAGAGTGCGAAGTGATGCGTGACCGAGTTGACCAGAGCAATGCTCCAGAAGGATGGATGAAGGACAGTCAGAACCAGATGTTTTTTTCAGGGGAAGCTATTTGTTCTAGAGGCGATGCATGGAAACATTATCAGTGAGTTCGAAAACTCACCCCTAGAGGTACACCATGGAGTTTCCAAGATGTAATAGGGCCCGAGGAGACAGTTCTGGTGGCACGGAGTAAAGAAAACAGTGGTAGAGTTTGTGGCCAAGTGCCTAGTGTTTCAACAGGTGAAGGCTGAACACCGTGTTCCAGGTGGCCTATTGTAGTCTCTGGATGTCCCCAAGTGGAAATGGGAGGACATCTCGATGGATTTCATCACGGTAATACCCAAGGATCATGGGGATATGATGCCATATTGGTAGTAGTGGACCGGTTGACGAAATTGGCTCACTTTCTAGCGATTAAGGAGTCAAGTGCAGTGGATGCTTTGGCACTAAGGTACGTGGATGAGGTGGTGCGGTTACATGGAGTTATGAGGTCCATAGTCTCAGATAGGGATGCATGGTATAACTCACAAGTTTGGAAAGGATTTCAGCATTCTTTTGGAACCCAACTACGTCTTAGCACTGCTTTCCATCCACAGACAGACGGGCAGACAGAGCACACCATCCAAACCATGGAGGATATGTTGCGGGCATGTGTTCCAGACTTAGGAGGATCATGGGTGCGACACTTGCCTCTGGTAGATTTCTCCTACCATAATATTCATCACTATACCATTGGTATGGCCTCATTTGAAGCCATGTACGGGCGGCCATATCGTTCACCTGTGTGTTGGACTGAAGTTGGAGAGGTGGGAATCCTTGTCGCGGTGGTGGTGCAGAGCAAGACGGAGAAGGTTCAGCTTATAAGGAAAATTATGAAGGCGGCCCAGGACCGACAGAAGTCGTATGCTGATACCAGGTGGAGGCCCTTGGACTTTGAGGTTGGATTACACGTGTTCTTAATGGTCTCCCCTTGGCATGGACAACGAAGGTTCAGTAAGGGGTGTAAGCTTTCTCCCAGGTTCATCGGACCCTTTGAAGTGTTGCAGCGGGTCGGTGAAGTGCCTTATCAGCTAGCATTACCACTACTGTTACTAAAGATACATGATCTCTTCCATGTGTCATAGATCTGTTGTTATCTTCACGACGATTCACACATCCTCAGCTGGGGAGAGGTAGACATCGTGGACGACATGACCTTTGTGGAAAGACCAGTGATGATCGAGGATTGTGAGGAGAAGGTGCTTCGTGGGATAACCATTCCCTTGGTTCGTGTGTTATAGAGACACTGTGGGATAGAGGAGAGTAAGTGGGAGAGGGAATCACATATGCGTGCCCAGAACCCAGAGTTGTTTTGATTTTTGTGCTATTCTGTTTATACTTGATGGGGTGGATTGTTTTACCTTGTTGGCAATAAAATATGTGGTTTTTCTTTCCTCTCTGAATGTGTGTGAAAAGTCCTAGCTATGGGGAGGGGAGGATCAGACCCCTAACCAAGACGCATTAATGTGGATGTGATTAACCTCGTGCAGGTGAGTCAGTGTCGCCAAAAGAAAATAGTATATTGATATGGGGGAAGAGACTCCCCAACCCACAGAACGGGCAGTCTGACATGTATATTTTTTGGTTCTTAAGAAAAAGGTGTTCTTAGTTGACAAGGAGGTTCACTCCTGAGAGGTATATTTCGAGGTGGTTGTTCGGTCCCTCTCTTTCCTTATGGGTTGTCTTGATTCTCGAGGGCAATAATATTTTGAGAGGTATCTGATGTAATGGCCCGGGTTGTTGGAGGTCCATTACTTAGTAAAAATATGATGCTTGAGGTGTTTTGGGTGGTCTGGGAGGCCATCCCAACTTCTCGGTGAAGTTTGACCCACAGTAGGCCTATCGGTAGCCTTAGACAACCGGTAGCAGGCCTACTGGTAGCTCGGTGTACTAGTAGCCGCAGCCTACCGGTAGCTCGGGCTACCGGTAGCTCGGTCTACCGGTAGCTACAGCTTACCGCTAGATGGGTCTACCTGTAGATGCACTTTAACATCCCAAGTAATTAATGAATAATATATATTCTTATCTATGTCTATTTATGATTTATATAGTGTTTTAAGAGGTTTAAAATAAGAATAAATCTGATCTTAAGCATTTAATACACTAATATTTTTTAAAGATTGTTTTACTGGCTTTTGATGGCAAACCATTTTTAAATCAAACTTTTGTCAATTTTATAAGCTGTATTTGTCAAAATGAACTTATTATTTATGATTGGGTCATTGAAATTTACTTTGGATAAATTTTTGGTATTTTTCTGACAATGTTAATTTTTTAATGAATAGTGAAAAAATACTACATTTTACATCAAAACTGCTTTTTCATACAATTTAATTATATGGATAGATTATCTTTTTAATTGGTTTTAAAGTTTAAATAGAATATATTTTTACCATGTAATCCAATGGTGGTCATTGTGATTAATTTAACTTTGTATTGGGCATAAACAAGTGTCAAACATTTTATAGATATTGTTTCTAAAAAACCCGCTATTTGTTTTGACAACGGGAATTATTTTAAAATTAATTATTTCAATTTATGTGGTAGGAATTTCGTAAAAAGGATTACATATTTGGAATCATAAGGTCCAGATTATGTAATCAAGCCTCTTTTCTTTTTGGAAATTATGAATAGTAACGACGGTAATTATCTTTAATTATCTTGATTAATTAGTAATCGGGTAGTTAAGGATAATAAAATAATATCATAATAATAAAAAATGACCCCAACATCCGTCCTACATCTGCTGGTTGTGTCATGGCAGACCATGGGATTCCTTGTGACAAACTTTGGGTCCCCATGGAATCACTTTTGGGTGAAAGTGACACATTATCATTTTATTTTTAAAGAAAGGAGAATGTCACTAAAGAATGTATCACCCGAGTAAAACATTTTTAATTTTGTCTAAAAAAATTTCATTTTAGACTATAAATAGTCATTGGAAATATAAAAATATTTCCTACATCATAGTATTTTTTTTATAATTTTTATACATTAAATAAATAAAATTATTTATGACATCATGATGATGCAGCAATTACCTCCTTAATGAACGATTTAAATAAAATGAAAAGATAATGTAAACTCTAAGGCATAAACTTGTCAAAGAACTATTGTATGAGTATATTTATAACCCTTATCACCTTATCCTAGAAATACATCAATGTGGTACCATTAAAATCTGAAACCCATTTTAATATAAAGTAACACTTTACAAATTTCCAATAGTGCCCCTCCTCTCCTCTTATAAAAGGCCCCACCTCTACCTCTTTACACACACTTATAAAGACAATGGCTTGGACAAACTCTTCCCAATTTATCTCTACACATACCTCTATTCTTCCTAAAAGACTTACCTCAACAAGAAAGCTCTTTAAGAAACCCTTTTGGTACAAACCAAGAGGAGTTACCCGATTTAAAGGAAAAGTCTTCTCTAATGTTCATTTGTATTATTTTGCTTCTCCAACCCCATAAACTCTTTTTATTAATTCCTTTTGTAACAACAACAGTATATTAAATATACTAGGATGTTTTTATAAGAATTATTAAGGCTACACTTACACACACCTACATCTAATGGTTAAAGAACATACTGTTTCTGTGGATGGAAAATTTCTTCCTCACGAAACGATGATTGTTCAATATTCTTATAACACCTTCAAAGATGTCCATTAAGATGTCACAATATTTATATATGATATATAATATGTTTATTTTTCCTTAATATTCTATGTTTTTCATTTATGTCATACCTTTATGGCTTCCATTATGGGTAAACGTGATATCTTCATTTTAGGAAGTGCGGACTACCGCCCCCTCAAAGTGATTTGATTCGTTAATTACATATATGGGATGTATAAAGGATGAAGTTAATGATATTATATATTATATTATACTGGAATTATAATATACCTTTCTGTCATTATGATTCCATTCCTTTATATACGAAATAGAAATGAAAGTAGCGTTCATGCGTACGTACGGCTTACCGTCTCCATGAACGGTGCATTTCATTTATTACCTTTAACTGTTATGTAAAATTATAAATGAATGAATATACTAGATATATATGATATATATGATATCTTAATAATGAATATAATTCTGGATATAATGGATATTTTACCACATGAACAACTTGTAATTACAAGATGATTATTTTTGACTCAAGTACCAAGGGTTGACAAAATGACCATTATTTAAATAATTACATGGTGTTCATGAAATGGTAAAAAGTGATATAAAAGGAATAATGAACTTGAAAAAGATTCTTATTCAAGAATAAATTAACTCAATTTTATTATTCAGGATGTTAAATAATGATCGAGTCAAGTGGGACCCGTGGTAAGGGACTTCGTCTCAATCTCCTTTCATTGGGGCATATTTTGTTTTATACACAACCTTATTTTATACAGTGTATAAACCCCTTTGACTTTTACGTTTATTGAAAAGGAATATTTTTTATATGAATCATTTAATATATGACAAAAGGGAATGTATTTTTTTCGTACTTATGTGGCGACAATGACTTTTCCACCGCCGTGACCATTATTTGAGCTTCAGCTTCCTCTACAAGCCATAACATTTTTTTAAATGAAAAATAAATCCCATGATTTACTTTTCTTTTATTTTGGTATTGAAAATGGTTTTCATAATGTATTTATATCAATGTCTTGTATTGATATCTTGTGATTGAAAAGTGGAAATGTTATGTTTTCTTTTATACATGTTTTATGTGATACGATTATGTTATTGTTCTTGGGAATTGTTATGAAGACGGGTGGTTCCATGATAAAGTAAGGGCAGGTGAGCCCGATATAGCTCTCCAATGAATTGGGTAACGCGAAGGGGTTAAACATTAAGGTTTCTCCACAGAGATTTATGGAATATACTGTGATGGATATTCCAAATGTATCCATGAGGGTTACTCCATACGTAAGAATGTTATTAATGCCTCATGTTACCTTTATGTGTTATGATTTTTATGATTTATTCATGATTTGATGAGGTATGTTAAAATGCTTATGTTTTATGAGTAAAGTATGATTTTATATAAGGACTAATGTTTTAATTTCGTACTTTTATATCCCTTACTGAGATTTTTATGCTCATCCCATGTTTTTGAAATGTTTTTCACATGTCAAGGGAAAGGTACATGATGTGATGATAGTATCATGGAAGTGTAATGAAAGAAACCGTGTTTTGTTTTAAATAAGTTTCTGTTGATGGGAAAAATGAATACTATCTATTATGTAACCACTTTTTTTAAATGTGGAATGTAATGAATGATTTATGATCTAATTATCTAAAACTCTAAACCTGAAAAGATCCTCAATGTGTAATCTTGTAATAACTCAAGATTATGTAATATATAAGGCCGGGGCCTTATAGTGGGTATCAATGGTCAGTTTAGATAACTTTAGGAGTTATAATTGTAATTAAATGATTATCCAAAAATATTTTTTTATGGTCAAATTGAAATTATATAGAATTTTAAGATTAACATGTTGCTTCATCTATGACATGCTTGTTCAGAATGGTTTTCCGGAGAGGAAACAGGGATGAAGTGCTAGGAAGTCATATAGAAGGAAAAGACCCTCCGAATCAGCATCCTGAGATGGTAAGAATTGGAACTGAACAATTTTTTGTAGTAACGGCGCAATTGACTCAAGCGTTACATGGTTGTGGTATCCATGCACGAGATCAGCCAGATCAACCGCAGAGGAACATTTCAGTGGTGGAACATTTAATGAGGCAACATCCCCCATAATTTACAAGATCATCTGACCCTGTGCTAGCTGAATGGTGGATTAAAGCACTGGAGAAGATTTTCGATGTCATGGGGTGTTCAGACAATCAAAAGGTTAGTCTTGTAATTTACTGTTTGGAGGGTGAAGCAGATCAGTGGTGGTCGATGGTTAAAAATATCAGGGACGCTGAGGAGATTGATGCTCTCGACTAGGATGAATTCAATGGTAAGTTTCTTGAGAAGTATTTTCCTAAGGCTATTCAACTTAGGATGGAAAAAAAATTCATGGAATTGAGGCAAGAGGAAGACTCAGTGGCTGCTTAGGAAGAAAGGTTCACTCGATTGGCAAGGTATGATCCAAATTTTATCCCAGACATTGATATTAAAATCAATCGTTTTTACTCAGGATTAAAGCCAAAATATTGAAGGGGTTTAGCTTCTCGTGAGTTCAAGAGTTATGAAATGCTTGTTCGATGTGCTGAGAAGGTGGAAATGGAGTTTTATGATGATCAAGTGTTCAATAACAACCAGTAGAAGAAGAGACCAAGGTGGTAGGAGAATGGAAAGAATTTTTCAAAAAGGTCTGATGGTACGAAAACTAAGTTTCTAGTTTGTGATAAATGTGGTAAAAGTCATGCTGGGGAATGTCTCCTGAATTTTGGAAAGTGCTACCGATGTGGTAAAATAGGACATAAGGCTTGTGATTGCACTGAAAAAGATCAGGGTGATGGTAAGACCAAATTTGATTATCAGTTAGTGAAATGTTTTATTTGCAATGAGATGTGTCACTATGCAAACAAGTGTCCGAAAAAGAACTCGTGTGATGGGAAGCAGTTAGACTACAAGTAGAAAGGGGTGGTGAAATCCTTTGCAACTAATTCAGCAGATGTCGGGCCATCAAATGATGTGGTATCATGTACTTTGTTTGTTTTTTCAGATTATGCCAGTGTGTTTTTTGATTCGAGGTCTACACATTCTTTCATCTTTGAAAACTTTTCTAGTAAAATGGGAATACCATATCAAGAAATGACTCCTAAACTTGTGGTAAAAACACCTGGGAGAAATGTTGAGGCGAAAATAATTTATAAGAATCTTCATATCCTTATCCGTGGAAAGAACCTACTTTCTAACCTTATTGTATTACCTCTAGTAGAGTTTGATATTATCATAGGTATGGATTGGCTCTTTGTTTACCATGCTAAGATTGATTGTAGAGCTAAAGAAGTTTCTTTTCAGAAATACTTTCAGTTTGGGTAAAAGAATGAATCCTTACTGTTGATAACATATCAAGAGGCTGAGAAACATGTAAAAGATGGAAATGAATGTTACCTTGCACATTTTGTTGAAAATAATGGAACTATTCAGATTAATAATGTTCCAGTGGTAAATGAGTATCCTAATGTTTTTCTTGATAAGTTTACAGAAATATTACCAGATCGGAAATTTGAGTATACTGTTGACTTAGTTCCTTATCCTAATCCAATTTTAAAACCCCCTTATCGAATGGCTCAAATTGAACTTTTAGAGTTAAAGGAGCAATTGGAAGATTTATTAGAGAAAGGTTTCATTCGACCTAGAACATCACCATGGGGTGCTCCTGTTTTATTTTTTAAAAAGAAAGATGGTTCTATGAGAAATTGCATTGATTATAGAGCCTTGAATAACATCACTGTTAAGAACAAATATCCTTTTTTCTCATATCGATGATTTGTTTTATCAGCTCCCGGGAGCTCAGTATTTTTCAAAGATTGACCTGAGATTGGGGTACCATTAGTTGAAGGTAAAGGAAGCAGATATTCCAAAGACCGCGTTGCATACAAGATATGGCCATTATGAATTTTTAGTTATGCCTTTTGGGATAACCAATGCCCCTGTTGTATTCATGGACCTTATGAATAAAATTTTCCATGAGTTCATGGATAAGTTTGATGTTGTTTTCATTGATGATATTTTGGTGTTTTCTAAAAGTAAAGAGAAGCATGAAAGACATTTAAGGGTTATTTTGCAAACATTAAAAGAAAAGAAATTGTATGGGAAATTCAGAAAGTGTGAATTTTGGTTGCAACAAATTTCTTTACTTGGTCACATTATTTATAAATATGGGATAACAGTTGATCCTGAAAAAACAAAGGTTGTTAAAGAATGGCCAAGACCCACAAATGTAACTGAGATTCGTAGCTTCCTTGGTTTGGCGGGCTATTACCGAAGGTTTGTTAGAAATATTTCCTGGTTATCTAGTCCAATGACTAAGATAACTCGGAAGGGTGTTAAGTTTATCTGGAAAAAATAATGTGATGATTGTTTTTAGGAACTAAAAACAAGATTGGTGAATGCTTCAGTTTTGGAACTACCTTCTAGGAATGAGGAGTTTGTTATCTACAGTGATGCTTCATTGAAAGGATTTGGTTGCATCCTAATGCAGAATGATCAGGTAATTGCTTATGCTTCACGTCAGTTGAAAACTCATGAGGTAAATTACACTACACATGATTTGGAATTAGCTGTTGTTGTTATCACTTTAAAAATTTGGAGGCATCATTTGTTTGGAGTAAAGTGTGAAATATATACCAATCACAAAAGTGTAAAGTATATATTCACTCAGAAATAATAGAACATGAGACAGAGGAGATGGATAGAGTTAAACAAAGATTATGATTGTACAATTCATTAGCATCCAGGAAAAGAAAATAAAGTGGCTGATTCATTGATTCGAAAAATTAATGCTTCATTTACAATGTTGCATTTAGAACGTGATCCATTGGTTAAGGATTTGATGAACTATGGCATAGAATTGGTTGGTGCAGGATGTCCTTCTATTTTTTCAGGTATTAGTGAAATATTCTCTATGAGACAGAATTAAGCAAGCACAGAAGCAAGACAATGAGTTGCAGAAAAAGGTAGAGTTGGTTCAAAAAGGTAAGTTTCCTGAATTCAACATTGATAATGACTGTGTTTTGAGATTTGGGAAGAGATTGTGTGTGCCGTGTGATTCATAATTGAAGAGAGAGTTGTTATGTGAAGCTCATAGTTCTCCATTTTCAGTTCATCCAGCAAGTACTAAGATGTGTAGAGATATTCGAGAGTATTACCGGTGGGATGGAATGAAAAGGGATATTGCTGATTTTACTGTGATGTGTTGGACTTGTGAACAGGATAAAGCAGAGAAACAGTTACCGAAAGAGATCTTCAACCATTACCAGTGCCATTGTAGAAATAGGATAATATATTCATGGACATCATTTTGGGATTTCCGAAGACACCTCGAGGTAATAATGCAATTTGGGTTATTGCTGATCGCTTGACTTAATATTCTCATTTCCTTGCTATATGAGATAATTTTTCCCTAGACCAACTTTCCGGTTATTAACTTAAAGAGATATTCAGGTTACATGGAGTTCCTCTATCCATTGTATCTGACCGTGATCTCAGGTTCACTTCCAACTTTTGGAAGGGCCTTCAGAAGTCGTTGGGTACTGAATTAAATTTTAGTACAACTTTTCTTCCTCCATCAGATTGGAATTCAGAACGAACAATTCAGACTTTGGAGGATATTCTACGTTCTTTTTTGATGGATTTTCAGGGATGTTGAGACCAACATCTTTCTTTTTTTTAGTTTTCTTATAATAACAGTTTCATTCCAGTATACAGATGGAACCATTTGAGGTATTATATGGGATGCGGTGTCGAACACCATCTTTTTGGGATGAAGTGGGTGAAAGGAAGTTGATGGGACCGGAATTTGTAAAAGAGTTGACAGAAAAAGTTCAGCTGATACAGAAACACATGAGAACAGCTCAGAGTAGGCAGAAGTGTTATGCGGACAACAGGAGGAAGGATCTCTCTTTTGTGGTAGCTGATCATGTTTTTCTCAATGTTTCACCGTGGAAAATTGTGATGGGATTTGGTAAGAAAGGAAAGATGAGTCCAAGGTTCATTGGACCATATGAAATTTAGAGAGAGTTGGATAAGTTGCATACCGAGTGGCTCTACCTCCATGTTTATCTCAGGTACACAATGTTTTTCATGTTTCAATGTTAAGGAAGTACATGCTAGATCCATCTCATGTTTTGAGTCCAGAGGTAGTTCAGCTGGAAGAGAATCTATATTATCAGGAACAACCAGTACAGATTCTTCACCACAGGGAGCAAGTGTTGCGGAATAAGGTGATTCATCAACTAAAGGTTTTGTGTAAAAACCACATGAGTGAAGAGGAAACATGGTAATCTGAAAATGAAATGAGGGATAAATAACCCCACTTATTCGATAAGTAAATAAATTACGGGGACATAGTTTTCAAAATGGGGGAAAGATGTAACATCCCAAGTATGTAATGAATAATATATATTCTTATCTATGTCTATTTAAGAATTAGATAGTGTTTTAAGTGGTTTAAAATGAGAATAAATCCAATCTTAAGCATGGAATACACTAATATTTTTAAATGAATGTTTTACTACCTTTTGATGGAAAAAAATTTTTAAATCAAACGTTTGACAATTTTATAAACTCTATTTGTCACAATAAACTTATTCTTTATGATTTTGACATTGAAATTTACATTGGATAAATTTTTGATATTTTTCTTACAATGTTCATTTTTTAATGAATAGTTAAAGAATACTGCATTTTACATCAAAACTGCATTTTCATCTAATTTGATTATATGGAAAGATTATCTTTTTAATTGGTTTTAAAGTGTAAATATAATAGATTTTTATTATATAATCCAATGGTGTCCATTGGGAATAATTTTACTCTGGAATTGGGCATAAACAAGTGCCAAACCTTTTCATAGATAGTGTTTCTAAAAAACCCGCTATTTGTTTTAACAACGAGAATTATGTTTAAATTAATTATTGTAATTTCTGTGTTTGAAATTTGGTAAAATGGATTACATATTTGGAATCATAATGTCCATGTTATGTAATCAAGAAACTGTTTAGTTTTTTGGACATTATGAATAGTAACGACGGTAATTATCTTCAATTATCTTGATTAATTAGTAATTGGGTAGTTAAGGATAATAAAATAATATCATAATAATGAAAAATGTCCCCAACTTGTGTCCTAATTCTACTGGTTGTTTCATGGTCGTCCATGGTATGCCTTTTGCCAAACTTTGGGACCCCATAGAATCACTTTGGGGTGAAAGTGACACTTTATCATTTTATTTTTAAAGAAAGGAGAATATCACTAAAGAATGTACCACCCGAGTAAAACATTTTTAATTTTGTCTACATAAACTATATATTGCAATATAAATATTCATTGGAAAGATAAACATATTTAATACAACATAGTAGTTTTTTTTATAATTTTTAGACATTAAATAAATTAAATTATTTATGACATCATGATGTTAAAGCGATTACCTCATTAATGAATGATTCAGATAAAATGAAAAGATAATGTAAACTCTAAGACATAAAATTTTCAAAGACCTATTGGATGTGTATATTTCGAACCCTTATCACTTTATCATCGAAATATATCAATATGGGACCTTTAAAATCAGAAACCCATTTTAATATAAAGTATCATTTTATAACTTTCCAAGAGTGCCCCTCCTCTCCTCTTATAAAAGGCCCTCACCTCTACCTCTTTACGCACACTTATCAAGCCATTGGATCGGCCAAGATATTCTAATTTTATCTCTCCACATACCTCTTTTTATCCTAGATTCCTTTCCTTAGGTAGAAATATCATCAAAAAACCATTTTGGTACAAACCAAGAGGAGTTACGCGATTTAAAGGTAAAGTCTTCTCTAATGTTCTTTTTTTTATTTTGCTTCTCCAACCCCCTAAACTCGTTTTATTCATTACTTTTGTAACAAAACCCATATATTCAATATAATAGTATGTATTTATAAGAAATATTAGTTCTAAACTTACACACACCTACATCTAATGGTTAAAGAACATACTGTTTCCGTGGATGGAGAATTTCTGCCTCATGAAACGATGATTGTTCAATATTCTTCTAACACCTTCAAAGGTGGCCATTAAGATGTCACTATATTTATATATGATATATAATATGTTTATGTTTTATTTATTCTTCTGTATTTTTCATTTATGGCATACCTTTATGGATTCCATTTTGGGTAAACGCGATATTTTCATTTTAGGAAGTGCGGACTACCGCCCCCTCAAAGTGATTTGATTCGTTAATGCCATATGTGGGACTTATAAAGGATGTATTTAATGATATTATATCTTATATTATACTAGAATTAAAATATACCTTTATGTCTTTATGATTCCATTCCATTAAATACGAAATAGAAATGAAAGGAGCGTTCATGCGTACGTATGGCTTACCGTCTCCATGAATGGTGCATTTTATTTCACACCTCTAAATGTTCTCTAAAATTATAAATGCATGAATATAATGTATATATATGATATATATGATATCTAAATCATGAATATAATTCTGGATATAATGGATATTTTACCACATGAACAACTTGTAATTACAAGAAGTTTATTTTTGACTCATGTACCAAGGGTCGACAAAACGACCATTATTTAAATAATTACATAGTTTTCCTAACATGGTAATAAGTGATATAAAAGGAATAATGAACTTGAAAAAGGTTCTTAAGCACGTAGAAATTAACTCATATTTATTATTTAGGATTTTAAAGAACGATCGAGTCATGTCGAACCCGAGGTAAGGGACTTCGTCTCAATCTCCATTCATTGAGAAATATTTTGTTTTATACACTACTTTATTTTATATGGTGTATGAACCCCTTTGACTTTTACATTTATTCAAAAGGAATCTCTTTTATACGAATCTTTTACTAAATGATAAAATGGAATGTTTTTTTGTCGTACGTATGTGGCGACAACAACTTCTCTGCCGCTATGACCATTATTTGAGCTTCGGCTTCCTCTACAAGCCATAACATTTTTTTAAATGAAAAATAAATACCATGTTTTACTTTTATTTTATTATGGTATTGAAAATGGTTTTCATAATGTTTTTATATCAATGTGTTGTATTGATATCTTGTGATTGAAAAGTGAAAATGTTATGTTTCCATTATGCATGTTTTATGTGATACGATTATGTTATGGTTCTTGGGCATTGTTATGAAGATGGGTTGTTCCGTGATAAACTAAGGGCGGGTGAGCCTGATATAGCTCTCTAATGCATTGGGTAATGCGAAGGGGTTAAATGTTAAGGATTCTCCGAAGATATTTAGGGAATATACTGTGATGGGTATTCCAAACGTAACCATGAGGGTTACTCCCTACGTAAGAATGTTATGAATGCCTCAAGTTACCTTTATGTTTTATGATTTCTATGATTTATTCATGATTTGATGAGGTATGTTAAAATTATTATGTTTTATGAGTAAATTATGATTTCATACATGGACTAATGTTTTCATTTCATAATTTTATATCCCTTACTATGCATTTTATGATCATCCCATATTTTTAAAATATTTTTCACAGGTCAAGGGTAAGGTACATGATGTGATGATAGTGTCAAGGAAGTGTCAGGAAAGAATCCATGTTTTGTTTTAAATATGTTTCTGTTGATGGGAAAAAATGAATAAAATCTTTTATGTAACTACTTTTTCTAAATGTGGAATGTAATGCATGATTTATGATCTAATTCTCTAAAACTCTAAACCTGAAAAGATCCTCAATGTGTAATCTTGTAATAACTCAAGATTATGTAATGTTAAAGGCTGGGGCCATATATGCAGCCTACCGGTAGCTTAGGTACAGGTGGTTGTCAGCCACTGGTAGCTCTCGACTACCGGTGGCTGCAGCCTAGCGGTAGCTGTGAGCCACCAGTGGCTCTCGACTACCGGTCACTGCATCCTGTCGGTCGCTGTCAGCCACCGGTAGCTCTTGACTACTAGTGGTTGTAGCCTACCGGTAGCTCTAGCCTACCCTAATGGGTTTTCCAGAATTGCCTCCTTTTTGCGCAAATTGGGTTTTAAACCCTATTTTGAACCCTTTAAGCCTGTTTTAAGGCACATTAATTCCAATTAATGGCATTTGATTAAGTGAGATACCCTGGGTGCGTCGGTTTAAACCACCCCTAAAAGTGAGGACCCCTTTAATGACGTGTGGGGCCGTGTGGTCAACCCACGACCCCACTCCTTACGTGGTTTCACATTTTTATCTCAACTATCCCTGACCCTTATAAACTAAAGGGTTCTCCCTGGGTTCCTTTTGCTCGATCACCCTCCCATCGTTTCTCCTTCTAGTTCTTGAGCTGCCGAGCCCCCCCCCCCCCCCCCCCCCCCGCAAATCGTGCATCTTCTGTTCTTGGCGGGTGATGATATACTTCGATCATTGATCAATCAAGTAGGGTTTCACCTTCCTCTCTCTTTTCTGTGTATCTTGCGGGGTGTGTATGCTATTTCTTCTGTAGAATCGGATTAACCAATCCTTAATGAGGATAATGAATGGACTCTAAGGAATGATGGGGGGGTGTGTATCGATGATGCTGCTTTGTTTTATGATCTTCTTTTCTGAATTGTGCGGGCTTACGCCTCCTGAAAATCATGGTCATTGGTGGTCTTTCTCTATGTAATAACAAACCCTTAATGTTTAAATGGTTTGTACTGTGTCCGTGAACCCTTGTCGTGTAATGGAATTTGGTTAATTACGTACATTCGGCTAAATAAATTGAAAGCACCAGGATCAATCATTTCTGTGATAACCCCGATTAAAGCCCAACGAAGTTGGAATCATGGAGTGTGTAAAATCATTTAAATCTGAAAATACTGGCACATGCATACTTTATATTTTTAGTGGAGGTTTGGTTGTTTTCATTCATGGACGATTGTTGGGTGATGTGGGTGGGGAAGTGATCCCATATTGTTATAGATTCGGTGGTTATGAATATAAGGCTGGGTGGTTCCCTTGATTATATCATGAATTGGGGAGGGATCCTCTGTTGTTGAGAAACCGTTGGATCCTGGATCTTGGGGACATGTGGCTATATCTTGGGGTTTTCCTTTCGTTCTAGTACATTGAGGGATCTCTTGTATCCCTTTGTTGTTGTGAATTTACAATAGAACCGGGTGTGAATGTTTAGGTTGATGTTTGACCGTACTCTTTCCTTGGCTTATGATTATTATTTCTAGTTTCCCAAGTAGGTGCAGAAACTTATTTAAACATTATTACTGAACCAGAAGCAAGGATGGGATAAATGGGTTTTGGTTTTGTGTGTGTTGTGACTTGGTCATGGTACTGATTATGTTCTTTAGGAAGGATGAAGAAAAACCTGAACTTGGGAGAGTTCTTATTACCTATATATATACTTTTAGTTTTTGTGTTTATTATTCGCGCCCCACCCAAGTTGAGCACTTAGTGCCGAACACCCCCATTTCATGGTGGAGGGTTTTTTTCCCAACACTTCCATTAATGACTAGTTATTATCACCTTTTTTCTCCCTTTCCTGGATAGCCCAAGTATCTTCAGG
Organism: Viscum album; assembly: GCA_963277665.1. Classification (NCBI taxonomy): domain Eukaryota; kingdom Viridiplantae; phylum Streptophyta; class Magnoliopsida; order Santalales; family Viscaceae; genus Viscum; species Viscum album. Next base: position 679,898,772 of record OY728165.1, read on the forward strand.
CAGGCTATGATGGCATGAAGACCATTATTAGCCCATGAACCTTCAGGCGGGGTAGTGTGGTGGTTATGGCCCAGGTGTGTGCGGAAAGTGGTTTCCCAAGTGTCTTCAGGATGAGGCCCAGGTGTCTTCAGGCGTGCCAGTGGATCTTCTATCCAATGTGCCTTCAGGCGTGATGGTGGTTGTTCGGGCCTAGGTGTTTGTAGGCATGGTTACGTGAGACAGTCGTGTCCTAGGTGTTTGCGGGCGGGGTTTGGTAGTGGGACTGCGTGCGGTTATGTCCCAGGTGTGTGCGGGCGGGGTGTGGTAGTGGGACTACAGTTAGAATGGCGGGATTAGTTTGATGCATTGGATGTATTCAATTACCAGTGGGAAAGTGGTGCGGGGTACCCAAACATTGATGTGCTTTTTTATACATTACCTTGATTGCACTATATGGTGAGTGTGGCCGGTGAGCGGGATGGATGAACTCCTTGATAGTGTAAGTTTTCTGTTTCTCACGGGGCTTTAGTATGTCTCCCCACTTGTGTAAGAGAGTATTTGGTTTTTCCCTACTGAGTATACTTGTATGCTCACCCTACGTATATAAAACTGCTTTCAGGTTTCCAGGAGGACTTCGGGGATCACGCAGGACCATACTAGCTCGGACCCTTGGGGAAGTTGCAGTTTTTGTTTTTCCTTCTTTGGTACTTTACCCTTGTAGTCACTGTGTACATTGTTGTATTTACTTTTGGAACATGCATATTAGAATGGTTGTTTTGATTTTCTTTCACTTATAGTTTTGGTGTTGTGAGATTTACTATCTTATCTCCCAATCCTACTAAAAGAAAAAGGGTAATGCCTTTAATTTAGTGAGAGATTCAATACCCTTGGCACTGGTCGCCACTCCGGGTCCAATTAAAGGCGGGTTTCGGGGGGTCATTATCTCTCCTTCATCTTGAAGAAGGAAGGTCCTGGCAATCTATTGACCCTTCCCTCCTTTTGGTAAAGGCGGGTCGTGACATGCCTAAACACCTGACCTATCTACCGCTCCTCCTAGGGACAATCAACCTAGTTAATCTTGTTTTAATGATGGTTGTATACACATAAAATGGTCATATCAATGGCTGTGATGGTATTATGGTAACTCAATTGGAAAATAATTTATCCATGTATCCAAATTGAACTCATATATTTACCAATAGGTCACTAAGTCACATATCACTTGGGCCACTACACCCTATACAATTTTAATTAATTAAATCATACCACTCATTGGATTCCAATATCGAAAGGCTATTGGTTCAACTTATATCCTTGGCTATTGATGGTCAAGCTATATAACTGGAAAATGAGGGTCCTTCTGGGCCCTCGGTTCCTTATAAGAATCAATCTTAGAATATAGGTTTTATTAAATAGTTTAAAATTTAAAATAGGCCCACTACCCAAAGTGGGGGGGTCTACACAAGGTATATGTATAAAAAAAATAGTTTTTTCCAATGGGTATATACATATGTATGAACAATGATTTTAGAAGCTTTCTACTTTTAGAGAATCTTGATAACTCCAACCAAGGATCTCCATACTCATCTAGCCATTTTACAAATGACCTAAGGGCCTATCTCAGACAAAAACTACGAAAATAATTAATTAAAATAATTTGATAATTAGTGAACTAATTAGAAACATTTTAAACCAAAATAAATTTAATTTAAAAAGTGATTGATGATTAGAATATCACAAGTCAACTAGTCACACCGAAATCACGACCAATTTCTATCTAATTACCTATGGTGAAGGTAATCTACTAAATGATCATCATTTCAATTACTGTTCTAACCATATCAATGACCCTTCCCAAACAATGGTCATATTTTATATCCTGTAGTTATCTCCCTAAAATACATCATTAATTTTACAACTTCTAGGGGAAACCTCAACAAGTTCCATCAGCATGGGCATACTTACCCTCCCATTCCATGATCACTGCCCTATTAATTCTTAATCCGGATTTAACTTAAATTACTTGTGATAAATATATACTAATAACCACAGTCCCAAATCATTTTCTAAACATAATTTATATTTTCTTTGTTAAAAGTGAATAATAAATGTGCATCCCTTTAAAAAACTAGGGATATTTATAATCTCAGTTTTAGAAGATTATACAAAAAACATACATTGTATCATTGTTTAACAAAATTTACAAACATTTATTTTTATATTTCTCATTTTATCTTTATAATCAAAACCAAACTTCATTGGATCTTCTAATGATACTGTGAAAATCATTTTAAAATGTTGGGTGAGCATAATATTTCAAATTAAGGGGTCTTAAAACCAAAGAGGAATATACTTTTATAAATACTATAAAAAATCTTTTAAAATATTTTAACAATTATAAAAAATTTATATACTAAATTATTTTCCAAAATATAGCCTTAGGGTGTTAATAATACACACATAGTATGTAATTTTCAATGCCTTAGAAAATAAATATCACATTGAAACCCCAATTTAATTTCAATATATAATATCCTTTAAAATATACACATGGATTTTTCTATAAAATTTTCGAACCATTAATTAAAAATAATAAATTTTTATGGAAATAAATGACACGTGTAATCCCTTAGTAAATTCATGAGGAAATTAAAAATATCACCTTTTGGATGATGTCCCCCTAAATTCATGGTTTCACTCCCCATTTCTTATTATCACATTTTATATTCTATTTCAGAATTTTATAGAAAAAATGTTGGGATTTCTTTTCTCATTTTTCCATTAAAACATCCTTTAAAATTTTATATACATTTTTTTCAAGAGAAAATAATTTTACATCACTTAATCTTCAACAAAATATGATTTTAATAAAATACTATAATGTTTTGTATAAAACCATATTTCAATATTAATACTTTTCATAATTTATGTAATGGTGGAATTAAAAGAAGAAAATAATCTTCCAGAAAATTATAGTATGTTAAGGTTAACAATAGAGTATGAAAATACCTATGGTCAAGAACAAAATTTATTATATCGTATTCATAATATTACATTTCTATAATATTAAAACTGACTTGAAAGTTTTAAAGAAAATCTATTTATAATAAAGACTTGTTGAAAAGGATTAGAAAAATTTTATATAAATAATTAGGGTATTCCTGAATATAGATTAGAAATAGAGTATTGAAAAACATGAATGAATTTTTTTATGAAAAAAAATTTTCCATTTAAATCATATAACATTTGTTTAATAGTAAATATTACTAAGAAATAAGGGTTCAGTACAAGATTAAAATAATTATTGTTTTTTTAAATGAAAATTAAAAATATAAATTTTAATATAAGTTCTCAATTAAATAAAATTTGTTTTGGAAAACCAAAAATTACGTTCTTCAAATAAAATTTTATTTTCATAAAAAATGTTCTGAGAATAAAATATACAGAGTGTGAAAATAAAATTTCATCAAAATTGAAGTTTGAATAAATATATCCCTTAAATTCATAAATATTTCATTACAAAAAAATATCCCATAAAGGGTTTTATGAAAATAAATATGGATTCATACCTTTAATAAAATAATCCCCTTACCCAATATATAGTCCAAATCAAGCTTGAATAAGGTAGAATGGAACGAAGGAGGAGGAATCTTAGGTATGGTTTAATGTTCTCAGGGATTATCTATATATTAATATATATATATATATGATTGGAAAGTATATCTTTTATAATTGAGGAGAAATTATAATTGGGTTCCCATTCTTTTTTATTAATGAAAGAAGCCTATTAGGATCAATGCTTTGATGTGTTTGAGAGTCCTATATTTTAGAGTAAACTAATATTTCTAATGAAAATTGATTATTATGATTTCAATATATATATATATATATTTCGTTTATTTGGATGCTAAAACATGAGATGGAAACAAAGGAAACTGAGGAATCTAAAATGATATGCTGATAACATTTATAGTCATAATATTCCAATAAACTCATTAGGCTTCTTCAATAATCATTTAGAAGACAATTATCATAGATAAAAATGGAATTGTGGATCATTGTTTCTAAAATATCATTGATATACCATCCTCTTGTATAGTACTATGAGTTTTATAGGTTTTATTACTAAGAACTAATAACAGTGGAGAAGGAGTTATGTCAAGGTGATCTATTTTTAAGTGATACATATGGGTGACATATTATAGTTGAAGGAGAAGATGACGATGATAAATGCTATTAGTACGATGTTAAAGAAAACAATGCATATTCAGCCTAGTGTGGGTAGTAAGATGATGACTCATTGGAATATTAGATGATTAAGAATTGTATGATTTGATGAAAGGAGTTACATGATGAAATATTTATTTTTTGGGAACAATACCTCACATTTTTGATCCCACATTGAAGCTAAAATTTGTTGATTGAACACTTAAATGTGAACTGAACTTAATAGTCCATCTTTCCAAGGCAGTGGGGGATTAAACCATGTATTCATCAACGCATGCCCTTGTGCCTTCATGTCTCACTACAAGATGAATCTATAAACATTAAGCGCATGGTCTATTTGAACCATGTTCACTCTATCTATGATCCATTGAGTGATATGTGGGACCAAACACCCCCACCTTCCACCGTTTCCAAGGTAGTGTTAACTCCTCCCACATTTTTGACCTTAGGGTCCCACAGGTGTAGTTGATGGGTCCATTTTATGTTTACTAGGTTGGATAATTTTTTAAAAGATGTATAAGATATCTAAAATAATATTAGTTATACTTCACAATATATTTACTCATTTTTTGTATTATATAATTATATTTAAGAAATTTACTTATTTTTTTATTACTATTGATTTTTATTTGTCAACATTACTACTAAAACTAATATTTTAATAATTATATTTTTGTAACTATACCTATTATATTAATATAAAACAATTTTTTTATATCTTAATCTATTTTTTTATTCATATATATATTTAAAAAAAGTAAAAATTACTTACTTTTTTTTAAATATACCCATTTTAGAAGTTTTTATATTATAAAAGCTCTATTAATTATTTTGTAATAATAAATATCATGATTCACATATTAATTCTTGACTCATAACTTAAATTTACATTTTAACCAATTATTTCATAATTATTAAATATTATTTTATACATAGTTAAATATGTTCTTAAACAAACATAATGGATACTTTTCTCTATGGTTTAGTCCCTTTTTTCAATAATTATTCAAATTAAAAAAATTAATAAAAGAAACTCTGGGTATTTCAATATTCTCACTCACAAGGAAGGTTCATGTTTTCCCATTTAACTATATTCATTGTCTCATCCTCATTGGTGAATTTATAATGATGGATGCTCCATGATATTCTATATATAATTATGGATTTAACATATTTATCATTTATTTTACACTTCTATTACTAATGATTGTAACTAGTTTAATTTTACCATAATTAGTTACAGACTCTTATATAGTAATAAAGTGTCCTTATATCCCAGTATTTGTTGATGTATTATTATAAATAAAATGTAATGTATCTTGATTAATATTTCCAAGTATATGATTTTTTATTTAAATGAAATTTACAGAAAATATTTTTGGGATGTTACTATTCCATTGCACTTGAACCAAAATCGATGTCTCCTCTACCTTGATGTAACATCTCTAAAATCTGTAGAAACCTGGGAAATTGAACCCATAAGAATTTCATCAAGTCCACCGGTCCTCGGCTCACACCCATAAACTAACAAATATACAATTTAGATTAGTACAACATGAAACTATAATGTATGATTCCTATCTCATCCCAAATAAAGTGAATAATATCATGTACCACTCTATCACACCATATGACGCACGTTATCATTAATCACACACCATGGAAGTCGGTTGATGATCCATAACCACTAACCATTCTCCAGAGTATGTTAGTTCATTATGAAAACCACACTCTTAGCCACAACCTGACAATGTTCCAATCATGACTGTACACTCATAATCATACCAAACAACTAATGGGGATAAAAAAAAAGACACAATTATAGACCTCACACTAGTCCTACCCTCAAAACCAACCCTTTAACAAAATAAATTTTCACTAATGGTGAGCCATATTGAAAAATACCAAGGAAAAACTATGCTTTTACGTAAACATAATAGCACCTATCATGAATCGATCTCGATCATGAGGAATATATGAATGACATAACACTTCTGGGGTACTCTCAGTCCCTAACATAACCCTCTCAAGGGAATCCTTTGAGTTAAAATAGAAATTTACTTATTAAAACTTAATTTGTATCCAATGTCCCTAGGTCTACCCACCCAACCAAAGAAAAGACTCAAAAGATTCCTTACTCCATAAATCCAGATGAACTTCCATCAGAAGAAAATATATATAAAAGACTCACCAGATGAGTGTAATTCCACCGAGTAATTATTTGTGAAATTGTTCTACGAGTAATTGCAAACACTTTAAACCACTGAGCCTCTGTTTTCAATGGAATCACACACTATCATTCATATATGTCATGTGAACCCTAAAATCCAAATATAATGCATGCACACTGTTCTTCTTCCAAAAGTCCATGATCTAAAAAATAATAATAAATAAAGTTCCTCAAACACCAATTTGATTCACTCAATGACTAAATTACATCAAAATATAGAATCACAAACAAAAAAATCATTCCAATATCCCTATTCACATGGACTTTTTACTAAAAAATTTGTTCTTGATACACCAGTTTGGTATCCATCACATGTTTTGAAACATTCCTAAGTATATTTCATACCAATAATAATGTAATAAAAAATAACTTATACCAGTTTCTAATGTCTCCTGTTGTAGACCACTTGATGGTTTACCCTAATAGGTTCGGGACAAGACTTTGGGAACACCTTCCCATGTTCCAGTGGTTTTAGACTATAAGTTATGGTCAATGATAGTACAATGAAAAGAATATACCTCCTAATTAGAGCGTGAAATAATATAATAGGTAACCGAGTATCATAAATAAACACTAAACATCAATTTAATCCTTATAAATAAAACATCACAGACAATAATAATTTGAAATGTAGAACAAGTACAGACATACAAGGGTTATCGCCCACCGGGAAGATATTGTTTAAAAATAATGGTATAATAAAAGAATAAAATAATAGTATGAGAGGCTTAACTACACCCCCAAGACTCACCTAAATCCTATATCAAATACTACTTGAGATTTTAAATTGATCATAATGGTCATAGAATATATTTTTCTAACAAGTTCCCCAGAAAAGTGAGAAGTCTACTTGAGTACCCAAGTGTCATGGATTTAAAATAGGGGTGTGAGTATATAACATAGTATGGAAAAACCAATAAAATCTCATTAATAACATGTATATGAAATTTATTTTCATTTGACATGCTCTATTAATTAAAAATAAACAATGGAAAATAAATTTCCACCATACTTCTTACTTATACAAATTTTAAGGTGTCTCGTTGAATGTCACACTAATTGTGTTAACCATAAATGATCAAGGAGGTCATTTCCTAACATTTTATAAGTAATTAGTGTCAATCCTAATTCCAATGACCCTAATCATCCATATCTACTTCCACCAGTGTCACTGTTTTGTGGAGAATGTCACAATTACAGTTATATCCATATAAAAAACATATCATAGGGATATAACCACAGAATTCCTAATGATCAGGATCAGATGACAAAATATATCATTATCAATGGGTCAAAATAAATTTTCTAGGCATCATGGGCATCCTTACATACATCTATATCAGAAAATGGATCAAATATAATTCTTGAGCATCCCGTATAGTCACTAACCCTAATGTTATCCTTCATCTCACAATAAAAACCATAAGGATCCATTGAATCCAAGACATCTGCATTAGGAACATATAATATCATCTAGAATGACTGGACGGATCCTAGGTGTGAACTGGGAAAGTCATTATAAAAATAGTGATCATGATAAAATTTCCAATCCTAAATGGTTGGATCATGGATATACTATACATATTAGGTATTGATGGTATATATAGATTCCTATATAGAACCAAGATCAAATCCATACAACATAGGAATTCATACATGTCTTAATAATGATATCTCAAGAAGTATATCTGGGTATCCACAATGACATCATCATGTCCATGTCGCATCACACCGATATCAAATAAGGCTCAAAAGATAGATCTTAGGGAGAACCTATGGGAATCCCTAAATTCCCCCATCATATATCATCATTCCCAAAGGTTGTGTCCCAGGGATCACATTTGGGCATCTATAGATACATGAAGAATATATAAGTGAAAGTATACATACAAGGTAGGGGTTGGCTCAATGCCTAAACCCATCACCTCTATCCATAGACCATTAGGCTCACATCAACAGTACAAGTTATAAAGTGCCACTTGGTACCATCTCTACCTATTTTCAATTCAACCCTCTCTCTAGGGTCAAAATTCATATGGAATCCTTCAACGTTCCCCTTTGATCCCTTCGAGGTATCTCTTCCGTCATAAGAAATCCAAACTATGGAGATTACATTAATTGAATTCCCTTTCCTAGGAATCCTATGTTATTTTAAACACCAGTCCAATATTTTACTCCATTCTAGTTTTTGAGAACCATTAAAATCATGTCTTATTAGAAGAGGGATGTTCACCCAACGATCATATCAAAAAAATTATTGGTATAAGGTTTCTCTAATGGATAACCCTTTGGACATGCATCCCAAGTATATAATCTTATTTACCTTGAGGTCCCTAAATCACATATCACATGGAAAACTAAACACTAATCAGTTGAATTTAATTTAATCATACCCCTCATTGGGATTCTATATCCTAAGGATATATGTTTAATTTATATCCATGGTCATCAGTGGCCAATATGTCTAGTCAGTATATACAGGTATATCAGGTCCCTCAAAACCATGGTGGATTCAATTTTATGCTTTTTTTAGTTAAACAGGTTATTAAATTTATAGTTTCTCAATACCCAAAGTGGAAAGGATGCATTATCCACATGTATATAATAATATAAATATAAATAAATGGGTACATTCATAAGTACTACCTACTATTTTAGAATCATTACACTTATTGAGTAGCTTAGGAACTCCCTCACAGGCACTCTAAGATCATTTGACCATCATTCAAAGGACCTAAGGCTCTACCTAAATAATATACCAAAAAATTAATTAGTTAATATAATATTATATTTATTTAATTGATTATAAACCATTTCAACCAAAATTATATTTTAATTAAAATATTCATGAATTCCTTGATGTTTAATGGTCAACTAAGTCACAATGGAACCATGACCAACCACTCCATAACGACCCACAATATATCCCAAAATTTGAAGTAGGAAAAAAATCTATCATGTGACCACTCTTACATTGTTAAATTAATTAAATTTTAGGTGGATAACTATACAATATTCTAAATATTGATGTACCTCATTGGAATTATTTTTCGTGAAGTGAGAATGTTTTCATGGGATGACCTCTTCCATGGTTGTTGGAAATCCCTATAAGAGCTTGTTGATTTCACCACACTTAGTAGGAATATCCATTGGAATCCTAAATAGGGTACACCAAAATAAAATAATATTTGGGGAGGAGTTCAAGGGAAAAAAATAGAGGACATATCAAATCAGAATATTGATAGAAACACACCCCAAATCATATAAGTAAGAGGTGTAACTAAAAGGTAAAGAGAAGATCAGTTGTTTTGGGTTTGTGTGTGTGAGGGAGAAGGAAAATATGGGAATGTTTTTAGATAATATGAGGGTAAAATGATATTTTAAAACTATAAATGTGAAACAAAGTTTTTTCACATAGTTGGAAAAAACATTTTCTAAGTGAAAAGATAACACGACCTCAAGCACATTACCATGCATGGTTTTTTCAGATGGTTTACCAAACTATGAACCAATATTGAGGGTGGCTCTGAAAACCTATAAAACATTGTTCATGGTTTTGTTAATTATGTAAAAAACAAGCCCCATTCCTTCATTAAATAATAAACTATACAGTTTCTTCAAGAACCTCCCTTGGTTTTACCATAACTATTCTCTGGCCATGAGTTCAAGTTTTTCTCTATAACAAAAATTAAAAACACACTAATATTTAAGATTTTACATGTTTTACCCTTAATATTTCCCTCCAATCCTTAATCCCTTAAAAACATCCAGAAAAACCCAAAAAATATCCAAAATATCTCAGCGTCCATTAGATAACCTTATATACCATCCTAATCTCATTTCATCTCTAAAAACATCACATTAAGAGGTTGTAACTATCATAATTCCTTTTTAGATCTCCAATAAAAATTTGACCCATCCACTAAACAAAAAATAAAATACCCTTAGGGATTATCATTATCATATAGACATAGGGTCATACACCTTTATTATAATTGATCAAAACCTTTTAATTTTCTCAAAAAATGATCAACCTTAAATGATTCAAAATATTAAATTGAATTTCCTAGAAGTAGACTCCTCTTTAGTACAAATGGAAATATAGAACAGAACAGGGAGGACATAAGGTTGATATGTGGAATGAAGGTTCTTGGGATGTAGATCTTTGAGGGTTGATATATATGCAGGAAAGGATTATCATGGTCAGATTTGAATGCAAGGAAACATGTTTCCCACATGGTTTTATTATTTATTTTTCAATTTTTGTTCCAATGTAGCAAACATCCTCATGAAAGATAGCCGTTGAAAATTCATTGAAACACATTTCGTAGCCACATAAAGGAGTGGTAGAAGATAGGGCATGGCTAAAGGGAATAATATATTGACCACTCATGGAATCATTGATCCCATGGGATAAGAACCTATATCACATTTTTCAATGTATGTGAATAAAAAAATACATCCTGAAATAAAAATCATTGAAATTTATTAGATGAAAAATATATAATTCAAAAAATAATATATATATATATATATATAATAAATAAAATGATTTTTTTGAAAAATTAATTTAATCATCTAAAAAACATTAATTCAATCCTAAATAGTTTTCAAATAAAATATTTAAATTAAAAATTTAAAATTTAAAAAATAATTAAAAATTCAAATTCACATCTAGAAAATTAAATGTATTATAATAATTTTTTTAAGGAATCTAACAAAGAATAATGAAATAATTATTCAAAACAAATACAAGATATAAACCAAAAAAACTTGAAAAAAAAATTTCATTAGAAATTTTAATGAAATTCCAATGAAAACATGAAATTTATGTTAAAAGATATATTGAAATTTAAGATATGTAAATTTATTAAATAAGTACAACAATCTAAAATTTTATGATTATTTTTGAATAATAAAGGTTTTAATGAAGAATGATAAAATGTTTAACTATTTTTTAATTGAAGAAACCTTCAACATTAATTATTTCATTAATTATATAAAAAATGATATGAGCATGTGCATCGAAAACATGTCACATCACATGGTTACTGACAAAGGTCAAGAGGGTTCTCATAACCATAATCATTAGGGGTGATTTTCTTGATTACTTACAAGATCAAAGGATAACTATCATAAACCTCTGAACATGAGGAGACAAGACATAGATACTCACACCAATCTATTTTCAAACTCTTTTATCTATCCGTGTTATATCTCACTTTTATTTTATTTATTAAATCATTCAATATTGACACAAATAATTACATATATTCTATATCATATTTTCTGTTGTCCTTACACACTTGATCCATATTGAAATTAAATTTATAATATGTATTAAAATTCTCAATCTATATCTTTATCATTTTAAATTCAGTTAATTTAGAATTAACTTATTTATTTATTTTTATTTTTTAAAAGAAAAATTCACCACTTACAATCTACTATTATACTCTATCCAATAGAAAAAATATGATATAGTATTATATTTTGAGACATTGGGTCATCTTATTTATGGAACTTTTTCACCAAATTCAATTGAAGGTTTTTATTATCTATAATATGGGCCATTAGGCTATAAATATGTAATAAAAATGGTCTAGTGGGAGATTTATATTACTTGCACGGAGGGATGAGGCCTTAAAACTAGGGTGTCTGAGTGTTTGAGCTGTTTTCTATTGGTATCCCTCTTTAGCGAATACATATATATATATATATATATATATTATATATAAACACATTACATTAATTTATTTTTGTTTAACTTTTTTGTAAACCTAAAAAAATCAATGAAATTATTTATATGTAAATGTATTTATGATTTTAGTGTACTCACCCACCCACACACACACACACAAATATATATATGTATATTATAAAGGAATTGTATAACTACAATATATAATGTTAATGTATATATATATATATATATATCATTAAATACATTATATCAATGTATATAAATATAAAATATCATAAAATTACATCATATATATATATTTATGTAAATATATATATATATTTAAACATATTATATGAATACATTGTATAAATGTTTGTGTATGTCTGTATTTATGAATGTATATATAAATTATGAAAATTCATTATAGTCACATTATGTAAATTAATATGTTTGTTTATATGTTCAAAAAATACGTTATATAAATGTATTACATAAATGAAAATCTAACAGTATAAAAATAATGATTCTTGTCCATGTGCACTCTTACATATTTATAAATAAGTGTATCACAAGGGTTTACTAGGTCACTCCCTTAAAGAAAAAATGTGTTCAAGAATTCATTAAAAATAATAATTATTTTTTATTTATTTATTTGTGAAATATTATGAACATAATGGATATTTGAGATTTTAGAATGAAAAAATAATATTAAGCATTCAGATACAATGAAAACACAATGAATGGAAACAAAACGATGTTAGAATGAATGGATACATTCCCAATAAAATCATATAGATTGAATCATCATTGTCTTATTATTTTTTTCAAATTTGCATAATTAACACACATTATTATAAGTGTAAACATCCTCTCCTGCCTATGGTTGTGAATATGTAATTCACTCAACAATCACCGAGAGACCACATATCCTCCTCCTTGGTCAAGTGAAAATATTTTTAGAAGTAAAATCTATAATTTAAGTGGAAAGTGGAAAGAAAAGTTAAAATTTCCCACTAATATAACCCTTTCCTAACTCTATGAAAATAATAAGCATTAAGAATTAATTTCCAATGACTTAGATTCACAATGGGATTATTTCCTCACGTTAGCTACACATAATCCTGAGAAAACAAATAACACGGAAGATAAAAATAGAGTGGAAAAAGAATAGATAAAAATGAGAAAATTAAATGATTAAAAAAGTCAAACCTATAATAATAATTAATAATACAATTAAAACATTAAATAAGTAAAGAAATTATGGAAAATTCCAACCTATAGTGTCATCCTTTTTAAATGAAGAAGGGATAGTCTTTTATAGGTAATAGGAAGAAATATCCAAATCCATTTCTATCCATTGAATGTAGGTGCATGATAAACCATCTAAAAAGAAAAATATTTTAAAAAACAACATTTAATGTTTTTCACATCATTAAATGCATTCAACATCAAAAAAATTGTATTATTTTCCACAGGATGAAGGATTTATGGCCAGATAACTCGAAGAAATTAATAATAGAAATTTGACTCATCATTTATCAAATCTCCACATTCACATGCATTAATAAAAATTAAAATGAAGAATTGGGTTGTTAAACATTCAAATAATTTGTTCCCCTATATGTTCTCTAGTTCCTTGCCTAATTTCAGATTCTTTGTGTCATCCCTCGAATTGATATAGTCCCAATAATAAACTTCTCTAAATATGTGCATAGATTTTGAGGGTGGATTTGAGAGATGAATTTGGGCCTCCAAATGGTGGATTTAGCTTTGGTTATAGAATTATAAAATTAAGGAAAAAATTATAAACCTAAAAAAGATTAGTTGATCAATTTTCATCTGATTAAAATAAGTTTTGAATGAATATAGAATACAAATAAAATATTTAAATTCCAAAATATTCCATTTTTGAAAATAAGATAAAAATACCACTAAGACAATTAATTATGACAATTAAAATTAAAATAAAATGGTTATAGGTTTATAAAATTTCAAATTAAATGTAATTTAATTGAAAATATTTTATCTTTCTGTTCTACCATTTTTAAACATTGGACTTCTGAGAAATCATCTAATATTAAATTTAAAGAAAACATCCTCAAACATGAAGACAAATCATCTCAATTATCATATCAGGGATAATATAAAGACTACTACAAGGATCAAAATTACCTATCTCCACAAAATTAAAAAAAAATCAATATCTTGTTAATTCTCATGTTCAAGTCTTACAATCCTCCCTAGACAAATATTTTTCTTTTTTACTCAAGGATTTTTTATGTGGAGTTTTTATCACTCCCAAGTCATGTGTAATATCTATAGTCATTCTATCCTCCTAGTATCCTCAATTAAAATAGTCAATAATATTTTTACCATGAGAAAATTTCCTTGGTTTTTTTTAGGTGATGGATAGAAGGATTTAAATATGAAAACATCTGATGCGGGCTGAGGAGGGATAATCGCTAAATCAATGTAAATGCAAGAAAATAATTTTTATCAAATATGGTTTTCTCCTCAATCATCTAAAAAATTAATCACCTCCAATCACCTCTTTATTTCCATTGGTAGTTGAAAATAATAATTTCATAATTAGTTATAAATTTATTCCCTTTTACCTAGTTTTTACCATTTATTTATCTTGAATTTAGATTTTTATTTTTATTCTAAATAATGTATCTGAGGAAAATATAGGAATATTTTTATCATAAAAAATGGTAAACACCTGATCAAAATTATTGATGATATTTTGGTCTTCTAATCAATCTTTCTAACATGAAATTTATTCTACCAAACCAGTAGTTAATATGGAAACACATTTTCATCCTTGAATGATTCTTTAGGAAAGAAAAATAAATCTCATATTATCCCTTCCCCACACTTGAGTTCAACAAAAATAGAGTATTTAAATTCTAGATGATGTTTTTAGTGTAAAAATGGTTTGTAATTTGGATTCGTAAAAATGTATTTCATGGTTATTATTGGCCAAATAAAATTCAAATAGAAAGATAGTCCAAATTTAGTGTTCATTGTAAAAAGTGGATTTCAAAGTGCTTCCTCAATCATACATGACACATTACAGAACTATAACATATTTTAAAAAAATGAAAAATATCAATTCATATATTACACAACATGTCTAATCAATATCAAGAAATAATAAATTTAAAAAAGTTATCAACCCAGTTTAGAAACATCTCGGGATGGGAAATCTTTTCAATTTGGATAGTACTAGTCCACATGATATTCACAATCAAACTTCAACAAATGAAAAAAATAAAAAATAAAAAATAATTGTTAAATAATTTAAATCTTCTAATATTAAATTAAAGATATCTTTAAAAATACCAATTTTTTTAAAAAAATTTCTAATATATTCAATTCAACTATTGAACACTAAAAACAAACAAGAAATATGTAAAATGATATAATGTAAAATTTAAAAAACAATGAATATAAAATAAAATGGATGTGCACAAAAAAATTATAAGAAAAGATTAAAATCCATCCACCACAATTATTCCATTTACTACCCTCCTTTTATCTCAAATTAGATAAATAATGATTTACACGACGAATTTAAATTGGGTGGAAAATAAAATACTGAAAAGAAAACATGTAACCTAATTTTTATTTCATTGGAAACCTTTTGTTAATATCCAAGATTCAAGCATGTGAAAACTATATGAAATAAATTATATGACATAAGGGAAAGAAAGAAAAAGGGTATGTATAGGGATAATTCTATGTTTATACCACTAAGAGGGTTCTTGGTTTTTAATTCCCCTAGATTGGATGTTGTAGTGGATAATCTCCATTCAAATGGTCTATGCGGTTTCTTTGAGATGAACCACCACATGTGAATTTTACCAATGTCCATGAGTTGAAAATTAGAATGGATAACCCCATATAAGATAAGAATATTCCTAATCCCCAAGGAATAATAATGGGAGAATTTGAGGTCTGTAGTGGGAGGGAAAATAAGATAGGGTTTCACAAGATTGAATTACATGGTGTACTCCATGTGATGTGAATGTTTTTTTAGAGGAGTTAGTCTCACCAAATTCTTGAACAAATATTCTCAATAGTCCATAATTCCATGGAAATGAGTGTTTTACCCATGTATACATAAAGAAATTCCCTCACGACATCATGTCTCCCAACACTATGGCTCTAGAAACACAAAGTGCATGCTCTACGTGACCCATGTGCACTCTTTGTGTGTTATCTATCATACTCTATGGGTGACCAAACAGCCACACCATCCATCGGTGCCTAGATAAGGTCAACTCCACCAACATTATTGACCTTTGGGTACAACGTAAGTGGATGATGGGTCTCTTCGATGTCTATGAGGTAGGATAATTTTGTAAACCATGTAATAAATATCAAAAAATAATATTAGTTATACTTTACTATATATTTACACTTTTCATTTTTTTGTATTATATAATTATATTTAATATAGAAACTTATTGTTTTAAATATGTTGAGGTTTAATTATATTACATTACAACTAAAACTGATATTTTACTAAGTATTTTTTAGTAACCATAACTTTTTTATTATTTTAGAACATTTTTTTACAACAAAATCTATGTTTGTTTTTCAAATTCTAATATAAAAAAATTTAAAAATTACTCTCTTAAATTAATAACTATCCATTATATATGTTTTTATATTGTTGAGCCTCTACTCATTATTAAGGAATAATAAATATTATGCTGCAAATATTTATTCATGACTCATAACTGAAAATTACCGGTCAACCAAAGCTTTCATAATCACTGAATATTTATATAAATATACATATATATATATATATATATATATTATTAAAAAGAACAATAATGGTTATTTTATCCCAATAGAAATTATCTTTATGATATAAATATTCTACATAAAATAATTTTTAATTAATCGAACTCTGTGTATTTCAATATTCTTTTTCATAAGTATTGTTTGTGTTTTTCTACTATACTATATTCTAATTATTATAATATTTGGTTCATTTCTACTCATAGATGATCTGAGAGCCCATATGAATTTCAAGAGAAACTTGGGCAATAGATCCCATACAAATTTCATCAACTCCATCATTCCTCATCTCACACCCATCCATGTGCCAATATTCAATTTAAATAGTTACCACATGGAACTATCACGTACCATTCCTATATCATCCACCATATAGGGATTACAATCATATACCACTCTATCAAACCATGTGACTCAAATTCTCATGAGTCACACACCATGGATCTTATTAGTTCATCAAGAAAAAACATGCTTATCCACCACCCAAAATGGTTCCAATCATGAGTGTAAAATTATTATCTTACCACACTACTAATGTTTATCCCAAAACACACAATTCTAGACCTCATATGAGTCCTACCCTCAAAACCAAACCATGAACAAAATGAATCTTCACTAAATATTACCCATCTCAAAAAATCCCATGAAATAATTGTCTATTTTACATAAACATAATAGCACCAATCATGTATTGATCTCAAGAAAGATCCATCAATGAATTCACTTAAACGTCTAGGTAACTCTCAATCCATAACATAACCCTCTAAAGGGATTCCCATGAGTAAAATTTGAAATTGACTCACTTAAAAATGTTTCATATCCAAGTTCCTTAGGTCCACCCACGCAACCCACAAAAACCCTAAAATTATTACTTAGGACATTAATACATATAAAATTTCATCAGAAGAAATTATATAAATGAGATATCCCATATAATTATAATTCCACTGAGTAATTATATAGGATATTTTTGTATGTGTAGTTTCTAACACTTTAAACTGCTGATCCTTTAACATCAATGGAATCACACATTATCATTCCTCTATGTCATGTGAACTCTACATGCCAAACATGATGAATTAAAATTGGTCTCCACCCAATAGACCATGGTCTAAATGTTATTTCTAAATGAAGTACATCAAATATCCATGTGAGTCACTCGAAGAAGAAAACACATCCAACTATAGCAGAACAAATCAAAAATGAAATCCCATATCTCTAGTCACCGGGAATTATTACTAGAAAAAGAGTTCTTGATACAAAGGTTTGGAATCCATCACATGCTCGGAATGATTCATAAATAAATTTCATATTAATAATAATGCAATACCAAAAATGTCTACAACCAACTTCTAATATCTTCAGTTGGATACCACTCGACAGTTTCACAAGATCTGTTCAGGACAAGACCTTTGGTCACACCTTCACATACCCCATAGGTTTTAGAATAGAAGTGGTGGTCTAGGATAGTACCATGTGGAGAATATAACCCTAATTAGAGTGTGAAATAAAAGAATAGGTGACAATGTATCATAAATGAACACTAAAAATCAATGTTCGAATGATAAATAAAACAACGAATACAATAATAGTTTGAAATTTTGAAAATGTACAGACATAAAAGGGTGATATCCCACCAAAAATATCTTATATAAAAATAATCATATTATAATAAATAAGATAAAAGTACCATTGGATTAACTAATCCTCCAAAACTAACCTCAATCATTGTCTGAATTCTTGCTTGAGATGCTAATATTCATCATCAAGATCATAGAGGGTAGTTTCTGAACATGTTCCTATGAAAAGTGAAAAATTAGTGTTTATATCCAAGTTTCATGGATTGCTATGATTTGTGTGAGTATATAACTCATTAGGTAACAACCAATAAAACCCAATTCATAACTAGTATATGCAATTTATTTTCATGTGACATGTCATGTTGAAATAAATAAATAAACAATAGAAAATAAATTACCTCCAGAATACCTAATTATACCATTGTCTAGGCGTCTCTATGAATTCCACAATGATCATGTCAACCATAAATGCTAAATGATGCCATCTTTTACCTAGTATAAGTAACGGGTATCAATCCTCATGCCCACGGCCGTAATTAGCCATTACTATTTCTTCCAGTTTCAATGTGTCTTTGCGATTGTCAAAATGACCATGTAAGCCATATACAAACCATATCAAAGGGTGAGACCCCGGATTACCTAATGATCATGATCATATAGCCTAACATATCACACTAAATGGATTAAAATATAGTTCCTATACATCTTTGGAATCTCTCAAAAATTCCATATTAGAAGTGGCTCAAATATCATACTCAGAAATATCAGGAATTCAATAACCCAAATGCAATCCTTTATGTAACCATACAAACTAGATATGTCACATGAATCCTAGAAATCCCTTTTTGGAACATATAATATCTTCTAGATTGACTAGATGGATCCTAGGGGTCAACTAGGAATGTTATCATAAAACTAGTGATCATGATAAAATCCCCAATCATAAATGGTTGGATTGTAGACAATGAAGACATATTTTGGACCCATGTTATTCAGGGCTTCCCATATAGACCTAATATCATATCTAGAAATCTCAAGAATTCATACATGCCTCAACAGGTGTAACCCAAGAAGCATATTCGGTATCCCAAAAGCCATTATAATATCAAAGTAGCATCACACTTGTATAACAGAAGGCACAAAAGCTAGATCTTAAGGAGCACCTATGGGAACCCTTAAAGTCTCTGTCCCATATAATATGGAACATAGGTTGTGTCACAAGGAGCACATTTGTGCATCTATAGATATATGAATACTAAACAAGTGAATATTTAGGTTGGGGACTGGTAAATGCCTAAACCCATCACCTATATCCATTGACCCTCATGCTAACATCATCAGTATGTGTTATATGGTGTCATATGGTACCATATCTACTTATTTTAATTTCAAACCTCTCTCTAGTGTGTCAAGACATTGGGAAACATACTACAGTTTCCTTGGATATCATTGAAGTCTCTATTCCCTCATAGGAATTCCACACTATGGGAAATCCATTAACACCATTCCCTTTATTAGGCATCATATGTCGGCCTAAACATTTGTCCCATCTTCCACTCCTTGTATTTTCTAACCACATAGGTAATAATGTCTTATTAGAGAAGGTGTGTTCACTAAACAATCATCTTAACAATAATCATGGTTCTATGGTGTCTCTAATGCCTAGAAATTTATTTATGGATACCAAGTCAATACTCTTCTTTACCTTGAGGTCCCAAAGCCTCTTTTCACATGGGATACTACACAATTATAAATTTAATTTAATTTCATCATTCCCTTTATGGGGTTTCTATATGATAAGTGTTTATTTTTTTATAATATCCTTATTCATTGGTGACAAAGATGTCCAGTCGGTACATGAGGGTATATTAGAGCCCTCAACATAGTGTTGGATTAAATTTTAGGAATCATTTTTAATTAATCAACTTTAAAATTTTATAAAGTGCCCCTCTGCCCAAAGTGTAATGGATTCAAAATAAACATGTATATACTAAAATTCATATCCATAAAGTGTAGATTCAAAAGGGAAAACCACCATTCTAAAATCCTTCAACTTTATGAGTAGATTTTGAACTCCTTATAAGGCTCTCCAAGATCATCTGACCATCATACAAAGGACACAAGGCTCTCACTAAAGCATTAAACAACCAAATAATTAACCGAAATAATATTATAAATACTTAATTGATTATAAAAAATTTCAACAAGAATTAAATTTTAAATAAAATAGTCATAAATTCCTACAATATTATTGGTCAACAATGACATAATGGAATCATGACCAACCACTTGCTAATAACCCTCAACATACACCAAAATATGAACTAGAAAAAACCCATAGCATTTCATCCTTATTCAATTGATAAATTAATTAAATTTGAAGTGTAAAATTATATAATATTCAAAATAGTTATGTTCCTCCTTAAAATTATGTGTGGTGAAGTGACAATGTTTTCATGGGATAACCTCTTCCAAGGTTTCATGAAATTTTCATAAGTGATGGTTGATTCTACCAAAATTTGGTGGAATCACTAATGAAAACATAAATATGGAATATCAAAATAAAATAATGTTTGGGGAGGAGTTTAAGGGAGGAAAATGGAGAAGATATCACCTCAAAATGTTTATAGAAACTCACCCAAAATTATAAAAATAAAATAAGGAATAAGAAATTAACGAGGAGCTCAGTTGTTTAGGGGGGTGTGAGGGAGTTGAAAAATATCAGAAAAGGTATAGATAATTAGAGGGGAAAATAATATTTTCCAAATATAAATAAGAAACATTGTTTTTGCATATTGTTGGCCAAAACGTTTTCCAACCGAGAAGATGGTACTACCTCATGCGCTTTACCCGGCATAGTTTAGCCACATAGTTTACCAAAGTGTGAACTAATCTTGAGGGTAGCTCTAAAACCCTATACAAAATTGTTCATGGTTTTTATAATCATTCCAACACCATTCCTCATTCATTCATCAAAAACTAAACCACACAGTTTCCTCTCAAACCCCTCATTGTTTTACATTGACCATTCATTGACCATGAGTTCAAGTCTTTCTTAATAAAAAAAATGAAAACACGATGATCTTTAGTATTTTATATGTTTTACCCTAAATGTTTTCCCCAATCCTTAATCCTTGGAAAACCCCTCCAAAACTCACAAAACATAACCCCAATATTTTAATGCCCACTCAAGAACCTGATATACCAATTGAATCTCATTTAATGTCTATAAACATTACATTATGTGGTTTTAAGTATCATAATTCCATATTGAATCCCAAATAAAAATTAATCCCATCTTCTAAAAAAATTAAATATCCTTTATGGAGTTTCATGATTATACAGACATCGGGACATACACCTTAATTTTAATTTATCACCACATTTCCTTTTTTTCAAAAAGTGTTGAAACTTACATTTTACAAATTATTAAATTGAATTTTTAAGAAGTTGACTCTTCTTGGGTATAAATGGATGTCTAGAACTGTAGAGGGAGGATGCATGGTTGTTATTTGAAATTATGGTTCTTGGGATGTGGGTCTATGAGAGTTAATATATATGCAAGAAGGGATATGCATGGTCAGAGTTGAATAAACTGTAACATGTTTCCCGAATGGTTGTATAATTTTTTCTCAATTGATAGTCCATGTTAAAAAACATCATGGGGGAAAATAGGATGGTTTCACATTCTTGGAAGAAAATTTGATAGCCACAAAAGGGAGTGGTAGAAGATAAGGAATTCTCAAGGTGCCTAATATTTTGTCCAGTCACGGAAACTTGGAACCCTTGGGAGAAGAACATAAATCTCATATATAAAAATAACTGAATAAAAAATAATTTCAAAAAAAAATTTATAAATTTCTTAATTCATATAATATATAATTATAACATGAATATATATAATAAATAAACATAATTTCTATAGAAAATTAATTTAATCATCCAAAAAACTATTATTCAATCCTAAATAATTTTCTATTAAAACATTTAAAATTTAAAATTTTTAATTTTTAAACCAGTTCAGAATTAAAAATCACATCCAAAAGATTATGTGTATGAAAATAATAACATTTTAAAGATTCTAACATAAAATAATGAAATAATTATGTGAAAAAAATTAAAGCTCTTAACCAACACAACTTGAGAAAAAATCATAACAAAACATTTCAATGAAATTGCAATAAAAAAATGAATGTTAAAATATATATTGATATTCAAAATATTGAAATTTTGTAAATAAGAACATAAATCTAAAATTTTAAATTGGTTTTCTAATAATAAAGGATTCTATTAGGAATTATAAAATGTTTAATAATTTTCCAATTAAATCACACTTCATCATTAAATATTTCATTTATTACATAAAAATTCATGAGGAGATGTGCATAAAAAACATTTCACATTACATGGTTACCTATGAATTTCATGAGAGTTCTCACAACCATAAGCATGAGGGTTGAGATTCTAAATTACATACAAGATCATGGGATAAATAACATTAACCTATGAACATGAGGGTATAAGATGTAGAGACTCACACATATCTATTTTCAATATCCTTTATCAATCCTTGTTTACTCTCCCATTTTTTTATGAATTACATCATTTAATCTTGATATATATAATTCAATAAATTCTATATCAGAATTTGTGTTATTCTTACATACTTGATCCATATTGAAATTAAATTTTTAATATATATTTAATTTATAAATCATTCACTTCGTCATTTTAAAATCATTTAATTTTGATTCTACCTTTTCTATTTTCATTAATTTTTAAAAGAAGTATTTACCCCTCCCATCTACCATTATACTCTAACCAATATAAAAAACACGATAAAGGAATATATTTTGAGACTTCGGGTCATCTTCATTAAGGTCATTTGGTTCCACATTCATTAGGATATTTGGAATATGTATACTCTAGGCCTTCAGACTATAAATATTTAATGAAATTCTTTATACTAGGTTCTTTATATTTCTTGTGGGGATGGATGAGGCTTGAAAAACTCGGATGTTTGAGTCTTTCAGTGGATTTTTATTTGTATTCACCTTTATCAAATATATATTTTATTTTCATTTAAACACATTATGTAAATGTAATTTTTTTGTAAACCAAATACCATAAATTAATTTATTAAATGTAAATTAATTTATGGTTTTAGTGTACATACCCCCACACACACAGATATATATATATGCATATTATAAATTCATTGAAAAATATAATATAGTATAATCTAATAATGTATTTATATATATATATATAATTAAATACATTATATAAATTCATATAAATATACAATATAGTATAGATATAGTATATGTATAGATAGATATATATACATATATATATATATTTAAACAAATTATATAAATACATTTAATATTTATGAGTGTTTTTGAATGTATAAATCCATTAAAAAAATTCATTTTAGGAACATTATGTAAATAAATATCTATGTGTATGTCTAAAAAATTACATTATATAAAAAATTTATATAAATATAAATCTATTTGAATAAAACTACTGAAGTGTTGTCTTGTGTGCTATCAAAATATTTATAACTAAGTGCAATATAGGGGCTACCTAGGTCATTCTGTAGAAAAGATATTGAAGTCAATCACTCATTAAATATAATGATTTTTTATATATTTATTTATTTATGAAATAATTTGAACATAAATCATGAATTGAAAATTTATAATGAAAAAATAATATTAAGAATGCATTTACAATGTGAAAACCATGAATACAAACTGAATGATGTAAGAAATAATAGATAAATTTATAAGAGAATAACCAATTTTGAACTATCAATTTTTTATTATTAGTTTCAATTTTACATATTGAATACACTCTGTTATATGTGTGAACATCCTCTTCAACCTATGGTTGTGAATATAAAATACACTTAACGATCATTGAGAGACCACATATCCACCTCCTCAATCAAGGTAAATTATTATAGAAGTGAAAGATAATACTCAAGTGGAATGTGGAGACACCAATGATCCTTTCCCAATAATACACCCCTATTCCATCATCTATGAAAATAATAAATATTATGAATTAATGTTCAAATACTTGGGTTTATAAATTGAATAGTTCCACAGGTTAGCAACTCATGCTCATGAGAAAAAGATCTCACAGTGAAGATGAAAATAGAGTGAAAATATAAAAGATTAAATGGAATAATTATATGATGAAAAACAATTACTAAAAAATAATAATAAGGAATAAAACTGTTAAAATAGAAAATATACTAAAAATTTATATAAAATTTCCACCTATATTTCCTACCATTTTAAATGATGATGTGATAGTCTTTTATTGGTAATGTAATGAAATTCTTGGATCGATTTCTATAAACTGTATTTAGGCACATGATAGACTCTGTAAATAAAATAATTTAAAAGAAATAATTATTTAAAGACATTACACTAGTTTATACGCATTCAACCACAAAATTTATGCTTTATGTTCCTTAGGATAAAGGATTTGATACAGGAAACTCTAAGAAATTAATTACATAAATACAACTCTTCATATTCCAATTCTCCACTTTCGATGCCTTAATGACCATTAATAAGGAATAATATGGTGGGGGTATGGTTTTACATGTTATTCCCTTGGATGTTCTCTAGATCCTTGTCTAATTTTACCTTTTTTTTGTGCCATACCTTTTTGAGATATTGTAACAATAATTTGATTCTCTGGATCTCTGTATAGATTTTGAGGCTGGATTGGAGATATGGATTTTGGCCTCTAAATAATTTATTTATCATTGGTTATAGAAATATTAAATTAATATAATTAAATATCTAAATCTAAAAAAATAATAAATTTTTTTATATGTTTATAAAAAGTTATGGTCGAAATATAGAATAAAAATAACATATATAAAATCCTAAATATGGAATTTTAGAAATTATGCTCCAAATACAACTACAACCATAAAATTTGACAATTAATCTTAAAATAAAATAGTGGTAGGATACAAATAGATAAAATTAAATGTAAAATATTTTAAAATATTTGATCTGTTAGTTATCCCATTATTAAACATTGCATTATTGATAAATAATCTAACATTAATGTCCAAACAATATCCAAAAAACATAAATGAAAACACCAATCAATTATCATATAATGTATAATATTATACCTACTAAAAGGATAAAAATTACCTAAATCAAAAAAAAATAACAAATTTAATATCATGTTAATACTCATGTTTATATTGTACCTACCTTCCCGGAAAAATATTTTTCTTTTCACTCAACGTACTTTTATGTGGATTTTTTTCACTTCCAATAACATGGCTGATCTCCATTGGCTTTATATCCTCAAAGTATCCCAAATTAATAGGGTCCAAAATGTTTCAATCATGAGTTATTTTCATTGGATTTTCTAAGGTGAGGGTTGGATGTTTTCTGTATAAAATAATTTGATTCTTGATAAGGAGGGTTTAACATAAAATTGGAGTAAAATTACTAAATTAGTTTTTACTCATGAACGATTTTCTCCTTAATTATCCAAAACATTAATCACCTACAAACACCTATTTATTTCCATGGGTAATTCTCAAGTATATTTTAAACATAAATTATAAATTTATTCTCCTTTTTACCAATTTTTTATCATTTTCATCTTGAATTCAGATTTGGGTTTCTCTTCAAAATCATGTTTTTGAGGAAAAGAAAGGTATCTTCTGATCAAAAAAAATCTGTGAAAAAATGGTCCAAATTTGTGATTATATTTTTATCCTACAATCCTTATTTCTATCATGAAATTTATTCTACCAAATAATTAGTTAATTTTGTTACACTTTTTTCATCTCAAATATATTCTTCGAGAAAGAAAATTACATATCATATTTTCTATACCCAACGCTTGAGTTCAATGGTAATAATGAATTTAACTTATAAAAGTGGTTTTTATAGAATAAATGGATTATAATTTTAATTCTTAATAGGTTCTTTCATTTATATTAGGGACCTTATAAAATTCATATAAAACATAATGTGAAATTTAGTGTTCAATGTAAAAAAGGGATTTCAATGTGGTTCCTCAATCATACATGAAAAATTCTATGAAATATAAAATTTTTAAAAATATAAAAATATCATCTTATATATCACACAACAAGTATCACGAAACTCAGGAAAAAAATAAATTTTAAAAAATGTCATAATAATTTATAAACCTCTTGGTTTTTGAAATATTTTTAATTCAGACCGTACTAGTTCACATGACATTCACAATAAATCAAACTTCATCAAATAAAAAATATGAAATTATGAAAAAATACATTTAGAAATCACACCAATACTATTAAAGGGGAAAAAATTAATATTTAAAAAAAAGGAATGAAAAATAAAATGGTAATGAAAAAAGGAGTATAAAAACTGATTGAAATCCATCCCCTAAACTTATTCAATTTAATACCGTATATTTATCTAAATTTAGGTTAAGAAATATTTATACGCTATGTTTAAATTGGGTATTAAATAATATAATGGAAAGGAAAGACATATATTGATTTATTTTTTAGGTAAAACCTTCATTTAAGATCATAGATGATAAAACATTAAAAATATATGAAATAAATGACAATATATAAGGAAAGTGGAGGAAAAGAAAAAAAGGGGATATAAAAGGGATAATAATTGGTTTATACCCCTAAGTGGGTGATAGGTTTTTACTACTCCTAGTTAGGCAGCTGTAGTGGATTATCTCTAATCAAATGGTGGGTGTGGTTTCTTTGAGATGAACCACTACATGTGAATTTTCAAAATTTACACTAGTAGAAAATGGAAATGTGTAAGCATAATAATATAAGAAAATTACCAACCCCAAATAATAATAAAGATAGAATTTGGGGTATAGAGTGATAGGGAAAACAAAATAGGTCTTCTCCCTATTGACTTATTTTATTTCCTCCTCCATATGATATGAACATTTTTGTAGAGGATGATTTCTAACCACATGTTTGTACAAATTTTATTTTTCAATAAAAAACAATTTTTTAGTATCATCCTTAACATCCATGGCCTTCTCTATTTGGTTTGTATCATAAATTCTAATGATGAAGAAGTCAGAAAACAATTTATCTTGAATAAGATTAAAACAAGAAGAATCAACAAAGAAATATTCACTTTCAGGTATTCCAGCTTGGAAATTGATCTCTTTGAGAAATACCATTGGAAATTCAATCTCAATAGGTTTATCTTCACTATAATATTCCAAATAAAGAGATTGGTTGAAGGGTGTTGGTGTTTCATTTTAGTAATGGGATGATCATATTTCAGGTTATATTTAATAAGGTGATTATAGTATGCTTCCAAAAAACATTGATCTTTTATATATATGTAAAATAATTTATATTCTTCATGGACCTAATTGAGAAATTTTTCATTGTGGGTTGACTTGATTATTTACTTTAGTAACTCCATCTAAACCACCTTAGGTTCTTTAACATAATAAAATATTGGTAAAATCTCTTCCACCACTTATTTTGATTCTAGTTCTGGATCAGGTTATGATTTCTTTTGAAATGAATGTACATATTCTATTAGACATTCTATTATTATCTCTAGGGCCAATCTATATTATATATTTTCTTTAATCCAAGATTTTTTAATTTCTTCTTATTACAAAAGTGGGTAGTCAACCCATGCATAATAATCACAATTTGAATACACCATGAACAATAAATATATTTTTAGTTTTTGAAATTTATAAATTTTTGTATTTTTTTAATGAATGAAAAAAAAATATTTAAAATTTATGAATAAAATAGTGAATTAAGACCACTAGAATACCTAAAAACAAAATAAATTTGATGAATCATTGTCATTTATTCTCTCAAAATATTTATAACTATGTGCGACATATGGGTTGGCTTATGTCATTCTCCTGAGATTTTGTTATGGTAAAACACTCATTAATTATAATTCATATATTAATATTTTATTATGTAGTAAAATGAACATAAATGGGGATTTGAGAATTTATAGTGGAAAACTAATATTAAACTTCCATATGAAATGCAAACACAATTAAAGAAAACGGAATGATCTTAGAATAAAATGATACATTATCTAGAGAATCACCAGGATATGGCCTTCATTATATTATTATTTTTTCAAATTTAACTAATAATAACACTCAATTCTATGTCTGAAAATAATCTTCTTCATATGGTTGTGAATATACGGTGCACTCAACAATCACTGGGAGACCGCATATCAACCTCCAAAATATAGGGAAAATGTTGATGAAGTGAAGGATAATCCTTATGTTGATGTAGAGACACAAAGACACCTTTCCCAGTAAGATACCTATAATATTAAATCTATTAAATTAACAAACATTAAGACTAAAGTTTTAATTACTTGGGTTCATCACTAGATTACTCCACAGGGAACATCCTTGGGTCAACTACTCATGATAGTGGGCATAAGAGTTCACAATGAGAAAGAAAATAGATTGGAAATGAAAATGATAAATAATTATAGAATTATATTAAGAATAAAAATAATAAAATATGCTAAGAATGAGGAAAATTATTTATAAAAGAAAATAAACTAAAAAACAATAAAATATATCCACCTAGAGTGTCAATCCATTGAAGAGAAGAAGGGACACTCTTTTATAGGAGAAGAGAGGAAATTTCCAGATCTAATTCTTTTTACTGGATATAGGTGTGTAAAAGAACAATTAAATGGAATAATTTGAAAAAGTTGAATTCTTAAACGCATTTCCTCGAACTTATACTCATTAAACCATAAAATTTAATCTTTATAGACCACCAAATGTTGGATTTATTATCAGATAACTCTAAAAAATTAATTTTGGATAGGTAACTCTTCATATTCTTATTTTCCACATTCCCATTCATTGATGACCTTGAATAAGGCCGAATAATGTGGGGTCATAGTTAAAGAAACTATTATTATGGATGTTATCAATGTCCTTATAGAATTTAGGCTTCTTTTTACTAGCCCTTTATGGGTTATTTTCCCATAAATGAAATTATTCAGATTTGTACAGATATTTTGCCTCTTGACTTCTAGGCTGGAACTGGGTCTCAAAATGGTGGATTCAGCTTTGGGATTAGAATAATTGTATTAAACCCAATAAATATAAAACCCTAAAAATAATTATTTTTCATGTTGGATCAATGTAAAAAAAGTTATTTGCAAAATATATAATGTAGATAAAACGGTCCAAATACAAAAAATTGGCATTTAAACATTAAAACACAAAATACGACTAAACCCATATAATGGGACAATTTACCTTCAAATAAAATAGTTTTGTGATTTAAAAATTGAAATTAAATGAAAACTATTTGAAAATATTCTCCCTCTCAAAACCCCTATTATTTTTATAAATAAAAAATATATTTAATAATGATTGTATACATGTTAATATATATTAACATACATACATGTATTTAATAAATTATATACATATATTAAAAACATATTATTTGAATGTATAAAAATGAATATGAAAATATAAATATATAATACGTTATGTAAATGTATGTAAATATATTATTTAAATACAATATAAAAATGTATTTAAATATATTATTTAAATAGATTATATAAATTTATTTATAATAAATATATTTTATATAAATATATTTTATTTATGTATGTTCAATTAATACATATATATATGTATTGATTTTATAAATTTATTCACAATAAAAAAATAATATATGTAAATACATATCTCTCAATATTATATATAACGACAGAATCTTGAGAGCTACTATCCCTATACATAAATGGCATTTAGTGCTCATTCATCCTGATGTCCTCCATTCTTGACTATTTATCCAAATATACAGATGCTGAAATGAATCACATGAATAAGAGTAATGGATAAGGTCCCTCTATCATAGAGGTCTCAAACCATGGTATCTCCAATCATAGGGACTCTAGAAAGGGGATCCCGGATGAAACCTATCTTGCATCGGGTGGATTGAATGATTCTCTCAGTGATGAGTAGGTTTATGTGGAGGGTGTCCATGCCCTGGCACAAAATGACGAATTGAATTAGGGTTGTGGATCCTCATCCATATCCTTTTATGATTTTATATTTGGGTCTTATTCAACTAAAAGGATCATGAAATTGGATTGCGTTCATTCATTAAATCTAATTACTATATTTTCTCAAAATGTATCACTGAGTGATAAAATTTGATAATCACATGTTTGGGGATGCAGCAGGGGTCCAATCCTTGGAAGAATAATGATCTCGAAATCCCTCACCTGTATTTTTGGGGTTTTTGTCGAAGTAAAATTGTATCACATAGTAAGGTATTTTTTCAAATTATTTTTTAATCAGATGATGTGAAGGTTAAAGAATTTGTAATTGTTTTGGTATCTCAAAAATTGGGAATTCTAATAATAAAATAATGAGACCCTAGTTTTAATCTATCAACTATTATAAAATATACCACCTATGTTTGCATTAATGTTTTTGGCATTGGTTGGTATCTAGGGAACCACCAAATCCAATGAGACATGGGGTTTATATCTAAGATCCAAATTAAGTTTGAAGAAGAAATAAAACTTGAAAGATTGTGACATTTTGATGAAATTATCATATATATTGATAATAGTCCAACATTTAACGATATAGTAAGGTTGTTGGATGCAATTTACAAATTTTAATTACGTATTGAAGCTAAAAAGTTATTTATCTCTATCAGAAGTGATAAAACATTGGGAATTCTGTTGATAAATGTCATCAAGGCATTCATTGTGATAACTGTATAAAATTTTTACATGTTCTTGAGCTACATAATCTCATTATTCCATCTATTGGTATTTTGACCAATCTAGCTAATGATAGAAGATATTATGCCAATGTGACATTCTTATCAACCATGAAAGATACGGAGGGGAAAATGATGGAATATGAACATAAAATGTTTGTTCATGTGGTTTCTGGTATCAACATGGGTGACACTTCCAGAAATATGAGGGATAATGATTTCTAAGGTATCCTATCTTGTGGATAGGTATCCCTTTCTTTTAATCAGTTGAATGAGTTATCTAATTTCGATTATGTGATGGATGTTACTAGTGGTATTGAGGATGATTATCTATATACTATTAATATTAAGGGAAAGTTTAATCATTGGGTTAGGAAATTGAAAATTCAAATGGATTATAATTATTATGTGTCTAATCTTCAATGAAATGTGGTTTACATTGTTATTGTCTGGGGAATTGAATGTGAGAATACTACTGGACTCCCCAATCCAATTGAGGTGGAGGTGGGTGATCTCCCTAAAATCATGATGCGTTAGAAACTCACTAGACCGATGATTCCCTAACATTAAAGGGAGAAGACATTGGTGGAGAAAATGAGGATATAGAATCAAATTTATTAGGGAAGGTGGAAACTAAGGTTCCTGTTTGGGATCCTATTGATTCAAAGTCCACTAGGTTTGACTCTGACATCCATGAGGGGGGTACCACTGTATGTAGAGGGATGAATCTGCTTATAACATCACATGTATTTGTAAATAAATGAATGAAACACTGAATCTCTACAATACACCACTCTATTATAACATATCCAGTAAACATAATTTTACCACCACAGTTATTTGAATTTCAAAAAAACTAACATACATGGTTTCCTTAAGTAAGATATTTAGAGTCTGATATGATCAACATAAATTTTTGGTGAATAGTAACTTCACCCTTATGAATAGTAATGTACCCTTATAAATAATAATATGAACCCTCTAAATAGTAATCATACCCCTTAAGGCATAAATAAAATTTAGACACCATTAAAATGAAACAATGTATTTTGAAAATTAATAACTAAGTATTGGTATTTTTTGTGTAA
This sequence comes from Viscum album, assembly GCA_963277665.1. Classification (NCBI taxonomy): domain Eukaryota; kingdom Viridiplantae; phylum Streptophyta; class Magnoliopsida; order Santalales; family Viscaceae; genus Viscum; species Viscum album. The sequence goes on from OY728165.1 coordinate 679,931,182, forward strand.
ATAATTTTTAATTACAATTATGAATTAATATATTTATTTAAAAGAAGATTCATTATCATAAAATTTACATAAATAATTTTTTTTCCAATAATGTTAGGATAATTTACCAAGATCTTAGTTAATTTTTGAATGTATTATTAAATTAGATCTATATTATATTTTTTATTTTTCAGTTAAATAATGATTTTTTAAAAAAATTAAATTTATCTAATTTATAAAATAATTTTGTTAAAAATAATTTCGTTTTATAAGTTTACACATCAAAAAATAGATAGGGATAATTTTGGTGATTTTTCTAAAATACCTGAATCATTAGTGAATAGTTATATTTGATAATTTACAAAACATGCTAAATGAGTGAATTTCTGTAACATGGTTAAGTCATGGTTTATGTAAAAGGCGATTGGTGTGAAATCATGTGAAATTTTTTTTTTGGGCACAATCATCATCATTATTGGTTGTCTATGGAAAAATAATAACATAATGATTAAAATAATTGGAAAACCCTCCTCTTCTCCACTATAAAAACAGCCTCACTCCCTTTTCACTTCACTCCTCTCAAGCCTTGTGTGTTTTAAAAAATAAATCCAAATATACTCCCAAACTTATACCCCAACTACTTCATCTCTTGGTCACTTACAAATACTAAGACCTATCTCCTAAATAGGCCATCAAGGAAGATTACATCAAGAGGTAAATTCCTCTTTTCTTTCCCTTTATTTCATGTTTCTTTCTTTTCTTTTTCATTACCCACCACATTTTATTTAAATTTTATGATGAATCCATTTACATACATGTAATATAATTTTGTTATCATAAATTAATAATTCTTCATCACCTCTCCTTTCCCTTTACTTTATAATATAAATGAAAACACCATTTAAGATGTGTTAATTTATCACATTCAATGATGGCAGGTTTTCAATTTCTATTTTCTTCAAAAATTCTGATCATAAAACCATTCAAGTGGTTTATTTAGACTAAAATATATGTATTATAACTTATTTAAGGTTATGTAATATTTTTTACATAGGATACCAATTTTTAAATCAAAACGAGTTTGTTGTGATAAAACCCGCAAATTACTACAAAAAATTGTCATTAAAGTCATATAAAATGAATCAAATTCACTCCCAACAACCAATGATGTTTAAGACCATATAATATTCTATTTGATCACTAATAAAAAAAATTATTTTGGGAAACCATTCACATTATGCATGTTTATCCTTACATCAATATAAGTAAACTAATCATGAAAACCAAGGTAGATAATGCTCCCTAATAATGAAATTGATTCTCATAACCCCTATAAAGCCCACGAATGAGACTAATAAGGTTATAATGAATCAAATAAATTTATATTAGTTTTTAGAATAAATAATTTATGAACCTAAATTTTAGTATTACGGTCATTATAATCAAGTGAGGAACATCATCAGGCTTAAGGTAATGGTTTTCCACCTAATGCTTCACCTTCCTTCGAGTTACTTTAATTATCTACATAACTCAATTGTATTATTATAAATTCATTTTTACAAATAAAAAATTCTGTTTAAATTTAATATATATGAGTGTCAACCAGAATCTTACCTTAAATTATGGGATTTATGTGTCTTAAAAGGATCTTCCAAAAATTATTCCTGAACTACAAGCCTGATTCAGGGGAATTTCCAAATTTTTTCCAATTTTCAAGGGAACTATATAATCTATTTTTATAAACCATTATATTTATAAAATCACTCATTTTATTTTAAAAATAATATATTACATCACTTCTATTTTAATACAAATACTTTTCCAAAATAACCATTCTTTTCAAAATAAAAGAGTATATGTCTCAATTACTACTCGATGATTTTATAAGAGTATCTTCACCTGTTTCAAAACTCTTTTTTATTCATATTTATTATTGGTATTGAAATTTTATGATATCATATAACATATTTTATCAAATTTATTATTATTATTTTGACTCTGGATGTTCTATCATAAAACCATTCCACAATTTACTCGGAATGGTTAGTGTTTATCCTTAATGATCAAAGGATTTTGTTTACATTTCATAGGTTAGTTTCAATATGTTTTTATATATTGTTTATATTCATCCCCATTAAAATGTGGAATTCATTGTAATCAATAATTGTTTTGTGGGTCCCACTATATACCCTCAATGCATCGGTAGGTTTCTTGAGATAAATAAGGTCCTGACACAAGGCCTTAAAAATGTTTATTTATGGTCTAGTCACGAGGACTTGATAGTATGGTTATGTTGTCCCACATTATGCATTATCCAATTATTAAACTAGTAATTGATATTTAATGTGGTTTTTCAACTAGTATAATACCCATGATTATGTTTTTTTATGGAAATATGTATTCATCTTGTATTTCTACCATATTATGTTCCAGAATTATTTTTAAGGGCATGTGTTTTCAGTTATTCACCATGCATAATTTATGTGTCTATGACATTTGTCACTGAATTTATTAACCTTAATGAGCATTTTATCTCACCCCATTCTTATGATTCATTTTCTCAGGACATGAAGAAGTTTATTATGAATGAGCTTATGGGATATAGTTATAGTTGTGGATCTTCCAAATAAAACTTATATGATGTATTTCATTTCAAGATGTAATGTCGAACTTATATATGTAACTGGCTTTCCTAATCTACTAAACAATTCATTCCTTTGAGATACACCATTATTGTAATCATTCTGTTGCAATGTAATAAGACACCAGCTCCGAAAAACTGATGTTGGGTCTTTACAGTTGGTATTATAGTAATTTTTTTATAAAACATGGAAAAATGATTTTGAAAATGATGATTGAGGAAAAAACCCCAATGATATTCTTTGAGAATAAACATTCTAGAACATCATGAAATTTTGGTAAGTAATATATTATGTGGATCCTTCTAAAAACTAAATACCTATCTTGATACTACAAGTGGATGTGGTTCCGAAATAGATGTACCTAGGAGTTAAAATTATTATAAGAAGTTACGAGATAGACCTAGGGTATCCTAGTACAAGACAACAGTCCTTATTGTGAATCTTGTTTCACACTTCTATGTGATATTCTTAGTCTAATTCAAATTCTCGTTACAAGCCATTATAAATGATTTAAATGTAACATTTTCTACAAAGAAACCATGTTTATGATTATGATACTACCCATGAATAAGATTTTAATTTATTCGAAATAATTATCGATGTTAATATTATACAATATGATTAAAAAAACTAGTGTATTCCATTATTTTTAAATGGTGCATCACTGAAGGAATGAAATCCTCATGAATGTGTGTATCCCATATAGGGATTTCCATCCTATACAAGATAATGATTTCGGCTCTAGAGCTACGTCCAGTGATGAGAAACGAATATCTATAGTAGGAAAACTAACTCATGTTATGAACAATAACCTGACGAGTATGGAAAATCCTGATCCACAACATGGAAGAGCTATGTTAGATCACTTTATGTGAAATAAACAACTATCATTCAATGGGACTACAAACCCATATGTATCTGAGCAGTGGATATGTTCCCTAGGGAAGATATTTCTATCATTGTGATGTAAAGAATGAGAGAAGTTTATCATGGAATTTAATCATCTATTGATAGGTTCATATTAGTGGTGGTAGTTAATTAAAAAAACAATGTAGGAGTAAGAAATAGATGATATGGAGTGGAGAAATTTTAAGGAATTTTACTAGAAAAAAAAGTTATCTTGTGATCAAAGAGCATATATTGAAAGTTAGTTTCAGAATTTGAAGTAAAAAAGTGGATGAGAATGTTTCAATATATGAAGAAAACATCACATACATAACATGACATGTTTCATAATAGATACTTATTCTAAGAAGAAAGACATATTGATTGTTTGATGGTTCAAAACCATTCCTCTTAAGGGAACTAGTCTCCTATAATTTCTCATCATATGAAGATATGGTATAATGTGATATCAAGAAATAAAAAATAAATTTTTAAGTCTAATGACTTTAAAGGAAAGAAAGAGACAAAAGGTGCTGCTGAAAACTCTACAAAATGAAATAAGGAAATTGGGAGGGGAATAGTTAACCTTCCTCCCAACTGTAATTGTTGGAAGAAACACCCTAGAACACGCCTGAAAGGAATGTGCATTTATTACAAGTCCAGATGAAAAGGCCACTAATATCATGATTGAATGAGGAAGAGAGAAAAGACCAATGTCCAATTCTATATTTGTAAAGGGATGAGACATTATGAAAATAAATGTTCTATGTGTTAGGGATACATTCCCCAAAGTAGGCTAAGGTAGCATGTCCAAGATAATGCGGTCACAATTGCTGAGGTAGAAGGTCCTAACGATATGGTGGTAAGAAAATAAATTCATCCCTAAAACATATCATATGAATTGTTTGATTTTGGATCATCACATTATTTTATATATCCTCCATTTTCCAAGATAATTAAACATGTTATATTTGATTTAATAACGGATTTACCAGTCAAAAATACAAGGGGATGTATCATTGCAACAAATATGTGACGATCAGTCCCACTATTGACACATAAATGTGATTTATTTTCTAACCTTATAAACATATCCATTACTGACATTAATAGAATCATTGGTATGATTTGGATTTCACGTTATGATGTGAGGTCTTTAGAAGAAGAGGGATGTTATGATTTTTGAGAATTAGGTTGAATCCCTTATCATTAGAGAAAAAACCTTGCCAACTAATTCTTATCTAGACCCACCCCTAGTAGCTCTATTAAATTCAATTGTTGGGGATTAAGGGAATAAAATATGTATGTATTATGAAAGGAATGTTCAAATAGAGTATGTACCTATTGTCCAAGAATATGTTGATGTGATTCTAGAGGATTTACTGGGACATCCTCCAGAGTGAGAAATTGAGTTTTCCATTGATTTAGTACCCTTTTTAAGGCTCATATCAAAGTCTATTTATATAACGGACACTATAGAATTAGTTGAATTGAGAAAAAAATCTATATGAAATGAGTGATAATGGATTTTTTTTTGCAATAGTGTCTCTCTATTATGATCCCACGTTCTTTTTGTTAGAAAAAGAGATGGATCTATGAGGTACTGAATTGACAATTGGTAGATCAATGCTACAAAAAAAGATAATGTATCCCATACCTCACATTGGTTATTTATTTGATCAACATCATGGAGCCCAATATTTTTCAAATATTGAAATTTTATCTGGGTTTCATCAGTTGTGAGTATGCAAGGAATATTGTAAGAACCCGGTTCTTATTTTTGAGGTACGGGCTTCTTCTTTTTCCTTTTCCTTAATTGTTTTTGTGAAGATATGAAAAATGGGGAAAAATACTAAATTTTTGGAACTACACGCCATGTAATTTTCCCCACGCCATTTACTTTTGGCTGTGTGGAATGGGTACACGGGGCGTATAGCCTTGTCGGCGATGAGGGGTGTAGGAACCGACTACCCGCCCGTGTAGTGGTACCATACACGCCGTGTAGTCAGTCGGTAGGCTTAAATAGTAAGGAGGTGGAGCAGCTGACTACTAGGCAACAGTACACACCGTGTACTTAGGAGTACATGTCGTGTACTCATGTCGACGGATGAACAGAGTGGCGGTGCCTCCAAATTAACACTTAAATGAAAGAAGTACATGCCATGTACTGAAAAGTACACTCCATGTACTCAGAAGTACACGCCGTGTACTTTGTTTTATCGGCTTAAAACATGCAGTAGTCTCCTCATTTGGAATAGGAGACACTTGAGCCGATTGGGAGCCAAAGGAGGAAGTCAGACCTTTGATGATCTGCCAGGTGTTCATCTGGAATCGGTTTCCTCCTCGGATGATCTTGTTGGAACCGCACGGGTACGCCCTCTCCTCTCCCGGTATGGTTCTAAAAATATCTTCTCCTAATAGGTGTTATTTACGTTTGTTCGGGTTTTTTTCTTCGTCTGATCTACGCCGTTATTGGGCATTTCTGGAGTCCGTTTTCAGGTATAACGTTCGTTGGCGTATAAGGTAGGTGTCTTCATGTAAATTTCCAACTGTTATGCATTTTTGTGTGTTTTCGTTCCTCGAACCCATGTTGGGGTGTCGTGTGGATGATGCCTTTGATATATTTAATTCCTATAATTTCATTGGTGATTAAATTGTGATAATAAAATGCTGGTTGGGATTGTGGTTTCGATCTGGAACCACCCCAGGGGTGTGTTTCGCTGTTTATCCATTTGGCCAGGATACCTGAGGGTATGCCTTTAATGTAGTAATTTGTAGAATTTCCTTGAGATTAATTGCTTGTTTACTATATTTTGAGATGTTGGGCATGGCCTGGTTGCCTTTTTAGCCTGAGGGCGTTGTTGTGATTAGCCTGTGGGCACAACACTATTTAGCCTGAGGGCAGTAGATATTTTCGGCCTGAGGGAAACTTCTTCTGTGCCTGTGGGCAGCTGATTCTGTGCCTAAGGGCGACACTACCTACACCTGAGGGAAAAATATGTTATTCCTGAGGACAGATTCTGTGTTGGATACTCGTTACCCGAGGGTAGGAGTTTACGTGTCTGAGGACACTATTTGGTTACTTAGAAATGCACTGTGGTGATTTCCTGTATTAAATGGATTAAATGAATATTAAAAAAATTTCAATACAACTGGTAGTTGTTACTTTTGTGTACTGCTTACTTTATTGCATTTTATTACATCACACTATTGTTGCATGCTTACACGCAGTTGGGCATGAGCCTTTGGTGGGTGCCTACTGAGGTATATTTCTCACACACTATTTGGGTCATGCTTTTCGGCCCAAACAGATTACGTTTCTAAAGGTGTATATAGGGGAAAGAGTCCCTATATAGGTACTTTACTGTTGATGTGGAGTAGGAGGGCATGGGACCGATCCAAGGCTCGTGATGCTGCTGCCATCTATTTTGCTTTTATTTACTGTACTCTACTCTTTGTTGTATTGTATTGATGTATAACATGTTTTGGTTGTTTTCTTAGAACTTGAAACATGTAGCATCATCATTTATATACTGTTGGTTATATTCACTGTTGTATTTTATTTCAATTGTGTATGGTTTACTACATCCCCTTTCACTGTATGTTTTCTTTAAATATTGTTGCACTACACTTTGACAAATGAGGGAATATTTACCCCACTATCAGACCTGGTCCCTCGCTTCTAGTCGACAACCTCTGGCATTTGGGGAAATGCGCTTGAGTTCTTGTGGCGAACCGGCTTCGGGGTACCCGTTGAGTGGCACCCGGGACCGGGACGTTACAAAGTGGTATCAAAGGATTTCTTTTCATTGACTTGCTATTTGGATCAATACTCAGGTATAGGATAGAATGGTAGTTGGTAATAAGTTGTGTCGGGGTGTAGATAAGTCGTGTACAGGGAAAAGCCATTTTACCTCGTATTTTGCAATTATTTTTATTTTGAAAATTTTACAGTTGATTTGTATTCACCATTGGGTGACGCTCTTGATATTGTGCTGTATATAATTTATCTATGGGTTTTATTGAGGTCCAACTCGATGAGATGAGGGTATGTCGTCTCATGCATCATATAGGCACAAGATAGACATCACATGCCATGCATAGTTCCATGCCATGTAGGTGCATTACAAATTTCATGTTGTTGTGATAGATGTTGTGCTAGAAAATCATGCTGTTATGATAGTTGCTCTGATAAAATACCTTCTATTTGATAAGGTATTTTCCTGTTTGAGCTTTTTTATAGAATGGACGCCAAAATTTGGTTTTTTGGGAGTATGTGACCCCATTGACAGGAATTTGGTGGATCATTGATTTTTTATTGGTTATAACATATATAAGATTTTAAACATTGATTCATGGGGAGTATGGGACCCCACAGGTCAGAATTTGACACTTAGGTGTTGGTTTCAGTATTTTCTGGGTGTCGGAGAAGTTTGTGAGGAATACTATCTGGAATCCCAGTATACACACTATGTAGTATTTTTATACACACCGTGTATGTTCTTCTGTTTGGGAAGAAAAATGAAATTTTTGAGTACATGATGTGTACCCTGAGTACACGACGCATAGTCTCTTCCAGTGTCACAAACCGTGTGGGCGGCGACACGGGGTAGGGAAAGGCATGGGAAAACCATGTTGTGTACCGAATGGACACGTTGTGTCGTGTGACCCGGAGTCCGGCCATGTAACTAACAACATGGGTCGGTGAACACCTGTACAGAACACACCGTGTCAATGATGAACACATCGTGTAGTGTGACCTGGGGACTCGGTTGTGTAACTATCAACACAGGCTAGTGTCACCTCTCCCTGAACACACCATGTACCTGTGGGACTCACCGTGTAGTTTTTTCCGAGGACATACCATGTAGATTTAGCCATGTGGCTGGGAAATAGGGTGGTGTACATGCCGTGTGTGGGTGTAACACGCCGTGTAGTGTCAAGCCGAGTAGTCGGCTGTGTCACAGACGACAGAGGCAGTTGGGAAATAACACCATACACGCCGTGTAGATATTATACATGTCGTGTAGTTTTTTTCGATGGAAGCTGTGTGGCTTAGCCGTGTGTAAGGACCATGGCAGGGGAAGAGAAGTCATGTATATGCCGTGTAGTCAGTGTACACGCCGTATAGTCTTGTTTTGCAAATTTTGAAATTCCTTCTTCCTCATGTTCCATTGTGGTTCCTTCATTTCAGTCTTAATAATCTTGAATCTGAGGCATGCTTTTGACCTTGTAGAGTCATGCCGCCTAGACGACCGCGAGTTGTTCTCCCGGAGAGCGGTGACGATTATACTCTAGAGATGGTGGGCCATGGGATACCATTGGATCCTCCAGTAGAGTTAGATGTGGCGCCTATGGTTATACGGGACACATGCGTGGAGGCGCAATTCCATGAAGGCTTTATGAAGTTCATGCAGACCTTTCAGAGAGCACCGTAGGCTACCACATCTATGGGCGAGTTGACACGTATCTTCCAGCACCAGCATCCACCTATGTTTTCAGGGGATGGCAGACCATAGGCTGTGGAGTCTTGGTTGGGGTCAATGTAGACTATTTTCTAGAATCTTGATATGCCTCCAGGGCGGAGGGTCAAGCTCGCGACTTACATGCTACGTGATTCCTCAAAGAGGTGGTGGGATGTGACCACCCAGTCAGAGAATCACAGGGAAATGGCGTGGGAAGATTTTTAGGCAGTATTATATGAATTCTTCTTTCCTGAGACGCTGAGGGAAGATAGAGCTCGAGAGTTCATGAATCTGCAGTAGGGCGTTATGCCAGTGATGGACTATTCTGCTTGTTTTACGGAGCTTCAGCGTTTTGCACCCGTGCTGGTGGGTGATGAGATGCTGAGAGACAGACGTTTTAAGGATGGTCTTCGGTATGACATCTGAGCACTGGTGAATGTTTTTAGTTTGTCTACCGTATAAGCGATTGTGAATCAGGGGTTGATTACAGAGAGGAACCTGTGGGAATCGAGTGGTGTGGGCCAGGGCGGTTCAGCACCAGTTACTGGTGTTATCTCTACTGGTAAGAGGAAGACATAGATGGACTTTATTAGGGAAGCAGTACCAGTCAAAAGAATGCTTCAGGTGGCCAGGTTATGTGCAACCAGTGTGGAATAGAGGGGCACAAGAGACCGCAGTGTCCACAAGACCCAGTGGGATGCCGAGCCTGCAGCAAGATGGGTCATCTGAGATGCTTTTGCAGGGCGTTTCCACTAGTGGCTAGTGAGAGGGGTTCTCTGCAGACTCCGCATGCGGGAGCAGGACTAGTGGATTCTTACCAGTCAGGGAACTGGAATACTTCAGGGCGTGCAGGCCGAGAGGGTGGTCATGGTCGTGGTACCCAAACACTAAGATTGTAGAGGCAGTAGGGCAGGATAGCTCATGGTAGCTAGGTTTTGTCGCAGGGCCGCGGCACTGGGCAGGCCTATGCAGTGCAGCATACCCAGCAGGAGTAGGATCCTAGACCTTCTATAGTCAGAGGTACTATTCTAGTAGCTTCTGTCTTGTCTTCAGTACTTTTCGATACGGGTGCTACACATAGTTTCATATATGTGATCATTGTGGAGAACCTTGGGCTATGTGTTTCTTCTTCTTCTGATATCATGACGCTAGACACTTCATTGGGGACTAGGACGGCTAGTGTGCATCAGTGCAGGGAGTGCCCCCTTGAGGTTGGAGGGTGTCACTTCCTTTGGGACCTAAATGTCTTGGATATGACAAGCTATTATGTCATTCTTGGGATGGAATGGTTGGTTCCCTTTCGAGCCTTTATAGACTGCTATCGTCGCAGGGTGCGTTTCATGTCACTAGAGGGCAGAGAGTTTCTATACAAGGGGGAATGGGATGTTCAGGCGAGTCGATCTGGACTAGAGCATCATGGGCGAGGTGGAGTCACAGCCCAAATAACGAGCTTATATCTGGATGATCAGGGGGCTTGTCAGACAGATTTCCCTCCAGTTGTTGATCATTTCAGGGATGTCTTCCCGGATGAATTTTCAGGTCTACCTCCGGTGCGTGAGATGGATTTCTCTATCGAGCTTATGCCAAGAGCAGAACCGGTGTCCATTCCTACTTATAGGATTTCCATGCCTGAGTTGCAGGAGCTCAAGAGGCAGTTAGAGGAGTTGCAGTCAAAGGGATTTATCCGACCCAGTATGTCTCCTTGGGGTTCTCTGGTCCTTTTTGCAAAGAAGGCGGATGGTACCCTCAGACATTGCATGGATTATCGGAATCTAAACCAGATAACGGTTAAGAACCGATATCCCTAGCCGAGGATAGATGATCTGTTTGATCAGCTTCATGGAGGACGAGTGTTCTCGAAGATTTACTTGAGATCCGGAAATCATCAGCTACTCGTGAGACCATCAGATATACCACTTATATCTTTTTGGAGCAGAATTGGTCTATACGAGTACTTGGTTATGCCGTTCGGACTGACGAATGCGCCAGCAGTTTTCATGGCTCTGATGAATTGTGTGTTCCATCAATATCTGGATTATTTTGTGGTGGTATTCATGGACGACATCTTGGTGTATTCTCACACTCGACATGACCATTCCACCCATCTTAATATCTTATTGAGTATACTGAGAGAGCATCGGATGTATGATATGCTCTTGAAGTGACACTTTTGGATGGACCAGATTCACTTCCCGGGTCATATCATCTCAGAGGCAGGAGTTGCAGTAGACCCAGAGAATATGAGAGCAGTAGATTATTGGGAGCATCCTAAGAACGTGTTTGAGATACGGAGGTTCATAGGGCTGGCTAGTTACTACAGATGCTTCATACGGGACTTCTCCCGCTTAGCATCACCGTTGATGGGTCTGACAAAGAAGGGTGTGAAGATCGTTTGGTCAGAAGCTTGTGAGGTAGATTTTCAAGACCTGACGGGAAGTTTGACATCAGCACCGATCCTGATACTCCCAGAGAAAAGGAAGATCTATATAGTTTACCTTGATGCATTAGGGATTGGGTTAGGAGTAGTGTTGATGCAGGGATATCAAGTCGTTGCATACGAGTCTCGGCATTTGAGCCCACATGAGAGGAATTACCCGACACATGATCTCGAGTTGGCTGCAGTTGTTCATGCGTTGCGCTATTGGAAACATTATCTGTTTGGAGAGAATTTTGTGGTTTTCACTGACCACAAAAGCCTCAAGAATATATTTACTCAGCGTGACCTGAATCTGAGGCAGAGAAGGTGGGTTGATTACCTACAGTCCTTCGATTTTGAGCTTGCCTACACACCTGGTAAAGGTAATGTTGTAGCTGATTCACTAAGCATGAATACTCAGATACATGCAGTGCAGGAGGCCAGTGGAGAGTGGGATCTTATGGCTTTGTTCTCTGATATGCATCGGGAGGATCACGACAGTCAGGGACAGACATATCTTTCCTTGTTAGCAGTGACTTCTACCCTCCTAGACAGAGTATGGATGAGGCAACTATCGGATTCAATAGGCCTAGTCTTACGGGAGTCGGTGGCCAGTGAGGACCCTCCTCCGAGTTGGACGATAGGCGATGATGAGGTCCTGCGTTTCCATGGACGGGTGTGGGTTATAGAGGATATACTTGAGGATATGATGTGGGAGTTTCATGCTTCGGCTTAGGCAGTTCATCACGGGGTTACCAAGATGTACCGTGACTTGAGGAATCAATACTAGTGGTTGAGTATGAAGAGAGAGATAACTGGTTTTGTTACGATGTGTTCCACCTATCAATAGGGGAGGGCAGAGCACCAGAGGCCATTTGGGCTATTATAGGAGTTTCCCATTCCAGAGTATAAATGGGATGATGTCGCGATGGATTTCATGATGGGATTTATGAGGTCACCTCGAGGCAATGACGCCGTGTGGGTTGTTGATGACAGACTCACAAAGGTAGATCACTTTTTGCTGATCAAGGAGACATTCGTTGTGGAAGAGCTTGGAAGACTGTATATCTGAGAGATCGTACGTCTTCATGGGGTCCCTCGTTATATCATTTCTGATAGGGATTCCCGATTTACATCCCGTTTCTGGTAGAGTTTTCAGAGGTTACCAGCTACACAGGTGCTTCTGAGCACAACATACCACCCACAGATAGATGGCCAGTCAGAGCGGACGATACAGGTACTAGAGGACATGTTGCACGCATGCGTCTTAGACATTGGGGCTCTTGGGAGAAGCATATACCCTTAGTCAAGTTTTGCTATAATAATAGTTTTCAGGAAACTATTGAGATGGCACCATATGAGGCTTATTATGGTAGGCTGTGCCGATCACCTTTGTGCTGGTTAGAGGTAGGTGAGGCAGCTTTACTGGGGCCACAGCTCGTGCAGGAGACATCTGAGCAGGTCCAGTTGATTTGAAAGCGGATGGCTACCACGTAGTCTCGTCAGAAATCTTATGATGATCGCCGCAGATGACCCTTGGAGTTTGTGGTCGGGGATCAGGTTTTTCTACAGGTTTCTCCGAGGCTTGGACACAAACGGATCAGTAGACAAGGTAAGATTTCAACAAGGTATGTGGGACCATTCGAGATTCTGGAGAGAGTCGGGCTGGTTGCCTATCGGTTGCAGTTACCACAGCGGTACCGAGCCATGCACAAAGTCTTCCAAGTGTGACAGTTGCGTCTCTATCATTCAGGCACGTCTCATGTTTTTCAGCCTGAGGAGGTTGAGATGGAAGAAGATGTGTCCTTTGAGGAGCATCTGATCCGTATCATTGACAGGAGCACGAAGGTTCTCTGAGGCCGGTCAGTTCCTCTCGTACAGGTGCTATGACATTATGGCCGAGTGAAAGACGAGACCTAGGAGCGGGAGGCCGACGCACATGCTCATTGGACAGATCTGTTCTAAGCTTTATCTTCACTACCCTTGGAAGGAACATTTGGGGATGAATTTCGATAAGGGGGATGTTTTTAAGAACTTGGTTCTAATTTTTGATTTACGATCTTCTTCGTTTTCCTTTTCCTTAAGTGTTTTTGAGAAGATATGAAAAAGGGGGGGAAATCCTAAATTTTTGAACTACACTCCATGTACTTTTGGCCGTGTGGAATGAGTACATGGGGAGTCTAGCCTTGTCAGTGACAAGGGGTGTAAGAACCAACTACACGTCGTGTAGTGGTACCTTACACGTCGTGTAGTCAGTCGGAAGGCTTAAACAGTAAGGCGGTGGAGCAGCCAACAGCTGAGCGACAATACACATTGTGTACTTGGGAGTACATGCCGTGTACTCATGTTGACAGATAAACAGTGTGGCAGTGCCGCCAAATGAATAGTTAAATGAAATAAGTACACATTGTGTACTCAGATGTACACATCGTGTACTTTGTTTTTTCGTCTTAAAACAAGCAGTAGCCTCCTCATTTGGAAGAGGAGACACATGAGCCGATATGGAGCCAAAGGAGGAGGTCAGACCATTGACAATTTACCAGGTGTTTGTCTGGAATTGGTTTCTGACTTGAACGATCCCGTTGGAACCGCACAGGTATGCCCTCTCCTCTCCCTATATGGTTCGGATCAATTCTTCTCCAAACATGATTTATTTACGTTTGTTCTGGTTTTGTTCTTCGTCAGATCTACGTAGCTCTTGGGCGTTTCTGGAGTCGGAATTTGGGTATAACGTTCGTTGGTGTATAAGTTAGGTGTCTTGGTGTAAAAATACAACGGTTGTGCGTTTTTCTGCGTTTTTGTGCCCCGAACCCATGTTGGGGTGTCGTGTGGCTGAGGCCTTTGTTATATTTAATTCCTATAATTGCATAGGTGATTAAATTGTGATAATAAAATGCTGGCTGGGATCGTTGCTTGGATTTGGTACCACCCTAGGGTTGTGTTTCACTATTTAGCCATTTAGCCAGGATACCCGAGGGTATGCCTTTAATATAGAAATAGTAGAATTTCATTGAGAGGAATTGCTTTAACTGCATTTTGAGGTGTTAGGAATGGCCCGATTACCTTTTTATCCTGAGGGCGTTATTGTGGTTATCCTGTGGGAACTGCACTATTTAGCCTGAGGGCAGTAGATATTTTCAGCCTGAGGGAAACTTCTTCCGTGCCTATGGGCAGCTGATTCTAGGCCTGAGGGTGACACTACCTATGCCTAAGGGAAAACTATGTTATGTTTGAGGGCAGATTATGTGTTGGATACTCGTTACCCGAGGGTAGGAGTATACGCGTTTGAGGACAATAGTTGGATACTTAGAAATTCACTATGTTGATTTCTTGTATTAAATTGATTAAATGAATATTAAAAAATTACAATATAACAGGTAGTTGTTACTTTTGAGTACTTCTTACTTTATAGCATTTTATTACTGCACATTATTGTTACATGCTTACACGCAGTTGGGCACAGGCCTTTGGTGGGTGCATACTGAGGTATATTTCTCACACCCTATTTGGGTCACGATTTTCGGCCCAAATAGATTAGGTTTCAATAGGTGTAGATAGGGAAAGAGTCCCTATACAGGTACTTGACTGTTGTTTTGGAGTAGGAGGGAATGGGACCGAGTCTAGGCTCGCAATGCCGCTGCCAGCTGTTTTGCTTTGTTTTTATGTACTCTTCTCTTTGTTGTAATGTATTGATGTATAACATGTTCTGGCTATTTTTTTAGAACTTGAAACATGTAGAATCATAATTTATATACTGTTGGTTATATTCACTGCTTTAGTTTATTTCAGTTGTGTATGGTTTACTGCTTCCGATGTCATTGTATGTTTTCTTTAAATTCTGCAGTGCTACACTTTGACAAATGGGGGCATAGTTTCCCCACTATCAGACCAGGATGCTCACTGCTAGTCGGAATCATCTAGAATTTGGGGAAATTCGCTTGAGGTCTTGTGGCGAACCGGCTTAGGGGCACCCGTTGAGTGGCACCTGGGACCGGAACGTTACAAATATATTCCCAAGTTAGCGTTTTAAAGTAGGTATGGGAAATACATGTTTACAATAATGCAATTTGTCCTGATAAATGAACCCTCTGTCATCATGGATCTAATGAATAGGGTTATCATGGAAAATCTTGATGATAATGGGGTGTTATTTTTTGATGATATCATGGTATACTCCAAAATATATGAAGATCATTAAAATAACTTGCGCACTTTTCTAAAGACTCTTAGAAGAAATTAATTATCACAGATGTATAAAAAATGTGAATTTTGGATTCCATCAGTTTCATTTCTTGACCACATTATCTATATTGATAGAATATCTGTTGATCCTATGATGAGGAAGGCTATTAATGAATGTACTACTCCAAAAAACATAACTGATGTACGTAGATTTAGTGGTTTAATAGGTTATTATTAGATTTTTGTTCACAACTTCACCCATTTAGACAAACCGATGACCAAGATTACACATAAAGGTTTTATATTAGAATGGATGAAAGAATGTGAGTATTGATTAGTTGAATTAAATAGGAGTTTAGTGATGGTTGTGATCCTAAATCTACCATTGGGGAATGATGGGTTTATGATATATAGTGATGCATCAAAGAAAGGACATGGTTGTGTCCTCATTTAAAATGATAGAGTTATTTCCTATGCATCTAGAATGTTAACAAATCATAAACAAAACTATCATACTCATGATCTTGAGTTTGCTGATATGATATTTTCAATAAAAATATAGAGACACTATCTATATATTGAAATACATGATATATATATGGATCATAAGAGTTTCAAATATATCTTCTCAAAAAAAGAAATCAACATGAGGCAAAGGATTTTTCTTGAAATACACATGGATTATGACTATTCTATACACTACCACGAAGGAATAGAAAATAAGGTAGATGATTCATTGATCAGGAAGGATCATGGAGTTTTAAAAAAAATGTGGATTGAAAGGGTTCTTGTATTCATAAATTTAATAAGGATGGAAATGGGAATTATCGATGTAGGTAAAACATCATTAATTTTTCAATTAGTATCCCAACAATATTTTTTATAAAGGAGTAAATTCTCTTAGACTAATGATGAGAACCATCAAAATAAAATTAATGCTTTGAATTATTGGACATTTTCTGACATTGTATATGATGATTTGATTCTAATATTTGTGAGAGACTACATGTTCCTTCTATACATGAGCTGAAAAGAGAGTTATTGTTTGATGATTATAGCTTGAATTTTTCTATATACCATATCAACACTAAAATTTATAGATATTTGATGGAACATTTCTTGTGGGACTACATGAAATGGTAAATTTTTCATTATGTTTTAAAATGATTATTCTGCCAGCAAGTGAAGGATGAATGAAAATATTCTATAGGATTCAATAAACCTCTACCTATTTCAACTAGGAAATGGAATGACATTACCATGGGTTTTGTAACTGGATTACCCAAAACACAAAAAAATAATGATGAAATATGGGTATTTGTTGATCGACATAAAAAATCTTCACATTTTCTCACTATAAGGAAGGATTTTCCAATGGATAAGTATGCACGACTCTATATAAATGATGTTTTAAGACTTCATGGAGAACCTCTTTTAATAGTGTTTGATAATGATCCTCTATTTACACTTATATTCTGGGTATGTCATCATAAATATTTGGATACTAAGCTTAGTTTGAGTACTTCTAATCATCCTTAAACTAATGAGTAATCATAAAAGATGATCCTAACATTAAAATACATGATGATATCATGGATTCTCAACATTCAAGGTGTGTGTCATCATTTACCACTGGCAGAGTTTCCTACAATAATAGTTTCCATTCTAGTATTCAATTGGATTCATATGAATCATTTTAAGGAAAGAGATGTTGTACACTGATATGTGGGGGTGAAGTTGTTTAAAGAATTCATAGTGGGCCTAGAGATTATAGAGGAAACAACATTGAAGGTAAAGACTATTCAAGGAAACACTAAAGCCTCTTAATGCGTAAAAAATCTATGTTAATAATCGAAGGAAGTATTTGGAATTTCAAATGGGAGATCATGTTTTCTTAAATGTTTCTCTAAGTAAGGGTGTTATAATATTTTGGAAGAAAGGGAAATTGAGAGATAGGTATGTAGGACCTTTTGAAATTCTCATGATAATTGGAGTTGTTTCACATCATTTGTCTATGGCACATATCATGTCTAATGTACATAGTGTTTTACATTTCTCCTTGGTGAGGAAGTACATGACAGACCCAATGCATATCCTCACTTTTGAATGTATTTAATTGGAACCTGACCTATCTTTTTGTAAAGATCCTATTTGGATTCTGGACACTAAATAATAAGTGTTTTGGAATTGGATGAATCGACTAGTAAATATACTTTGGAAAAATCCTAAAATCGAAGAGGTAACATGGGAACCAAAGGAGCTGATGATTAAGAACTATATAAATCATTTTGTGAGGTGACATTCTACTAATTTTTAAGAAGGAATTTTTGTAAGGAGGAGAGAATACAACACCGCAAGGATTTACAAATAAATGCATGAATCACTTAGTCTCCACAAAACAACACATTATTATAACCTAGCGAGTAAACAAAATTTTACCGCCTCTATGATTTGAATTTCGGAAAACTAACAACCATGATTGCATTCCAAAAAGATATTTAGTGTCTAATAAGATCAACTTTCATTGTTTTTTGTGAATATTAACTTGACCCTTATGAATACTAACGTAACCTTATGAATATTAATATGACCCTTATGAATAGTAACCATGCTCATGAAGGTATAAATAAAATTTATACATATTATTAATGAAATATAGTATTTTCTAAATTAATACATAAGTATTGGTATATTTTGTGAGTAATAAATATTTAATTACAATTTTAAATTAGAAAATTTATTTAAAATAAAATTAATTTTCATAAAACGTATTCCTAAATAAATATGTTTTGTCCTATAATTTTAGGATAATTTAATAAAACAATAGTAAATTATTGAATGTATTATAAAATCAGTTTTGAATTTAAATTTATATTTTTCATGTAAATAATGATTTTATTTAAAAATTAAATCTCTATTATTTAGAAAATCATTCTGATAAAATGGATTTTATATTTGAATTCTACACATCAAAATATGGATTGGTAATTTTTTTTGGATTTTTCTAAAATGAATGAATTTGTTGTGAATATTGAAATTTAATAATTTACAAAATCTGTTAAATAAGTGATTTTATTAATTATTCTTGAGTCACAGCTGATTTAGAAGACCATTGGTTCGAACTCACATGTACTTATTACAATTTTTTTCACAAGAATCAAAAATATTTGTGTATTTGGAAAAAATAATAAAATAATGATTAAAATAATTGGAAACCCCTCCACACCCCACTATAAAACCCCCTCACTCCCTCTTCACTTCACTCCTCTCAGGACTTGTTCTTTGTCTAAATTTATCCTAGATATCCTCCGAAGATCCTCCCCCACACCCATCTACTCTTGGTCTCATAAATAGTCAAAAAACACCCCCCTAAAGAGTCCCTCAAAGTAGGTGACTTCATTAGGTAAATTCCTCTTTCCATTTCTTTTATTTCATGTTCCTTTATTTTCATCCTCTTTACTCACCTCCTTCCATCCAAATGTTGTGATGAATCCAGTACCAAACAAGTAATATAATATTTTTATAACAAAAAATATAATTCTTCATCATATCACTTTTAGCTTTCTTTTATAATAGAAATGAAAACACTAACTCAGATGTGTTAATTTATCTCATTCACAGACGAACAGTAATAAATTTCTATTACCATCTGTAATTATGGTGAAAACCCATTTTTATGGTTGAACCAAACTATAATATATGTATTATAACTTATTTAAGGTCATGAAATCATTTTTTACAAATTATATTTAATTTTAATTCAAAATGAGTTTGTTTTTATCAAAAACTGCCAATTAACCCAAACAATAGTCATTAATGTTTTATATAATGATTAATCTTCACTCCCAATAAAAAATGAATTTTATAACCATGAAATAGTATGGATTTTAAATATGAAAATAAATCATATATTATATAAAACCATTATCATTCTATATGTTTATCCTCACATGAATATAAGCAAACCGATCATGAAAACCAAGGAAGAAAATGAACCCATTCAATGAAATTGATTCTCTTAAACAATAAAAAGAACATTAATGAACCAAATAAAGTTTTAATAATTAAATAACATGTATAGGAGGTTATATAATAAATAATTTATGATCCTAAATTTTATTATTTAGGTCATTAATATCAAGTGAGGAACACCTCCAGACATATGGTATGGGTATTCCACCAAAACCTCCATTTTCATTCGGGTGACTTTTATAATCTACTTGACTCGATATAATTATTATTAATTAATTTTTACTCGTCATAAATTCTGTTTGAATGTTATATATATTTTTACAAACAATAATCCTACATTCATCAAGGGGTTGTTATAGGTTTTAAAATGACTTATCAAAATTTCATCTCAAAATACATGACTAATTCAGGGGAATTTATCAAATTATTACCAATTTTCAAAGGAATTTTATAAACTATTTTTAACAACCTATATAGTTATAAAATCACTCATGTTATTATAAAAATACTACCTTAATTTGGTTCTGGATTTATACCAATACATTTCCAAAATAACTCTTATTTTAAAAATAAATGATTATTTATCTCAAGAAATACTCGATGATTTTATAAGACTATATCCATCTGTTTAAAGAAGCATGTTGATTATTATGTATTATACGTATTAATATTTTATGATATCATATACCACATTTAATTGAAGGGTTTATGATTAGGTTGACTATGGTTGTGCTATCTCAAAACCGTTCCCCAATTTATATTGAATGGATAGTGTTTGTGCTTAATGTTTGGGTAAAGTTGTTTACATTTCATATATTAGTTTCAATATTAATGTATATGTTGTTTATGTTTATCCCCATTTATATGATGAATGAATTGGACTTATTAATTCTCAGGAAGGGACCACTATAGCCCCTCAGTGCATTGGTAGGTCTCATGAGAGAAACCTGTTCTTGGCACGAGCCTTGACAAAATTGTTATTTATAGTCTGAGCATGAGGCCACGACAGCATGGTTATGATGTTCAAAATTATGCATTCCCTAATTATAAAATTATTAATTTATAGTACATGTGGTTGTTCTACTAGTATAATAACAATAATTATGTTTTATTAATGAAAAATGTCTTTAGCTCTTATTCGTACCATATTATATTCAGGTAGAATTTTTAGAGAAATCAATTTTTAGATAATCACCATGCCTAATATTTTTGCTTATGACATCTTCTGCTATATTACTTACCCTTACTGAGCATTTTATCTCACCCCTTTCTTTTTTTCATTTCTCCATAAATGAATAAGTTTGTTATGAATGACCTGCAGAGATAACCTTATAGTTGTAGATTTTCCAAACAGAACTTATATGTTGTATTTGGTTTCAAGTTTTAATTTTAAAATTATGTATGTATCTAGCATTCTTAATATACTAAAATACTCTCTCCTTCAGGATATGAATTTATTATATGCATGTAAATTTAATATAATAAGACACAGGCTATGGGAAACTAGGTTAGGGTCATTACAGTTTCTATCAGAGGAAGTTTAGTAGAAAACATAGAAACTAGACATAGAAATCGTAGATTAGTGAAAAAAATACATAGATAGTATTTTAAGACAAACAAACAAGAACATAATATAATTTTGGAAGGGAAAATATTAGTTGGATCTTTCTATAAAATATCTCCTGTTATTTATACAACAAGTTGACTTAGTTCTGGCATAGATGTACCTAGGACTGAAAAATATGACCTGGAGTTCCAGGCATGACCTAGGGTATCCTAGTACATGACAACTGGCCATACAGTGAACCTGGCTTGAAACTCCCACGTTATATTATTAGGATAATTATAATTTTCTATACAAGGCATTATGAAGAATTTAAATGTAAACGTTTACTAAAAAAAATCCAAGTTTATGATTTTGGAATTAACCACGAATAAGATTTCAATTTCTGCAATGTATTTTTTTATGAAGAGATTCTAAATTATGATTCATAACCTAATCTATTGTATTCCATTATTTAGAAATGGATCCTAGTGGAAGAAGCAAAAACTGCATGAACGTGTGTATCCTATATAAGGATTTCCCTCCTATGCAAGATAATGATGTTGAATCTGGAGCTATGATGGTTTCTGAACAACTTATAACTATACTATGAAAACAAACATAAGTTATGAATATTAACATAACCTGTATGGATCATCCTGATACACAATGTGTTGGAGCAATGTTAGATCACTTTATGCGACAAAATCCTCCATAATTTAATGGGACCACAAATCTATTTGTAAATGAGAAGTGGATATGTTTCCAAGAGAATATATTTTTCATTTTGGGATATAACGAAACAGAGAAGGTTTTTAGGTATTTTTATCGTCTATTGGGAGATTTGGATCAATTGTGGTCATTATTAAAAAACCACAAAATAGGGGGATGAAAGATAAAATATGGATTGGAGTTTTTACGGATATTTTCCTAGAAAAATACATACCGCATGGACAATGAATAAATATGTAATGTAAATTTCTGAATCTAATGAAAACAGAGGATGAAAATGTTGAAAATTATGATGAAAACATCAAAAGTATAGCAAGGTATGTTGTAGAATACATACGTAATCCATGGAGAATGAATGAATGGTTATTTTATGGTTTAAAATCATTCCTCTTAAGGGCACTATTCACCCCAAATTTCTCATCATATAAAGATATACTATGTAACACCCCGACCCGACACTATTTTATTTTAATTATTTTATTCATCCTTGGTCTTATTTTATTTTGTGCTTGAGCGGGGTGAGATCCAGTTTGTTTTTTATGGGTTGTTATTTATAAATGGGCGTTTTGGGCTTGGCAATATCTGGCGCGTGGGACGTGCATGATTTGGGAAACCTACGGCTACGCCCCAAGTAATTGTGCGATCTTCTTGTATTTTAAATAAAATAAAATTTAAATAATTGTTTAAATAATAATATTATTATCATTAGTGTTGAGAATACTATTGTTATCATTTTTATCAGTGTTAGAATATTAATATTATTATTACTATTACTAATCTTATAATAATTATTATTATTATTTCAGTTGATATTTCAATTTTTTTATTAATATTAAATTATTGTTATAATTATAAAATTATCAACTGATTATTATTTTTATTGAATTCTTTTTTTAAATGGCTTAAGATTTTACTTTTTTTGGTGTTTTATTTTCTTTTTATTTTTCTTTCTTATTTCTTATCTCTTTTTTTATTCTCTCCTTGTTCCCAAATTCTCCCCTCATGTCGCGCCTAACCCCTTTGCCATTCCTGCTGTGCGCCATTGCCTCCCCCCTCCTCTTTGACCTCCGGTTGGCCTCCTCCTCTCCCAGCTGCGACTGTCACGACCGCCGCCTCCCTCCTCACCTCTCTAGTTGCACGCCGTCCTCTTGTTGAGCCGACCTCCTCGCTCACTGACTGACCAGCCATGTCGAAGACCTCCTCCCCCAAGCCCTCCGTTGTCATTGTCGCTGTCCCAGGCATAGGTCGTCGCTTCTATCACCGGTGAGTCCTCTCCCTCCCTCTCTTTGATTTGGACAATTCTTCTTCTTCCTATCGTTTTTTTCATTCTGTTGAAAAACCTAGGTTAGGGTTTACGTGATTTTTGATGTTCTCATTCCTTTCTTGGGATTGCAGTGGGTATCTCAGGTCTTGTTGGAGCGTGTCCCGGCAACCGCTGCCGAAGGCGAGGCGGTTCGTTGTGTTTCGATTTTTTGTCTTTGTTTCGAGGTAATGATTTCATGTGTTGCTTATTTTTTCACCTGTTAAATTAGAGTCTTTATGTGTTTTAAGGATTGCTGTATTTATCTTGTAGTGCATTGTTCGCTGCTTTGTGTTTTCAGTCCATCTGGATTCTTCGGTCACCAACTAAGGTGAGGTTTCTCTTGTTGCCTTGTTTAATTTAGTTTTAATTGTAGCGCTTGGTAATTTTTAGGATCTCTTTCATTATTGTGATGTGTCTTGGTATAACATTAGTGTGCATTTGGCCTTAAAAGATGTTTTTGAGTGGGAGTTTGTGTTCAAAGTTTGGTATCACTGCTTTGGGTTGTTTCCTAAAATTTTTAAGTGGTTTATTAAATCTTATAATGGGTGTGAAATATGTTTGGATATTGTTTCAGGGTGATTTTGGACTTATAAGAGGTTCTTGGGTTTTTTTTTTTGTTTTATGTCGTGTTATGCATTTTTTGAATGTTTTATATGTGGTGTAAATGGTTTATTTAATTTGTAAAAATGATGTGAATCATGTTTTCCCATGATTACGACGTGCAGATTATTTTGATGTGGCGTTTTGATACAATTTGGGTGCGTTTTTTTTGTGTAAATTTGGTGGTGCTAATTTTGAAGTGTTGCATAAATTGTTCTATTAATTTATAAAATGATATGTGTAGTGCGTTGGACCTCGCTACGATAGTTTTTGTCCGCAGTTGTCGAGGTTTCCAACAAGCACATTCATAGGGTAAGAAATATATATTTGTTCCCTCTTTGCACATTTTCTCTCATGGCACAGGGAACATGTGAAATGCAACTAGGGGTGTATATATATATGTATAAATTCTTGTGCGTGTATGCGCCAAGTGTCGGTTTTATGGTCTTCAATGAATAACAACATGTTTGAAGTAGTTCCCCTATGCCTATTCTTTTAATTTGAAATTCATAATTGCTTGATTGTTTTAAAAATATGTTTTACACTATGCTATATACACATGCTATGGAATCTGTTTGTTGTTGCTAGAAAATATTATGCCTTTATTTTGGAGATTGAAATGTATTTCAAACGCCGTTGGTATTAAGTGACTTTTCTGGAAAATTGATTTCTTAAGTGGTTTTGAATTGGTAAGGTGTGTTTCCAAAGGTGTTTGGACTTTTAGCCGGTTGATGGTAAAAAGTGTTCCCTTTATGTAATTAAGCTCGTTTGGCATCTAAATAATGTTTTATGAAAAAGAAAAACCTCTCTTGAGGAACGCCCCCATGGTTTTTGATAAATGATTTTTTTGAGTTGAATGTGTTATCATGTGCCTAATTTGATTCTTATATGTTGTGTGACGTGAAAGAGGGGGAATGCGCTCAAGGGGGGATAGTGGTGGTGAGATGTTGAATGAGTTTTAGAAAATGAAATTGTTCTGTACATATATGTTTGCTTGATAAAGAAAACTCACCACCACTTGAAATAGAGAACAATGGGAAACCTGAGTATCTAGGAGGATGGCGAGGACTAGTACGCTAGATGACACGACTAGGGTTCATCCTGGTTTTTCTAGCAGGATTGACGCAACAACACTTACTAAACATATGAATTTCTGACGGTCATGGTCTTCTAAGCCACGTTTTCTGAGGGTCGTGGCCTTCTAAGCCATGTTTTCTGAGGTTCATGGTCTTCTAAGCCACATTTCACCGAGGTACAAGGTCTCTAGTTTCCCACATGTTCTATCTACCTATAGGGATTACCCATGGATCTCACTTGTGACATGCCACTTGTGATTTAACTTTTTTTTCAGTTGTTTCATACTTGAGGTCTTGTTTGTGAAAACCATATTTTAATCCAACTGGTTTCTTTTCATTTTGAAATGTTACTGCATGCTTGGAACCTATTTTGTAAATGTAGTGGGAGTGAAATGCTTTACTTGAAAATGAAAACTCATTAGTTGAATTTGAAATGAAGGAAAAAAATTATTTTATTATATCTTATTTTCAAACTGAAATAATTGGATTTCGTACTAAAGGCAGGGGCATAGGATGTGGTTACATTTTGGCATTTCTACTGAGCATTTCGGTGCTCATGCCTACCTTAATTTTCAGTAGCAGGTTCAGTCTTGGATCTCTTTTGGGAGTGAGTGTAGTTTACATACCGTAGTGATCCATGGGGTCACCTGCGGTATGTCACGTTGATTTGTTTATTTCTTTTTCTGCTGTCAAGTTGTTCAGTTTAGTTTTTCTTTATTTATTCGATTGTTCAGTTTATGTTTATTTATCTTTTTTATGGGCCTAACCAATCCCAACAAGAATATTTTGTTGCCCGACACTAGTTTCCAGCCCGTGGGGATCGGGAACGCCATTCAGGCCATGTCGCGGACCGGGTCAGGTGTCGGGTCGGAAGACGACCCGGTCTGGTTCGTGACAAAATGGTATCAAAGGGAGGTTATCCCATATCCTTTGGGGATTTCTGATAGTTTAGATTTATGTTTTTAAGAATCCAAGTGGTTAATTGCGGGTAGGTGCCTGATCACCACCTATTCAGAATGACCCTTGAATCGCCAGGGTGGTCCGGGATGGACATGCCTCAAAGTCCGCGTCTGGCTCCCGATTGTTTTCAGGCACCTTAGTCATGTTTGCATGTTCTTGTTAGTTTTGAGTTTTTGTTGTCATTCTAGAGGGGTGCATGGATGTCATGCACGACATGGAAAGACATGCGCAGAGCATGCAATCGCCTCCGATGACTCCCTATGTGCTCACCCGGTTGGTGTGCGGTCAGCCAAACCGTGTGACCAAACCGTGTGTTGCAGACGTTTATTTGAGAATTTGGAATTTTGATTCTTTGAGTGAATTGGTTGTTCTATAATGTTCTTGGTGTGAGTTTTAGTTGGTTTTGGGGTGTTTTTCTTGGGTTTCAAAATTTATGATTTGTATTTTGAAATCGTATTTCCAAAATGAAAATCATTGTTTTTTTAAAAATGTAATGAGCTATTTTGGGGATAGAAAGTGTAAAAGAAATGTTTTGGGATCTTTTAAAGCTTTTGTAAATCATAAATCAAAAGTGGATTGGGAAAATGTTTTTGGGGCTTTTGAAATTTTTGTGAAGTATGAAACTAATGTCTATTGGAAAAAAAGGAAATTTGAAGATGATCTGGTTGACCTTTGGTATTTCTATGGATTCCTACGTGTATGAATGAATTTAATTGGATGTTGATGGTTGTTGGCATGCATGGGTTGGTGCCTGAGTTGTCACAAGAATTTACACATGTGAGGTTTCATGTAATACCAATGGTGGGTGCTCAGTTTTCAAGGCTTGTTTTATTCTTCAAAGGCATGTTTTTATGAGTGATGTGCATGGACAAATTTTATTTAGGAAATTTTTAAAATAAGAAAGTGGGTTTTAAAAAGGGGGTTTTAGCATTCAGATGGTTTGAAATGGGATGGTTTTGAAAATGGCTATTTGTGGAAGTGGGGTTTAGGCTTGGTTGGTGAGGTTTAATTGGTATTATTTTGGTTGATATTTGATTTGGTTATAGTCTGGTTTTGTGATGTATTAGCCTATAGGCTGAGGATTGTTTTCGAGCTGGTGTTTCAAGGTTGAAATGATGTTTTAGGTTTGAGTTTATGATTTGTAGTTAAATTTGGAGGCTTGTTTTGTGATGTGCTTCAGGTTGATTTTGTGCTTCTTGTTTAAAGTATGCTGCCCAGAATTGTCCAAAGGTCCCCGATGGGGTCATTTCCAGTTGTTAGTTTTACACAGACTCCTAGTGGAGTGGTGAGGTTAATTTCTTCTCCTCATTGCTTGTTTTCTCTATGGTGGTCGAGGTTCAATAGGGGTTTGTGTTGAAACTTGAGGAAGTCGAGTGCTTCTTCCAGTATTTAGGAAGTCCAGATGACGTTAAGGGTATGTTGTCCTGGTTTTGATTGAAGGATCATGTTCGGGCTAGAGAAGAGTGATTTCTACATTATCCTTTAATTTTGGGGATGCAGACTGGGACTAATGACAATATTGTTTTTCAAGGTGATTGTCAAGGGTTCCCCATCTGGTGTTGAGAGTGAACTGGGGGAACATATTCTAGGAATGGGTCTTCTATCGGTTCTTGTATCTCATTCCTAATACCACACGATTGTTAGATTCCAATGTGGTCAATTTGGGAACTCAAAGCTGTTCGTCGCAATCTTATGAAGGCTTGTCAACGGTGTAGTTATTTGGGGTCAACTGGGGAAGTCTGTAAGTGGCCTTGCCAGAAGATGAATCCTTAATTAGAGGTTGTTAGTTTCTTACTATGGGGCATCATATGCTTCAATACATCAGAGCTACATCCATAGGTCTTGGAGGGAAGATTTTCACACAGTCACACGGTTTCCATGTGCACAGGATGCTCTTTCAACCTGTCATATTTAATGATGGGGAAGAGGCCGGTTAAGTTCTCACTTCATGTGGTTGTCTGTTTGGGAGGGGATCTTGTTTTGGAGGTCTTAGTGAACTCTTTCATGAAGTTTTCATGGTTGTGTCTCATGGGGTATAAACTCTGTAATGGTTAGTCTTCCCCTTAAGCGGATTTGGGTTTTGGGTGTTGCCTATTGGGGATGCTTGTGTCTTGGGGAATTGGTGAGTTCGTAGTTGGTGTTTTTTTCTGTTCCTCCTATGGGGACCCCACCTCTACTGTGTCGGGAGACACCCTGTGTTGGTGGGTTCATGATGAGGAATTTCATCTAAATTGATGAAACTAAATTGATAGCTCCCATGCGGGTTCTTTTTTACAGCTCAGTTTCTAATATGGTGGGGAGACCCACTATGGGTCTCGCCCATGTCTTCCCTCAAGCTGGTTGGGTGCGACTAAGAATGTGGAGGGGACACACCATCATCGGTGGTCTTGATTGGTTTTCTACATTTCTTCGATTTGGGAAGGTCGGATTTCGGCTAGAATCCTAATATGGTGGGGAGATCAACATAGGAAAAATTCACAGAGAACTTATCCTTCATAGTGTTCTTTTTGGGGAAACTCTTTTCCTCTACTCCGCCCGACCCCAATCAATATACATGTTTATCCCAGTCGATGAGTCGCATGGAGAATGTTCATTGGGGATCTCTAGAAGAATCTACTGATTTATATGTTTGGGGTCGGTGTGTTCCAGGTTTTGGTTGTTTTTGGGAATGTGAGTCTTTTGTTGTTGGTTCTTTTTCTTAGTAGTTCGGGTCTCCCGGTTTCATGTCTTGGGTGGAAAGTGAGTGTTCAACCCTAAAGTGGTAGGGGTTTCGTTTTGAGAATTGTTTCCTCCTTATTTCTATCTTTGAACAGCCGAGTCTTTTGGGACTTTCTCGGGGCAGAAAGTGTCATGGTGGGGAGAATTGTCACACCTCGACCCGACACTATTTTATTTTAATTATTTTATTCATACTTGGTCTTATTTCATTTTGTGCTCGAGCAGGTTGAGACCCAGTTTGTTTTTTATGGGTTGTTATTTAGAAATGGGCGTTTTGGGATTGGCAGTATCTGGTGTGTGGGACGCGCACGATTTG
Source organism: Viscum album (assembly GCA_963277665.1). Classification (NCBI taxonomy): domain Eukaryota; kingdom Viridiplantae; phylum Streptophyta; class Magnoliopsida; order Santalales; family Viscaceae; genus Viscum; species Viscum album. The sequence goes on from OY728165.1 coordinate 679,959,971, forward strand.
GGAACCCTACGGCTACGCCCCAAGTAATTGTGTGGTCTTCTTGTGTTTTAAATAAAATAAAATTGAAATAATTGTTTAAATAATAATATTATTATCATTAGTGTTGAGAATATTATTCTTATCATTATTATCAGTGTTAGAATATTAGTATTATTATTACTATTACTAATCTTATTATTATTATTGTTATTATTTCAGTTGATATTTCAATTTGTTTATTAATATTAAATTATTGTTATAATTATAAAATTATTAACTGATTATTATTTTTATTGAATTATTTTTTTTAAATGGCTTAAGGTTTCACTTTTTTTGGTGTTTTTTTTTCTTTATTATTTTTCTTTATTATTTCTTCTCTCTTTTTTTATTCTCTCATTGTTCCCTACTTCTCCCCTCACGTTGCGCCTAACCCCTCCCCCCTTCCTGCTGTGCACCGTCGACGCCCCCCGCCTCTTGGACCTCCGGCCGACCTCCTCCTCTCCCAGCTGTGACTTCTGCGACTACCGCCTCCCTCCCTTGCCTCTCCGGTTGCGCGTCATCCTCTTGATGAGCCGACCTCCTCGCTCGCTGACCGACTAGCCATGCCGAAGACCTCCTCCCCTGAGCCCGCCGCTGTCATCGTCGCCGTCCCAGGCATAGGCGGCCGCTGCTATCGCCGGTGAGTCCTCTACCTCCCTCTCATTAATTTAGCCAATTCTTCTTCTTCCTATCATTTTTTTCATTCGGTCGAAAACCCTAGGTTAGGGTTTACCTGATTTTTGATGTTCTCATTCCTTTCATGGGATTGTAGTGGGTCTCTCGGGTCTTGTTGGTGCGTGTTCCAGCAACCGCTGCCAAAGGCGAGGCAGTTTGTTGTGTTTCGGTTTGCCGGCATTGTTCCGAGGTAATTTTTTCTTCTGTTGCTTGTTTTGTTTCACCCATTAAATTATAGTCTTTATGTGTTTTAAGGTTTGTTGTATTTATCTTGTAGTGCATTCGTCGTTGCTTTGTGTTTTCAGCCCATTTGGATTCGTCGGTCACCATCTGAGGTGATGGTTCTCTTGTTTCCTTGTTTAATTTAGTTTTAATTGGAGCCCATGGTAATTTTTAGGATATCTTTCATTATTGTGATGTGTCTTAGTATTTCATAGGTGAGAATTTAGCCTAAGAAGATGTTTTTGAGTGGGAGTTTGTGTTCAATGTTTGGTAACACTACTTTGGGATGTTTCATAAATTTTTTAAGTGGTTTATTAAATCTTCTAAATGGTGTGAAACATGTTTGGATATTATTACGAGATGATTTTGGCCTTGGAAGATGTTTTTGGGTTTTGTTGTTGTTTTATTTCGTGTTATGCCTTTTTAGAATGTTTTATATGTGGTGTAAATGGTTTATTTAATTTTTACAAATGATGTGAATCATGTTTTTCCATGATTATGATGTGCATATTATTTTGAAGTGGCGTTTTGATACAATTTGGGTGCGTTTATTTTGTATAAATTTGGTGGTGATAATTTTGAAGTGTTGCATAAATTGTTCTATTAATTTATTAAATGATATGTGGAGTGCACTGGACCTCGCTACGATAGTTTTGGGCTGTAGTTGTCGAGGTATCCTACATGCACATTCATAGGGTAAGACATATATATATATATATGTTCCCTCTTTGCACATTTTCCCTCGTGGCATGGGGAACATGTGCAATGTAACTAGGGGTGTATATATATATATATATATATATATATAAATGCATGTGCGTGTATACGCCAAGTGTCAGTTCGATGGTCGTCAATGAATAACAACATATTTGAGGTAGGTCCCCAATGCCTATGCTTTTAATTTGAAATTTATAATTGCTTGATTGTTTTAAAAATATGTTTTACACTATGATATATACACATGTTATGGAATCTGATTGTTGTTGTTAGAAAATATTATACCTTTGTTTTGGAGATTGAAATGTATTTCAAACGCTGTTGGTCTTAAGTGACTTTTCTCGAAAATTGATTTCTTAAGTGGTTTTGAATTGGTAAGCGGTGTTTCCAATGGTGTTTGGACTTTTGGCAGGTTGATGGTAAAAAGTGTTCCCTTTATGTAATTAAGCCCGTTTGGAATCATAATAATGTTTTATGAAAAAAAAAACCTCTCTTGAGGCACTCCCCCTTGGTTTAATTTTTTTTTGAGTTGAATGTGTTATCATGTGCCTAATTTTATGCTTATGCGTTGTGTGACGTGAAATAGGGGGAATGCGATCAAGGAGAGAGAGTGTTGGTGATAGGTTGAATGATTTTTATAAAAAGAAAGTGTTTTGTACATATATGTTGTCTTGATAAAGAAAACTCACCACCACTTGAAATAGAGAACAATGGGAATCCTGGGTATCTAGGTGGGTGATGAGGAATAGTACGGTAGAGGATACAGCTGGGGTTCATCCCGGTTTGTCTAGTAGGATTGACGTAACAACACTAACTAAAAATATGAATTTCTGAGGGTCGTGGTCTTCTAAGCCACGTTTCACTAAGGTACAGGGTCTCTTGGTTCCCACATGTTCTAGATACCTATAGGGATTACCCATGGTGCTCACTTGTCACATGCCGCTTGTGATGTAACTTCCTTTTCAGCAATTTCATACTTGAGGTCCTGTTTGTGAATACCATATTTTAATCCAACTAGTTTCTTTTCATATTGAAGCGTTACTGCATGCTTTGAACCTATTTTGAAAATGTAGTGGGAGTGAAATGCATTAAATGAAAATGAAAACTCATTACTTGAATTTGAAAATAAGGAAAAACATTATTTTATTATATCTTATTTTCAAACTGGCATAATTGGATTTGTTACTAAAGGCAGGGGCATAGGATGTGGTTACATTTTGGCATTCCTACTGAGCATTTCGGTGCTCATGCCTACTTTAATTTTCAGTTTCTGGTTCAGTCTTGGATCACTTTTGGGAGCGAGTGTAGTTTACATACCGTAGTGACCCATGGGGTCACCTGAGGTACATCACGTTGCTTTTTTTTATTTCTTTTTCGGCTGCCAAGTTGTTCAGTTTAGTTTTTCTTTATTTATTCTCTTGTTCAGTTTATGTTTATTTATCTTTTTTATGGGCCAAACTGTTCCCAACTAGTTTATTTTGATGCCCGACACAACTTGTCAGCTCGTGGGGATTGGGAACGCCTTTCAGGCCATGTCGCGGACCGGATTGGGCACTAGGTCGGATGACGACCCGTCCTGGTTCGTGACATACTATTATGTGCAATCAAGATAGAAAAAGTATTTTTCTATTTCTTATGACTTTAAGGGAAAGGATGTGAAGAAGAGGGTTGCTGAAACCTCTCAAAAAGGTAATTAGGAAATGGGAAGGAAGAAATAATTTGACCTTCCACCCTGTAGTAGCTATGAGGAGAAACACCCTAGCACATGCCTGAATGGAATGGGAGTCTGTTAAAAGTGCAGAAAATAGACACAAATCTCGTAATTGCAAGGGGAAGAATGAAACAAGAAATGTTCAATGATATAGATGAAATGAGAAGCGACATTATTAACATGAATTTCTTAAGCATTATGGAAAATTTCCCCAGTGAAGGTCAAGGGAGTAATGCCAAACTTATGGGTCTCAACTACAGAGGCTAAAGTTCCTATAAATATTGTGGCATGTACTGTAATTTTTTCTTCAAAATTATCCAATGCGTTATTTGATTCTATATCATCACATTATTTTATATCATCCCAATTTTCCAAGAAAAGTAAACATGTTCAATTTGATTTAATAAAGGATTTTTCATTCATAACTACTACAGAAAGTATCATTACAAAAAAGATGGGTCAATCAATCACCCTAATGACACATAAACATGCTTTAGTGTATAGAATTATCATCATACCCATTATTTAATCTAATATAATCATTTGTATGAGTTGGATTTTACATTATGATGCGAAGATATTTTGCAAGAAGGGTAATGTTATGATTTTTGATAACGATGTTTAATCCCCTACCCTTTAAGGGGAAACCTCGCCAGCATGTTCCTATCTATATCCACCCCAATAGCTCTAATGAATTAAATTTCTGGGGAGGAAGGGAATGAAATATCTATGGGTTAGGAATGGAATGTTATAGTTGAACACATACATATTGTGAATGAATATGCTGATGTGTTTCCAAAGGATTTACCAGGACATCCTCTAGAGCATGAAATTGATTTTTCCATTGATTTAACCCAATGTAGTCACCATTTTTGATATGTAAATACATATTATTAATGCACATATATGTTATAAAATATCACTCAATCACATAAATATTAAAAGTACATTATATAAATGAAAATTAATATATTAAACATTGTATAATGCAACCTAAATTTATTAAATAATTATCTTTAAATCTATTATTTAAATATATTATATAAATATTATGAATAAATATATTCATAAAATATAAATTTTATTAAATATAAATGTATTTAAACATATTGAATATATAAAATTATTTAATATAAATTAATATATTTAAATAGATTGTACAATTACAATTAACAAATATATATATATATATATATATATGATTTAAGAATTTTTTGGGTGTGGGTCTATGTTTCTCTTTATAAATATATAAAAAACTATATTTATAAGTCCCTTTATAATTTTTGTAATTAAAAAATATATTCAATTACAATTGTATATATGTAAGTATATATTAACACACACACATAGATATATATATATATATAAAGATTATACATATATATAAATAAACATTACATTAATGTAAACAATTATTAGTATATTTTATTTTTAAATTATGTTGGATAAATATAGATAAATTTTTTTTAAATAAATTTTTTTAAATAAATTATATAATGATAATATAAATAATTTAATGCATATTATTTATATATAAAAATATATATAAATGAGTGTATTTAAATATATAAATATACATATATAAGTATTAGGATGAATATATACATGTATACTCACTACATATATAAGTTATATAAATTTTATTTAACAATAAGAAACAAAACCAAAAACAAAAACTACAATGATGAAGATGATGATGACGACAATGATGAAAGAAATGAAAACCACAATGACAACAACAACAACAACTAATACTACTACAAAAGAAACAACAACAACAATAACAAAAACAACAAGAAGAAGAAAAATGACAACACCAACAAAAATAACAACAACACCACCACCACCACCACCACCACCACAACCACAACCACCACCACAAGAAAAAAAACACAAAAAAATGACAAGAAGAAGAAGAATAAAAACATCAAAAACAAAAACAACAACAACAAAAACAACTCAAAACACCAAAAACACCACCAAATACTCATTGAAGAACTCCAACAACACAAGAAAAAAAACTAATAACCAAAACAACAATAACACCAAAAACATTTCAAAAAATACCACCAAAAACAGCACCAACAAAAACATCAACACTGCAAATAAATAAAACCATAACACAAACTAGACCAACAAAATACCACTAATAACAATTCCATAAACAAAAACAAAAACAACACAAAAAATATAAAAATAGAAAAATAAATGATGAAGAAAACAACAATACGAACTAAAACAACACTACCAAAAAAACACCAAAAAACAAAAAACAAAAAACAAAAACAACAACAAAAACATATATAACACTGACACCCAAAACAATGCAACGGCAAAAAACAACACCAACACAACCCCCCCCCCCCCACCAGCATCAAAAACTATAAAAAAGAATATATAAATGTAAATATAGTATAGATTTTAAATGTATTTACTAATTAAAATATGTACATATATCGAAAATTGTTCCTGAGGAACCTCAATTACAAAGTTTCAGTATTGGGGGAGGGGTTGAGTCTTGAATTTATTTTCACGCATGTGTGTGTGAGCACAGGTGCACAAATATGTATTATTTTAACAAATGCGGCTTAGAAGGTGTGTAAGAGAATAATTGGCTTAGGTGCACGAGTATAGTTGGGAATTGTACATCTATGGGTTCACTTGGGAGAGGTGCGTATAAAATAATTATCCAAATGTGCGTGATAAGAGATATAACTACAAATGTTGTTTTTTTATAAAAAATTTGGATAATTAACGGTTATTTGGAGTGGTTTGCCTGAGGTCCCTCCATCTACTTTTAAATTATCCAATTTTTTAATTAAAACTCACACATATGTTAAGATATTAAATATTTGATCATATATATTATTAATATACTATTTATTTAGATATATTTAATTTTCTAATTGATTCATTTTTATGAATAAATACATAATGATACAGTTTTTAATATTTAATAATTTATTTAATATTAATTATAAAATTAATATATAATTTGTTACTATATATTAATATATTTAATTTTATAATATATATATATATTGAATTAAAAAATTAATTTCATATCACTATTAATTTATTTAAATTGAATATATATTTATATAGTAATAAATAGTATAATAATTATTAATATATATATATATATATATATATTTAATATACTATTTATTAAAATATATATTTATATATATTAAATTTAAAAAAATGAATTATAATTTTTTTTAATTATTTAATTATATTTATATTTATTTATTTATTCATTTATTCATTTTTATAAATAAATACATAATTAAAAAAAAATTAGGCCCCTATGGATGAACCACATGTGGCCCACTATTTTTTAATCAGTGCTAGGCCATCATCACCTCACATGTGGTGATTTTTTAAATAGGTTTTTTTAGAAAATATATTTTTTAAATACAACATAGGTCAATTATTTTTTTTAAATACAACCTAAAGGCGGTAGCACAGCAGCCGGATTTTGGGTCTGGTTGAGAGATGCTAGCGGCATTTCTTCTTTTCCGGTTATGTCGAATGGTGGCAACCACATTCCCGCCATTCTTCTAAAACAAAAAAATAATTTACTTTTTTTTGTATATTAAGATATTTTAATTATTTGATATATCTATATATATATATATCATCCGAATTTATCTTCAATTTTATATCCTGTAGTACTACAATCATATCAATATGGATTCTGATAGAATCTCTCACCCATGGCTCCCATTTATAAGAGGGCTTACACTAGTAATCATTCTGTATTTCCAATGTGGGATTTTGGTTCTCCCTTTCTTGAGAAAAACATTTTGCATTTTCGATGTGAGATTATGTTTCAAGTACATGACTTTGAAAGAATATAAAATTTAACTATAATACCAATATAAATGAAACTTAAAACATGAAATAAACATATAATTAATAGTCAAAAACAGAAATAATTTCATATAAAATGATGATAAAAATAATTTAAAAGAATTAAAAACCACCTAGTTGAAACATAAAAATGATTCCATGAGGTGTCTTTGAAAGGATATAAAATATAAACTATAAGAACAAAATAAATGAAACTAAATACATGGATTAAACATATAAATAATAGTTTAAAATGACAATAATTTTAGAAAAAAACATTGAGGAAAAATAATGTATATGTTTTCAAAGACGCCTATATGAAACAAAAATATGTTTCTAGTACGTGACTTTGAAAGCCTATAAAATATAAACTATGATACCAAACTTAATAAAACGTAATTAATGTAGTAAACATATAACAATTATGTTAAAATAAAATGAATTCTGTAAAACAAATTCTAGAAAAATAATTTATAAGCTTTCAAAACCATCTACCAGAAACATAAAAATGTTTCATGTATGTGCCTTTGAATGACTATAACATATACACAATAAGACCAATATATTTGAAAGTTAAAACGTGGATTAATCATATAATAAATAGTTAATTTTTTAATTAGTATTATTAATAATTAATTATATAATAAAATATTATTTAATGAGTAATTATTAACAATTAATTATATAATAATTCTTTAGTTAATTAGTAATATAATTAGTAATTATAAAATATTTAATTAGTTAACTATTAATATAATTGGAAATTATATTTATTCATTATAGTTATTAATTATTCATTATTATAAAATAATAATATATTAATAAATTATTTAAATCATAATACAACTATTAATTATATAATTTTTAATTAGTAAATTAGTAATATATTTAAAAATTATAATTACAATTTGTAATAATTAATTAGAAACTATTAAAATTTATTATGTAATAATTAATTAGTTAATTAGTAATAGAATTATTAGTTATATAATAATTAATTTATTAATATTTTGAGAATGATAGTGATGAGCCCCTTATTATAACTAGTTAATTTGTAATATAATTATTAATTATAATTATTCATTATAATTATTAATTAATATTTATTAAAAATTGGTATATAATAATTAATTAGTTAATTATTAATTTAATTATTCATTATAATTATTTATTATTTATTAGTTATTTAGTAGTAAAATTATTGAATAATTTTTTTTAATTATATAATAATTAGTTTGTTAATTAGTTATTATTAATAATTAATTCAATAAATTATTAATTTGATAATAAATAATATAATTATTAATTATTCAATAAGTAAATTAATTATTAATTATAATGAATAATTATATTAATAATTAACTAATTAATTATTGTATAATAAATTAATAATAATTATAATAAATAATTTTATTACTAATTAACTAATAAATAATTATTAATAAAAATTATATTCCTAATTAACTAATTAATTACTATATAGGAAATAATTGTATTAATAATTAACTAATTAATTATTAACAAATTATAAATTATTTTACTAATTAATTAATTAATAATTATATAATTAAATATTATATTATTAATAATTATATTAAATTTTTGTTATTATATTATTAATAATTATTTTAAATATTTAATATTTTTTTATATAATTAATAACTAATTGTTATTACTTATTAATTAATAATTATATTAATGATTACCTTATTAATTATTATATAATTAGTATATAATTAATAATTATCTTACTAACAAACTAATTAGTTATTAACAATTTATTATATTTTTTAAACATGTTTTAACTTTCAATTATACTGGTCTTATAGTTTATATTTTATAGTCTTTCAAAACCACATACTTGAATCATTTTTATGATTCATGTATGTGGTTTTGAAAGCGTATAAATTAGTTTTCAAGATCATTTTAATGAAATTATTCATCTGTTCAACTATTTATTATATTTTTAATCTATGTTTTATGTTTTATTGATGTCGGTCTCATAGTTTATATTTTATAGGCATTCAAAGTCATGTACTTGAAACATTTTTAAGTTACTTGTAGGTGTCTTTAAAAACATAGAAATTATTTTTCATCAATGTTATTTAAGAAATTCTTTTGATTCTCTACTATTTGTTATATGTTTAAACCATATAATAATTTTCATTTATGTTGGTCTTATAGTATATATTTTATAGCCTTTAAAATTTATGTCCTAGAAATATTTTCAAGTTTTATGAAGGTGGTTTTGAAAGCTTCTAAATTATTTTGTATCATTATTTTTTTTGAAATTCTATTTTTTTCAATTATTTATTATATTTTTAATTAATGATTTATGTTTCATTTATATTGGCCTTATTGTTTATATTTTATAGTCTTTAAAAGTCAAGTACTTCAAACAGACTCCCACAGCGGAAATGCAAAATGTTTTGCGCAGGAAAGGAAGAACCAGAATCCCACATCGGAAATGCAGAATGATTTCAAGGTTAATACCTACTATAAAAAGGAGCCATGGGTGACAACTTCTATCAGAATCCAGACTATGGTAATGGTAGTACTTCTAGATATTAAATAAGAGATAAATTATTCTAAAACATTTTGTGTGTGTGTGTCTATATATATATAACAAAACATAATACAAAAAAAAATTTAAAATACAAAAAATAGTAAAAATTATAGTTTTTACAGTTTTAAAAGAAATGAGGCAACACGGTTAACGCCTTTCAACATAACCTAAAAGGCAGCAGTGTCGCTACCGCCTTTCACCCGGAACCTAAAAGAGGTAGCAGCACTGTCAATTTTAGGGTATATTTTTTTAAGAAAATATTGACCTATTATATTTTAGGAATTTTTTATTAAATACTACTAATTTTTTAATATCCACATGTAGTTGTTTCCTTGTCTCCATTACATCTGCATCATCCATATTTTTTAATCACAGCTCGACCAGCATCGCAGAACATGTGGTTGTCGCCTTGACTCTGTTATAGATCCTTCATCATCCTCAAAATCTGTCGTTACCATGACCATCCTCTGAAGCCATCTCCACCTATGGATTTGGCCAACTACTGTTACTAGTGTGTACATCAAAGGAGAAGCTTCCTCCGTATCAATTGAGCCCTCAACCACCTTTTGAAGATGGTGCGGCTTATAGATTAAGTCAATTACTATTACATGAATCAATATCTAAGGATGAAGATTAAACCCCTCATATGACCATCAACCCTACATGTCTTCATTGCTTCGATCACCCGTGGATCATAGAATCCCTTTATCCAACGGCCTTCTGAAACAATTCTCAATCCCTCAGTCATGGCCAACTATCGTAACCAGCCTCTACAATAAGGGAATCAACCATTCAACAACTAAGGTGGGTGCTAACTGTGCATTCCCATTACCAATGACCCACTAACTCATGATAGCTACAAAGAAGCCTCTCAAATGTCAATATGGAGTGATATCGAAGATGCGTCGACCCCCATCGTCATTTCTCTGGGGTCACCTCATTATACCACCCGCCACTAGATCATCACCACATCGCCTCGACAATTAGTCATTGGAAAACAATTCACATTTTCATTGTAGGACATCAAACATTCTGGCATCATTTGAGGTCATCCCTATTAGTCGCCTTGACAATGGGGCCAAATAATGCATCTAATGGGATTTGAACCCCACCTGACACCCAAAGTTCTGGCATTACGAGGTACCACTACCCATGAGGCATAAACCAATTGCTCATATATATTGTAATAAATATTATATCAAACCAGAGTTATCATATTAATTATTTAACAATATAAAACATCAATATACTATTTATTACTATATATATATATTAAATTTTATAAAATGAATAATAAAAAATATATAAATTAAATAATTATATATATAATAAATTTATTCATTTTTATTAAAAAATATTTCATTAATTCAATTTTTTAAATATTTTTTTAATTTATTAATTTTTAATTAAATATAAAATATGTAGTTTATTACCATATATTTTTAATTTAAATTTTAATATATATTTATATATATTATAAAATTTATAATTAAATTTTTTAAATTATATATATTTATATATATTATAATAAATAAAATATTAATTATATATATAATTAAATAATTAATAAACTATTTATAAATAAGGAAAATGAATAAATTTATATATAATAATAATAATTAATAATTAATATACTAATTAAATAATTAATCTTCAATTTATTATAGTATGTATATTAAATTTTTTCATTTTTATTAACAAACATTTCATTAATTTTTTTTAAAACATTTCATGTTTCTAATAAATATGTAATTTATATAGTTAATATATAAATAATTATATTTAAAAATATATTCATGTGGGTTGACAAGATGGACTAGGCGAACCCCCAAATTTTTATAATCAAATTTATTAAATTTAATATATATATATATATATAGTATATTAAATATATATAATTAAATAATTAATACATTGTCGTAGTTGGGGTGTCTCCTGAGTGGTAAACACCAAAAATCCTATATCCAAAAGACCAGGGATCAAATCATAGAAAGCCTTGTGGGGGATTTATGACATGGGTAGTGATGCAAGTATGACACAGGCAGAAGGTGACGCAAACAGTGATGTGGACATGATGTCGCACTAGGCCTACGAGCTAGTATAATAGGTCCATTGTCAATGGGAATATGGAAATTTAGTGGGTCTTCATCTACTTATATAGAAAGTGGTCTTTTATTTCATAATACAAAGTGGCTTCAGTTTTAAATTTAAAAATAATAATTAATTGTAAGAACCCGGGTTTTCACATGGCCATGGATCCTTTAATTTTCAATATAAATATTTACTTTGGACCTAATACGGATGAATAATGAGTTAGTATAGGTTATGAGGGTGTTCGGGGGATGTTTGATGCCCAAAACCCATCTTTTTTAGGTAAATTATTCTTGGCGCATGGTTTAGAGTAAACTGTGCAAGAATTATACATAGTCTGTCTGACCGTGCAGATGATGTTTTTTCGGACAAATCCATCTTGCCTGGTTGGCACACGGTTAGACGGCCTAACAAAGAGAACACCACATTTTACAAGGGGAATATTCATGGATTGTACATGATTTGATCAAACCGTACGAAGGATGTTATTTTCGGAAGAACCGTCTCGCACGGTTTGAACACGGTTTGACAAATGTGTAGGAAAACTGTGCGCATGATAAAATTCTAGGTAAATTTCTAGTTTCTCCCTTAATGATATACTTACACCATCATCCTCCCTAATTCAAGAAACACTAGGATTAACCCTTTTCCCTTCAATTTGGATCTTTTTGATGAACAATGTTAGGGATCATGAGATCTCCTTCATCCGGTATCCGATCGAGCACCCTTTCATCACATTGGATTCACAAAAATAAGTACTTGAGTCATCTCTATAAATTATTCTTCTCTCTTTCTGTCATCATAGATATCATCATGTGAGAGTTTTTCAGCTTATCTTAGATATACTCCAATAAGATGAAAATTATGGGTTGATACTAGAGGAGGAGAGTCATACAACTCTAAGGTGGGTGGTCTATAACTCATCCCCAATGTCCCTTGATTTTGGGATATTCATTTGGGGTCCACTGATTTCATCAGATGTAGTTTCATAAAATTATATGCCATGATTATACATGTTAGAATCATATGATTATTCTCTTTCCAAATATGTGATTATTTGTTTATGGTTACACCCACAACTCAACCTACATCATGTTGAAGGTATTTCCATAATTTTTTTTAGTGTTTTTGTCAATTTTTTCCACAATTTAGGTGTTACCTATCTTGATCAATCTAAAAGTGAGTCTTCATATAATAAATGGATTTTTATTATTGACAATTGCAAAATAGAATGTACAATGTATTCTCACCACTTGACCCATCGACTGTAAGTATATTTAAATGATTCTTATATTATAAATTTGGAATGGTAAGTATACTAAGAATTTAACTTGGCCTTATCAAAAGAGATTGAATAATGGATACATGTCCATAACACCACTTTTCATATTGATGGAAGGTAGCTAAGTGAACCTTAGTAATTGAATATGCCTTAATGGTTAATAAAGACTTGATTAAGTGGTTGTAACACTACTTGGCCTATCCAAAGAAATGGAATACAAGGCTTAAACTTAATGAATGGTTACATGATTACAATATCAATTAGAATAGACTAACTTGAGCTCACCTTGGATTCAGAGTGGAGAATACGTTGGGGTCTTAGGAACCCTATTCTGATTCAAGGATGCAGTTTTCTTAGGTTGATACCCACCTAGACTCTGGGTCTTCTCTATTACTAGGATACCTGGTATACTACCATAGGGTCCTTTACATTATTACAGGATTCCTCAGATACACTCCTTGGATCCAACATATACTAGTTGGTGCCATAGTGAAATCCCATAGGTCCTTGTCTTTAGATAGCCCCATTTAAACTTGGTTGATCCCCTTGGACTCGGTAGGCACCTTATTGTGTAGTGACTTCGATTATGTTACTTGTTTTACATTCTTATCCCCTAGATATACTATGTTACTACTAAGTTATAATTCTATGAGGTCTACATTACCTTGGTTATTAACCTGGAACTCCCTCACTGGATATCATTATATGTTTGCCTTGTCACATCTTGTGACCTTCACTACTTAAACTATCATGAGGTTAAGTCATTGCTTGCTATGCCTCACATGACCTATAAACATTAAATTGTAATTATGAAATTAATGAATAGGATACATGTTCTGATACTAGTCGAGGGACGATGAAGGTACTTGCGTAATTAGTTATATTCTACTGCTTGCTTTACCTTATATACACATGATTGAACACTGCTATATTACATTACACGGGACATTAGTTATAGATATCATTGGTGGTGGTCGACTAAGGATTATCTCACACACTTTCCAGGTGTCGTTTGGCACCCAGAGTATATTACATGGTTGCAAGTGTTGAAAAAGGGAAGTATACAGCATCAAACACTAGATTACCGGCTATTTAGGATGGAGATTGGTAGAATATGACCGAGTTGGATCTCAGGATTCTAAAAGTAGCATGTGTTTCCTTTTACATTGTGTAACCTGTTATGCATATTGTCTTGTATATATATTTTCCAGTTTTCTAGTGACATGACATTACATAAGCATTGTTCATGTTCATACTATTATTATTTTTCTTGTTTATCAATTATATTAGTTATCTTCTACTATTTATTTATATTATTTATATTTATTCCTCTATTTACTACAATTTATATCCTCCCACATTTCTACACTATACTAACGAGGGTATTGCCTCTCTATAGACCCACCCTAGGCCCTCGTTGCTAGTCGGAAGCCTATGAAGTTTGGAATGATGTTTCTAGAGGTCAGGTGGCCCACCGGTGTCGGGGCACCCATTAGCTGGCATCCTTGTCTAGGACGTCACAAAGTGGTATCGAAGGAGGATTCTTTTCATGCATTACTATTTGGAGAAAATAGATTCGAGAATAAAACATTATGGGACATGGTCATAAGCTGTGTTTGGGAATCGCAGACCCATTTTCGGGTTAAAATAAAATTTTCCTAAATTATAATTGTTGTTCTTATATATCCTTTTACAAATGATATTATTTCCACATTGTGTGAATCACATTCTATGTGGTGTTTTTGATTATTAATTTGTTTGATAATTTCTTTCATCTTTAGCCTAATGATCTGAGGGTAAGAAACATTGTTAAATGAATCATTATAAGCACCCAGAGTTCAAATGTCATGCATATTTTCATTCCATATAAGTGAATTTCACACTTTTTCAATGATTTATATGCTTGTGATTGTTTAGGGAAGTTGTGATAGTTTCTTGTTCATGTACTACTATTGGTTATGATAGAGTGATTTTATGTGTCAATTCATGAGGTATATGGGCCCTCATGGGTTGGGATGAGTAATTTACTGTGTCATTCCACTATACTATAAATAAATGGGTGTTGTTATTGAGGATAAGAGCATTGGAACTGATTCATAAAAAATAGATATCCATAATAAAATTAATTTTGAAATTTAATATGAATTGGTTGCACATTATTCTCCCTCCATGTCATGATAATAAAAGGTAAATGAGTGAACATAGAATTTAACTTCAAAATGACATGAAACTTATACTTGACCACTTACTGATACCTGTCCATTAAAAAGGGTAGTTTGGGCAGTATGCCCAGAGTAGGTAGCATTCATACACTCATATTCTATTAGTGATGTTATCTTCTTGCTTCTATGCTTGTTCTGATGCGTGTTATTGGAATTTATAGACCAATGACTTCATGACGTCCTCATGTAATTCTATATGAGGATGGTGACGACCATGCTGCAGACATGGTGGGTCCTGTTCCAACAGTCATACCCCCAAGAGTTCCACATCAGGCATTTCCTGTGGTACATGAACCAGGAACTGATGAAAACTTTTATGATAGTTTCCAACATCTGATACAGTCCATGCTTGGTGCTCCTTGGCATTCTCCTAATGATGGTGAATTTGTCCCATGATTTACAAAAGCAACATCCACCCACTTTTTTAGTAAGTGGAGGTTCTCAGGCTGCTGAGTATGGGGAGAGGACATACTTTCGATCATTGGGAATCTGTGAATTCTACTAGAGTGGAGAGTCATGATTTCTACATACATGCTTCAGGATTCAACCAAGAGTTGGTGGGATGTGTTCATTCAGGATGATCATCATCAGGGCATGTTAAGGGTTGATTTCCAAAAATCCTTCTATGATTAGATATTTCCTCAGGCATTGAGAGATGATAGAGGTCGATTCACTGATTTATAGCACTTTTCACTACTTCTAGTCAGTGATGATCTTTCGCGTGCTAAGCATTTTGAGGATGGGATTTAGAATGCCATTCGAACTCAGGTGAATTTCATTCTCCTTCCTACCTTTTGAGCAATAGTTTATTAGTGCCTTATACCTGAACATAAATTGAGGTATGGTACAAGTATCATTTTTAATGGATCAGTACTGCGTTAGGACGGTAGAACTTTTGGAGGAATGAAATGTTACTTTGAGGTCTTCCATTAGGGAAGTGGCAGCCAGATTAAGTAGTTTGATAGCTCTGTGGTGTATTATCAGTGTGGAAGACCATGGTGTAAGAAGCCTCAATGTGATAGAGACCCTATGGAGTGTCAGGGTTGCGTCTATATGGGTTATCATCAGTGTTTCTATAAGACCTTTCAACTAGATTCTAGTGGAAAAGGGTCAACATCCACTCCTCCTAAAGGAGCGAGTTCCTTTCATAACGTTAGGCGGGAAGTTGGAATAGCACCAACAGGTCTGGTGGGGGAGGAGGTCATAGCCATGGTAGTCTGACCCTTGATCACCAACAACGCCAACAGAGTAATCATGATTGTTGTAGTATATCTATTTCAGAGGGTCGTGGATCAGGTAAATTATTTTCTTTATACCCTATACATGAGGGTCAGGCTGTGAGACCATATATAGTACGAGGTACTGTTCTAGTAGCCTCCACTATTGTGTATTCATATTTTGATATAGGTTCTTCAAATTCATTCATATCTGTATCTATTGTAAAAATTCTTGGACTAGTGATACAATATCAATCTACTGTAATGACCCTTGACACGCTTTAGGGTATATGGATAGAGGGATACACCAGTGCAAGGATTTCCTGCTTGAGGATGGCATTTACCCTTTCTTGAGGAATATCCTTGTTCTCAAGATGATAGGATTGGATGTCATTCTAGGTATGGATTGGTTAGTCCACTATCAAACCTTTGTAGACAGATATCACTCCAAGGTCTCTTTTAAATCCCTAGAAGGCATCAGTTATATTTTCAAAGGTGATTTGGATGTCCAGGTTGATAGAGATGGACCAAAGAATCATGGGCTAGGTAATGTCAATATCTAGATTTAAAATCCCAATAAGGTAGGACTATTTACATACAATTGGAATCAGAACTCAGAGGGTCATGTTATTTTATGGGGTTAGACTCTAAGATCTATATTTTACACTCAGGTACAGATCCTTAAAATTTTGGTATAAATATTTACTTTATAAATAATATGGATTCCAAATGAGTTAATAATGGTTCTGGGGATGTCAGGGGCTTATTCGGAGCCAGAAATCTATCTTTTTTTGTGGAAAACAAGCTTGGCGTACGGTTTATGGTAAACAATGAAAAAATTCCATACATTTGGTCTAACCGTGAAGATGGTGTTTTTTTGGATAAATCCATATCACATTGTTGGTGCATGGTAATTCGGCCTAACAATGTAAATTACCCCTTTTCCTAGATTCATGTGCTAGGCTTGGGCACAATTTGATCAAACCTTGTGTAGGATTTTATTTTGGGAAGAACCGTCTTGCACGGTTTGACAAACTATTCAGACAAACCGTGCTCATGCTAAAATTATGGGTTAATTTCCAGTTTCACCCTTAATGATCTATTTACCCCCTCTTCCTCCCTAATCCAAGAACAAGTGGGATTAACCCCTTTTCCTCTCAATTTAGAGGGTTTTTTTGCCAAAGTTAGTGATCAAGATATATCCTTTTTTTGACATTTGATCAGTATTAATCTTGTCATGATGGATGAGCAACATTAAGTACATAATTTCTATTTAGTTGTACTACTTCTCTCTTTATATAGACATAGATATCTTCATCTAAGTGTTTTTCACATTTTATTATATCTACTTCAATATGAGGAAAATCTAGTGCTGATAATGTAGGAGGAGAGTCCTACAACCCAAAGGTGGGTGGTCAATAACACATCCCTAATGTTCAGTGATTTTGGGAATATTTGAATTCCTCCCCTCCCCCCAATTTCATCAGAATCTGTTTTTTAAATTTACATTCCTTGATTATGCATGTTAGAATTATATATATTTGATCTTTAAAAATATGTGATTAGTTGTTAGTAGTTACACCAACAACTTAATCCACCTCATGTCGAAGGTTATTCCATAAATGGGTTTTAGTGTTTCGTCATATTTGAGCCACCATTCTGGTGTGCCCTTACTTTTCGAGTAAAGTGTATTAATCATAATAAATTTCTAGTTATGTTTGTAATTTATAACTCTAATCTATAGTTATGCATAAAGAACAAATAAATTATGTTGTATATTCTTATAGCTTGATCAAAACATCCCAGGAATGATATTGATGTATATTTTGATCCATTAATAATTTTTTTGAAATTTTTGTGGGATACTAGTTTTGAAATGTATGATTCTTGTAGATGTGAAGATTGTTTGTTGAGGGCCACGTAGTATGGTAAGATAAATAACATTCCATCAAATGGAAATTTTTTAGGATATTAAATTAACGGAATATTAGGGTTTCCTTTTTGTAAAGAATGAACACATTGAGTTCAATAGAAAAAATTGTCATAGGATTTTTTTCTAGGATATTAGAAATTCATACCACAATGACATAAACTTCGATCTTCGATGACAACATTCTATGGGAAAACTGAATAAGGTATAACCCCATCTCTAATAACATGTGATCAAATATTAGATAATGTAAAAGATATTAAAAATTATTTTTCTAAACCGTTTCAAAAAATCTTATGAAATCATGTTGTAAAAAGATATCAATTTTCAACAAATTACCATAATAGAATTTTCTGTACGTCACACATTTTCATGATTTAATGAATGTAGAAAAAATGTATTTTATCATGTTATTGGATTGTTACAAAATCTTTTGGAAAAAAATATAGTATCAAGTCTAGGTTTCATATGAATGACATTGGGATAGAGGAAGCGTTGACACTGGTGAAGCATAAAAGGTGGAATTTTCTTACTCCTATAGCTTACACTCAATCCAAATAAAAAAAATTCAATTTTCCATTTATTTTAATATTGTTGAAGTTCCATAGGGGAATTCACCAAATACCATGAATATTTTTTCAATGACTAATTTGAATTTATATTGATTAAATCACATGAATATCATTTTTTGATGAAATATTTGATTATTGTCACTTTATGTTTTATTCTACCAAGAAATGTATGACAATCATTAACTAGAATCTACTTCTTTTTCAAATACATGTGTAATAATGTTATTTACCTGATGCTATTTTCAATCATGAATAAGGTGGTGTAGTCAAAATATGTGAATTAAATATATTATTCCCATTATTATTCATTAATATAATGGTCCACCTGATGGTTCACATGGGTAGATTGCATCAATTTTGTGGTCTTATCTATTACATATGGATGCTCCCTATTGAAAAATATATGAATATTTTGAAAGGGTACATCATTAATCCAAGCTATATAAAAGGTTTTATTTTAGAATGATATATTGTTGAATAAGTTATTGAATTATGTACTAATTACAGATTAGATGATAATAGAATTTTCTCCCAAAATCCCATCATAGTGGAAGCCTTATGGGTGAAGCGATTTTCATAATAGATGTTGTTACATTTACCATCACAGATTTATAGAATGACCACCTTTACATCTTATATAATTTTGAAGATATTGATCCATACAATTATTCCCAAAAAAAATTATTAGACATTGGAATACATCATGTGATGAATTATGGATATAAAATATAGATAATCAATAGTTTATAGGATGGTTCCATGATTATATTTATAAAGAGGTATCTAAAAATATGAATTTAATATCCAAATGACATAGATGGTTATCCAGGGGATCAAATTATAATGTTATATCTAATACAAGTTTTGTAATTAATGGTTATAAATTATATACTAAGGAACATGATGAAAACATTATGATGCAAAATGGTGGAGTAATGATTGTGGTGGACAAGATTCGTGTATCTACTTCTAATGATATAATTCAAATTTATTTGAATATATTATATTTTGGAATCATCAAAAATATATTTGAGTTGGATTTTATAACATTTCATGTGCCTATTTTCCATTTAAGATGGCTTTAAAATAGTTGGTCAGTGAAAGACGATGAAATGATCTTTAGAAAGGTGAATTTTCTTATGGAAGGGTATAAGGATTATTCATTCATTGGTATATCACAGTAAATAAAAGTTAGAGAAGACCAAAAATATGGGATTTTTATTTTAAATAGAGGATCCAAATTCGATCAACATTTAATGATAATAAATAGAGTTCTATAAGTAGGATCATGTTTTTTAATATAATATTATTTTCTTATTAATTCACTACAAATAATTACTTATACCAATATAAATTCAGTGAAATATAATATATTTTTTGTTATAAATGTGTAATTCCATTAGATATTAACTTTTTTTATTAAATTTACGTACCAACATCTATTTTTATAAATATATGTATTTTTGGTTATCAAAAGAAAATAAAAAAACAAATTACTAATAAATGAATCCATTTTTATTAATTATTATTATTTACAGTTTTTTATCAACATATAAATATTTTACTATAATTTATTCAAACTAATAAAATAATTTTACAATGGATTTTTTTTGCATATATTCTTTTATGAAAAAATATATATTTATTAACTAAATAAAATTTGGTTATAATATAAAATCATAATTTTACCACAGATAAATCTATTGTCATTATCAAAACAAATATTGAAATGTTAATTATAAAAAAATTATGCTAAAAAAATGAGAATGAACATTTTATATAGATTTAATGAGTAATTAACTCAAAAAAAGAAATCAGTTGATGAAATATTAGAGGAAGAAAAAACTATTCTCTCACATGCCTCATATCTTTCTCCATGTGCCTCCCCTCTTTCGACATATTCATTGCCCACCCTATCTACTAAGATGATCTCTACCTACACTCACATGCTTGGTTTATTATCTTCACATTCACCAATACCAACACCCACACAACCAATTCTCAACCATCCCTTATAGCCAGAGTTCTATTGATATTTTTTAGTTTTCCCATGTTTTCACTATATAGACATTGTTTTGGGAAGAGAATGTATATAAGCCCATTTTTCATTTAATCGGTCTATTTTTTATTCTATTATCAGGTATGTATTTGTCCTCTTCAAGTTATAATCACATGAAATCATGGGTATCTAGTGATTGTAATTAATTTTATTTAGGTATTTAAGGAAATTCATATTAAATGTGTTTTATTATTACTTTGGGTGATTTTAAGATGATAATTTCATAGGCTCCATGGTAAGTTTCACTCCCAATTTCAAATCTATAGTATTTGATATGAATCATACGATTCAGATATAAAAAAATGATTTTTTTGTTAGTTAAGACAAATTGGGAAATAAAATAATTCATTCTTCATTATTTTCTATACCTTTTAGTAACAAAATCACATGTTTTAAGCCTCCATATTTTTTTATTCGTACGTTAATTTTGTATCAGGATTTATTTTCTTTTTTAGTTTTTTATTAAGGACATGTTTCCTTTATACTATCACACTAGATATAATAATATAGCTATATTTATAAATAATTTATTGATTGTAGACATCCATACATTATACCACCCTTTTGAATACTAAATCCACATCAACATTATATATTGTTCTGTCTAAGTCATTCAGATTTGGATAAAAAATAGCTATTAATGGACTATCTTGAAAGTGACATAGTTATGCTTTTTGATATTTAATACATGGTGAGTGTTATTTTTACAACTTATGGGAAGCTATGACCATCCCTTGGAATGCATCATTTAAAGGTATATTTATATCTTCTTTATTTTCTATTAGAAGTCACCTTTTAAAATTAATTTTTTTTGTAATCTTACTTTTGTTGGTCTTAATATGTTTTTGTGTCTAAAATTTCATGACATGCATTCATTGTCTCTACTAATCTGAAGATTATTGTATGTAGTAATATGTTTCCAGACAACTAAGTCAGTATTAAATTATTTCATTTTGCAAATTGATAATATTTATTCCTATGATGATCTTGACCTTTATCAATTTCAGGCTATATAAATTATAGATTTATATTTTTGGGGTGATCTTTTTTTCAAGGAATGTCCCTATTAGTAGAAATTGAATCCTGAATTTATGAATCTCCTTGAAAATATATCTATATTTTATCATAGATGAATTATATTAATAAATAGAATTTCAGTTTCATTAATTTGAAATAGTTTTTATCCAATATTTCTTTAAACTCCCACAATTAATGTAGACTACATGATGGTGAATTTATCCAATCCCATGAATGTGTTAATATCCCTTTATTTCAAATTGAACCCACCCAACTATTTATTTTGTATCTAATGGTAAATTATAATATTTTCATGATATAAAAAATGGTTTAATTGAAAAAGGATGCATCTTCAACTATCAATATGAATGAGAAAACCCCATTGAAAGAAGTAGTTAGTATAGGTAGGAGGATTTAAAGAACATGTAAAATAATAAATTAGTTCCACATATTGAATTTAATTTATTTCATTATTTATTCAAGTTGAAATGTTGTGGTATAAGTGCATTACAATTTTTTTTATAAACTATTAAAAATTAAGATACGTATCACAATGAGATATTATATTCAAAAGTGAAACAAATGAAAAATTTGATGGAGGTTTTCTCCACCCTTCAAAATAATTTTCCCTAAGAAGATGATATAATGGATTTATAAATTTGAAAAAACACCAAGATAATTTAAAAATAAATAAATTCTTATAAATATAAATATGAATATGATTTATTAGGCATACATTTCTGGGTGATTCTTATGTAAAATAAATTGTTAAATTTGAAATGTTTTTTTTCATTAATGATAAAAATAATTTTTGTATAAAATATATACATTTTATTCTATTCACTTTTCAATCCTTCATAGTCTATAATATGTATTGATATATAAACCAACAACTTAGAAATCAAGATAATTTTTTTTTCATGGACATTGATTTATCTCTTGGTGGAGGATAAAGGTTAGTGTGAAACCTATATATGTATAATATTTGTTTTATCTTTTTTATATGAACCAAGTCCCTTTCACCTTCAAGATTACTTATATGTGTCTAATGTTTTTTATCATTGATGATTATCTTGACCTGAACTACTCACTAGCTTCATGACTTGGGATGTATATAATAGTTTTCACTTCAAAAGAACATGCTGAAAAATTAGTGGTGTTACACTATTTCTAAAAAAATAAATTAAAAAATAAATCCATTTATTTGTGTTTTTAAAAAATATGTTTAGTGTGTATAGTGAGTGAGAGTGTATGTAATATGGTAGATTTTGTGAACTAGAATACTATTTCTGTATTTCAGTAAAGGAAATCAATTTCATCCATAAATAGTGAAAAATAAAATTGAAAATCTTCATGTCTGTTCTTCAAGAATCATCTAGTGTACTGAAACATTTAATCTGTAACTAGTAATGGAAATCTAGTGAGTTTGTTAACTAGAACACTCATGTAGTTTTTTAATGGAAATCAGTTTCATATATTGGGAGTGTGTGAAATAAGGGAGAGTGTGTAAACTGGATACTCATGTTGTATTTTAGTAATAGAAATATGTTTCATCCATGAACATTATTCTACTCACATTTCACCTTGATATTCTTTGGATGTTTCATCCATGACACTATTGTGTTTCATCCATGATAGAATTGTGTTTTCTTGAGTGTGTTCACTAGTATAGATATTGGGATTGTGTGAAAAAAGAGGGTGTGTGTGTGTTTTTCATGAACAACACTCATGGAGTGTTCTTGTTCACACACTCCTCCTTCTTGTAAACACACCATGTGGACTAGAACACTCATTATTGTTACAACACTGGACACAATCTCCCTTAATTAAGTGTCACGTCCCTTACAAAATCTGAAATACAGTACACCATACACTCTAGATGGGTTTTCATGTTCTATTGGTTGTTTAATGTTAACCAACAATGTTTCTTATATCTTCAATTATTTTCTTTTAAAATTTTAATTGTTTTCTATTAGAGTTGTATAATTGTTATACTATCATCTGAATTAACTAATATGTAATAATATAATTCTATTTTAGGATAGTCTTGATGAATTTTTTTTAAATATATGAATGAACTTGCTATCTATGTCTGTTATCCAGGTATGCCCTCTTCGGTTTTAGGAAAACCATGTTGAATTTTTTTTGATATTCCTTTTAACTAGGTATGTTAACATAATAATATTGTGTAGATTGTTTATCTATGAAGCTAGTTCTATTTATATATGTTGATATAGACAATAAAGTTATTATTTTTAGCGGTATGGGTACCATGTTGATGTATGGAGCTGGCCACATTTCAAATGAAGTTGTAGTTCTAGGTTTTCGTGTTGGTTAAAATATTTTTGGAGTTATACCAACCCTGATAGGGACTAAATTAGTTTGTCAGAAATTGGATTGTATTAATTATATGTGTAAGAGAAAGGAAGGGTATCAATATTTCTAACAAGGTAGGTGGTTATATTTTTATAGTTTATTTTTAGAAATAATTAATCTAGTGATTGTAATATTGTTTCGATGGAGAGTATTTGAGGGAGTTAATAGTAATATAAAAGTGTGGCATTAATACTTATAAAGAGTAGACATGGAGAATATTTAAAATCAGAGAACATTGTTGGAGTTGTTGATCTAACTCCTAACCTAGATTTGAGTGCGATTTGATGGATTCAACAATTTTATATGTTAGTTTTTATCTCTTCCTTGATTCAATTATAAAATGAATAATTTTTTCATTTAAATATGTGTTGCTTTATACATTTATATGTGGGTTCCTAAAAAATTATTTAAATTCTCTCTATGAAATTTCATTTCTTTTATTCGAAGATATTATTTTACTTTGTTAATGAAATCTTCTATACTAAGATGATTTATTTGAAATAATCCTCATTTGAGGTGTTTTTCTGTTACAACTAGACTTAATAATCAATAGATTAATTTCTTGTTTCATTCATCTTTTACATTTGAAATAATATCTGAGATTAATCTATTTTTGGATTAGGTTAACATATCGATGGATGAAGATCCAAATATATATATACTTTTTGAAAACTATTTTATCACTTACATAAGCTAGTTGATTTTTTATGCATGGAGTTTTTATTTCTCAACATGTGTTACATCCCCAAATTGGTGGACACTATATCAGGTGCCCAGGCCTGGGTTGTCACATGACCCTCAGGTGCATCTCCCTGTATGTTAGAGGTTGCTAACCAGCAATGCAGGACTTTGGATAAACACTAGAGAGACAATAATGAATTATCAGAGTAAATCCACAACCGAAAATAATATAAATAGTTATAATAACTAGTATGAAAAAACAATGGAAAACAATTAACAATGAAAACAAGTAACAATGTGACACATTATATAACTGTATGTTGAACACACAACATGTCATACAGTCATACAAATAATATCCCAAAATAAAAAAATCAAAAATATTTAAAGAAATAACCCGAGTCCCAATTTGATCCTAACAACACATGATCCAACCGAACATCCCATGCATGAACCAAACACCAGGTTGATGTCCTAAATGTATACCTGAAAACATGTAAAATTTATTTAGGTACCCAAGTTCCATAGTGGCTT
The DNA here is from genome assembly GCA_963277665.1 of Viscum album. NCBI lineage: Eukaryota > Viridiplantae > Streptophyta > Magnoliopsida > Santalales > Viscaceae > Viscum > Viscum album. Next base: position 679,985,716 of record OY728165.1, read on the forward strand.
AAGTAGGTTGTGAGTAAGACTCAGAAGGCCACCAAAAATTGTTTATAAAGAAATAACCAGTATATATAAAAGTGTATGCTAATAACCCCGGTACAATAACTAATCTAGAAAATGAATGAAATTCAGATATCTATACATGTCACGATTGAGTAATTATCAAATAAACATTTTAACCATTTAATTCTATTATGGAAACAATCCAACTAAACTAGATCCGGTCACAATTGAATTATAAGTAATAATATAAGGGGTTATATACTTTTAATTACAAGGTTATTAACTAATCATAATTTATCGACATACCCCAGAACCTCAGTCTAAAAATGATGCCATGTCCATGTGTTTGGGAAGCATAAAGCCTCAATCTGAAATCCCTACTGTAAAATATGTAACACTTACCATGGAGCATATGATTTGGTAGTCTCATAATTTAAAACCATTAAGGTAATATATACTCATTCAAACTTCCAAACCCTTAGATTAAAGGAATGGGGTTTAGATCCCAATACAACCTAAATTATGGGAGTATAACAACATGTAATTACCACACATACCACCATGTCATGTGCACATAATTCTTTTATAATTTTAGGTACTAACCATTTTAAATCCATAACCCATCTAACCACATATACCATTTTCAAATCATAACTAATTAAACACATATAACATTATACCATATCCCCATCCACCCTTATGCCTTATTAATACTAGACAAAAATCAATATTAAATTCATTTCATAATCCATGATAACAAACAAATAAAAAAACTCATTTAAAATCATCTTAATGACACACCATTAAAACATGTGTCTTCCTCATTAAAAAATAAATCATTCCCTAAATATTTTATTTCCATTTCCAACCATTTAAAATAACCACCATTAATTTTTCCAAAAAGGGGAATAATTACATAACTTCACATCTTCATTTAAAATACACTCATAAGAACTCATTTTCAAATCATTTGATATCACCACATCCTTTAAAACATTAATGAAATTAAAAACAAAGATTTTTTATTGAAAATCATGGTTAGCTCAAATCCCAAAATGAGTCATTTAAAAAACCCCTTGGGAACTTTTCAAACTAACCTGTGAACATTAGGATTTTTTTATTAACCAAACCACAAAACCCAAACAAAATTCAAAAAACATTAATTTATATAATTCACCTAACATAAAATTCACCAACTAATTTCTTAATTTTCATGGGTTTTTCATACCTTAAGGGTTGACCATGGTTTGGTCTCACCTCATAAATATCCCCCACAAGGTCTGTGATGGGTCTCTCTGCTATATCAAAGTCCCCAATCACTTTCCATAATCAAGGAAATCAAAAGGAAACAAGTAAATAAATTGTCACATCCACTTATACATATATAAAAAAGAGAGAATGGGAGGAATATTTAAGAACACCTACCTCTTCCACATGTACAACTGCTCTCTTAAAACTAGTAGGTTATTCAAACTAAAAAACTATTTACACCCTATCCATGAATATTCTAGAAAAATATGGTTTTGTGGATTTAGAAATTTAGGAAACCACAAAAAAATCATCTAGAAATGGACGTAAGATTAGTTGATGAATTACCCGGAGCATCGATTCTCACTAAACAACACTCCAAATTCCCAATAATTAAAGGAGTATCACCCATGAAGATGAAAGGGGTATTGGTTTAACACGGTTGTTGTATGGGGTTGAATGAGGAATAAATGTTTGAGAGAAAGAAATAAAATTTGGAGGAAAATGGATATTTCCCTCTTTTTAATGGTATCATGGTTTTACCGCATAGTTGGACAAACCATTCAACAACCATATGACTCCCTCTGTATAAGAGGGGATAATCCACACGAACACATAATTTGTCTGGCCAGTCACACAGTTAGTACTAATCATGCACCAACCGTGTGCTACACACGGTTTGGCCCCTTTACATTCTTCTTTCTTATCCCAAACCCTCAGGGAACCCATGAAACATATCATACACCCAAGAATCACTCAATTATCTAAAATAATGTAATTTTAATCAAAATTTAAATAAATATATACCTGTAGAAAATATCAAAATCTAAAAAAATCCTCTCCATATAAATTTTAATCCTAAAGGCATAATCCCAATGCATCACCAATCATTCAAGACAAAATGGTCAGGCCATGGGTCCTATATATCAACATTCATTTCCGGAAATTCTTCTTAGATACATCCATGTCATCAACATGCTTAGGTTAAAGAAACATTCCTACCGCAAAGAAACATCCTCCACTGAAATCCACAACCACGAACCTGATACTCTCTTAAGGACACATCTATTAAAAATTCATCATCACCACCATCAAACACATGAGAAGCATTCAATTAAAACAATGTAACCATGACACAATGGATACACTTCCACATAACTATGATTCCATTGCACCACCTTTTATCATCAGAAAAATAAAGCGCTGATAAAGGGGACCCATTTATCAGCAGTTTTTTTAGTATCACTGATAATGGGGGGGATTTATCAGCACTTTTTTATAGCACTAATAATGTGTATATTTCAAAAAAATAAATTTTCACGAAACAAATATTGATATATAAGTATATTTATATTTACAAACCTATAATATATATTCATTTAAATTTGTTTTAGATATATATAAATAGACTACAACATTTAATATATAAGAAATTTAGTGCAGATAGATTTAAAATATTTTAAATAATATTATTAATTATTAATTTTTAAGTTATCATTGGCTAATAATCATTTAATAACAATTTGAAGAAAAAAAATAAAAACAAAATCATTAAAATATCTAAAATAAGTTGAAAATTTTACTCTAACTTCAAACGTCCATATCTTTTGATTCAGGAGTCCATTTGAGCACTAAAACATATAAAATCTAATCCTGTGATGAGCACGACGTGTTAATGACCCAAGTAACCATATATCATATTTTATGTGGCCAAAAACTGCCAAAAAGGCATCCAAAACTATGTTTTTAGGTAGCATACCCTTATTTTTTAACATTCCAACAGCTATATATTCTAATCCAGATGTCCTCTAGGTCTGTAACACATATCATATTGAATATTGTTTCATTTTATTTAATTTTATCAGTTGTGGAGTTGAAATGGACTTCAGTATTAGAATTTATGGTGGTTTTAACATTTTATGGATTTTCAGATACCTATATATATTTATTTATTTGTATATATCTATATATGTGGGTGGGTGGGTGTGTATGTGTGTTGTAAATAGGTATGTATGTATTTATTTATAAACACACAAAAGAAACAAATTTTATAAATGTATTTAACACTAATATTATAAATATACATTAATATAAAAATGTGTATATATAGATAATAAATTATAACCAAAAATATAATTTACAAATAGATATAAATATATATAAATATATATAAATATATTAATAAATTAATATATATATATATATATAAATTTAAATAATAATTAATATATATGTATTAATATAACTAAATATATTTATATTAATATGAATCTATATTGATATACAAATAAATTTAACTGCGTATGTATATATAAATAAATAGATATATCAATAAATGAAGAAAAATATAAATGGATTAGTGATAAAGATGTAGGCGCACAAGGGGGGAGGTCTCGGGTTCAAGTTCTAGTGGAAGTAGGGGCACACGGGCATGTGGAAGGGGGTTGCACATGGGCAAGTGTAGTGTGTAGTGAGAGGGAGGGGGCTCCACCTGGCACTAATAAAAGTGGGTGTCAAGTGCTCTTAAAATCTCCCCGCATTATAAATTATTTTTAACTTTTTTTAAATACTTTTTTACTTTTATCATCACATAAAAAAATCCCGGATAAAATGAGTTTTTTATAAGTGCTATGAAAAGCACTCATAAAGATGTTTTTATCAGCGCTTTTTTAACTTTGATAAAAGGGGACTTTATCAGCTCTTTTCTGAGCACTGATAAAAGGGACCCCTATCTTCGCCTCGATTAACAGTTCTTTTCTAGCACTATTAATTCCCCTTTAGTTCACTGATAAAGGCCATATTTATAATACTCACCATGAGATCCAACAGGAATACCCTCAGTCCAATATTCTCCACAATTCATGGACCAAATCACTTATCATCATCTCGCCACATTCTTTTAAAGATCTAACAGTGATGCAATCTTGAAATCACAAGACGGGACATCCAGATTCGAACAAAATTTCCCAACCCAAATCAATATTCAACTCACAGACTAATGAACATGTATAGTATTTGAACACTCATGGAACAATCTAAGAAGAACGTTAACCTCAAGGTATTCAACTGGTCGAATATCAAGCATATGATTTTTACCAAAACTGAAACATTAATATGACACTCATCTGAGTCTATATAACCCATACTACTACCCAAATGAAAAACTAACATGTTTCCCACTATGTTTCTGCCCACCATACACTTTATCACTCAACCACCATCACCAACTATTGGGAACCACCAAGAATGAAATAGAGTCCTAAAAACCCCAATTCAACTTCCACAACATAGTTGTTGTGTTTACAAACTCACTATACCCAACATCAATGAGAACGCCACCTAACTCTGGAATTCATCCTTTCCATCAAAACATAAAAAATTGTCCACACTATTTTCATCCATGTCTAAAATAAAGACAACATGGTTCTTTATCAAAACTCATTCCAATTACAGGACACACTTATCTTCCCAAAAATAATCAGAGTTGGATTTAATCCCACAACATCTATTCCCTTGTTCTCAATAGAATCATGCCATACAAGCCATCTCACTTAATTGTTTACAAACGCCCACTTTTTTATTGTCTCCCTCTATCTAGACATGAATTCCTCTATCTTAAGGAATATCTACCTCATCTATGTGCACCTTGGAGAGTCTATTCTTAACCTCTATTGAATCCTCACCATCATTGCATATAGTGCTCCATAATGAATTTTCATGATCAACAACACCCACCAACGCATCTTTGATGTAATCACATAGACTACAACCAAATGTATCCTGATCCCAAATCCAAAACCTGGATCTATCAACCATCACATCAAAGATCAACATGGAATTTACAAAGGAACCCAAACCTGAAGCTTACAGAATTTTCATTGGAATATCAACACCACCACATCCATTCCATTTTATGCTCCATACATCATTGACTGGTATAACACATCCCACATTAGGAGTATTTTTATTAATGATTTCACTATGAAATTACAAACATTGTAGCTCATGATTTTATTGCAAACTGATCCTCAAAAACTGGAAATGGATCTCAATATTTTCCCAATACAAAAAAACAAAAAACCAACTTCTTCACATTTTCGTCTTCTGAGAATGGAACCCATGGAATTTTTCAACATCTAAACCATCTCAAGGACCTCTCTCATAAGTGTTCAGTGGTCTACTTCCCACCATAATACCCTATATATACGACTCTATGTTCATATACACCAAGGGGATCCATTTCCCACAAAAAAAAGCATTTTGGTAGCTAGAAATAAATATGAGGCTCTCTCTGTGTATCTGGGATGATGTCAAGATATTGGACATGATCATCATATTCTAAAAGTATGAAAATAAGTGATTGAAAAACATGACCAAAAACTATCCATCACTGATGTCACCTACCACCATCGGGACACCTTAACATGTTGAAGGTATTGGGATTCCCTTCTCCCCAATATCTCATAAACACTAAATCACCCCAACTCAAATGGGATTTACAACCAAAACTCACTTCAACTTCATGAACCTATGTCAGGAAGTTCGGGCCCAACAATCCTTTTGGAACCAATTCCACTAACCCACATGAGTTCTTATAGCACAACCCTAGTGATTTTAATGGGAATGTAATGACCACCAAACTAATCCACAACCCATCTTCCTTAAAAATAACCTATGCTTTCCTCTATGATCACACCGAACTACAACATGTACTTATCCCAAGCCACATGTTCACCCATCCCCAGCATCATCGTGCTATTCCAACAAGTTCCAAAATCTAGACTTCTTCAATCTATCAAGTTATTTTAAATTATTCAGACAATACACTAAACCCAACACCAAATCCCATGATTCATACATTACAAGTTCAATTCTCCAACCAACGCTCACTCATCTGACCATGGCACCTAGTCTGTCAGCCATATTAGACTTGTGGAATTCTCATAATTCTCATTCAACTTACCAAACATTAATATAAGAAATCCCAACCATGTGACCAACACAACATCAGTTTTCACTTCTATACCAAAAGTTCACATCCATGATTTTTTCACCTTTTTCATGTTCTCCCAAAATCAACATTGAGTCCCATACTAAACACCATCAATTTCATGAGAAAAGGGTTTTAGAAACCTTGAATCAACCAAAAATTAACCTTAAAACCAACCAAAATCACTCATCAACCTCCGAATAAGGAAAATAAATTATAAACATGAAATTTTACTACATTATATGGAACCAACATCTCATCAATTCTTCCTCTAAAGAAACCACCTTTTTAGCACAGACTATGGCACCTTCAATAAAGGTCCACCCTCCCTTGATGCTACACTCGATTTCGCAACACAGTCTACTTATAACCACTACAAAAGATGAATTTTGAAAACCACTAACCATACCACTTATCCAAGTCACACATGAAAACACTCTATTAATGCCTCTTCAATGATCTAAAAAGTCTACATGTGTTATATGAACCAAAAAGCACTAGAAACCCCATCTGACCTCTCTCAGAGGTCGTCATCAAAAATCAAATGATAACAACTCCCTAAACTAGTGTCATGATAAGAAAAATATACTAGATCTCCCTATAATTCATTTATGTCAATCCTCAAACAACTCACAGCTCATGGGTGGCACTTCTTCCCACATTACAAAAAACACACTGCATCAAACGCACCCATGGAACCATTTACTCTAGGATTCATATCAAGGATACCTGAACATATACAATAACACTATGATCTAATCAACCACTCCATGGTCCAAAACAAAACATCCATGATCATAATCAACATGTATTACCACACCCACATTACCAATAAAATAACATAACCCAAATTCTACACCCCTACCAAGGGTACAAAAAATAACAACCCTTTATTCCCACATTAAGGGACAACAGATTCTCCCATCCATCATCTGATGCTTCAAACTAGGTAACTATGACATCCCAAACCACCCATACATTGGATCTTATCACAACACTAGGGGTACAAATTTATAGGGTCCCCAAATGTTCCATAATCTCTCATTCCTCTTCTCAATAAAACATTACCATGTCAAACCCAAGAATTCATATTTAAATGATTTCCATTTTCAAAACCCCAAGGATTTAAACCTTAAAAAATATTTTTATTCACCCAATAGTATAAAAACTAAGCTTAATTCAAATTAATTTTTTTAAGTGTCTTTCAGTAACAACCATTTTAAATGGAAGATCAATTGGCATAAACTATAGGATGAAAATTACACTACCCCCACATGATTCCCATGAAACAATAGACATATGGATGACCTATAATTCATATTTCCCAAGAATAATTCATGAACTCACACATCCTATACTTTCATATAGGGGAAAGAGATAAAACCTTATATATCAGTAACATGAAATCTTGGTGCACCACTCGATGAGAAAATAACAATCAACTATAAAAAAACTAAACTAAACATCAATACCCACCCATGAGAACTTATATTTTTGCTTATATGTGGGGATATAGGAACCCAATATTTATCTTATTACTATGATTCGAAAAGATACCAATCTATTTTCTACCATTCCCCAAATAGTAATTCAAAAGGAACCCCAATAATACCACTTTGTAACATCCCAGACCCGGAGGACACAATATCTGATGCCTATATTCGTGTCATCACATAACATCAGGCATGACTCCCCTTAATCTTTTGTCAGCTGACCAATATCATGGGTATAAGGAAAAAAATTGGAGAGACTATACCTACTTATCATAATAAAGACAGAAAAAAAAATCAAACGATATAATAACCAATATTAACAAACCATTGACAAAACGTGAAAATTCCAAAAATTAACCAAGTTACACATGATATAACAATATAATGAATACACTACATGTTAAGAAGTCATAAAACTAAAATTCCAAAACCAAAACTACCAAAAGATTCCAAGCACATACATAAGACCTAACCCTGTCTTGAAATCTTGTTTTCTAAAAAAAATCATGCATGAACCAAAATTTAGGTCCCTGTCATAAACATGTTCCTAAAAACAAGTAACATCTTCTCATATACCCATGACCCATAGAGTCCCAAGTAGGGTTTCAATACAGCTCATTAGGACACCACCAACAATGTTTATTCCAATATAAAATCTATAAAATAGTGTATATATATATCCTTCATCTAATAAAAAAAGGAAAACAAAAAAATTAAACCACTATATAAAGTCAAGGGACATCCCCATGGCCACCCCATTGAATTATAAAATAATTTTAAAAAATCAAAATAGTTCTAATGCTGGTACTACTTACATTCCTGTTGTTTCTCCTATAAGTAAACAATAAAGAAACTTTACTCTGACTTCTTCTCAAATTGTTAGAAGATCCAAGAAGAAGAAGGGATCAGGTGGCTCAGAAATGAAAAAGGGGATCCTTCTTGCAAACCCATGTTTTAATGGATTTATTATTCTAGAACCTCTGTAGAATTTCTATTCCTGATACTTTTAATGTTCTTAAAATATTTCTCTTGTATCATCATCCTAAATGTTTTTCCATTTCTGAACCAAAAACCAACATTTCCTTGAAATTTATGAACCTTTGAAATTATGGTTATAATTTTCAGGGTTCTAGAAAAGTGGTTAATTCTGTTTATTCCCTTTGGGTTTTTTATCATACCTTTTTATATGATGTTCATGCTTTCAAATGTTCTGAACAAATTTTCACATGTTATTTTTCCATAAATGGCACACATATTTTCTATACTATGATTTATTCTAAGAATTTATTTCAAGGTCGAATGTCCCTTTTTTCATGATCTTTATGGGTAATATACCATCATTTAGGATCCCTAGTTGGTGATTAGTGACTTTAATGTGATTGTATCCTCTAGTGAGAAAATTGGACCGGCCCATTCTTCCATTTAATTAAGATAATTTAGAATATCATTTGAAAATTGTGACCTAGTATAAATTTTCTTCACTGGGGCCATGTTCACAGGGTATAGAAGACACTATAATTGGGTTGTTGCTAGAAATTGGATAGATATTTCACAAATATCCCTAATCTAGATGCCTGGGACACCATTTCTAGCATCATGTGGCCTAAAATAAATTTGGACCATCATCCTATTCTTGTTATTATTTTAACCAAAAGGGTAAAATAAAACCTTCCTTTCAGTTTTAACAATTCATGGCTTGTTGACCTGGAATGTTAAAACATCATAAAAATGTGATGGGACTCAATGAATCATCTCAATGATGATTTTTGTTGTGTTATTAAATTAAAGCACCTCAAAGTATGTCTCAAAGGATAGTGTAATTATAAATACAAACAAATGGACAAGGACATCTTAAAGATTTAACATTATCTCATCCAAATTGAAGACACCTCCACTAGCTCTGATCTTTCCTTGGACCCTTAGCTTGAAATCATCACTTCCTTGAAAAATAATTCTCTTCTTACCCATAATGACAGATTATGCAAACAAATTTTTAAAAAAATGGCTTTCTAATGGAGATAGAAGTATTTTGTTCTACAACTCACTCCATAGAATCATAAAATTTTGCAGACCCCTTTCACTTATTAGGGATGATGATTTCCTCATTGACTTTGAGGATAGAACTTCTAATCACAAGGTCTCTTACTTGAAAATATTATCAATGAACCAAATATCAACATAGACCTCCTTCCTGAGGTCATTCCAGTTATGGTGAATAAGGAAGACATAATTTACCTTCTTAGCATTGCTCTTGACCATGAAATCAGAGATACTATTTTTCTCCTTAACCCTACTATTGCCTGGGGCCCTGATGGTTTTAACTATTATTTTTTCGAACAATAATGGGAGATTTTTGACAAAATTGTTTTAAAAATTTATCAAATATTTCATTTCTAATGGTAATCAACCTCTTGGTCTAAATGATCAGTTTCATACTTTAATTCCAATAGTGGACAATGCCTCTGAAATTCATCTTTTCCAGCATATTTCTCTTATTAACACTATTTACAAAATCAATACAAAATATCGTTCCAATTAACACTATTCTTTATACAATAAAATTGATTCTGGGAATCAAATTTGTTTCATAAAGGGGAGGTCTATATGAGACTGAATTTTCCTAGCCTCTAAATGTACCAAAACCCTCAATAAATCCATTTGAGGAGGCAATATTTCCATTAGGATCGATATTAGGAAAGCCTTTGATACCATTGATTGGGTATTTATCATCAAGGTCCATCACTCCTTTGATTTTAATTTTACTTTCATCAATAGGATAAATTCCTTATTTACATCAGCTTCCATCTCCATCCTTGTCAATGGATCCCCTAAAGGTTAAATTAAACACACCAAGGGAGTCAGACAAGGTGATACCTTATCTTATATTCTCTCTTCTATTGTGGAGGATTTTCTAACCATGTCTCTCACCTTCCTTATAGATCAATACAAGCTCAAACCTATTCAGGCTGCTAGAAACATAAGTGTTCCTAAACATATGCTATATTCTTATGAAATCATCTTATTTATAAAAGGTGATAAAAAGAATATTCAAAATAAAAAATACCTTGTCACATTTTGAATAAATATATGTTCTATCTATAAGATGGAAAAAATACAATGTATTCTTTGTAAAAAAATCAATTCATCTAGAAAAAATAGTATCATCTATAGTCTAAGCATCAATGAAGGATCCTTCCCTTTCACATACCATGGAGTTCCAATCATTTGGGGAAGTCCCAAATCCATGCACTTTTCCAATGTTGTTGATCATTTCATTAATCAACTATCCTCCTAGAAGGGTATGTCCCTTTCTATGGCAGGTAGGATCTGTCTGTTGAAGTCTACTATTATCTCCAAAATGGTCTACTCACTGATGGTCTACAAATGGCTAGCTAGTCTTTTGATGAAAATTAATGCTTACTTCATGAATTTTGTTTGGACTGGTAGAATTATTGAAAGGAAGCTGGAAACCATCCCCTAGCCCACTTATTAAAAACATTTAGAGAAAGGTGTTATTGGCATAAAAAATTTAATTCTTTTTAAGGATTCCCTTAAAGAAATACTCACCTAGAGGATAATCCCTAAAAATTCTGACCCCATTTCATTTCTAAAAATAGATTCCATTTGAAGTTAATGAAGAAAAATTTAAACTATATTAGCTCTTCTATTGTGACCTCCATTAGGAAATATTTTTATAATATTAGGAATAATTTTGAATAGAGGGTTATCATAGATTCATCCCTATATTTTTGGCTAGATAACAGTATGGAACCACCCTTATCTCTATGGTCTCTACTAATTCCCTTCTAGAAATTACCAGCACCTCTATAAAATATGTTATGAAATCTCATATCATCAAATTTTTTGACATCATCATTCATGTTATTGATAATTATTCCTTCTCTAATTCTGAGGATTTCTTTATTTGGGAGCCTGCTCACAATGGTTTACTTGATTCCAAAAGTTTCTATAAACACAATTTTTGAAACTCCGATCTTGATTTTTTTTGGTTGAAATCTTTTAACAAACACTGGATTGAAACCTGAAGACTTACTCTACATTGGAATCTTTCCCACAACTGAGTGCCCACTAAGGGTTGTCTTCTGTATTTTGGGGTCCAACTTTTCTCGAGGTGTCGTTTTTTTCATCATCATAGAGAAGATACTAACCATCTATTCTTATCTTTTACTACAACCTCTACCATTTGGAATTATATTTCTATAATTTTTTACTGCATATGGTTTCTCCTTGACTCTATCATCTCTCAATTAAAATGATGTGTGGAAATATATTCCTCTCAAAAAATCCCAAGCCTATTCCTAACTATTTTTATGAACTCGTCCATGTGATATGGTATGATATAAAATCTATTATTCACAAAAATGTCTCATTTCCATTAAGGATGTTGCTTCGATCCAGAAAGCTCATTGTGACAGCACTGTTGGAGACTTGGAGATCTATCATGAACATCAGATTGATGGAATCTAAAACATCTTCGGCACAATTTTGAGGTGTTTTGTCAAGCCCCACTCATTGGATGGATTAATGTGACTCTGTATGGTGCTTCTAATGGCTACTCGGGTCCCACAGGTTGTGGTAATATCTTCAGACACTAACTTGGTCAATGTAATGGGTGCCTCTTTGGGTGTCATGGTATTGCATCATCTCTAGATGTAGAAATTATGGGTGTGATATATTCCACTAGGTTTTCCAATAAAAAAGGATGGAAAAATATTTGGATTTAAATTGATTCAACTACTGTTAGGAAAAAATATTTCAAGGTAACATTGTAGTACTTTTTGATTGATTGTGTTTGTTGAAAAAGAAGGTTTCCATAAAGAAATTTTCATGTTCCAAAGAAGTTGTAGAAAATCCATGTTGACAAAAGAACGATGACAAAGGAAAGGACAATCTAGAGGCTGTACAAAAGACCAGTACAAGGTGGCACCGTTTTCCTGTGTTTGCCAATTTTTTGGGGTCCAAAATTTGGAGGTTTCTGAGCATCACAAAAAGTGGATATCCATGAAAATCATATCTTAATATGGAAAAGACATTAATTTTGCGAAGAGAGGCTTCATGTTTTGGAATTCAAGAAGACCAAAAGAATGATGGCGGTGATTCTTCGCTATTACGTCAAAGCTTCGTGAACGGAAGAGTTGAACCGCATCACAGCGGTGAAGGGGTTTGCGAAGGAGCTTTCCGAAGAAGGCACGAATGAATGTTCACGGTGATGCTTCGAAATTATGACGAGCTCCATGATCGGAAAATTGTCGTGGTGCTTTGCGATTTTGGGAGAATTCCAGTGGATATTTCGGAGCATCGCGATTGGTGATGACGTGGCGCTGACTTCGCGCAGAAGGGTCGATGGTCGGGGGAATCATCTATAAATAGAGTTCAACCCCCTCGAGGGAAGTAGAGATAATTTTAAGAGAAAATAATTTTCTCTCGGTTCACAAAGGAAGTTTGTGAAGGAAGTGTTCTTCGCGAAAGAAGAGCTTCGTGGAGGCTACTCTAGCTCCGCGAAAGTCGTGCGCTCCGTGTTGACTCAGTGAGCTTCACGAGGGAAGTTTCTTTGAAATGACTTAAGATCTGTGATGGCCTAATCATTGCGAAGGCTTGATCTTTGTGATGGTATGAGCTCCGCGAAATTGTGATCATCGTGAAAAGGAAGGAGCTTCGTGAAGGCTTGTTTGAGCATCGCGAAATTGGGAGCCTCACGAAGTAAGGTGCTTTGCGAAGGTGTTTCCAAAGTTATTTGCCCATTGGTTAAGAGGGAAATAGATATTCATCTGTGGATGAAAGTAGGACATTAACAGAGCATCTATCAACAGTTGAGGATGCAAGCTATCATGCAAATGAAGAGACCTACAGGTCTATAAACTATGAGTAGATCCCTTCCAAATGCAGTGAGCCAAGGAAGAGGAAGAAGGTTATCCATTCTAACAGTAGTGAGCCAAAGAGAGAGGAATATGGAGTGACCCTTGGGAACAATGAGATAACCCTAAACATTGTAAAGGCAGTGAGCCTAGGCATAGAATTGTTCTAGACCCAACATTATTGGCAATGAGCTTTAGTGGATTTGGTACAACCACACATCGTCGTTGTATGCTCCTTGGATGTAGCCCAGTGAGGGTGAACCAAGTAAAAATCTCTGTGTCTGCCTGGTTTCTTCTCTGCATTACAGACAAAGCATAATCATCAGATAAAGATAAAAAGAAGTGGTCATAATTAACACCCAATAGAAAACAAAGTGACCCCTGTAATAATGAGGTCAAGATCTTGTGGGGCCGGAAGAATTTAGAAACAAAGAATATCTATACCCTAATTCACCCCCCCCCCCCACTCAGGGTATATAGGCCCCTTTTGGTCCTACCAACTACTATTGTATATGCTATTTGGGAGGGATTGGTGCATCTTTCCTAAACACTAACAACCCATTGGATGAACTGCCAAGCTTTATATATAGGGACTAACATCATTTCTATTCATGCATTTTGTGATGCGAAATTGTTGAAATTAGTCTTGATAATAGAAGAATCAACAAGAGAATAACATGTAAGGATGACTTGTTGGTTTATATTCTCCCTCTTTATGATAAATATTATAATAAGACTCCTTATTTCAGACTCATGTAGTTTTCTCCCCCCTTTATTTAATAAATTGGGTCTTAGTATATGACTGATACACCACCTTCTTAAAAAACATTAATCAAAACACTAATATAAAATCATCTTGAATCCACCCCTTTCAAACAAGGTTCTTCCACATTTTAAACTGAACCATTCCATAATGTTTTATTTCCATTTCCAACCATTTCAAATAACCATTAAGACATTTTCACAAAAAGGGGGACCATGCCCCCATTTCAAATAATTATTTAAAATCTAATCATTATAAATCCTTTTCAAATCATTTGAGATCAACAACACCTTTAAAAAAATTAATCACTTTGAAAAAACTATTCCTTCATTGAAAAAATAGTCTAGTCAAAACCCAAAACACATCATTTAAAGCATTTCGAAAATCCATTGGGCAGAAAAAAATAATTTTTGAACATCATGGTTAACCTATTTACCAAAACACATACCTCATACAAAATTCAAAACTTTTATTTCCATAATTACCCTATATAAATTTTCACCAGCTCATTTCACCATTTTTCAGTGTTTTGAAAAACCCCTAGGGTATCCCTACGTTCAACCTCTCCTCATCAACAAACGCAACGGGGACCATGAAGGGTTTCACACCTCAATATAAGTCCCAAATCAACTTCTATAATCAATGACATTGAATATTAACAAGGCATTACATTATAACAACAACATAATAATATATAACAATGAGACTATGGGAAAAATCCTTAAAACCACCTACCTCAGAATCATAGACTACCACTCAATTAATCTGAACCATTGATTTGATCTCATAAAAGAATAAAATAATACTATATAGAAATAGGATTTTCAGGATTCAGAAGGGGTGGAAAACACACACAAATACTCTTCTAGAAAAATTAATGGAAAGAGAGTAAAATACATACCTAATTCATATATTCACCCTCTCACCAAATACCCATGAATAGATGGATAATAACCCATGGAAGAGGAGGGGGCTCCTGGTTTGTCGCCCATCGATATAGTAGTTGAATGGGGATGA
This sequence comes from Viscum album, assembly GCA_963277665.1. Classification (NCBI taxonomy): domain Eukaryota; kingdom Viridiplantae; phylum Streptophyta; class Magnoliopsida; order Santalales; family Viscaceae; genus Viscum; species Viscum album. The sequence goes on from OY728165.1 coordinate 680,001,100, forward strand.
AATTTAGGGTATAAAGAAATAATTTAGGGAGGTAAAAATTTGTGTTTCCCACTATTTAATTTTTTCATGGTTTGGTCAAACAATTGTTAAAACATTGTGCCAAATTTACAGATCCATCTTCCTAAGAGGGTATAAGCCACATGGTATCCTAAAAGAACATGCATTAATTGGAAAACCCTTTATTTCTTGTTTTCCTGCCACTATATGAGAGGTGGTCTGACAAAACAGTTTCCCAAGTCAAGAACATGGTTAGTACTATTGATGCGTCACACATTGATTAGCCTATTTTATTTCTCCTTACATGTTATGAACCCCCAGTACACCCCTAAAACACCACATACACCCAAGAATATCTTCATTATACAAAAAAGGAATAATAACCAAAATATAAACAAGGAAATATCATCATGAAAAGTCGAGACCTTATACCAAGTCATAACATTGTATTATTATGCTGATGAGGTCTATGGGATGTCACAATTTTCCTCTTCTTTAATTTATAATAACTATTCCCCATTTATATTCACAGGTTACTATATTATAAAATATTTAGTAGAAATATTATTGATTGATAAGATTTATGTATGAGTCTTTCATCATGGTTTTAATTATAAAGGTTACATAATAATTTGAAATGATTCCAATTTTGTTTGGGTTTTCTTGAATTATTTGATTATACACTTATTTTAATATTTTTTTTGTATGTCAACATGTGGTGAGAGACATGGGTTATGACTTCTATGGATATAAATGTTAATGGATATACTGCAATTACAATGGGAAATGAGTAGGTAAATAGTTAATTGGATTTGTATGTCATGTAATTTTTTTCATTATTGTTTTATTTCTTGTTGAGGTTTTATTTATATTTATGCAATATTTTTTTCTATTATGATGGATTTTATTATAACTATGGTTCTTTGTGTTGAATAATTGGTGTAGATTAATTTTTTACACGATCTTTTTGACAATAGTATGTTCTGAATCCCTAAAAGAGAATATGGTTTTCCAAATTTTTCCATATGGGATACGATATGTTCTCAAAGAAGTCCAGAAGCACATATCTAGCCTTGAGGGATATTTTATTTAAAACATTAAAGCATGAAATAAACTCATTTCCATCACCCACACATCTCTTAGACCAAATGGTTTAAATCATCATCCTTTTACTACCTCATTTACACTTTATTTCATAAATTTATATATGATTCATTACATAGATATATTCCATTTCATTTCCTTATATAATAAAGACTATTTGGAATAGTTATTGAGAATATTTTTCTAATTAGTATCCATTTGGATGATTCTTTTCATCATATATATGACCCCAATTTATATGGAATTTTTTTTGGGAATTGGGGTTTTCTAACATCACTTTTCCACCACTTTTGTTTATTCCAATTCAGATTAGTGTCATTCTTTGTATTGGATTTCTATATGATGGTTTCTACCCAGATTATTTTCGCCATATACCACAACATTAACTAAAAATGAGATAAATTATATATGATGATTGATGGAGAAACAACCACTATAGAAACAGATTATAGAGGATGTTTGATGGAGTTTCTAAAAGTCTTTCTATAGTTTGAATAGGGGTGTAACATGTTTTAGGGTGCTTCATGTTTTTTTGGTGTTTTCACATTCTTTTAAACTATATTTTATCATTTTATTTTAAAATTTTTGTTTAAATAAACCCTCCATTTTTTTGGAGTTTCATATAAGTTGATTTTATAATTATTATATAATCAATATAATAAATATATTATATATATTTAGATTAATAATTATAATATAATTTCTTAGAAATAAATATTAGAATACCAACATAATATTTTATACGTTTGTATAATTAAAATTGCATCAAAATGATTTTATCTATTGAAATAACAATTAGTGGTGGAGATTTTAAAAAAATAGTGATTTGAGGCTTAACAATTGATAAAACATTTTACCGACATAGAATAAACTGTTAAATAAATATAACACGTATGAAAAAAAATAAATATTTTTTGCTGATATTATGTTTTATCTACTATATTAAGGAAATATAATTTAAATTCTTGACAAATCATGTGAAAAATGAGTTCTACACATGATTATGTAACCAATATCAAGGAAGAAAAAACAATTTATATTGAAACTGAAAGAATTAATAGTGGATAAAAAACATTTTTATAAAAAAATTATAATGACTTAGGATCACTATGTTGAGTAAAATTATCAATGAAAGAAAAAAGGGAATAAATTTTAGGTTCTCTAGAGTCAACAGGGCCAAAATTTTGACACCAAGAATTCAACATTAATTGAAAATGTTGGAATCACAATGAAAATTAAAGTTATAATTTATATAGGTTCATGTTAACATGTCTATATTATAAATAATGAATCCCTTTGTGGAGATATTAAGGTAATGTTAAAATATAAATTATCTATTTTTTTAAAAAATTATATAATGATACTTTTATTTACATTTCATAATTTATTTTATTGTTCATTAAATTTAGATCATTTTAATAAGAAATATTTTTTAATATCTAATAGAAAATATCATAGAGTCCTCTATATAAATATCACCCATATTCATCATAACGATTTTGGGGGGAATGTAAATCCTCACTCACCAGTTATGTATGCACAAATTATAAAGTAGGAAACATGGAAATCATTCATCAGTCATCACAGTGAGAAATAATTTAAGGTGAACTTTAGACTATAATATATTATTTATTTTATTTATTTTATCTAATTTGAATCAAAATTATTAATTTATGAAGAATAAAAGGAGAATTGTAAATAAAAAATGTGAATTAAAACCAATGCACCCCTATCAAAATGAAAAGATGAGGTACGTTTCACTGAATAATAAAATTATATGTAATTTTAATCAAAATTAAATTTTTTATGTGATATGAAATTACATATATTGTATTTTTTATATACATTTGATCAATCAAAATCTAGAGCCACTTATATTCCATGTTAGGTTCTATAGAAGGAGGTCTATGTAGAAAAATTGGGTAAACTAGTTTATGAATACACATAAGAAGTATAACACAATTTTAATTAACATTTATTTATAATAGTATTATATAAAAATATTTATTCTTGTTTATATATTGTTTATATTATTTAGACACATGAATCTATAATGACCATACCTAAAAAAAACTACATTTAGTATATTTCAAGCATATAGAACAATATGGTCTTGTTAGAGGTGTAGGTTTTGGAGTGTCACCTGGAACTAATTTTGAGAACACAAATCTATGAAAAGATACATATCATATGATGAAATGAATGTATAGAAAAATAGATACTCATCAAGATATTTTTGATTGGTCTTTTTTGGGAGACCAATATAAGATAAATTATCTATGTGAAATAGTTTTGGATGAAATATTATCACATGAAGATCCAAATGAACCCTACTAGCTTTGAGTCTAGTCATTCCTCTTAATTTCATAGCATACTTAGAATAATAAATTTAATAATTGCACATTCTCTTAAATTTGAATAAAAAACATCCAATAACATTATATTACAAAAATTTTGTAGGGTGATATTGTATCTGATTTCTATCTATAAAAACCCACACACCACCTTATTCTGAGGTGTAAAATGTATAATATCATGGGAGACATCCGAAAAACAAATTACTCCCAAAATATCACATTAGAGTGGCAATGGAATTATGTCAAGATACAATCACTAGGATTTAAATTCCACTTGATCATTTGAATATTACATTGGAAAATTGTGTTATTTTAACTTTCATATAATGGTCATATAACCATATCAATATACATGAGGTATGCACTTAATATATTTTTTCAAATGAAACCCCAAAAACAGTTAATGAACAAAGGTATTATGTGAGGTATATTATAATAGACATCTAAAAAAATGGGGAAAAATAAATTTGGTTGAAGAGAATATTGTAAATAGACTATGAAAACAATAAGTCCTTCTCGAAGTACCTCTTCTATGCTAGTTTCACTGTAGTATATATTAGAATTACATTCTCATGCAGAAACCACATTAAAATATGGATATGTTTCTTATATTAAATTTGGAGAGTAAGTATTTACAAATATAATGAAAGAAATGGTTGGTCTCGAGAGTAAAAATAATTATCTCTATTTTGAATGGTTGTTAGTCTCAATTGGGAATATATAAATGAGGTGCATTTTAATAATTCATTTATCCAAAAAATCGGCTATTATGTTCATTAATATCAATAACTATTTATCATTTCTACAAGGGGTTATAATACTGCTATATAAATTAAAAAACCCAATGAATCACTATTGGGATTCATTAATCCCTGTATTGTTTCAAAATATAAAATTTCATTAGAGTTGGAATAAATAGAAATAAAAAGATAGGATCAAAAAAGGTGTATGTGAAAAATATAATACACTACAAAATATTTTTGATGCAAAAAATATAGGGGTAAAACTCTCCAATATATTCCTTAATAATATATTTTTCTTTTATTTAATACATACTTCTTTAGGAAGCACTAGATACAGATCGCAATAATTTCGATACCTCAAATGTTTATTTAATAGATCTAATGCATGGATTTACATCAAAATAACCACACATGATGTTTATTGTGAATTTTTAATGCACTTAAACCAAATTTTTTTGATGATCCATTAATTATATGTTTTAGTTTGTGATTTAACAGGAATTTTGTTATGATATTGTGATCTATAAATATATGAAAAATCATGATTTAAGGTTGGTGATTAAACATAATAATACTATTGATTTTATCAAATGTAAATAGATTAAGGTAAATATAGAAATATTTTATTATTAAATCATATTTCAAAAAATATCATTTATTTCAATATTATTTTAGTATCTAAATCATGATAAAAAAAATTATTGTGGATATTATGTTTTCAAATTTATAAAAAATATTATATTCCATAAAAAGACTAGAATCCTCAAACAAGTAATTTTAAAAGGTAATTAAAATTTAATTAAAAGCAAATATTAATCATTTTTTATCTATATTTTCCCAGTAATGTTATGATTTTCAACAATCTACATACTCATAAGAATAAGTCATTTTTTAGAGATGAGTAAGAATATTATATAGTGTCATAATGTTTTCTGACATCAAATATAGTTGATTAATATTATTTATTGGATCTTGTATGGTCTATGACCTCATAGATACACTTGAGATGTAAATAATTTTTGTTTCAATACTTATATAGTATTAATTTTATTTTTCACAAGGAGAATTATAATATAGACAATTTATTTTTTTAGAAATGAATAGGTAGAATAAATTGTGTTATATTGTATACAAAAATCAGGATGTGGTAATATCCTACTACTTGATTAGTTAATTTTCTCTTAATTTTATCTACTTTTTTAAATAATTTTTATATCATTTTTATTGAATACTATTATAAAATGAAATTACACATTAGTTCAGATAATATATCACACGGTGAAAACCAACAAAAAAATTCAGATGAGTTTGACACTTTTGAAAAATGATGCATAAGTTTTTTTTGATGTTTAATAATTCATATCACATCAATATAACACTTGATGTCGTTGGAATAACTCAATGTGTGTGTTTTTTATCCAAAAGTATTATTTTTAGTTTAAAACATGAATCACATATCCAAAATTGGGAAATAAATTTTGGACTTGTTTCACAATTTAGGAAAATGATCCATAATTTATTTTTTATGTTTCGAAATTAACCACATGTTAATATAACACATGATGTTGTTAGTATGACTCAATTTATGTGTTTTTAATATAATTTTTTCTTTTTATTTTATTAATAATTACATAGAAAATTTGAGTGAATGAGCTCATATCTTTTTCAAAAATTTAGAAACAACCACATTCCATTGAGACACCTAATGTGGTTGATATAACATGAAATGTAGGTTTATAATATAAAAGTTACATTTCATTTGAAAAAATGTGTCACATCACTAAAAATGAGAAGAATATTTTATATTTTATTCAAAATTTTGAGAAATAATCCATAATTAATTTTAATGTGTATGAATAAACCACACATAAATATGGCACTCAATGTGGTCGGTATGGCTAAAAATGTGTGTTTTCAATATTAATATATCATTTTAGAATAAAATGAATTTCATGTTGAAAAATAATAGAAAACAAGAACATATTATTTCCAAACCATAGGAAAATTATCCATAATTTAATTTTGACATGTAGGATTTGACCTCACATCAATATGATACAATATGTGGTCATGATGACTTGAAGAGAATGTTTTCAACACAAAAGAGACTTAATATTTTAAAACGCATATCACATAGCCAAAAATAATAAAATAATTGCTGATTTTATTCAACAATTAGTAAAATGTTACATAATTACTTTTTGATATGTAGGAATTCACCACAGATCCATCAAACACCCAATACGATCAGTATGATTCAAAGTACAATTTTTCAATATAAAAGTTTCATTTTAGTTTGAAATGTGTGTCACATATCTAAAACTAAGAAAATTATCTCTAGTTATTTTAAATAATATGGAAAATGATCGATAATTTAATATTTGAGTGTAGTAATAGAACCAATGTCAATCTGACACAAGATGTGGTTAGTATGGTTTGAAGGAATGTTTTTAATATAGGACTTATTATAGATTAAAACAGATCACAAATACAAAACCTAGGAAATGAGATTATATTGTTCTCATATATTAGAAAAATGATCCATAATTCATTTCTGATGTGTATGAATTTATTGAATGCCAATCTAACCCACAATGTGGTTGGTAAGACTGGGAATTCATGTTTTCAATATAAAAGTTTCATTTTAGTTTAAAATTCATGTCACGTTCCCAAAACTAATTAAACAGGTTGATATTATTGTCAAGAATTTTAAATGCAATCTATTATTCATTTTTTACATTTATTAATTGACTATACATAAATATGTCACCTGATGTCACCACTATGACCCGAATTTTGTCTTTTAAATAAAAAGATATAATTTTATTTTAAAACATGCATCATATAGGGAATTGTAAGAAAATGAGCTTGGATTGTTTTCAACCTTTATGAAAATGATCCATAATTCATTTTTTAATTATATTAATTGAGCATATATCAATCCGATAACTGATGTGGTCAGTGTAACTCCAGGTAATGTTTTTCAATATAAAGTGGAATTTCTGTTTAAAATGTGTGTCTTATAGTCAAAACTGGAAAAACGATCTCAAATTGTTTTCAAACATTGGTATCCTGATCGATATGTCATTTTATACCATTTGGAATCGACCACATGCCAATACGACACATGATGTGGTTGGTATGGATCAATTGATGTTCTTTCTATATGATAGTGTTATTTTAGTTTAAATTGAACAACATAGAAAAAAATTAAGAAAATGATACCATATTTTTTTCAAGTGTTAGAATAAGATTTATAATTCATTTTTAGGAATAGTAATAAACAACGTGTTAATCCAACACCCTTTGTGGTTTTAATAACCCATAATGAAATTTTCAATATAAATGTTTTATACTAGTTTTAAACGTGTGTCACATAACAGAAACCAAAAAAATGAGTTCATATTGTTTTCAAACTTAATGAAAAAAATCTATAATTAATTTTTGACCGACAGGAAATAACCAAACATCTATCAAATGCCAATTTGGGCCAGTATGACTTGAAAAGTGTGTTTTCAATATAAAACTGTCATTTTAGTTTAAAACATGTGTCACATCCTCAAAACTGAGAAAATGATATCATATTGTATTCAAAATTTAGCAGAATAATACATAATTAATTTTTGACATATAGAATTTACTTCACATAAATCTAGCACATCATGTCGTTGGTATGACTTGAATTTTGTTTTTAATGCAAAAGTGTCATTTTAGTTTAAAACATGCATCAAATAGATAAAAGAAACAAAAGAGACACAAAATGTATTCAAATTCTAATAAAATAATTCATAATTAATTTTTGATTTTTTGGAATCTACTGCACATCATTCCAACACTTGATGATTTCATTATGTCTCTACAAATGTGTTTTATATAAAAAAAGTTCCATCTTAGTTTTAAACAGAAGCCACATGTCCAAAATTGGGAAAATGAGATCATATTATTTTTCAAAATTTGGTAAAATGATCGATATTTCATTTTTGACATGTAGGAATATTAAAAAAATAATTCTAACATGTTATGTTTTTGATACGAATCGATGACTGTGTTTTACATACAAATGTATCATTTTACTAGAAAACATTTATCAGATTTCCAAAATTGGGAAAATGAGTTATGATTATTCTCAAAATTTTATAAAACAATCTGTAATTCATTTTTGAGGTGTAGGAATTTTATAAAACAATCTGTGTTTTAAACTAGAATGTAACACATGATTTATTCTTTATGAATCAGCGTTAATGTTTTAAATAAAAAGTTACATTCTAGTTTAAAACACACATTAAATATCCTACTCCAAGAAAACATGTTCATATTGTTTTAAAATATCATGAAAATGATCCATAATTCATTTTTTTATGTTTAATAAATTGTTGTACATAAATCTGACAAATGATCTGACTGATATGACTCAAAGTGTGTCATTTAAATACAATTGTTTCATTTTAGTTTCAAACCGACATAACAAGCCAAAACAAAGAAAATTATATAAAATTATTATCAAAAATTAGAAAATTGTTTCACAATTCATGTGTAACTTTTAGAAATTGACCAAATGTCAATGTGATAAATGATGTGGTCAGAATGACTCAATGTATGTGTTCGTAATATATAAGTATCATTGATGTTTAAAATGCATATCATATAAGAAAAACAAAGAAAAAATAACAATTTTTTTTCTCAGCAATTTATTTACTATCACTTAATTTATTTCTTTATCATCTTTATATAATACTTATTTAGTTATTTTTCGAAGAGAAAATTCGTGAAGATGAACAAGGAGTGTTGTGAAAGCTAATGTATTATTCTAAAAAATATAATTATCTTGAATTGTATCAAATATATAGTGAATGTTTTTTATCACCAAAGATATGATCCAATTCAATTTCACATACTTTTGAGAATAATATTAAATGATGTGACATCTAAGAATCATCTGAAACTCAATCAGAAGAACAATATTTCTTGTATGAATCCCTATAAATGTTTTTTAAACTAAAACAATGTGTTTAATTTATTTATTTACGGTATTTCTAAAATAATGTTTTTTTATTTTACAATTCTATTATTTTTCTCTAAATTAGGTGGTTTATTTAGAAACTACTAACATCACCACAGGTATGTGGACAAATAAAAAAGAACATTTTTTCATTTAAATGATAGTGATAAATTGCATCTACTCATTTAATTTTACAAACCATGGTTTGAAATTTCAATAATATGTTTTCGTTTGTATTTTTGTTCTAAATTTTATTGAAATTAAATTATTATTTTTCTCCTTGTTTTTGCTGAAACAGTGTGTTGTAATTTTAATAGCACACTTCATTTGTATTCCCCATTCTCACTGATAAACTATAACTAATAAAGAGTTCTATTTATCATTTCTATTTTTAACAGTGATAAATTATCCATTTATTAGTGCTAAAATAACAACTAATAAAGTGGATCTTTATCGATGATTTTATAGGACTAAAAAATCAGTAAGGATTTAAAGGGGGATCTCATTATCAGTGTTTTTTTCAGTGTCAAAGACCTATTATAGTGCTCTTAACAGTATTATGTGTTGTTGGGTTGCTTAAGAAAACAAATAAGTCATAATTATTTATATTATACAATAATTTCAATAATATCATATATGAATCTTAGATATTTTTGTGAAAAATATTTATCCCAATCTATCATATAGATGAACTCAATTGTATTCTTCTTGTATTCTAATGGATAGGGTCTCTCAAATATGTGTATCCTAATGATTCCATTATATGGAATCACCTAACATATAATGTCACGGATCAGTTACGTGTATTACACGTTATAATTTATCGAATCCTAACATTTAGTTTCATCCATACTGAATGATCATGGTCTTAATAAGTGATCTCCTCATATAGAAACTGACACCTAGTATTTGAGGGGGTAGTTTTTTAATGACCCACCATTTACATATATATCTCATGAATAATATATTAAAAACTATTTCATCTCATTAAATATTCATTATCTCTTATTTTATTCTTATAAGTATGTGTGCATCACTACTACAAATTGGGAAAAGGTCAACAGTCCAAAAGTCCTTTAATAGCACTAAAAGGAATTGTTGTCCTAAGAGGAGTTAAAGCCCCCCATTATTAGTGAATGTTCAACTTTGATAAAAAATGATAATTTATGATTTCATTTTTTAGTTTTGATAATGGACCCTTTTATAATCAATATTAATAGAATTGATAAATACAATACTACTGCAACGTGCTATTAAAATTTCATCACAAATGACTAGAAAGTTTTGGTGTATTATAAATTTATAATTTAATTGAATGAAAAATTACATAAATAATGAAAGAGAAAAACTATATTATAGATGTTTTAAACTTATTTTTTTACAAATATGTTATCATGTACCATTTAAAAAAACATTGTATAACTCCAATGGTTTTATTCTCTTTATCACTGATCCCATCTCAAGAAAGCCCGATCATGGTATCAGTTCCCAAACAAGACACCCCAAATAACAAAAATGAATTCAACAGTATAATAAAACAATTATTTTTTCTGAAATACAAAAAATAAATAAATAAAACATAAATATGAAATAATATTTTAATTAAAATTTAATTTTAAATTGACACTACAAAATTTGAGTCATTCCAGTCACATCATGTATCGAATTGTGGCACAGTTTATTCCTATGCATCAAAAATTACTTATATATTGTTTCTATAATGTATCAAAACAATAATAATTTGTTTATCAATTTTAAGCTTGTCACATGTGTTTAGAGGTAAAATTCCATTTTTGAACTCAAAACTTACATGTTGAGTCATACTTCGCACATCGTGTGTTAGATTGTTGTACGATTAGTTCCTACACATAAAAAATGATTTATGTATTAATTTTTAGAATGATGTAAACTATATGATTGTTTTTTCTTAGTTTTGAGTATGTGACTTGTGTGTTGAATTAAAATGTCAATTTTTAATAGAAAAACACATTGATTGATATTGGTTACACTATATTCTAGATTGATGTTTGGTTGATTAATATATGTTAAAAATCACTAGAGTGTCATTTTTATATAGTATAAAAACAATCCAAATGTGTTTTCTAGATTTTGAGTTTTTCACATGTAGTGTTTTCTAAAATACCAATTTAAACTGAAAACCCATACTTTGAGTCATACCTACCACATCGAGTGTTGGATTTACGTGAGACTAATTCTTACACATCACAAATAATTTATGAATTATTTTCTAATTTTATCAATAAAATTTTAGCTTGTTTTCCTAGTTTCCATAGAGTAAACAAAATTTTGAACAAATATACCATTTTAAACTAAAAAACACCGATTGACTTATACCGGACACACCATGTATCAGATTGATATGCAGCTAATTCATAAAAATACAATATATATTATGGATCATTTTACATAAGAATTAAAATAATAAAAAAATTATTTTTATTGAGTATGGGACATGTGTTTAAAACTAAAATGTAAATTTCAAAGAAAAATACACAATTAGCATCATATCTATCTCACGATGCATCATATTGAAGTGCGATTAGATCCTACACATCAAAAATGACTTAAGGATCATTTTCTTAAACCATTAAAACAACCTAAATGTGTTTTCTTGATTTGGATCTTTTCACATGTCTTTTTTACTAAAATGTAAATTTAAATTGAATGCATGAACTTTGAGTCATACCAATCACTTCATGTGTTTATTTTATTTGATGTAGATCCATAATCATCAAAAACAACTTATGAATCATTTTCCTATACCATCTAGAAAATTTGAGTTTGTTTACTCAGTTTTCACTAAGTGACACTTGTTTTAAGCTAAAATTTCAATTTTAAACTCTTAAAAGACACTTTGAGTCATTTTTAGCAGACCTTGTATTAGATCGAGGAGTGGATAATTCCATCACATCAACAATTATTTTTGGATCATTCTATTAAAGTAAAAAAATTCCAACTGTGTCTTCATAGTTCTGAGTTTGAAACATTTTATTTGAATCAAAATGAGAATTGTAAATAAAAACACTTATTTATTCATAACTATCACACCACTCATTGGATTGATGAATGGTTTATTCGTGCACATAGAAAATGAATTTGGATCATTTTTTTAAATGATAAGAACCATCTGAATTCATTTGATCAATTTTGAGTATGTCACATCTCTTTTTTACTAAAATGTCAATTTAAACAGAAAAAAATAATTTGAGTCATACTAATCACATTTTCCATTGGTTTTATGAAAAAATAATTCAATCTCAAAAAAACTGAGTTATGATTAATTTTCATAATGTATCAATAAAATATGGGTTTGTTTTATTGGGTTTTAATTAGTGACACTTGTTTTGAATTAAAATGTTAGTTTTAAACCGATAACATAGACATAGCTAATATTTTCACAATTTTTTGTATGTATTTATCTTATTTAAATCCTCCAAATTTATCAATTTGAACTTATTTACAAAAATTCTAAAATAATGGCGTGTTTTGAGTTAAAATGTAAAAAACATTAATTCTATAATTTTTATATAATTTTTTCAGAACAATATTTTTGGAATTAAATTTATTATATTATTAAAATTTGATTGATTCTTTTTTATTCCATGATTTATTTTCTTCAACTTTTTCTTTAATACCAAGAGATAATTCAAATTAATTGAGTTCTGTAAACTTCAATCAAGTTGATCAATTGTTCGGGTTGACAGTGTGAACCCCACATATATAATGGATGTATATGTTTTTCCACACACCTCTAATTGAGATTATTATTTCTTGTTATGAAATAGGAATAAGAGTAATGTTCTTCTAAAATATTACATCGAGATATGCAATAATTAATGTTGAAATTTAATATCATAAATTGAAAGAATATTTAGGGATTTCTCAGACAAAAAATGACATCCTTAGTGTTTATTCCATAACATCCTCTAGAAGATCCCAATAATTTTTTAATATTTATAAAAAAAGAAAAAAATATTTTCAAACATGATTTATGAAGTCCAAATTCCCCAATTCTGAAATTTGTTTGGGGTAACACACAAATACATTTGAAGTATTGTTCTATAACTAAAATTTCAACCGTTGAAGACCCATTATGACTCCTAAGACATTAATGGTCCATTATAACAACCCAAGGAAACATAAATGACTATAAATAATATTTAAATGGTGTATTTAAATGAATATCAATAATAGAGGGAGTCCCAGACTATAATCATACTTTGGGATGTTTTTCTTTCTTTTCATTTTATTTTAGTTTTAATATCCCATTTCACACATTCATCTTTTTTATATTAATGTGTTTCCTTATGTTCTCCCATCCATCTTTCCCTTAAATATAATGTAATATTTCTCTCTTCCATCATTCTATAATTATCTCTATTCACTTTTGATGGGAAGTGAATAACATGAGGCTTGGACCAAGGGGAGGTTTCATTGTGCTCTTTGTTATTACGCCTCAATTCAAAATCGTCTAAATATATTTTTGGGGGATGTGGTAGTATTTCATGGGACTGGAAGTTTTCCACCATTGAACTACATCAAAATCCATTATTTTCGTCGAGTCTTTCAATTTTCCCACCCTTCTCTTAGGAAATACCTTCATATGGCAGAGCCGGGGTTTCCTTAAGATATGAAACGTCATTCAGTGGAGCTGGATCTTTTAATAATTACATTTTCAGCTGGGTTGTAATCCCAATTGACAATTTGTGGAGGTGTGGTTTGGTGTGCTAAAGGCATGCGATGCTCACACATTCAATAAATGAAATAAATGTAATTATTTAATGAGGTTTCACCAAATTAATTACCATATAGTATTAAAACAACAAATAAATAATGAACGAACCCATGTTATTAAAATTGTACCAAGACATTTTATTGAAATATTCATTTTTTCTACATCTTCATTTTAGTTTTCAATTGGAATTAAATTATTTTGGATTCATTTTTTCCAAAACCTGAAAAACTGATATTTTAATTAATAATATATAAGCCACAAAGAATTGGTCTAGGTGAATTATAATCAATGATTGAACTGAATATGATGCTCCTCAAGTGAGATAACCATGTTTAACCTCTGTGATACATTAGTAATATAAATTATCATTTTCCAAACACTAAATAAATTTGTGCAACAAAAACATAGTTTGAGTAATATTTGGCACACTGTATATAAAATTGATTTTTAGATGATTCATACACATCAAAAATTATTTACGGATCATTGTCTTCATGTAAAAAAATAATATTAATGAATTTTATTAGATTCATGTAGTTTGATAGTGTTTCGAACTAAAATATAATTTTTTAATAAAAATATGATTTGGTTCATATCACTTATATTATGTGGCCGATTCATGTGAAGTTGATTCCTACACATAAGAAATGAATTTAAGGATCATTATAACAAAGTATAAAAAATATAAAAATATTTTTTATTATTTTTGAGAATTTAATATAATTTTTTAATTAAAAATGTCAATTTAAACTGAAAACACACACTTTGAGTCATACTGTTCACATCATGTTTGTGCGTTTGAAGTGAGAATGATTCTAGCACATAAAAAATGACTTATGAATTTTTTTCATAAATTATAAATATAATCATTGAATATTTTTGTATTTTTTAATGAGTGACAATAATTTTGGAAAAAAAATTCAATTTTAAATTTATATGATACAATTTGAGTCATATCGAGAACACAATGTGTTAGATTGAGTTTTGGATAATTATTACATATCAAAAATGGTATATGTTAGTTTTCGAAAAGTATCGAAAAAATATGATAGTGTTATATTGGTTTTAAACATGTGAATTATTCTTTGATGTAAAATGAAAATTTTGAATAAAAACACACTTGGAGTGATACTAGTCAAACCATTTTTCAGATTGATGTGTGGATTATTCCTTAAAGTAAAAATGACATAAGGATCATTTCATGAAGTGTAAAAAAACAACAATTTTTCCACAAATTTTTTATTATTTCATGTGTTTATTTAACTAAAATATCTATTGAAATT
The DNA here is from genome assembly GCA_963277665.1 of Viscum album. NCBI lineage: Eukaryota > Viridiplantae > Streptophyta > Magnoliopsida > Santalales > Viscaceae > Viscum > Viscum album. The sequence goes on from OY728165.1 coordinate 680,016,339, forward strand.
GAAAATACACACATTAGGTTATTCTAGTTACACTATATATGAAAAATGGTATTTGACCTTGATTTTTATTAAATTTTGATGTTGGTTCTTAACTAACGTTGAAGCTGTGGATGTAAAAAATAGGAAATTTGATGTTGGTTTTTATAAAACATTTCCAAAAAGGATTTACATTTGTTTCTTCACATTGATTTGTTATAAAAACATCATAAAAATATCCATTAGTACCATTTTTCATTTTTTTGAATACATGATTCTAAAAATTTAAAAATTCACTATATTTAAGATTATTTCTCAAGCATTGATTTGATTTGTCTTGAAGCTAAAACGGAGTTACGGATCAATGGTTATGGCAATCCGAAGTTAGATTTATAAAAGTTTTGATAGATACAACTAACATTAAAAAAGAGAAACATGAATGAAAATTGCATACAGAAAATGAAATGAAATAATCCTAAGGCTTCAAAAATATTTCAATTATTTTAAGAGTTTCCATCAAAATAATATGTTGTTTATCATTATATCTCTTAGTTGTAGGGAAAAAATCACGCGCCAATGAAAGTCATGATCGATAATGAATTTTGAACCATAGTTGTAAAATCTCTTCCTGAAATTTTATATTTGTAACTTTATTATAAGAATAAATCATTATTATTTGAATGATTATTGATATTTTTAGTAATTAATAAAAATAATAATAAATAAATTAAATGATTAGATTTGTTACAATTTTCAAATAATTGACTAAAGAAACATTGAAATCATGATTTAATTGAAGAAGTCAAAAATGATGAATGATATAGAAAATGGATTCATATAAAATAATGAAAATATTTTCTATGACGTTTTAAAATTCTGGTGGGATTTCAAAAAATGGAAAGCTTGTCTTGAGAAAAATGAAATACCAATCCCGTGTATTTTTTTATACTTATTGTCATCATTTTTCATAAAAATTGATCCCATTTAAAAAACACATTGGTTTTTTTGCATTGGTTTATTAAAAACTGGATGCCAAAAATACCCATCCATGTCATTTTGGGCGTTTGTTTTTAATGAAACCAATGAGAAAATGTAAAAATAAATTATCACCATATTTTGAAAAATACCTATATAGTAATTTAAAAAATTATTAAGATTTAGATCATTTCCAAACATTGATTTGACTGGTATTAGATCTAAAATAGAGTTACTGATTAAATGTTATGGCATATAAAATTTGGACATCTTTAAGTTTCTTAAAAAATGACAACTTTTGAAGGCCATAACACTAAATACATAACTCCTTTTAGCACCATGATGAACCAAAACTAAGATTTGTAAATGATTTAAAACATAATATATTTTTAATTTTTATAAATTTTTATTTCAAAAACCAATGCCATTTTTTTAATTATTGGTGTTAATTTGTTTTTAAACTGACGAAAAACGTTGTTTTTTATCCATTGGCATTGATTTCTGAAAAAACTAACACAAAAAAGGATACATATGTATAATTTTGTGGTATTGTTTTTTAAAAAACAAATACTAAAAAGTCTCTGTAAACATATTTTGTGGCGGCTTATAAGAAATTAACCACATATTTTCGCCATCAAAGACCATTTTTCTACTGGTGACATCATGTTTTATTTTGATGTGAGATTGATTATACTCATAAAAAATAAAATATGAATAAATTTACTAATGTATCAATACAATAAAATTATATTTTCTTAGTTATTAGTGATTAACCAACATTTTAAACTAATATTTCATTTTTAAAATCCAAACACATAGTTTGAGTCATATTGGGAACATTGTGTATTGGATTAATATAAAGATAAATTCAACTCATTGAATTTTAATTATGGATTATTTTTCTAAATTATAAAATAAATACTGATGTTTTCTTTGTTTTCATTATGTGATGTTTGTTTTGATCTCAAATGTCAATTTTGGATAAAAATAAACACAATGAGTCCTACCAATCAAAAAATACATCATATTGATATGAGGTTGATTATTACATGTCAAAAATAAGATAAGGATCATTTTAATAAAGTTTCAAAACAAAATAAGGCATCATATTGATTCTGATTATGTCATGTTTATTTTTTTTTTGAAAAATTTCAATTTAATCTGAAACTGAATCCTTTGGGTAATACAAGCCACAGAGTGTGTCATATTGATATGAGATTGATTCATACATGTAAATAAATTACCTATGAATTATTTTCCTTAAGAATAAATATAATCCAAGAATGTTTTCTTAGTTTCTAATGAGGTACATAGTTTTTAAACTAAAACATAAATTTTAAACTAAAAATAGACACTTAAGTTATACCAGGAACACTATGTAGCTAATTGAGGTGTGGTTGGTTCCTACACATCAAAAATATCATATGGATTGTTTCTTATATAATCTAAAAACATATGAAATAATTTGATCAGTTTTGTGTAGTTGATGTGTGTCTTGAACAAAAAAGTCATTTTAAACAAAAAATAGAATTTTAGACATACTGGTCACATAATGCATTGGATTGATGAGTGGTTGATTTCTACACATCAAAAAATGACATAAGGCTCATTTACATAATTTATAAAAAACAATATAAATATATTCATTTGGTTTTCATTATGTGATGTGTGTTTTGAACTAAAATTAAGATTATAAAATAAAAAAATACACTTTGATTCATACTAGACTTACCTTGTATCTTATAGAGGTGTGGTTTATTTCTACAAATTACACTATGCCTTTTTGTTCATCAATGCATTCAACATTCCAATTTATCTTTCTATATAAATTTTTGATAAATAAGAATGTCGAATAAATTTAAGAATAAAAATAAAAGTGCATCATCATTATTGCATCATCCTTGTTGTGTTATAGATCTCTATGTCACCTCTTCATGATGTCTTCATAAAATCTGACACCGTGTATTCTGCATATTCAATTATAAAAAAATTCTATTTCATCTCATGAATATTGTTACTATCAATAGTCTTACTTGTACTAAAATAATTTAAATAAAAAAGTATTAATAAATATTTCAAATTATATTGTAATTATGATCCGAAATACCATTTTGGGATGATAGTTTGTTTATGTTATATGATATCCTTTATAATTTTCATACATTATAACAAAAAAATATTCCGTTATTTTGGTCTATAAAATTTAGAAGTATTGTTAAAAATGAGTAATTTGTTTTGATATATTACTTGATTGTGGAATGTTATTTCATATACCATAATACATATCCATTTTTACAAGTCAATAGGATATTTGTGCTCATATATTATCCCCATGCCATGATTTTGATGATATTCAATAATCTCTCTATAATAATATAATTTTCATTAAAACATAATATATAATGTATAACTTGATTTTTTTTGTAAATTGTTGAATATAGTGTATTAAAAATTAATAAATTCCATCACATGTGGGTTTTTTTATGGTACCCAGGAATTCTATCTAGAAAATAATATTTTGAGCATCCAAATTGACTGCAATGAGTAACCAATAGTGCATGAAAAAAAGTAATAAGAAATGAAACTAAGGAATAAATATTTTATATGATTAAATTGTATAGTTTTACCCATATAACATTTGTATTAAGAACATTTTTCAACTTTTTGTTTTATTTCAAACATCATGGATAGTATTTTGACAATTACATCATATCACTTTTGTTTCAATGAGAATAGTTGCATAGAAGTAATGCCAGAGGTAATGAGTCAAAATTTATACTCACATGATTTACCATTAAAATTGTAATGGTATATACAACTAAAAAATTTATGAATATTTTTTTTCATTATTAACATAGTAGATTATATATTTGGAAAACAAGTCCTGAAAACACACATCATGTATAAATTTACAACTGAGACTCATATCCATTCAATTTTAAAAATTTTGTTTACATTCCCAGGACCAATATAGTCTGTAATGGCCATTTTATACATCTATTCATCAAAATAAATTTTGGTTCTGTCACCATTTTCTAACATTGTATCCAAAAGAACCTTTAGTGTTAATAAATTCAGATGTTGAATGGACAAGGTAAAGGTACTTTTTAATGATAATTTTGATTGTTTTGTTGATCATTTATATCATTTTGATTCATCCTTCTATTTTACCCCTTCCCTTTTCTGTATATAATAGAATTAAATTGGTCATGCCTTTTTCATTAATTATTAACAGTTATTTAAAAAAATTGGAAATTAATACCTCTTTATCGACATGTTTTTTACAAGATCTAATAACTATTCTATGAATGTTCCAATATCATGCTTGACTGTATGAATATCTACATCAGGAAGTGGATCTGGTAGATTGGAACTCAGATCATGAGCTTCATGACACTCTCACATGACCTATTATAAGTTGTTTGACGTGTATAATATCTCCTTCAATAATGTAAAAAGTACCCTCACAACTTGGAAATGGGAGGGTGTTTATAGGTTTAAAATATTATCATTTTCATCCTATAAAATATCAGTATAGGAAAGTTATCAATGTTTTACTAATTCAAATCATACAATTTTTTTTGAAAATATTGATTACCTATTCAACAAGATCTCTTTTAGAGGAATGGATCACCTCAAAAATGGTTGGTGGGGGGGATCTTCATGTAGTGGTTTTTATTGTGTTGTTTCTTCTCGTTGATTTCATCCTATAAACTTTTATAATATATATGACTTCCAATTTAGTTTTTTATATAGAGAGGCTAATGGACCTTAAATATATTCCCTTTTTTTATTTTTATCACTATGTTTATTTATTTTCTCAAAATATGTTTAGGTTGACACTGCAAAACCCACACCTCTGATGTGACCATACTGTTCTGCTTTCTTCAAGGCTGCTAATAGTAGTTGTTCATCAAGTACAGATTATGATCATTCTTTTGTCTGAGATAAATAAATAATATAATAAAATATTTATTCATTGTTATACAATAATGATTTAAATAAAAACAAATTTTTTTATGTCATACTTTCACATTATTCCCTCACTTTTTGTGTGATTTCAGTTAGTAGTTTCCCCTCATTATTTACATGATCAATTTTCTATAGTACATGACATGGGATGGATGTGGATTTTGATTTAAATTAATAAATCCAATGATAAAAAAGGAACATAATTTTTTTATTTCATTTCACTTAAAATTATTACTATATATTTAAAATGCCTACCATTTTTTCAAGTGAAACATACCATAACCATCCTTTACGATATGCGTACATCGGTTTTGATGAATGTTCCTTATTTTTTGCTCCATGTTTCTATTTCTTAAATACAAAATTATTATTCAAATGGATTAATACATGTATTTAGAAGGAATATATTTCAAGTCAAAATGTACATGATAATATGTCTCTTCGTGATGACGTTGTTGGGGTTTTGGCTTAGTGGAAAGCACCCGGTAACCCTACATGAAAAATGAGGGTTCGAAACCCATTTTGTTTCGGAACTATTGCATTACTATAAAAGTATTGTAGTATTGGTGGTACTGTAGATCAGAGAGTACTGTAGCGATGGCATGGCACTGTAGCAGTGGCGATACTGTGCAGGTACTATTTCAGGCAGGTAATAATTCACAGAATGGGAATTGTGCCAAAAATTTGGGCCTATGGGCTATGTAATGGGCGATAAGAACACTGGGCCTTTGAGATATGTTATGGGGCTCCCTCTACCCAGATAAAAGAGGTGTTTTATTTTCTTTAATTATAAAAGGAGGCTTCGACCAAAACCTTTTAAAAAAATGTCTCTTCATTATGACCAATAAAAACATTCTACGCTTCTTGGTTTGTCATGTTTGTATACATATATGGTTTGTGTGGGTTAATTTTCCCTTCTGTATATTTGAGATATTAATTCATACGAATTGTTTAAAATCCACTACGAGCCTTTCCTCAAATCATTAATAGAAATTTCATTCAGGATTAATCTTCTATAAATTCACTCTTTAATGGATAATGAAGAGAAGATAAATGTTTCCTTATTTTTTAAGTAAAATAATGAATATATATATATATATATCATAATGATACCCTAATATATTCCCAAATTAGTTATTGAAGAAAAAGAAAAAATATTATTCGACTAATTTACATCAACTAGGATACAAATTCGAGTTTTGAGCCTAATGAAACTATTTATCATGGCCTGATTGGGGTTAATAGGGTTGCCATGTACATTCTATCCAACCTCAAGAAAGATGCCTTTTATTGTCACCATATTATGTTTTTTGATTACCGTCACACAATAACACTCCTATTTATCTAGGTCATAGGTTGTTCACCATCTACGATTTCCCCTTCTTTAACATCATAAATATTTTCTCACTATGGATTGGTTGCATGAAAATGTGTATAACATTGTTTATACTCTCCATTAGGAGAATAAATATGTTAATAAACTTATTGTTCCTCAGTATTAGGATCTTCAACATGTGAAAAATTAAATATCAAAGGAAGTGGATGAAAATTTAAATTATATAACATAAATGTAGTTGTGAATAGATATTATTATGAGGAAACATAGTGTATATTACAAAAACAAAAAACATAATTATTGAAATATATTTTCTTAATGGTCGAATGGATTTCAACCCTCTATAAAGTACCAAAATCCCATCATTGTAGAATCATATGATTTATTAAAACCCATCTACATTGAGTTTTCTCTGAAAATATTGTTACATCCTAATGAAAGGGTTATACTTAATTGAATTGAAATCTTACCCATTAGTGGTCTTGGTCAATAACATAAGAATTAACAACTTTAGTTATTAGGATTTGGAACATAAAATACCTATATTGCATGTGATTCCATTACAATTAGTTCATATTTATACCTTTTCTTACTGAAATCAACATTTATGAATCTCAATTCATCTATTTTAACTTCAATATTATTATCAACACACTATCTTTGAAAAATAAACACAAAGAATGTTGAATAAAACACCTCCAATATATTTTTTATGATTCGAAATTTCAAATTATTTTCATAATTTGGTTTACATTCAATAGTACCAGATACATGCATCACATCAACCATTAGTGTAACTCCATTAATTTTTATGGTACTGTGTCAATAATGTTAATTTGTATATAATATATAACCATTAATGACATAACAAATATAATATAATACAAGCACACTTGGTCATTCAGCTAGAAATCAAGGTCATTCTGAAATTGAATCTGGATTTTCATTTGTATCCTTCAAAAACATTTCTTCAAACAATCCTATAAAATATTTTTTATGGGTATTTGATATCTATATTCTATCCCTTGATGGATTAAAAATTCTAAGAATTACATCGTGGGTTTTAATATATGGTAAAACCTCTAAACTGTTATGAAGAACCTAAGGGTGATACTACACCAACTTTATAATAGTAATTACAAAAACATATATTTTGTAAATTACTTCACCTAGAAAAGGCCAGGTGTGACAATATTTTTATAGACCAATGCTTTCTGCATTATATTGGTATTGATTACAAAATTCAACATATTCATCAATAACATGATTACCTACAATAAAACCTTGTTGCTAAATTCAAATGTTGACATACCCCTTCAAAATATGCATATGACATGCAATGGGGTATATCCATCTATAATATACTCGACCACATGTTTTAATCTAGCGTACCAAGTGAAGTATCATGTTAACCACCATATCAATGTTTTTTATGGGGAGAACATCTCTAATTAACATAATATGATAGAAATTTCCTATTCAATAGTTTTAAATTTCTCCATTTCTATAAATTTACTACATATATATTTGAAAAAAAATAGATCTCGGTTAATGTATGATGGAAATTTTTGGAAAAATATAATGTAATGCTACATGCATTATATCTTGCATCAAAACATGACAGTCATGTGATTTTAGAACCAATAACATTAAATCAGTAATTTACATGATATTCTTGATATTTTATGACTAAAATAATATAACTTTTAAATTATTCATGAACTATAAAAAATGATATCTCTCTTATCTAAAAAGAGTGTGTGCAACTAGAGGAAGAAATTTTTGTTTTTAACTCTTTTTTAATGTATAATATTTCTGTATCCCCATGTCAATCATGTCAAACGGACCTTAATTCCGTCCTTTATTTTACTAGGTGAATATATTAATGTATCAATAACACTATAACATAATTTTTTTTCAAATCCACAACATCAATAAAATTCATGATGTACAAACTATTTCATTAATGTAATTCAAAAAAATTGATCACTTTTTCCAACCAATTTATGTAAGGTTTTTATAAAAAGTTATAGTAAAAGCAGTTTCCATATATTTTATATTCTCAAGTAGTTGATCACCTATTACTGTAGATGGTGTTGTATGTTCTCATAATCTCTCATCGAATGATTTCATCAAAAATTGACACTTATGTCACTAGGGTAGAAATACATGAAGTCCTAGAAACATATTCTGCGATGAATATTTCTACCTAATTGACTATATACTATATTTTAAAATAGGAAAATATTCAGTTACTTTAATTATATATCTTAAAAAATTCATAAGAACGAATGTCATTTATCCAACCATAAAACATAGATCCCAACATGAAATATTCAGTTCGGTAAGAATCATTCAATGTAAAAATAGAATCCCATAATAATGTCAAATTATCAATCATTGGATCCTAATAAGTATCAATATAATTACCCAATTGTTTTGGTGCGAGTATAAAAAGAGAAAAAATGATTTATTTTCATTTAATTCATAACCAATGTGGAAGGTTATAATTTTAAAATATAACCAAATATATATTTCCAGTGATAGTTTAAAAAATAAAAGCATTCAATCCGTCTATAGATAACACATATAACAGTTTCACAGATCATTTCCAAATTTAGGATCCTCATGATAAATTTTCTTTCACTAAGAAGAGAATTCTAGATGAAAAATAATCCATCATTATTTCTAGTATCTATATGGAATGTTCATTTCCTTGTTGTATCATTGCTTCTATATAGACTCATAATCAATAGAATGAATTTAAATTACCAAAAAAATCTTCATAACATTTGATTCTTATTTCTTGTATTGATAATATCCATGATTTTTAAATTTTTAAGCAATTTTGGTCCCATTGAAAATGTATAGAATCATCTGGATGAGAATATATTCATTTAGAGATCATACCAATTGAATATAGAATTCATTTAGAATCATATGTCCAGAAACGTATCCCATTATATTTAGGGAGCTGGACATTCAAGGGAGAAAGTGGTTCAGTAAAACTGGTGTCACGCCAACCAATTTTAGATTTGAATTTATATAGTTTTAGTATAGCTGATAATGCTATATATTTAGTACAACCAACATACAATGGCATATTTTCACAACACTTTAACTTCTCATAAAATTTTGGATAATCAAAAATTTCATCATCAATAGTCCTTGTAATTTGCTCAATAAAATCATCTTCACCATTAAAATTTTCAATCATATCCATGATACAATATTCAATAGTGTTCACACATGTAATCATATCAGATGATCCATAAAACATGGTTTTATACCATTCAACATCTATGTTCATTTTTTCTTCATGTTTAGTCAAACATTTATAACTTAAATAAATTCGTTGATAGGTTATGTGTTCTTCAAAATCCTAGGGATTAATTATAATTTAATAATAACATTGAGAAGTAGGATAAAGGGTTTGAGAAAGGTCATGTTCATGATATTTTTCAAAAATGATGTAATCTTTTACCCCATACAAATAATCTTTTGCCATATCACTATAATACTTATATATTTAATTCCTATCATTCCAATTTTATTAAGTAATATTAATATTTTAGAAATAAATAAATATACAGATAGTCTGAGATTTGAAGCCCTAAAAATTTATTTTTAAATAATCATTTAAGCTACATAAATTTAGTTTTCTAAGATGAGAAAAGTGTCATGATGTTTATTGATATTGTCTATTAGTTGTGGAAATAATTGAAGGAATGGAATGTGAATATTTATAAATTTATAAAAAACTAATTAAATTTTCAACAATTGAAAAATAAAGATGTCAAGGAAGGTTTTTGTAACTTTAATAGGTAGGAGTACAACATGAGGGTGACGTTTATGTTTACTCATTTCATCACTTTTTACATGGTGAATAGGTGGTGTTTCAGTTATACGACGCTTAGGATGAAATTATTAACATTTGTTAAATGATGAAAATGTTGATGTGGTTAGATCACATGGTCTATAGAACCAAAAATTTGAAGAAATTATTAATTTTAATCTAATGAACGAGAATAATTTGGATGGGGTTCTCAGTGTCCTAGAAAAACTGAAGAAATATTTAATCGGGTTTTCATGAATGCTTTAAATTTAAATAATTTACATGGTTAGGATGAGCATTAATGAACAAAAATAAAAATTTTATAAATATCTATATATAATCTATCCTAAAATTTTTGACACCTATTTTAGGGATTCATTGAAAATAAAAAGGAAATTGTTAATATATCATTCCATTGATGTGATTTAAATGTGTTCATATTACCCTTTTCACTTCCAACATTGAAATTTTATTAGAAAATGAACGATAAAATGAATATGATTTAACAAGAAGTTCAAAAAAGAAGAAAACTAAAATTTTTAGATAAATAAATGGTATCCCATATAGAATAGATATTAATATCTAAAAACATAAAAAAATAAAATTATTATCTAAATTAGATGATGAGGAAAGTGGTTATTATTATACTGAAGTTGAATCATTTTGTAAATCAGAGGTAGTATTAGTGATTTAAAAAATGAATGATGATGAATTATATAGTGGTAAATATAATAGTTATGAAAAGAAGAAAATTACGAAATTATGAGTTCCCATTGGTATTAGAACTTGTTCGTGAAAATAAAAATACAAAATGTATTACAGTTATATTATCTGTTCATGGAACGATATGGGAATAATTATTTGATTTTAATCCACGATATAGATCATGGATTCTTCTCCCACACATTTGAAGTTTGATCCAATCTATCACTCCAAAATTACCTTATGAATAAAGGAGTGTGAATGTTTGGGTGAGAAACACTTATAAGTGGATAAATGACAGGTATGTCAAGAATCAATCAACATACCATTCACAATCATTCTAAATTATAAGGTCGACCACATCATATCCGAGTAGTCTGTGATGGTGGTGCTATATTATCTATGTTTAGGTGTTGACACATTGTTCAAATCCTTTAAGAAAATTAAAAAAACATAGAGAAGAACTAAGAATTATGAAAGTTTTATTGAACAATAAGATGTTGCATACCATTTGATTTTAATTTGTTGATTCATTTTTGGGACAACGATAGAGAGAACCCAATGGTGAGGGAGAGCAGTGATGAGTGAGATCATGGGACAACAAGGGTGAGAAACATTGAGGTAGAGTGTGTGATGATGAGGGAGAGTGTCAATGAGGGCGCATAGTAGTGAGGGAGAGTAGTGACTAGATAAATCTTGAAACATCAAGGGAGGGAGAGTGGTAGCAATGGAGAGTGGCAAAAATGGCATGAGGTAGCGATGGAGAGAAATGGTGAGTGTGCAATGAAAAGGGAGAGCAGTGGTGAGGGAGGGTCCACGATAGTGAGAGAGGGAGAGCGGCTGCAAGGTTTTAATACCATAATAACTTCAATTTCGTGAGAGAATTGACTCAGTACAAGTGTGATCTATAATATAATGAAATGTTTTATCAGCATTTCCAAAAAAAATTTAATAAATAAGGGTTTTTTCCTAACTAAAATATTAAGCGCTGATATAATCCCTCTTTATTAGTTCTTTCCTAGAGCTGATAAAGACATGCTATAAAATATCTGATAAATATTTAAAATTCTAATTAATATAATTAAAATATTTAACTGTATATAATTATTAATAAATATAAATGCATATAATTATAAATAAATTTTTATATAATTATAAATATATTTAAATCGTTGTAAATATGTATTTATAAATATAATTGTAAATAAATATATATATAATTATAAATAATTAATTTTTTTATATAATTATATTTATATTGAATGAATAAAAAATATGAATTTATAAATATGATTATAGTTAAGTATTTTAAATTAAAATTATAATTATAATTAAATATATTTATAATTATTTGTGTACAGTTTCAAATATATTTATATAATAATATATATATATATATTAATATATAAATATAAGAAACATATTTATTTTACTTTTTAAATTATTTTAATATTTAATTATTTATTTAAAATTATATAAATATATTGATAAATATGTGTATATAATTACAAATAATTATATATAATTATATATATATATATATGTATATATATATAATTATGAATATAAGATTTATGTTTATTATAATTTTATAATTATTTAAATATATATATTTTTATTTATGATTATATAAATAATTTTAAAAAATGTTATATTATTTTAAAAAATTTAAATATTTGATTATATAAATATAGTTAACATAAAATTATAAATATATTTATAAATATATTTAATATATTTATATATAAATATTTATATAGAGATAAATTTTTAACATTATTAATGAATATATAAAAATTAAATGAATATTACAATCAATAAATATAATTAAATAAATTAAAATAAAATTAAAATGTGAATTCGTTACATTTACTTGAATTACAAACACATAAAAACGATGAAACATTAATAAATAGATGATATAAATTATATAAGTAAAAAAATTTACAAAAACTGAATTATATTAACTATACAAAAATATAAATAATCAACTAAATAAAACACACACACACATATTTATTCTTATTAGATTAAAATAGATATGTAATGAAAATGAATAAATATTAAAAAGAAATAAATATAAAATATAATAATAATGGAGAGACATTAAAAAACATTAAATAACATTAAATCAACAAATAGACATCCGCACACATATACATGTACACATTAGAGACATGCACATGTAAAAATACACATCTCCACAAATATACACATCATTATACATGTACATATATTTTAAATTTTTTTATATTGATATAAATATATATTTAAATAAATATATATTTCGTTATTAATTATAAATTTTTTTGAATAAAATATTAATATATTATATTTTTTAAAATTATATATACATTTTTTAATTAATGTATATAAATAAACTATTGTATATTTTGACTGATATAAATTTTATTATTTTTTGTATAAAAATAATGAATTTATATTGATTTTTTTATTAAAAGATATATACACAATAATTATAGATTATTTATATATATAAACTTATTATAATATAAATATTATATAAAAATTGTAATTAATTTTATGTAAATTAAATTACTCAGTACGAGCTTTATCAATGCTAAATAAAAAAAGAATTGAATAAGGTTGACTTTATCACTGATTTTAGCTAACATATATTAAATTCTCCCTTTTCTCAGTGCCTTTTGTCTGGTGCTGAAAATGGTTAGTGATGAATATCAACAAAACTGTGTTAGTAAATCTAATGATTTATTTTTTGAATTTCTAGTCTATTCATCAAATAATGTGTTCAAAACATATTAATGAGCGTCTATTTAAACCACTCATAGTTTCTGTTACTCACTCAAAAATGGAAGTTAAACATACTGGCATATATAAAATAGAATTACATATTTAGGGTACCTAACCTATTTTATGTAAATGTATAAAATTATGTTAAATTAAGAATATGCACATTGTAGGTGATTGGGGTCAAAAGAAAAAAATGTGGAACATTACTCTAGATGATCCCCCATGACTTTTGGTTCCCATAATTTGTATGGCAATGAACCAATGAAACCTCACTTAGTGACCCCTTCATCCAGTTCTATTCATTACATAGTCTTCAATCATAGTGACGGACAAAAATATATAAAAAATGATGAAATAAAAAAGACAACTAAATGTAATGTGGGAAACCTTTAAATAATGGGGTAAAAAAATGGGAAAATATATGGATATCACTATGTTAAAATGTGTGGAAAACTCTCTCATAAATAAATAGAGAAAAAAATCACAATATTATCTCTTCAATACATAGAAAAACACCTCCCAAAATAATGCACTTGGATCTGAAATAATAATTTGATATGTTGATTGAAAAGATGATAATCAATAATTTTGGGGGAAATCCCCTTTTTTAGTATTCCCTCACCCTCTATTGGCCTCCCCTACATTGACAAAAAATGCCTTTTAGCAAATCAAATGGGTGGAAATAAAGTTAGTAAACCATTAATATGGAATGAAATAAATTGGGAAATCTTTGTTTTTTTACCTCTAACAATGTTTCATAACATTTTTTCACTTGGATATTATATTGATAACTATTCACATCTACATAAATCCTTTACATATTCTAAGCATGATACACATGTCTTTACAAGGTTTCTTATGGATCTAAACCATCTATACTTTTCAGATCAAATCATACTCATCAAAAAAAATTCAATATTTTCTTCGGTGTGAATTTAATCCATATCCAAACGTCTTTACTCTAAAAAATCTCTAACAAAATAATATTGTATGCCAATTTTCTTTATCATATAAAAATATTTATATTACCTGAAATATTCATGCTTCTATCACTATTACAAAATAATGAAATATTCTCCAATTCTTTCTTGAGATGAAACAAGGACCTCTTCATCCAAATAATCTATGTTTATTCATGGTTAGTAGACATGTAATCCACCTCAATCAGGGAAAATACAAAACAAACTATAATTTTGAAATCCGACTCATTGTTCCTCCAGCTGCAGTAAATAAATAATCGAAAATGGATTCCCTCTAGTTAGAATCACCTATAAATTCTTAATCAATTTAGCCTCTAATATTAATATATGATCCTTGTTAACACAATGAAGAATCTAAGGTCTCTTTGATGTATATTATAATCATATTCACCATGTTCCAATGCAATTCTTCTCGATTATCCATGTACTAGGTAATTTCTCGCAGTATACATGCTATGTCAGATCATGTAAAATCCATTGTAAACATCAGACTTCCAATTACTGATGTATATGAAACATGAGACATTTACATCCTTTTTATTTCACTTATAAAACTCATTGTGACATATATCTTAAAATTATTAAAAATAGGGGTAGATATTAGCTTATACTGTTGAATGTAGAATCATTTCAAGACATTCTTTAAGAAATAATTTTCTCATATCAATGTTTTCTTTTTATTTCTATTTTGATGGATATGTATGCCAATAATCTTGGTTATGCGGTATGAGTACATTATATAAAACATCTTTTCCAACCATGCATTTTTCAACCAAATTTCAAATGTTTTGGGGCCTACAACTAACATGTCATACATATACAACATTAAAATTATAAAATCATTAAAATCTAGACAATTGAAATATACACAAGGATTGGAATTATGTAAATCACATTAAAGGCTCTTGGTGTATGAATCTAATCTCTTGTACTAAAAAATTGACACTCATATGAGACCATACAGTTGTATTTTCAATGAAAATACAATTTTCACTTTACCGATATAAGAAACATCTTTTTGATTGAGCATATATATTTCTTCAACAATATCACCATGGATAAAATATGGCGTTTCTTGTAGTTTCTATAGATGTAGATGGTATATAGGACACCTTATGAAAACTACTCAAATATTCATCTATCTTACAATAGGATAAAGTATTTAATTGGATTACATACCTTACGTTTGAGCATTTCAATTGACTACCATTTTTTTATGATGACTTTACACCTATTCCATTATAGCCTTCTTGACTATGTAGATACATGTTTCTTTAATCACCTTGATTCTATAAGGTAATGAAATAATATCATAGGTCTATTTATTGTGTAGGTATTCACGTTCCTCCAGCATCATTTTCATTCATCATGATACTTCTAGAATCTATGTCAACTTATAAAATAATATGGATCTCTATCATATATTAATTAGTATTACAAGACATTTCTCATTGTGACATAAACTATGTGCAACATTAGTTATATTTTCTAACTATTTGATGATCATTTTCTTGGATAATTCCTTACTTGGTCACTACGATCTAGTAACACCTCAAAGGAAATTGGTTATTCCTTTGTTTCATTCGCAACCTTGATTGTCAAATATTTATAATCTTTTTTTTCAGATGTCATTATTAATCATCATTTTCTCCTTGTCATATTGAACCATGAAATTCCTACTAATTAATGTTTTTGAGAATTGGGACACCAAAAATGATGCCACTTCACAACAAAAATGTGTCCCAAGAAGATAAATTTTGTGGATCTCAAGTCTATGTTAGATCATTTTTGTTCACTAAATAATGTATTTCTTGGACTTCCAAAGGTATTCAACTGATAATAGGCAGTAGTTTTACCATTCTACATCTCAATTGGTGTCTTCAGATCAATTTCCACTTAAGAGATTGATGGATCACACAACAAGAGACATTCACTTATTCTACCCATAATTTCTTGGAAACTCTTATAGTCCCCAACATCTCCCTTTTTATTATCGAATATAGTTCCATTTCTTTTCTCTTACTCTCCATTATATTGAGGAATGCAATCCAATTTGAACTATCTCTTTATTTGTTCACATTTAAAAAAAGAATCAAACTCTTGGATTATATATTCTTCACCATTTTCATTACTCGAACACTTGATATTATATTTAGGTTCATGATCCTTCCACACGTTGAATTATTTGAAGACAGAAAATACATAGAGATTCTACTTTATTGGAAATAGGTAACACATCTTGGAATAGTAAACAATTAAATTTAAAAACAACCGGGATCCTCTTAAGGATACTACTATTTATTTCAAAACTTCAAAATTGATCAAATAAAAGATCTCATTTATCCTTATTATTGTCATTGAAAATGTTGGCTCATGTTGCTTACTCAAAACACAATGCTTTAAAAAAATTCAGGGTTCCTTTATAATACCATATTAAAACTTTTAATCAGAAGGAATATTCAGGCCTCATTCAGATATATGGACAAGCTTCCAATTCTATGGAATTGTCAATACTTCCATCAAGGTAGTAGATTTGAAAACTCTCACTACTTCCTTTTATGTTTCACACATAAGAATAAGCAGGGTCTTTGTGATCTTCTCCACCTTTATCAATGTAATAGGTCCCTTTAAAATCGGCATCATCTGTTTCACGGTGAGTGTATTTCATCTGATATCATCAAAGTTTCCAGTGAAGTAAATATTACACTTGAGGACCTTCACATGGTGTTCTCCCTAAATGATTTAAACTAATATATCAGGCATATTTATATTGATGGTTCCAGAAAAATGTACTAGATTAATCTTCCTTCAATTTGAATATAAAAATATGGGTTTCATTTAACATTAACATATGATAACTTGATTTATTTCTCACGTGACCTCAAATTTGGAAAAAATTCTTGATTTATTTCTAGAACAGTATTCCATTTCTCTTGCCGTTTGTAATTTTAGTAGCCTCTATCTAAGACCCATATTCCAATCAATTATATGAACACACCCCATGACACATGCAGCTATTAAAAAATAATATTATACCAATATCATTGATATTGGTGCAATGTTTCAATGACATTCATCCAAATTCATGATAGAACACATAACCTCTAATCCCCCAGTAGTATTGTACAAATATCTAACATTGATTAACAATGATAATACCACAATAATCCAAATAGTCACTCAGAATTTAAATATCCTGGAAACATCTTCATTACCACAACAAATCCTAGAAACTCATCTATTACCACCACTCTATTTTTTGTAGGTTCTAGGTGCAGCGGAAGCGCATTGGTGGGAGTACACAACATTAATTTTTTGTGTTAACAACAATCAATTTGAGATCCGTCACAATAATAAAACGTTGGATCTTCTGAATTGAAGAAGAAATAAAAACAAAGAGGGGAGTCCCAAAACCACATATAGGATCATAATATATTGGTTATATTTAATTTAACTACATGACAATAATTACCATAGTGGATTACATTCTTCGTTTATGCCCTTGGTCACGATACAACATGCTCTGTCATTGCGTTATAGAATCCAAGTGTAGGATTCATCTTGCGGTGATCCACAAATGATCCATGTATCTATAGATGTCGTCGAATGAATCTCTAGGTGTTAGTGCAGAAGAGACATTGATTGTGATGTCTGCCTTCAATCGCCTTGATCCAGTGGAGGTGGATCTCGCTCTCGTAGCTTGAGAGCGTTCTTGGTGGAAAAATAATTCTCTCTTGTCTTGAGAGATTTTCCAAATCCATTGTGCACAACCACTCAAAATTACTTGGATAATGAGAAATATATAATTTTGATTTTTAATTACATATAATAATAAAATGAATTAGTTTCCTGAAATCGTTTATTCATTTCATTTAATTCTTCGTAATACCCCATTTCTAATAATAATATTTTATAATTATAATTACTTGAACTGCGCACATCAAATTCAACTTAATATTATTTAAATTAATAAATAATATTTTTTCTAATAAATTCCCAGAAAAACTACACAACTTTTATTTATTAATATACACTGTGTGTGATTTTATTTTCCATTTTTCATAAATT
Organism: Viscum album; assembly: GCA_963277665.1. NCBI lineage: Eukaryota > Viridiplantae > Streptophyta > Magnoliopsida > Santalales > Viscaceae > Viscum > Viscum album. The sequence goes on from OY728165.1 coordinate 680,034,955, forward strand.
CATCCACCACATTTATTAGACCATGAATAAAGACTATTTAGTTCTCAAATAAATATCACTACATTACTTGTTAATAAATATATTATTTCACCAATAATAAATTCTCTTGAAAACCACTGTCGAAATAAATGCGATCAGGCATCCTTGAATAATTATTAACCACAGTCAGGAATAATTTTTATTAAACTTGTTAAATTAATATTAAACTAAGATACTTGGACACATATAATGTGTGACCCTATAGGCATCTTTCTCAGTAGAATTAGGTAGGGCCTGCCTAATGTCCAAGGTTAGTGTCTAAAAACATGCCAATGAACCCATAGAGAAAGTAGTTAACGCCGCAATGACTTTTCACATCATATGAATGGTTATAGTGTAATGTAATCCCTTTTTCTCAATATCTCAAATCAAGCGGGTTGCATTCTAGTTCCATCAACCCATGTGTTCGGTTATTCTTTCTTTGAATTTACAGAATTGAACATGCTCATTCCTCACCATGGCTATGGATTTATTGAGGATATATCAATTAAATCAAAGGGATTGAGATATCTACTTCCATTATGGAAAAGAAAAGACAAATCCTTTCTCGCATTATCTATTAATTAAATATCACTCGTGACACACCCAATGTATCCTACCTCGCTACGAACAGTGTTTAGTCACAATTTTCCTCAATACGTTTAAGTGTGAGAGTTGTAATAACCATTAATAATAATCATAATTTCTAGGTACCAATACACACATATGTAGATAGTAACATCCAATGACATTATAAAATGTGTATTTTCTACTCGTGTGTCTCATTCTTATAATATCCTCCATGACATTACCATGGGTGCACACCATGAGAAGGTGCCTTAATGTTTTATGTGTCCTCACCCCTAATGGATTGTATTATTTGTGTCCCTCAAATAACATCATCCAGCCATAGAACATATATTCAAGAACACTATTATGGCACATCCGAGTTCTCATCACAGCAGGTATCTGTTATGGCCCTTTAATTCAACAACTATACTTAATACATTTTCACATGAATTGTTACAAAGAAGAAAAATGAAATGTGATAAAGAATTTATTAATCAATATAGTACAAAGTAGTTGTTTCTAGGCCACCAAATCCAACAGACTCCCACTTGGACTAGATCCTACTTCTAACAACCTTTAACCTGATAGATCTCAAATGATATTCATGCTTCTGCTATGATAGGCCTTTAGTCATGGGCTCTTCCAAGTTCTCATTTGTGGAAACACTGCTCACTGCAACTTCACCCCTCTGATAGAAATCCATCAAGAGGTGATACTTCTGGAGTATTTCCTTTTCTGTTGATGTGACCTTGGTTCTTTTTCAGGAGCCACTCCTACAGTATTATCACAATACAACATGATGGGATCTTTACTACTATGCACCACATAAAGCTCCTAGACAATGTTCCGAATCTAGATGGCTTCCTTGGATGTATAATAATCCTTTATATATTCGGACTTTACTATAGAATCGGCGATAATAGGATTCTTTGAACTCATCCAGCTCACAACTCTTCCATTGAGATAGAAAACATATCTAGATTGTGACAACCAATGGTTTTGATCTGTCTGAAAACCAGCATCAGCATACCCTATGATGACAAGCTCCTTGTCTCCTCCACGCACCAGGAACATATCCTTAGTTCTTTTTAGATACTTACGGATAGTCTTAACAGTGGTCCAATGTTGTTCTCCTAGATCAGCATGATATCATCATACTATGCTCAGTGCCTAGGCAACATCAAGCCTGGTACATAAAATGGCATACATGATGAATCATATTACCGTTGATTATGTGATATTACTCACTCTATATTTCTCTTGTTGTGTCTGAGGACACGTTTTCTTTGAAATATGTAGGCCACATTACACTAGAACCAATTCTCTCTTGGATTTTTACATTCTAAATCTCTATATAATCTTGTCAAAGTATGTACCCTAACATAGTCAAAGAATCCTCTTGGATCTATCACTAACGATCTTGATCCCTAGAATGTAGGATGCTTCATCCTAGTCTTTCATGGAGAAACACTTGTTCAACCAGTCCATAACTGACTATAAGACAGTTATATCATTTCTAATAAGTAATATTTCATCAACATATACTACTGGGATAACGACGGTATTACCCTTAAACTGCTTACAAACACATGGCTCACATTCATTCTTAATGAAACCAATTTCTTTTATGGCTTCATCAAATTGTATGTTCCATGAACTAGATGCTTGATTTAATCCATAAATGTATTTCTACAACTTTAAAACTCGTTTGGATTCACCTGGTTTCACAAACCCTTCTGATTGTGTTATATAGAAATCTCTCTAAAGGATCCCGTTAAGGAACGTTGTTTTTACCTCCATTTTCCAAATCACATAGTCATGGTAAGCTGTTATGTCAATTCTAATTCTTTTGGATTTAAACATGGAAACTTGCATGAAGGTTTCATCACAGTTAATTCATTGACGTTGTCTAAATCCTTCGTCCACTATCCTTGCTTTATAAGATCTAACATGTCCTTCCATGTATAGTTTTCCCTTGAATAGAAATTTTCATCCAATAGGATTTACATCTATTGGCTCATCGACCGGAACCCAGACATGGTTCTGATACATGAAATCCAACTAAGAATTCATAGCTTCTAGCCATCTTGTAGCTTATGATATTTCTACTACTTCCTTGCAGGAGAGATGTTCATCATATTCCAACAATACCGATTCACTATCCTTGGTGACTACGGCACCAAATCACTCTGGTTCTCTTACCTCTCTTGAGCTCCTATGTAGTACTTATGTTTCTGGAACCCCTTCCGTGAGGACTTTTGGAACTTCTTCCAGTACAAAATCCTATGTATCATGAGCATCATCTTCGTCGAAGTCAATCTTTCTTCCATTAACCTTTTTGAGGATGTGCTCCCTCTCGAGAAAGACGGCTTGTCTGGTGACTGTCACTTTCTTGTCTAATGTTTTATATAGGTATTATCCTTTCATTTCCTTAGGATATCCTATAAAGATGCACTTAATGCCCCATGGTGCTAGTTTTATTTATAAGTCCTTATCAAATTCCTCGCATCCCCATAAACATGTGTGAGAAAATATGGATTTCTTTCCATTCCATAACTCATAAGGGATTCCATTTTTCAGATTGGTTGGTACTCGGTTTAATGTGTATGATGTAGTTTGTAATGAATACCCCCAAAAGGATAATAAAAGATCTACATGACTCATCATCAACCTCACCATGTCCAACAAGGTGCAGTTCATACTTTCACTAACACCATTACACTGTGGTGTATGGGGAGGATTGAGCGGAGATAGAATACCAAACTCCTGTAGAAGATCAATTAAATCATTGTTCATATATTCTCTACCTCGATCCAATCAAAGAATCTTTGTCTTCTTACCATGTTGATTCTACACAACATTCATGAATTCCTTAAATTTCTCTAAGGATTCTGACTTATACCTCATTATGTAGACATACCCATATCTACGTAAATAATCAGTAAAAGTAATAAATTATGAATACCCACCTCTAACTTCAACTAGAAATGGTCTTCACTATTTTGTGTGCACCAATCCTAGAAGCTCTACGGCTCTTTCACCCTATCCACTAAAATGAGACTTCATCATTTTACCTGGTAAACAAGTGTTACATCAATCAAGTGGTTTTAGCTCTATGGAGTCTAAATATCCATCTTGGTAGTGCATTGTCAAGCACTTCTCATTTACATAACCGAGACGGTGATACCACAAATGGGTGATGTATGATTCCTGTGAGTTTGTTTTGTTATCAATTTCCAACACTTGGTTTTCGTAATTATATATATACAAACATAGATTTAAATGTTACATACCATAACATACATTGTTCTTATAAAAGAATAATCCCTTATTTCCAAATTTTAAAATAAATCTATCTATATCCAATCATGATACATAAATTATGTTTTTGGTAACACTCGTCACATAATAACAATTATGTAAAACCAAAATATTCCCAGTTGTCAATGAGAGGTGGTAATCACCAATGGCTAACGCATCCAGCATCGCGCTATTGGAAGCTCAATGATCTACCTCTCCTCTGACAATCTTTATAATTCTACTTGGTTCCTGCATTTGAATACAGATGTGAGCCCCAAAATCTATATCTAATACCCAATGTGTAGAAATGGAGAGATTAAACTCGATAACAAATGCACTTTTAGTTTCCCCACATTTCTGGGTGCAGTTCCTCTTTATGTCTCTTTTCTTTCCACATACAAAACATACCGCCTCCCATTCTGTTCCATGTCTCTGGATCTTCCCCATCTTTGAGGGATGGTGCCTAGTTCTTCAAAACATTTATAAGTCCTTTGCCCCTTTGCCTTCTACTTAGTTTTCGTATTCACCATATGGACTGTTGTTTTGTCACCACCCATGTCCTTATATACCTGAAAAATTATGGATATATGTTTCGATAGACTCTTCTCAATATTTCTCATGTTATATTTGACTATAAATCTAGAGACGGTGTTGGGCAGTGTTGATAAGATGATATCTGTATGCAACTCATATGGGATCTTAATCCATAAGATGTACTTGCATTCAATATAGCCAATAAACTTGACTACATGAAGCCCAGCTGGAGTAGACTCTCCAATCATAGTTGTAAAAAATGCTATGGAGATCTCATATCTCTCATGTTTTTCCTTCTCTTGGTATAGATCTATACGGTGAGACTTCATGTTAAACGCATCCATGTTTTCATGTTGCTTCAAGTGATCATTAGACACGTAAGATATCATGAAACCTTGGAAACATGTGGAATCATCCATATGTTTCATATAGAGTGTAACATCCCAAGTAAGTAATGAATAATATATATTTTTATCTATGTATATTAATGATTATGATAGTGTTATAGAGGCTTAAAATGAAAATAAATACAATCTTATGCATGGAATACACTAATTTTCTTAAAAGATTGTTTTACTGCCTTTTGATGGAAAACCATTTTTGAATCTATATTTTGACAATTTTATAAACTATTTTTGTCAAAATAAACTTATTGTTTATGATTGGGACATCAAAATTTACCTTGTGTGAAGTTTTGGTATTTTTCTGACAATGTTCATTTTTTAATGAATAGTGAAAAATACTAAATTTTATATCAAAACTGCTTTTTATTCTAATTTATTTATATTATTAGATTATGTTTTGAATTGGTTTTGAAGTGAAATTAGAATATATTTTTACCATTTTATCCAATGGTGGTAATTGGAATCAATTTCTCTTTGAAATTAGACTTAAACTGGTGTCAATCTTTTGATACCTATTGTTTTGTAAAAACATGCTATTTGCTCTGGCAGCGGGAATTAATTATTAAATTAATTAATGTGACTTATATGATTTGAATTTTCTAAAATAGACTTCATTTTTGAATTCGTAAAATCAAATATAGCTTAGGGTGAATTTTTGGTAATTTTCTGAAAAACATCAATTTTTGATGAATAGTGAAACCACTAAGTGGTAATCAAGCAAACTGATTTTTCAGTTAAATGAAAGTTTACCACTAATGTGTATTGAATTTTAAAAATCCGACATACATATTTGTCATTAAGAAGTAAAATGTGGTTCAATGAGATTATAATAATTTTTTGGTGAATAGCAACTTATTAAGTTTTTAATCGCGATTAGTGGTAATTAGGGTAGTTTAAGGTATAAATAATGCTTTAATAATAGGAAATGACCTAGAAACATGTCCCAACCTTATTGGTTGTGTCATGGACGACCAAGAAAAGCCATGGGTCAACTCGGGGACCCCATGGAGACACTTTGGTTTGGAAATGACATAAATAACTTTTTATTAAATGTTAAAGTAAAAATGACACAAACAAGAGATGTTTTACGAAACCAATTTTTACATGGGGTTATAAAGATCAGATTTTTGATTATAAATAGTCATTGGAAATCTAAAAATATTTCCTACATCATAGTAATTTTTTTATGATTTTTAGACATTAAATAAAGTAAATTATTTATGACATAATAATGATGCAGCGATGACATCATTATTTGAAGATTTAAATAAAATGGAAAGATAATGTAAACTCTATGAACTACACATGTACAAAACTTATTGGATGAGTGTATTTCGAAGCCGTATCACCTTATCCACGAATTATATCAATGTGGGACCTTTTGAAACCGAAACACATTTTCAAATAATGTAATATTTATTTACATTCCAAAAGTGCCCCTCCTCTCCTCTTATAAAAGGCCCCCAACTCTACCTCATTTCACACACACATCAAGCCTTTGGCTCTGCCAAACCCTGCCCATTTACTCTCTCCACATCCTTCTCCTCATCCTAGAGGATTCCCATTGGGCAGAATCCTTTCAAAGGAAGCCTTTAGGCTCAAATAAAAAGGAGTTACACTTTTAAAGGTAATTCTTTCTCTCATGTTCATTTGTTTTATTTTTCTTCTCCAACCCCCTAAACTCTTTTTATTTACTTCCTTTGTAACAAAACCAGTATCTTCAATATACTAGGATGTTGTTATAAGATTTATTTGAGCTACACTCTCACACAACTACATCAAATGGTTAAAGAACATATGTTTTCCGTGGATGGTGAAATTCTGCCTCCCGAAACGATGATTGTTCATTACTCTTTTATCACCTTCAAATGTGGCCATTATGATGTCACTATTTTTATATATGATATATAATATGTTTATGTTTTCCTTAAGCTTATGTTTTTTTCATTTTGGTCATACCTTTATGGTTTCCATTATGGTTAAATATGATATCTTCATTTTAGGAAGTGCGGACTACCGCCCCCTGAAAGTGATTTGATTCGTTAATACCATATGTGGGATGTGTAAAGGATAAAATTAATGATATTATATATGATATTATACTGGAATTATAATATACCTTTATATCATTATGATTCCATTCCAGAAAATATGAAATAGAAATGAAAGTAGCGTTCATGCGTACGTACGACTTACCGTCTCCATGAACGGTGCATTTCATTTCTTACCTCTAAATGTGATGTAATATTATAAATACATGTATATTATGAATATATATGATATATATGTTATCCAAATCATTAATATCATTCTGGATATAACGAACCTATGACCAAATTAACAACATGTAAGTGTAAGACGTCTATTTTTGACTTAAGAACCAAATACCGACAAAATGAACATTATTAACTTAAATGATTACATGATGTTCATAACATGGTATAAAAGGAATAATGTACTTGAAAAAGATTCTTATGCAAGTAGAGATTAACTCAAGTTTATTATTCAAGAGATTAAAGAACGGTCGGGTCAAGTCGGATACGAGGTATGGGACTTCGTCTCAATCTCCTTTCGTTGAGGCATATTTTATTTTATACACAACTTTCTTTTATACGGTGTATAAACCCCTTTGACTTTTACATTTATTCAAAAGGAATATTTTTTATACGAAGCGTTTACTAAACGAAAAAAGGGAATGTTTTTGTTGTACGTATGCGGCGACAACGACTTCCCCGCCGTCGTGACCGTTAATTGAGTTTCGGCTTCCTCTACAAGCCATACCTTCTCTTTAAAAGAAAAATAAATACCATGTTTTACTTTTCTTTTACTTTGGTATTTAAAATGGTTTTCATAATGTTTTTATTTTATCAATGTGTTGTATTGATATCTCGTGATTGAAATGTGGAAATGTTATGTTTCCTTTATGCATGTTTTATGTGATATGATTATGTTATGGTTCTTGGGCATTATTATGAAGACGGGTGGTTCCGTGATAAACTAAGGGCGGGTGAGCCCGTTATAGCTCTCCAATGCATTGGGTAACGCGAAGGAGTGAAACGTTAAGGTTTCTCCGAAGAGATTTTAGGGAATATACTGTGATGGGTATTCCAAACGTAATCAAGAGGGTTACTCCCTACGTAAGAATGTTATGAATGCCTCAAGTTACCTTTATATCTTATGATTTCTATGATTTATTCATGATTTTATTTGGTATGTTAAAGTGCCTATGTTTTATGGGTAAAGTATGATTTCATTATTATGTATATATGAACTCATGTTTCCTTTCCATGTTTTTTTATAACCCATACTGAGTTTTTATGCTCATCCCAAGTTTTTGAAATGTTTTTCACAGGTCAAGGGAAAGGTACATGATAAGATGATAGAGTCAAGGATGTGTCAAGAAATAATCCATGTTTTATTTTAAATGTGTTTCCATTGATGGGAATGAAGAATAATATCTTTATGTAACCACTTTGTTTATATGTGGAATGTAATGCAAGTTTTATGATCTAATTCTCTAAAACTCTAAACCTGAAAATATCCTCAATGTGTAATCTTGTAATAACTCATGATTAAGTAAGGTTTAAGGCTGGGGCCTTATAGTTGGTATCATAGGTCGGTTTAGATAACTTTAGGAGTTAGAATTCTATTAAATGATTATCCAAAAATATTTTTTTTAAATGATACATCATTTAAAGATTACCATGTTGCTTCATCTAAGACATGTTTTTTCAGAATGGTTTTCTACAGAGGAAACATGGAAGCAGTTCTAGGAAGGAATACAGAAGGAAATAACCTTCCGAATCAGCCTCCAGAAATGGTTGGAATTGGAACTGAACAGTTTGTTGCAGTAATGGCGCAGTTGACTCAAGCGATAAATGGCGGTGATATCTATACACGAGATCAGCCAGACCAACCGCAGAGGAACATGTCAGTGGTGGAACATTTCATGAGGCAACATCCACCATCATTCAGAGGATCATCTGACCCTGTGCTAGCTGAAGGGTGGATTAAATCACTAGAGAAGATTTTTGATGTCATGGGATGTTCAGACAATCAAAAGGTTAGTCTTGCTATTTACCGTTTGGAGGGTGAAGCAGATCAGTGGTGGTCTATGGTTAAAAATATCAGGGACGCCGATGAGATTGATGCTCTTGACTGGGATGAATTCAAAGGTATGTTTCTTGAGAAGTATTTTCCTAAGGCTGTTCGACTTAGGATGGAAAAGCAATTCTTGGAATTGAGGCAAGAGGAAGACTCTATGGCTGCCTATGAAGAAAGGTTCACTCGTTTGGCAAGGTATGATCCAAATTTTATTCAAGACCTTGATAGTAAAATCAATCGTTTTTACTCAGGATTAAAGCCAAAGTATCGAAGGGCATTAGCTTCTCATGAGTTTAAAAGTTATGAAAAGCTTGTTCGATGTGTTGAGAAGGTGGAAATGGAGTTTTCCGATGACCAAGTTTCTATAACAACCAGCAGAAGAAGAGACCGAGGTGGCAGGAGAAAGGTAAGAATTCTTCAAAAAAGTCTGATGGTAAGAGAACTATGTTTCCAGTTTGTGATAAATGTGGCAAAAGGCATGCTGGGGAATGTCTTCTGAATTCTGGGAAGTGCTACCGATGTGGTAAGATGGGACATAAGGCTCGTGATTGCACTAAAAATGATCAAGGTGAAGGTAAGAACAAATTTGATTTACAGTTAGTGAAATGTTATAAGTGCAATGAGATGGGTCACTATGCAAACGAGTGTCCGACAAGGAGCTTGAGTGATGGGAAGCAGGTAGACTACAAGCAGAAAGGGGTGGTGAAATCCTTTGCAACTACTTCAACAGATGTCGGGCCATCAAATGAAGTTGTATCAGGTACTTTGTTTGTTTTCTCTGATTATGCCAGTGTGTTTTTTGATTCGGGGTCTACACATTCTTTCATCTATGAAACCTTTTCTAGTAAAATGGGAATACCATCTCAAGAAATGACTCTTGAAATTTTGGTAAAAACACCTGGGGGGAATGTTGAGGAAAAAAGAATTTATAAGAATCTTCATATCCTTATCTGTGGAAAGAACCTACTTGCAAACCTTATTGTTCTACCTCTAGTAGAGTTGTATGTTATCCTGGGTATGGATTGGCTATCTATTTACCATGCTAAGATTGACTGTAGAGCTAAAGAAGTTTCTTTTCAGAAAGACTTTCAGTTTGTTTACAAGAATGAACCCTTACTTTTGATAACATATCAAGAGGCCGAGAAACTTGTAAAAGATGGAAATGAATGTTACCTTGCAGACGTCGTTGAAAATAAAGGAACTGTTCAGATGAATGATGTTCGAGTGGTAAATGAGTATCCTGATGTTTTTCCTGATGAGTTTCCTGGAATAATACCAGATCGGGAAGTTGAGTTTACTGTTGACTTAGTTCCTGATGCTAATCCAATTTCAAAACCCCCTTATCGAATGGCACAAATTGAACTTTTAGAGTTGAAGGAGCAATTGCAAGATTTATTAGAGAAAGGTTTCATTAGACCTAGCACATCACCATGGGGTGCTCCTATTTTATTTGTTAAAAAGAAAGATGGTTCTATGAGACTTTGCATTGATTATAGAGCCTTGAATAATATCACTATTAAGAAAAATATCCTTTGCCTCATATCGATGATTTGTTTGATCAGCTCCAGGGAGCTCAATTTTTTTCAAAGATTGACTTGAGATCGGGGTACCATCAGCTGAAGGTAAAGGAGGCAGATATTCCGAACACCGCGTTACGTACGAGATATGGCCATTATGAATTTGTATTAATGCCTTTTGGGCTAACCAATGCACCTGCTGTATTCATGGACTTAATGAATAGAATTTTCCATGAGTTCTTGGATAAGTTTGTGGTGGTTTTCATTGATGATATTTTGGTGTTTTCTAAAAGTAAAGAGGAGCATGAAAAGCATTTAAGGGTTATCTTAAAAACCTTAAAAGAAAAGAAACTGTATGGGAAATTCAGCAAGTGTGAGTTTTGGTTGCAACAAATTTCCTTCCTTGGTCACATTGTTTCTAAAGATGGAATAACTGTTGATCCTGAAAAAACAAAAGTTGTGGAAGAATGGCCAAGACCCACAAATGTAACCGAGATTCGTAGCTTCCTTGGTTTGGCGGGCTATTACTAGAGGTTTGTTAGAAATTTTTCACGGTTATCTAGTCCAATGACTAAGCTAACTCAGAAGGGTGTTGAGTTTATCTGGACAAAATAATGTGATGATTGTTTTCAGGAATTGAAAAGAAGATTGGTGAATGCTCCAGTTTTGGCACTACCTTCCAGGAATGGTGAGTTTGTTATATACAGTGATGCTTCATTGAAAGGACTTGGTTGCGTCCTAATGCAGAATGATCAGGTAATTGCTTATGCTTCACCACAGTTGAAAACTCATGAGGTAAATTACCCTACACATGATTTGGAATTAGCTGCTGTTGGTTTTGCTTTAAAAATTTTGAGGCATCATTTGTATGGAGAAAAGTGTGAAATATATACCGATCATAAAAGTTTAAAGTATATATTCACTCAGAAAGATTTAAACATGAGACAAAGGAGATGGCTAGAATTAATCAAGGATTATGATTGTACAATTCATTACCATCTGGGAAAAGCAAATAAAGTGGCTGATGCTTTGAGTCGAAAAAGTAATGCTTCATTAACAATGTTGCGTTTGGAACGTGATACTTTGGTTAACGATTTGATGAACTTTGGAATAGAAGTTGTTGGTACAGGAAGTCCTTCTGTTTTGTTTCAGGTATCAGTGAGATCTTTTCTATTAGATAGAATCAAGAAAGCACAGAAGCAAGACAGTGAGTTGCAGAAAAAGGTAGAGCTGGTTCAGAAAGGTAAGTTGCCTGAATTCAACATTGAAAGTGATTGTGTTTTGAGATTTGGGAAGAGATTGTGTGTGCCTTGTGATTCACAGTTGAAGAGAGAGTTGTTATGTGAAGCTCATAGTTCTCCATTTTCAGTTCATCCGGGCAGTACTAAGATGTATAGAGATCTGCGGGAGTATTACTGGTGGGATGGAATGAAAAGAGATATTGCTGATTTTACTGTGAAGTGTTTGACTTGTCAACAGGTTAAAGCAGAGCGGCAGTTACCAAAAGGGATTCTTTAGCCTTTACAAGTGCCAGAGTGGAAATGGGAGAATATATCCATGGACTTTGTTGTTGGATTAGCGAAGACATCTCGAGGTAATAATGCAATCTGGGTTATTGTTGATCGCTTGACCAAATCTGCTCATTTCCTTGCTATACGAGATACTTTCTCTCTTGATCAACTTTCCCGTTTGTATCTTAAAGAGATAGTCAGGTTACATGGAGTTCCTCTCTCTATTGTATCGGATCGTGATCCCAGGTTTACTTCTAACTTTTGGAAAGGCCTTCAGAAGTCGTTGGGTACTGAATTAAATTTTAGTACAGCTTTTCATCCACAATCAGATGGGCAGTCAGAACGAACAATTCAGACATTGGAGGATATGCTACGAGCTTGTTCTATGGATTATCAGGGAAGTTGGGACCAACATCTTTCTTTGGTTGAGTTTTCTTATAATAACAGCATTCATTCCAGTATACAGATGGAACCATTTGAGGCATTATATGGGAAGCGCTGTCGAACTCCAGCATTTTGGGATGAAGTGGGTGAAAGGAAGCTGATGGGACCAGAATTGGTAGAAGAGATGGAAAAAAATGTTCAGATGATTCAGAAACACATGAGAACAGCTCAGAGTAGGTAGTAGAGTTATTCGGATAACTGGAGGAAGGATCTATCTTTCGAGGTAGGTGATCATGTTTTTCTCAAGGTTTCTCCTTGGAAAAGTGTGATGAGATTTGGTAAGAAAGGAAAGTTGAGTCCAAGGTTCATTGGACCATACGAAATTCTGGAGAGAGTTGGATCAGTTGCATATCGAGTGGCTTTACCTTAGAGTTCATCTCAGGTTCACAATGTTTTTCACGTTTCGATGTTGAGAAAGTATATGCCAGATCCATCTCATGTTTTGAGTCTAGAGGTAGTTCAGTTGGAAGAGAACCGATCTTATGGGGAACAACCGGTCCAGATTCTTGACCACAGGGAGCAAGTGTTACGGAATAAGGTGATTCACCAGGTAAAGGTTTTGTGGAAAAACCACATGATTGAAGAGGCAACATGGGAATCTGAAAATGCAATGAGGGATAAGTACCCCCATTTATTCGATAAGTAAATAAATTACAGGGACGCAATTTTCTAAAGGGGGGAAGGATGTAACATCCCAAGTAAGTAATGAATAATAGATATTTTTATCTATGTCTATTAATGATTAAGATAGTGTTATAGAGGCTTAAAATGAAAATAAATACAATCTTATGCATGGAATACACTAATATTCTTAAAAGATTGTTTTACTGCCTTTTGATGGAAAACCATTTTTGAATCTATATTTTGACAATTTTATAAACTATGTTTGTCAAAATAAACTTATTCTTTATGATTGGGACATAAAAATTTACCTTGTGTGAATTTTTGGTATTTTTCTGACAATGTTCAATTTTTAATGAATAGTGAAAAATACTGAATTTTACATCAAAACTGCTTTTTAATCTAATTTATTTATATGATTAGATTATGTTTTGAATTGGTTTTTAAGTGAAATTAGAATATATTTTTACCATTTTATCCAATGGTGGTCATTGGAATCAATTTCACTTTGATATTATACTTAAACTGGTGTCAATCTTTTGATACTTATTGTTTTGTAAAAACACGCTATTTGCTCTGGAGTGGGAATTAATTATTAAATTAATTAATGTGAATTATATTATTTGAATTTTGTAAAATAGACTTCATTTTTGAATTCGGAATATCAAATATAGCTTAGGGTGAATTTTTGGTAATTTTCTGAAAAACTTCAATTTTTGATGAATAGTGAAACCACTAAGTGGTAATCAAGCAAACTGATTTTTCAGTTAAATGAAAGTTTACCACTAATGTGTATTGAATTTTGAAAATCCGACATGCATGGTTGTCCTTAAGAATTAAAATGTGGTTCAATGAGATTATAATAATTTTTTGGTGAATAGTAACTTATTAAGTTCTTAATCGCGATTAGTGGTAATTAGGGTAGTTTAAGGTATAAATAATGCTTTAATAATAGGAATTGACCTAGACAAATGTCCCAACCTTATTGGTTGTGTCATGGCCGACCAAGACAAGCCATGGGTCAACTTGGGGACCCCATGGAGACACTTTGGTTTGGAAATGACATAAATAACTTTTTATTAAATGTTAAAGTAAAAATGACACAAACAAGAGATGTTTTACAAAAAAAACTTTTTACATGGGGTTATAAAGATCATATTTTTGATTATAAATAGTCATTGGAAATCTATAAATATTTCCAACATCATAGTAATTTTTTTATGATTTTTAGACATTAAATAAACTAAATTATTTATGACATAATAATGATGCAGCGATGACATCATTATTTGACGATTTAAATAAAATGGAAAGATAATGTAAAATCTATGAACTACACATGTCCAAAACTTATTGGATGAGTGTATTTCGAAGCCTTATCACCTTATCCACGAATTATATCAATGTGGGACCTTTTGAAACCGAAACACATTTTCAAATAAAGTAATATTTATTTACTTTCCAAAAGTGCCCCTCCTCTCCTCTTATAAAAGGCCCCCACCTCTACCTCATTTCACACACACCTCAAGCATTTGGCTCGGCCAAACCCTGCCCATTTACTCTCTCCACATCCCTATCCTCATCCAAGAGGATTCCCTTTGGGAATAATCCTTTCAAAGGAAGCCTTTAGGCTCAAATCAAAAGGAGTTACACTTTTAAAGGTAATTCTTTCTCTCATGTTCATTTGTTTTATTTTTCTTCTCCAACCCCCTAAACTCTTTTTATTTACTTAATTTGTAACAACACCAGTATCTTCAATATACTAGGATGTTTTTATAAGATTTATTTGAGCTACACTCTAACACAACTACATCAAATGGTTAAAGAACATACGTTTTCCGTGGATGGTGATATTCTGCCTCCCGAAACGATGATTGTTCATTACTCTTTTATCACCCACAAAGGTGGCCATTATGATGTCACTATTTTTATATATGATATATAATATGTTTATTTTTTTCCTTAAGCTTCTGTTTTTTTCATTTTGGTCATACCTTTAAGTGCGGACTACCGCCCCCTGAAAGTTATTTGATTCGTTAATACCATATGTGGGATGTGTAAAGGATAAAATTAATGATATTATATATGATATTATACTGGAATTATAATATACCTTTATATCATTATGATTCCATTCCAGAAAATATGAAATAGAAATGAAAGTAGCGTTCATGCGTACGTACGTCCTACCGTCTCCATGAACAGTGCATTTCATTTCTTACCTCTAAATGTGATTTAATATTATAAATACATGTATATGATGAATATATATGATATATATGTTATCCAAATCATTAATATCATTCTGGATATAACGAACCTATGACCAAATTAACAACATGTAAGTGTAAGAAGTCTATTTTTGACTTAAGAACCAAATACCGACAAAATGAACATTATTAACTTAAATGATTACATGATGTTCATAACATGGTATAAAAGGTATAATGAACTTGAAAAAGATTCTTAAGCAAGTAGAGATTAACTCAAGTTTATTATTCAGGAGATTAAAGAACGGTCGGGTCAAGTCGGATACGAGGTATGGGACTTCGTCTCAATCTCCTTTCATTGAGGCATATTTTATTTTATACACAACTTTCTTTTATACGGTGTACAAACCCCTTTGACTTTTACATTTATTCAAAAGGAATATTTTTTATACGAAGCGTTTACTAAACGACAAAATGGAATGTTTTTGTTGTACGTATGCGGCGACAACGACTTCTCCGCCGTCGTGACCGTTAATTGAGTTTCGGCTTCCTCTACCAGGCATACCTTCTCTTTAAAAGAAAAATAAATACCATGTTTTACTTTTCTTTTACATTGGTATTGAAAATGGTTTTCATAATGTTTTTATTTTATCAATGTGTTGTATTGATATCTTGTGATTGAAATGTGGAAATGTTATGTTTCCTTTATGCATGTTTTATGTGATATGATTATGTTATGGTTCTTGGGCATTATTATGAAGACGGGTGGTTCCGTGATAAACTAAGGGCGGGTGAGCCCGTTATAGCTCTCCAATGCATTGGGTAACGTGAAGGAGTGAAACGTTAAGGTTTCTCCGAAGAGATTTTAGGGAATATACTGTGATGGGTATTCCAAACGTAACCAAGAGGGTTACTCCCTACGTAAGAATGTTATGAATGCCTCAAGTTACCTTTATGTCTTATGATTTATATGATTTATTCATGATTTTATGAGGTATGTTAAAGTGCCTATGTTTTATGGGTAAAGTATGATTTCATTCTTATGTATATATGAACTCATGTTTCCTTTCCATGTTTTTTTATAACCCATACTGAGTTTTTATGCTCATCCCATGTTTTTGAAATGTTTTTCACAGGTCAAGGGAAAGGTACATGATAATATGATAGAGTCAAGGATGTGTCAATAAATAATCCATGTTTTATTTTAAATGTGTTTCCATTGATGGGAATGAAGAATACTATCTTTATGTAACCACTTTGTTTATATGTGGAATGTAATGCATGTTTTATGATCTAATTCTTTAAAACTCTAAACCTGAAAAGATCCTCAATGTGTAATCTTGTAATAACTCAAGATTAAGTAAGGTTTAAGGCTGGGGCCTTATATAGAGAGATTGTTCTTCATCATTATCCTCTTTCCCAGGTGCAATTGGAATAGGCTCTTCTAGCACATACAATTTCTTCTCTTGGCGAAGGATGACTCGTAAACGCCTCTTCCACTCTTTGATATTGGTGCTAGTGAGAAGGTTTTCCTTCTCGAGTATGGTCACAATGATATGTTTGAAGTTATTTTATTGTCTTTTCTACAGATTAAGATGAAATTTTTTTAGTACTTTATTATGATAAAACTGAGACAAATAAATAAATTAATACTTATTAGTCTCCCGCTATTTTATTGAAATCCAATATCCCTCACCATTGAATTCAAAATATTTTGCTTCCTGAATATTCTAGGAGAATGTATCCATATTTCCCTTCGTATTACCCTGACTAGGGTTGGTCAAGCAACTTGAAGGGTTTTAGGTAGGCATTCCAAATACCGACTGCATTAACTCACATCTCCTTGATCTGTTGAGTGGATTCCCCAATCCTGAAATCCTTCTATTTTGGATTTCCTCATCTTTTTCCACTTAGACACAACGTGTCCTACTATGGATGTTAACCCTTGTTGTGAACCAAGCCAATTCAACCCCAAATACTGAATTAGAAATCCCCGATAATTGAAAGCATCCCAACTAGGTTTGTTCAAGCACATTGAACAGTGGTTGATTCTAACTATGATTATGGAAGGCAATACCGACATAATATTTCATTAAGGTATTTCATCCTTGTACATAAATTTTCATTTTATTTTCTTTGATTACATGCTTGTTAATAACAAGTGGGATATACTTATGTAATTAACCATGTCTAAGATAATATTTTACGCATAAGATGGTCTTATTTTAGATCCATCTTGCATGCTTGTTTAATTCATTAGTATTGTGATCATGACCACACACCCACAATAAATAAACTATTAAACTGACAGAAATATAATAAATGGTATTATCATGAGTATGTTCTATATGTTATTTTATCAAGCGGTTGATAAACTAACCCATGACCTATGGTAGAAACACCTTGAACCTTTTCAGTTCATGTTTATAACTTTCCACCTATCCACCTTTGTATATTCTTGGATTGGATTCCCCCTGGATCCTAAATTCATCCACCTCCACTAGCATGGGATCTCCATCCATTACACCTGATTTTATCTCACATGAAGGTGAGGGGTAAAACGGGGTTTTACATAAAACAATCCATGGGCATGCATGCCCTATATATAAATGAGGATAAGTCTCACATGCCAACAAATTTAATTTAAATAAGTAAATTAAAAGTAACCATTCAATTACAAAGGTCTTGGTCTAGCTTGTGATCATCCCTGCATTAAACAATATTTACGCATAAATAAAACTAGCATTCAATTCTTTAATCGTTCTTTCTTATGGTAAATTATGATCAAATCCACTAATTATCATTAATTAATCAATCATTTTATCTTAAACCCTTTTAGGAATTTCCTTGAGATTCTCATGCATCATAACTTTAATGATATAAATTTATTTAAAATTATATTTTTACATAACTTGTACCTTGGATGAAACCTGGTGAATTCATGTTCATAACTACCTAATGAGTAGAAATGAAAATTATGCAGATGTTAAATTTTACAAATATATATAAAACACCTATCACGTGTTGTCACTTGGCTTTAAACCTACACTATGGTACATGTATCAAGGGTTTGTATAACATAAAAATAAATTTTAATAAATTTGTGTAATTAGGATGAGTACACGACATGTAGTTCTGACTACACGAAATGTACTTTTGTTCACCGTCCATCCGAATTACAATCCTGGGGACATGGCATGTAGATGTACTTCGGAAATTTTCAGAGTAAACGACATGCTTAATGGGACACACATTGTGTAGTATCCGTGTTACATGGGTTCCCACTGGGAAAGTTGTGTATGGGGTATATGGTCAAACCCAAACCTAAAGGGACTACATGCCATTTTCCATTGGCCACATGGCATGTAATTCAGAAACATTGTGCCACCTATCCCTGATCAACACACAGGGCCCTAACGACTTAGATAAGATCAATTTTCAGGGCCTGATTTGGCAGACCGGTCTAATGCATTAAACCTATAATACATGGAATGTACATCGAATACACTCCATGTATTGTAGTGTTGTATGGCCCAGAATGTTTGGCTCCTCCGGATAAGATCCTCTATTTTATTTTCATGAAAATTAAAAGAAAAATTTGTTTGTATAAGGTGAACAAGAAATGAGAGAGGAGGAACCGATCTCGAGATTCATATATAAAGAATGATTAATGTGAAATGAAAAAACTAAATTATTATATGTGTAAAGCTCAAATGAGAAACTAAATAATTATAATCAATGATATGACTCCCTTTGATACCACTTGTAGGTTCCCGGCACAGTGGAAGGACGTTGGTGGGAATACCCAACATTAATTTTTGCGCTAACAACGATCAATCTGAGATCTGTCATGATAATAAAACGCCAGATCTTCAGAATTGAATGAAGAACAAAAAATAAATAGGGGAGTCCCAGAAGCATATAGTGGATCATCATATGTTGGTTATAATTAATTTAATTATTATCAAGAATTACCTTGATGGAATTCTTTGTTCGTTGATGTCACTAATCACGATCTGATGTGATCTATTGTTGTGTCATAGAATCCAGGTGTAGGATTCCTCTAGTAGTGATCCACATGTGCTCCATGTATCCATGGACATAGCCGAAGGGATCTCTGGGTGCTAGCGTAGAATACCCTTCACTTGCGATCTCCGCCTTCGATCGCCTTCATCTGGTGGAGGTGGATTTATCTCTCATGGCATGAGAGTAATCTTGGTTGAAAAATAATTCCCTATTGGCTTAAGATATTTTCCCAATCCATTGGGAAAAACCACTCAAAATGGTTTGTCTAATGAGAAATATATAATTGGGATTTTTATTTATATAGAATTAAAAAATGAAATAATTACATGAAATTATTTATTCATTTCATTTAACTTAGTAATACCCCATGTCTAACAATAACAGTTGACTATTATTATTACTTTACATGAAACTATAAAATTACACCTAATATTATTTAATTAAATAAATAATATTATTTCTCATAAATTCACAGAAAAACTACACGTCGTTTATATATTAATATACATGGTGTGTACTTTTATTTTCAATTTTTCTTTATTTCATCCACCACATTTATTAGACCTTGAATAATGACTAATTATTTCTCAAATAAATATCATGGAATTCCTCACTAATAAATATATTATTTCACCAACAATATATTCTCTCAGATAACTAGTGTCGAAATAAATGTAGTCAGGCATCCCTGAATAATTATTAATCCACCTTCAGGAATAATCTTTATTCAACTTGTTAAACAAATATTTAACTGAGATTCTTGGACACACGTAGTGTGAGACCCTCTAGGCCTCTTTCTCAGTGGCATTAGGTGGACCATGCCTAATGTCCAATGTTAGAATCTACAAACATGACAAGGCACCCATAGGTAAAGATGTTAATGTTGCAACAATGTGTCACCTCCTGCAAACACTTATTGTTTAGTGTAATCCCTTTATCATGATATCTCAAATCATGCGAATTTCATGCTAATGACATTAACTCAAGTGCTTGATTATTCTTTATTTGACATTCTATAATTGAACTTGACCATTACTCACCATGGACATGGATTTATTTAGGCTATATAAATTCCTAAAAAGGGCCTGAGATATCGACTTCCATTATGGAATAGAAGGGACAAATACTTTCTTGCATTATCTACTAATGAAATATCACTCTTGACACACCCAACATATCCTACCTCATTGAGAATAGTGTGTCATCATAGTTTTCATAAATACGTATAAGTGCAAGAGTTCTAATACCCATTACTAATAATCATAAACACTATAGACCAATACACATGTCCGTAGATAAAAACATCCAATGATACTATGAAATGTGGATTTCCAACTCTTAGGTCTTGTTCTCATAATATCCTCCTTGACACTAACATGGGTACGCACCATGAGAAGGTGCCTTAATGGTTTATGAGTCCTCACCCCCAAGGGTCTATATTATTTGTGTCCCAAAAATAATATCATCTGTCCATTGAAAAAATATTCCAAAACAATAATATCGAACTTCTAGGTTCTCATTATAACAGGGATCCACTATAACCCTTTAATTCAACAGCTATCCTTAGGAAATTATCACATGCATTGTCACGCAGAAGAACAATCAAGACGTGATAAGGTATTTATTAATGAATAAATTACACTGTATTTTGTTCATGTCCACCAACTTTAACATTTTTAACACCCTATAATTCCATGAAAAACTACTCCAAAAGATTCATGAGACTATGTTATACAATATTACACTTTAGACAATCCCTTTTAGACCATTTCTAATGGATTGGGGTTAGACATAACAGATATAGAACATATCTTTAAAATGCCTCAAATATCTGGTGTGCCAAAACATCCCATGTTTGGACACCAAAGGCATTGAAGATCTTCCTGAGAAATTTTATACATTTTTTTATTCTAGAAATGATCCCAAACATGTCATATCAAATATACACATTGATGTTTTCGATTAAAGAACGCAGTAGTAGAAATTTGGTGGATCATTTTTTCAATGACATGAAGGATTTTACTGAAATATATTGCTGATACTATAGGTTTTTATATTATATTTTAAGTATGGTTGAATTGCATTAGTCATGAGGTGTGTTCCATTTTTTGATAATTAGATCTTGGTGGAAGACTATTGGGGGGTTTTTAGGTTATGTGGTCTATAAGGTGTCCATAAAAATGTCACCAGAATATGGAAGTGGTATATATATTGTTTCTATAATATCAAAAATATTATGTTCCACATGTTTCATGCGGTGTGTTCTATTTATTTGGTGGATTATGGATCTTGGATGAAGGCTAATAAAATTTTAAAATGAAATAAAACTAGAATAATATTGTATAAATCATTCAAGAATTGTTTTATAAGATTAATTCATTTGAAAGATGACTCAGGTTCCCAAAAAAATGTTTGATGAATCCATCTGTTGTTTTTTTTTTGTCTGTAGATTGAACTAATTTCCCTATTCTACATGACATTTTGGTTAAAAAGGGAGATTAAAACATTAAAATATAACGACATGATATTTTATAGTATCGTTAGAAATAAAAAAAAAGTTCTATGATGATGGTTGAATCTCAAAGAGTTGTAAAAAGGATGAAATCAAAGAGATAAAGGTTCATATTTACAAAGTTTCTCTAAATGCCGTTTTAATGGGAGTTCATCATGTCGATTCCATAAAAATTTCCAAATGAAAAAGATTCTATATAATGGTTATCTCCTATAGCGTAATTGGATTTTCATGTACTAAAAATGTATTTGTTAATGTAAAAGGATAATAGTCGAGTCTTAAAAAATTCATGTATGTTTTATTGAGTGATGACATGGACATGGGTCATGGTGTTTCATGATGTTGTGAATTAAAAAAACAAATGATGAAAACTCGTTCCAAATTATATGGATTATTTTTTCATTTTGGAATTTATATGAGTTTCACATAGTTAGTAGATTGATTATATTATGGTTCCTAAATACTAGGGAGGGAATACTTTAGTGTGAACCCAGATGATTAACGCAATATAAAGTGAAAAACCAAGATTATGATACATAATAATAATGATTGGAATTGGACCAGTATCAAAATTAGTGTGGGTGTGATAATAGACTTTGAGTAACATATTGTTGGACATAACTGGAGAAAACAATTTTCTAGTGAGAATTCATTTGGGTCTAACCCATTTATTAGAGAGGTATCAATTTCATTAATATTGACATTTTTTTCAATATTAATATACGAGATTCTATCATCATTAGAAGATATTAAAATCTCAATATTAATGGATGAAAATTTTAATATTTATTTGATTTATTAATGAAATTCAATCAGTTTTTATATAATGGGATGTGGTGAAATTATTTGGAGTATATGTTATGAGTGATGATAAGGCTTGACCAGGAAAACATGTCTACCATTCTAGGTAAGCCATCATTGGTGTACCAAAAGTTTCTTAGGTACCAGGGCCAAAGGGAGAGGTCAAGAAATACAAGATATTAAACTGGAAGGAGGGAACTAGAAGATGGATGATCAAATGGTGTGGGTGGAACATATTTTTATTGTTTAGGTATAGTTCCAAATTATGGAAATTAATGTAACCAAGATGGTTATCCTCATTTAATGAAAGTTATGCTTTTTTCTCCCATGTATTTTGATTAAATTTTTAGGAAAAAATCCTATTGTGAATTGTTCTATACATTGATATCTGAGGCCAGGTTTTTAGTTGGCCTAGAGAAAAGGGAGGTTGTTGTGTCTTAGAAACACACCAGGTTAGTGATTCATATAAATATTTCAATTGGTTTTGTTTGGTATTATAGGATCTATTTTATGTATTTATCATTCTTGGATCTTCCTATGATAGGGATGATCAAGAAGTGGGATAAATTATAGTGAAATAATCAATGTGATAAATCCTTCTAAGAGGGGAAAGTGATATTAAAATAAACTTTTATTATGATTCTACGAAACCCGTGAAAGGGTTATGCTATATTTTTTTCACTAAGGAACTCACCATTATATTGTGAATGTCACCACATCAAGATCACTGTTATCACATGGTATATAGTATAATGTAATAGTATATATATATATGAATGATATTTAATTTAATTTTAATGAATCTATAATTCTGGTTGTCATGCATTTTTTGGATAACGATACATTATATATGATTTTTTGATTAAATGAATATTAAAATTATTTTTAACATACATTTTATAACTAAGGTGGAAGGAATAGGGGTTGACCATTTCAGAACATTTGATACATATAATGTAGAAGAGGTTACATTATTTCATTAAGGATGTATTTAAAAAGATGGTTCATAGACATTATTCGAGTGTGGTTGTAGATCATTATCATAAATATAAATGTTTCTAAACCTATTTTCACTCCACTGGATTTTGAACAGGAAGTACAAGAACATGATTGTGAAGAAGATTAATAATAAATAATTTAGGGATTCAAGTGGTCGGTGGATAACTTTGGAAGAAATAATTCATTTGTTTTCTCTTATGAAACATGATCAATATCATAGCTAACAGAGATCAAATTCACAATTAGTTAGAGATAAAAGTACATTCTATTTTATCATTTTATTTTATTATATTACATTTATAAGATATTTTATATATATTTCATGTTTTCATTTTCTCAAAATAGGAATACAAATTTCTAAAAAGTTCCCTTTTATTTTTTATAGAAACCACTAATGATAATTTAATTGTATAAAGATCCACTATGAGAACCCAAATTCACATATACTAAATTACCACAATGTTTTTTCTTAAAGAACTATTTATTTTCTTCAAAATTCTAGTAATTACATGAAATTCATAAAAATTGGTGTTTCAATTAATATTTTTTATGTGACCATGAAATAATTTACCTTATACGAATTATTTAAACATTCTTATAAAATCATGTAAAATAAATCACCATGGGATGATTCTCTATGTTGTGGCTAGTTGGTATCTATGTTGTGGTTAAGATACACTATGAATATTATCATGTCATAGTCCAAAATGTAATAAAATTTTTCAAAATGGATTGGATTCCTAGAACACTAACCAATATGGAATCTAAAAATTGCATAGCATATAGTGCACTTAGTTGGCCAAAATGGAATATATTGTGGTTTTGGGTAATCATTTTTAAGAAAATTTTAATGAATAATTTATTTTTGATAAAATTATCCAAAACCATCATCAATATTATCTTCTTGTGATTTGTCCAAATCCATATTTCTTTAGACAATTTAAAAAAAAATATGGTAAAATTTGATGTATAATGTTGTTTATCTCATATTTTATATTTCAATTTTTCATTTGTTTACGTTATTTTTTTTTTTATTATGTGAATTTGATGTATGACTTTGTTTTTTTTTGATAAATTAGTTCCATTAAAATATTCATTCCATGATACATTTAATAAACAAAATATACATTTCATATACCTTGAATTTGGTTTGTAATTAAAGTTACAACCTAATTTTAGAGGGTTAATATATGTTATATATATTAGGTCTTTTGTTATAATGGATTTGATATTTTTTTGAGTAATTTATCCTTGGGTAGGGGGAATTTTGTTCATGTTTCCCCCTAGGTTGGGAGGTTATGAATTTACTAGAAATGTGTGGCTTGGTTTTTTTGAATCTCTTATCATACTCATATGTGTTGGAGATTGGGTTCAGAAGAAATAAAAACATATAGCACTACTCCATTAGAGCTCCCATGACTTTGGTGTATAAAACTAGAAAGGCTAGTAACCCCAACCATCGCACTAGCTCATCCCTTCATCTCATTTTAGTCCTATCGAGATCATCATTATATGAAATGAAAAAAAATTAAACCAGAAACATTATAAGAAAACTCACATGAAAGAACAATGTACAATACAATGTACAATAATATTATGTGGTTTAAAAATTCATCCACCATCCATTGGAGAAATGAATCATAACATTCATTTAATGAGGAAAAAATATAGGTTTATTGAATTTACATATTGCAGATCTCTAGCAATAATATCAGAAGATGGTCCACTAACACCATTTGATAACCCATCTTATGGAACCCTCCTCCTGGTTTATGCCCTTGTATTTCTGAAAATATTCCTTTAGCACTGGTTCCTAAGACACTTTATGTACACCCAAGTAGGATTCTGTATAGGGGGATCGATGTCTTTCTTGGACATGGCTTATCATCACTAATAATTTATGCAAAAAACATCTTATCTATTTATATAGACACGGATTCTATATCACCGTTAAGTCTGACCGATATTAATTTTTTCATTCATTAATATTGAGATTTTACTCTTTAATAATGATGATAAAAAATCATATATGAATTTTGAAAAAAAAATATTCATTAATTAAATTGAAACTTCTCCAATAAATGGGTTAGATCTAAATCAATTCTGACTTGATAATTTTATTCTCCATTTTAGTCCAACAATATTCCCCTCATGGTATTTTTTCATGCTCACACCAATGTCAAAACTGGTTGTTCATATATTCATTTTTCTTATATATAACCTTCTTTGTTCTCCACTCTATGTTTCTTTGATCATCAGGGCTACTACTGAAGTATTCCCTCACCATTTTTTTGGAACCAAAATCTGATCATTCTACTAACAATGTGAAACTCATCTGAATGACTCCTAGAACAAATTATCCAGATAATCTGCAACGATTTTTCATCATTTGTTTTTTGGAAATTCCCAACATCTATCTACACCATGCACCATGTCCATTACTTCACTCTATCAATCTTATCTACGTTTATGAATACTCTGCTACTAAAATTCTACACCAACAAATAGATTTTTAGTACAATGAAATCAAACAACACCATTGAAACCAACCTTTATATAGTAACTTTTTCATTTGAAAATTATTTTTTCATTGACATGATGAAATCCCACTAAAACA
The DNA here is from genome assembly GCA_963277665.1 of Viscum album. NCBI lineage: Eukaryota > Viridiplantae > Streptophyta > Magnoliopsida > Santalales > Viscaceae > Viscum > Viscum album. The sequence continues at coordinate 680,061,143 of OY728165.1, forward strand.
TAATTATTCAAAACATTTTAAATATTTTCATTTTATCTTCTTGATTCTTCCCTGGTTATAACACTATGAGATTCAATCTTCATCATATAATTTCCTTTTTTCACTAATAATTTTTTAAAATATCATTTCTGTATATTTGAACATTATAATATCCCTTTTTTATACACAATTCCAAGCCGAATATAGGAACTAACTAAATATTCCATCAATGTGAATATACAACTCATAGATTCATTTGAAATTTTGTTTTTGGAACCGGAGTCATCTATCACATGAATTCAAATTTCAAAAAAAAATAATGAATCATTTCTACTAGGTTATTATAGTTTTATTTCATTTTAAAATATTAGTATCCATCAACAAAGCTCCAAATATCACCTAATAAATAGAACACGTTGCATGAAAGATGTGGCCAAGATGACTTTAGATATTCTAGAAACAACAGTTATAACACATCCATATTCTGATGAAATTTATATGGACACATTATTGACCACTTATCCTAAGGGATACCAATATTTTTCAACCAAGATCTTTCTATCACAACTAATATAACACAGCTCTTAACTCATTCTAGTCAATCAACATTCAAATATTCCATAAAAACCACTTGTAATATCACTATATTATAGTAACATCCTCCAAGTACTTCATAAAATTCTTCAACAAATTTCTACAATAGTTTTATTTAATCAAACACTTCAACAAATCTATTTGATATGTAATTTTTTCGATCATTCATGGAATCATAAAATGTAGAAAATTTCTTAGGAATATCCCCCAGGCATTTGGTGTCTAGTATTGGGATGTTCAGGAACCCCATATATAAGGGATACTCCAAAGAAAAGTTCTATATTTGTTACATATCTCCCCAATCCACAAAAACGTTATAAAATGGAAGGATAAAGTGTTATATAATAGAATATAGTTGCAGGAATCTTGTGGACCAGTTTTTCATGGACTTGTAAGATGTTACCAAAAACGCAGTTGTGGTAATAAATGTATTTTTAGGATTTGTGGTGCTACTAGATGTTTTTATGGGATATTTAAATTCTAAGGGAATATTGGGTGTCATGTGGTATTGACATATATAATGAATGTTATATCTTTGTAGAATACTACTGGGGTTTTATAGGTTCTCACTTCTATCATGAATTTTGAAGAATTTCATTTAAACATGGAACCAGTATCAGTGATATTTATATAATATTAAGTATATCTGGATTCATGTGTCAAGGGGAGTGTTCCATTCCTTGAGTGAAATATGGATCCCAGTTAAAGGCAAGAATAATTTTAGAATCCATGAAAATTGGAAGATTTTTCTAGCAAGAAACCGTTGATTTTTTTCAAATGATGAAGTCTTGGGATAAATAACTTACATTATCATAAGTAGATGTTAGATTAAGACAATAATTTTTTATTAAATTCTATGGAAGATTCATCTAGTACATTTGATCATCACCATAAACATAATGAAACATGATAACCTTGTTTGAATCATTTAGGTAGAATACCATGAGTAGGGGCTAAAGGGGAATATTTTGTTCATTAGACATATTTATGAAATCATATTAAATAAACACACCAAGAAATGGATGGTGTCGATTTTGAAGGGAACACTATTGGTGATGGAGGTGGATAAGATCTAAAATAACCTTCATATTCTTATGGGTAAAATATTCAAGGATGTAATGATAGTTTTCGAATTCACTACCATGATGGAAGCATGGAAAATGCGATGGAATTGGATGTTTTTCAATATGTTTGAATGATCCCAATGATTCTTTATGATAAGAAATTTTAATGTGGTCTAACAAAGGTATCCTGGATAGTTTTTAAGAATTGTTTTTGAGTATGGAACATGATTAAAAGTTTGGAATGTCAACAATGAGTATAAATGAAATATTTTATTTGATATATTTCTATGTTTTGAAATAACTATAAGTATCATTGAGAAGATCTAGGTAATTTTTATAATTAATTGATCACTATTCCAAGAGACATTAGATATGTCCAGTAAAGATAAAAGAGGATGTATTTTATGTATTCAAAGCATTCATCAGGCAGAAGGATCTGGAACCTAAAAATAATATCTAATATTTTAGTAATTAAAACATTGAAAAATATACAATCATAGAGTTTGGTTATTTTTTTCAATATGAAGCTATCAATAGATAGTTCATAGTTGAATACACTACTCATTACAATGGAGTTGAAGAAGAAATTAATAGAACCATATTTGATAGAAAATGAGAGATGTTGGAGGCTGTAAGTGTTTCCAAAACATTTTTGGTTGAATAAATTAATATGTCTTGTGATGTGATCAATCGATCTTCTTTAGTGGAAATAGATCTAATGACACAAAAAGAGATATGGAATGGTAAAACTGATGACTATTATCAGGTGAATACTTTTGTAATTCCGATAAATACATTGTTTAATGAACAAGAAATATCAAACGTAGACTTTATATCCACAGAATGAATATTCTAATGATACAATGATGTAGTAATGGGGTATCATTTTTGGGATTCCATTTCCCACAAACATTCATCAATGGAGATTTCATGTTTACATGCAATAAGGTAATAATTATGATTGATAAGGACATGGGAAAAATAGTAGAGAAACTACAACAGTCAAGGTGGTGGATGAAAAAAATGAAGAACCAATTTACATTTAGAAATTACGAGATCATAGTAACCATGTATGGAATTATTTTAGAACATGATCATAGAATAGAGATAAAAGAGAAAAAATATAGCACTTAGATTATGTCACTAAGAGAAACATTATGCATTTCTTGTTAACAAAGAATAGAGATTCATATTATTTTATGGAGGTTACTTAGAGTCTAGACATATCATGATGGATGATAGTGATGTATAAGGAATGTTAATAACTACAAAAGAAAAAGACGTGGGATCTTATTCCATTACCTTATAGAATAAAGGTCATTAGGTAAACATGTATCTACAAGTTCAAGAAGGATAAAGAGGAATATGTGGAAAGACATCTTATGAGACTGGTGGTTAATTTATATTCTCATAAGGAAGGTATTGACTTTAATGAATTACATTCTCATGTTGTCAGACTGTTGAATATTTTGGTAGTTTTTGTAATGTGTGCTATATAAACTCTACATCAATAGAAACTAAATGAAACAACACATTTTCTCAAGGATGATCTTGATGATGAAATCTATATGCTCCAACCAAATGTTTTTCTCTAATATGGTATAAATAAAATTGTTTTTTGGTTGAAAAAATATCAGTATGTTCTCAAAAGAGAATTGAGTTTTCAGTAAAAGAGAGTTATATCTACACCCCAATCCTTTATATGATATAATTAATTTGAATCCTTATACATAATTAAGGGGTCTATTTGGTAAGGATTTTATCATTCTATTGTTTTATGTGGACTACAGGTTGGATATAGGCCCCAAAAAAGTATGAAATCTGAATGAAAAATTCATAACTAGTTAGAATGATTTATATAACATTCTTGTAACCCACAAACATGATTCTTGTCATGCTTATCTATAGAGATATAAATAATAGGAACATTTCATTATCATAAAATAATTACATTGTGAATTTCATGTAACACTTCAACATGGAAGACTATAAGATAATATATACCCCTGTTGTTAATAATTTAATGTTATCTTCCTCAATGAGTGCTAGAAGTGAAATAAAATGGTTGGAAATGTATCAAGTGTCATATGAATTAGTAATGGGAAGCCTGATGTTCACTGTGGTTTGTACTAGACCTAAAATGTCACATAAATTGGGAGCAGTTAGTTGGTACATGGAGAATCCAGAATGAGAGCATTGGATCCTAGTGAAGATGACCCTAGTATACATCAAGAAGACCTAAGATTCTTCATTATGTTATCAAGGAACATATTTTATTATTATAGGTTACATTGATTCAGAATTTATAGGTTATTTTTACTGGAGGGGATCAATTTATGGTTAAGTGTTTACTCGTGCCGGAGGATATATGAGTTAAATTTAAAAATTATTGTTGGTTGTGGATTTTCCATGGTTGAGGTGACGTACATTTCAAAGAAACATTCATAAAATTAGATGATTTGGATTAAATGGTTTTTAGAGCAGCTCTGGAAAAAAGTGGAACATATTTCATTATTTTGTAATAGTTAGATCACCTAGAACATTTAATGGAGTATATATTTTTAGTATAGGATTTGGAAAATTGGCATAAAATTACAGTTTTTTTTGAGATGTGGTGGATTAAGGAAGTGTAGATATGGTTAAAATTATAACTAGAAATATATAGAAAATTTTCTAATGAAGATGATTAGATTTTAGAAGATTTAATGGTGTAGATCCTCAAGCAGACATATTGAGACATGAGGTGATTTTTCAGAAGATGTAAATGATTTGTGTATATGAGATTGGTTTTCAATATAATCTCCAGGTGATACATATAATAAGATACATTTTTGGTGATTAAATATAAATAAATAATGTATTCCTCATTGAATTCACTCAATGTGAGAGGTTACCTACATTTATTTCCATCCATTTGATTTGGAAAAGGCATTAATTTTATGTAAACGTATGGGAGGCCCTAATGAGGGTGAGGGGAGACTATAGAAGGAGATCTACCCCAATAGTTTTAGTCATTATCCTTTCAATCCACACGTCATCTCTTCATTTTAAATTTAGGTAAATTATTTTCTGAGGTGATTTTTTATTTATTCAAGAGAGAATATTGTGAGTTCTTTCTCTATGTAATTGAGAGAGATTTTTCTCCATCATTTTTTCATAGTGAGATCAAACTATTTTCTAGTGGGTTTTTACCCCATTCATTTGAGTTTTTTCCATATTACATCCAATGCTCATTTTTATTTCAATATTTTTTCACTCTATTTGTGTCTATTACTATGAATGATGACCTTATATGGAATAGAATCAGATGTAGGGGTTACTCAGTGAGGTTGAATGGGTGAATAGACTTCCATGTTATGGGCACCAAAAGTCATTAGTGATCTTCTATAAAAATGTTCCAAATTTGTTTCTTTAGACTCTGATCTCCTACAATATGGGTACTCTTAATTTAACCTAATTTTATAAATTAACATAAAATAGGTTGTGTACCTTATACATGAGATGCATTTTGATATATGCCACTATATTTATCATTAAGGTTTTTGGTTAGTAGTAAAAACCATGAGCGGTGTAAATAGTTTCCCATTAATATGTTTTAAACATATTAATTGATGGATAGAATAAAAATTCCAAAAAATAAATCAATTGAAGCACAGCCACAGATTGTGAGATATTCAACACTTACCATTATCAGTGCTAGACAAAAGACACAAACAAAAAGAAAAATTTTATCAGATCTAGTAAAATGCTCAAATAATGTCAACTTTTATCAATACTTTTTATTTATCACTGATAAAGGTCATAGTGAGTAATTTAACTTGCATAAAAATATATTCATTTTTTGAATAATATTTATATTCAAATTTATATATATATATATATAATATGTAAATATGATTCATATAATTTTTAATAAAAGAAAGATCATTCTTTTAAAATTTTATATAAAGAAATAACCAAATTAATATTAATCAAAATCATTAGTAGTTGATTTTTATACATTAATTACAAAATGTATATATAATTTAAATAAATATTATATTTTACAATTTTATTCATACCATTATATAATTTATAACTGAATATATTTATTTAAATATATATTTATATTAGTATTAAATAATTTAATATATATGTACATGTATAATTGTATCTATGTGTGTAGATGTGTATTTGTACATGTGCATGTCTGTGATGTGTACATGTATATGATTACACAGGTCTATTTTTTGATTTAATGTTATTTATTATTTTTTAATATATACACATTTTTAGTATTTTCTAAATTTTTCATTTTTTATGTTTATTCATTTTTATTATATATATATTTTGTTCTACTAATCATCAATTTATGTGTGTGTGTGTTTAATTTAATTTAACTATTAATATTGTTTTATGGTTAATATAATTCATTTTTAATAATTATGCAATTTATATAATTAATATCATTAATTTATTCATATTTCTTCATTATTAATATTTTTATAATTTACAGAAATGTTGCAAATTCTCTTTTTAATATTTTTGGTAATTTATTTAATTTATTTATTAATTTTTAATATTAAATCATATATTATTATATATTAATTAATAAGGTCAAAAATATTTTTATAATACTATATTTGTAAATAAATATTTATAAATAAATATATTAAATATATTTGAATATATATTAATATGTTTATAAATGTATATTTACTATATTTATAAAATTATATATTCATAATTTTAAATAAATAAATATTTCTTCTTCAAAATTATTTATATAATTATAAATAAATAAATATACATTTAATTAAAAATATAATTAAAATAAATATTATTATGATGCTTGTAATTATAAATTAATATATTAATATATATTAATATTTATATATATATTTGTATAAATATTTTTAATATTGAATACACATATTAGTAAATCTATTTAAATAATTATAAATAATTAATTATATCTAGTAAAATAATTACAAATTTATAATAAATTTATTTATTATATTTCACAAACCGCCTTCAACAGGATGAGAGAAGGGACAGCTGATTTCCAGACCCTTCCTTCGTTGAGTTGAAGGAGAGATAATGACCCCTGAGACCCACCTTCAATAGGTCCTATAGTGGCGACTAGCACCAAGGGTATAGAATTACACATAAAATGAATGGCATTACCATTTTTATTTAGTAGGATGAGGAGAAAAGATAGTAATTCCCAACAACACAAAAGGTGGACATACAAGTAAATCAAAAACAAACCATTCTCATATGCATGTTCCAAAAGTAATGCTACAAAAGTACAAGTAACCCCAAAAGAATGTACCAAAGAAAAGAAAACAGAAACAACAACCGTCCCAAAGTATGAACTAGTAAGTTCTTGCATGATCAATGATGTCCTCCTGGAAACCTGAAAGCAGTTTTATATACATTGGGTGAGTATACAAGTATACTCAGTAGGGAAAACCAGAAGCTCTCGTGCACATGTGGGAAGGGATTCTAATGCCCTGTGAGAAAAGAGATAACTGAAACACCTAGAAAGGAAATCTGCCCACCCAAGCCTCAATAAGGAACCCTCCCCAAAATAATGCATGTCATGTAATATAATTGTAATAAAACATCGATTTTTGGGTACCTCGCGCCACTTTCCCAGTGGTTATTGAAGACATCCTACGCATCGAACCTCTCCCTCCATTCTCACTGCAGTACCACTACAATACCTCACCCGCACACACATAGGCCACCACCCCACATCCCTCCCACAAAAACCTGGGCTATATCAACCACACATAACCACGCCAGTAAACGCATGGGCTAGAACAACCACTGCTGTGCCCAAAGACACCTGGGCCCCATCCCAAAGACACTTGGGAGACAACCTGCCCGCACACACTTGGGCCAACCACCACAACTACCATGCCCGAAGAAAAATGGGCTATAATTGACCACATTCTATCACAAACTTCTCGATGAGTCTTGGGATATTTGAGAAACGGAGTAGAAAAGGAGCTAATAACCAGCCACTCTTAAGAGTGTTGGGAAAAACACCCTCCCCCATGAAATGGGGGTGTTTGGCATGAAGTGCTCATAATGGGTGGGGTGTGAATAATAAATATAAAACCTACAAATATATGTATAGGTAAGAAGAACTCATCCCAACCTAGGGGTTCCAAAACAATCCTAAGCACAAACGCCCTCATTACTATTCATTCTTAAAAGGGCACACCACTCACTGCCAAGTCACAAATCATTCCTAGAAAAAATTCCCCATTTAACCAATTCTTGTTTCATGTTCAAGTGATTACTTTTAAGTGAATTCATCATGATGGGCAACTAACAAGCATAACCATAAGCTGTGGAAAGAAAAACAGCCATACAACACTTAAGCATACACACCCAGTCCACTTACAAAGTTACAACAAAGGGATCTATGAGATCCCTCAAAGTATTGGAACCAAACCAAGCTCCAAGATATACCCCCGCATGGCATTAGATCCACATACAACAATCATATCACAATAGGGGATCCCATCCATATCCATAACACCCCATAAGCATCAAGCAAAACAAACAGACATGCCACTAAGGTAGAGCAAGACAGTTTCCAGACTCAAGTACATCATTCATTAAGTTTCATATTTATTTTTGTTTAATTGGGGAGAGAACACAAGGATTTTTGGTTATTGGGAATCCATTTAATCGGTTTAGTTTACGTGATTAAGAAATTTTTCATGTTACAGTCATTCAATCACATGAATATCATGAAAAACATAGGTTCATTAGTTCCCAAGAAACGAACCCCAATTGACATGATTTTCAATGGGCGTAACCGCGTACAATTCACAAAATGTAATCAAGGATAAATAGTGCAGTAGAAACCGAGCACACACCCCCTTCATTCATTTAGGGTCCCCTTTATTATCTTAACTATGGTTCGGTTTCATCCATCCTTACAAAAACAATATCATACCCACCCCACATGATACTCAGCAAAGAGAGACGAAGGAAAAACCCAACCTGGATTGATCAAGGATAAATATTTTAACTTTTCACACCAAGAACATGGGATGCACGATGTGTAGGGGAGGAGCGTTCGGGACTCCTAGGACGAGAAGTAAGGGCTCCAGCACATGCACACCACATGCCTTTGGAAGGGAACTCCAAATGCTCCAATGGAAGGGAGAACCCGGCCAAGAAGAATAAAAGGAGGAAAGCTATTTCTATAAAAATATGAGCCTAGGCATTACTAGATATCAAGATCTTCAGCGGTTTTAAAGTAAGATCATGGTTTCACCACATGGTTGGGTGGTTACACACGATGGTTTTAATTTTTATTCAATAACATTCATTGGGAATTGATGGTAACAGTTGTGACTTTAAAGGATTTTATATATACAGAGGGGAACGTTACACGGGCACACATATGAGTCCATTGAGTTTCTCCCCCCTCTTAGGAATTTAAACATTGATTATGGGGCCAAAAATGGCCTTGAATCATTTCAAAAAGGTTAAACCGGTTTAAATGTAGTGTTATGGGAAAAACGGTAGAAGAAAAACTCGACAAGGCTGTGTGACACCGATCATGTCGCACCGATCGGTGACACACCGATCAGTCACACCAATCGTGACGCACCAATCGGTCCGACCGATCAGTGACACACTGATCGGTCGCACACCGATTGGTCCCACTGATCGATGACACACCGATCGTGTCACACTGATCGCTCCCACCGATCGTGTCACACTGATTGGTCGCACCGATAGGTGACACACTGATCGTGTCTCACTAATCGTCTCCCTCCGATCATTCACACCGATCAGGGACATGCCGATCATGTCTCACCAATTGGTCGCACACCAAAATGATGTCCTACCACCAAGACCCCACCCTTAGGATCCGGAATTTGGAAAATGGATGGACCATGAGGGTCTGGTCCATTACAATACATACCTCTCAAAATATTCTCGTCCTCGAGAATCAATGCTAGACCTGAATAGAAGGGAGGGGTCCGAACCCCCCCCCCCCCAAAGATACCCCTTTGGGAAAAACCACCCCAAAAAGCCACACCGAACTGAAGGTCCATATTGTCCCGACACACGGTTCTGGGTGTTCCTTCCTCCATGTAAAGATACTATCCGCTTTATGTGGCACTGACTCACCTGCACGGTTTTAATCACATCCAACTTAATGCATCTTGCATAGGGATCAAGTCCTACATTCCCCACATATAAGGACTTTACATAACATTCGCAAGGTAGGGTAACAAAACACCTCATAAACCAACATGGTCAACATTACATCACAACCAACTACACAACAAAACTGAACAAAACTCAAACCAGCTTTGGGTATTGTGCGCACATCTATGCCTCCCATTCCCAGGTACTCTCCTCGATCCCACCATTCCTCCAAAACACATGAACCAAGGGAATGTTTGATCCATGAAGCACCTTATCCTCATGATCCTTGATTCTCACGGGTATTTCCACAAACATCACATCAGCATCGATTTCCATCTTTCCCCAGTCAAGGACATGTGAATGGTCATGTAGATACCTTAAGAGTTGTGACACATGGAAGACGTCATGAATTATCAGTACTGGTGGTGTTAGTGCTTGCTGATAATCCACTCTGTCGACCCGTTGTAGTACTTTGAACGGTCTGAAGAACCTAGGATAAAGCATACACTCCCTACCGAACCTCCATTTCCCATGAAGAGGGGAGAACTTCAGGAATATGTGGTCCCCAACCTCGAACTCTAAGGGTCTACTCCTATTATCAGCATATGACTTATGTCAGTCCCGGGCCTCCTTCATCCTCTCTTGTATAATCTGAACCTTCTCTGTTGTGCTCTACACCACTTCCGGGCCAAGAACACTTGCTTCACCAATCTCAGTCCAGCATACGGGTGAGCGACACGTCCTTGCATACAAAGCCTCGAACGAATCCATACCAATGGTAGAGTGAAAGCTATTATTGTAGGAAAACTCTACCAAAGGCATGTGTCCCACCCATGATCCCCCAGAGTCCAGAAAACATGCCTGTAAAATATCCTCTATTGTCTGGATGGTATGCTCTGTCTGTCCATCTATCTGGGGGTGGAAAGAAGTGCTAAGACGTAGCTGGGTTCCAAAATCATGTTGCAATCCTCTCCAGACTCATGAGTTAAACCATGAATCCCTATCTAAGAATATAGGCCTTGGAAATCCATGCAACTGCACTACCTCATCCACGTACCTCTGTGCTAAGGCATCCACTGCACCCAACTCTTTGATCACCAGAAAGTGGGACGATTTTGTCAATCGGTCCACCACTACCCAGATAGCATCATATCCTCCTTGAACCTTGGGTAGTCTTGTGATGAAATACATAGATATGTCACCCCACTTCCACTCGAGGACATCTAAAGGTTGTAACAGACCACCTGGAACACAGTGTTCAGCCTTCACCTGCTGACACACTAGGCACCTGGCCACGAACTCTGCCACCGCCGGCTTTACCCCGGGCCACCAAAACTGACTCCGCGGACCCTAGTACATCTCTAAAACTCTTAGGTTCACTGCTAGGGGCGAGTTGTGGAACTCACCAAGAACTCCCTCACGAATCATCTCTGGAGCAAAAAACTTCCCTTGGAAAAGAATATCATTCTGACCATCCTCCATCCACCCTTCTAGAGCATCGCCTTGGTTAACCCGGTCACACATTACTTCACTCTTTATGTATCCCCAATGAGACTCCTACATCTTTCGTAGGTGAGAGGATTGCACTGTCATCTGAAATATATAACTTCCACCACCATCCTCTCGTACATCTAGGTGTTGGGTGACCAACTCCTCCATCGCCTTCCAAGCATCTGCCAACACTCGAACCACATTATTCTACGAATTCATGCTCAAGGAATCAGACACCACATTTACTTTTCCTAAGGAGTGGGAAATATTAAAGTCATATTCCTAAAATAACTCCATCCATATTCACTTACATAAGTACAGGTCCCACTGAGAGAAGATATACTTCAAGCTTTTGTGATCCGTGAAGACCACGAAGCGCTCCCCGATAAGGTAATGCCGCCACAACCTTAGTGCGAACATGACCGCCGCAAGCTCTAGATCATGGGTGGCATAGTTACGCTCATGGGGACATAACTCTCTATACCCATAAGAGATTACCCCCATGTAGTTGCATCAGCACACACCCGAGAACTTGTCCGGAAGCATCATAGAACAATTCATACGCTATCCCTTCTTCTGGAATCCACAACACCGGGGCACTAACCAACATCCCCTTCAGATAGCTGAAGGCTGCCTCGCACTACCCACTCCAAACGAAATCTGGGTCCTTCTTGGTCAAGGCATCAAAAGTGCTGCAACTCAAGAGAGGTTGGGCACGAACCTCCGGTAGTAACCTTCCAGACCTACGAAACTATGAATTTTTGTCACGCTCTTGGGTGATACCCAAGAAACAACCACCTCGACCTTCGATGGGTCCACCACTATTCCCTTGTCGGACACCACGTTCACAAGGAAGTGCACTTCTCACATCCAGAACATGCACTTCGACAATTTCCCATAGAGTTGGTGCTATCAGAAGACCTCTAAAATTGTTCTCAGGTGTTCACCGTGACCCTCCTTTGACCTTGAGTAGATCAGGATGTCATAAATAAACACGAATACGAACAGATCCTGGTATTCATAGAAGAAGGAGTTCATGGGCCCCATGAACAGAGCTGGTGTATTGGTAACACTGAACGACATGACTACAAACTCGAGGTGTCCATACCTACACCTGAAGGCAGTCTTCGATATGTCTCCCTCCTTCAACCTCAACTGGTGATATCCAGACCGCAGATCGATTATAAAGAACCAACCTACTCCCCTCAGCTGGTCAAAGAGATTTTCTATCCTCGGGAGAGGGAAATGGTTCTTGAACATTACCTGATTCAGTCTCCAGTAGTCTATGCACAACCAGAGACCACAATCTTCCTTCTTTTCGAATAAGACAAGATCATCCCAAGGTGACTCACTTGGTTGACCAAAACACTTCTTCATCATATCGTCAATCTGAATCTGAAACTCCTGCAACTCAGAAGGCACCATCTGGTAGGGAGCCATCGAAAGCGGTCGAGCACCATGTTGCAAGTCTATCCCGAAATCAACATCAGGTGGAGGGGGTAGAGTCACCACTTCTTCAGGAAAGCTGTCCATAAACTCACAGATCATCCATGAGACTTCTACCATTTATGAATCCCCCGACTCCATTGATAGTTCAAATAACAAGGAAAGGAGGGGCTCCTCTCGCCTGCTACTTTTCTGAAAACCCCGCTCACTGATGAATGTTATACGTCGGCCACCCAAATCTAAAAACACGATCCTTCCTCAAAAGCAGACAATGATGGTACATACAGAGAACAACTAGTCAATGCCTAGGATGACATCGTATGGTTGTATCTGCAACAGTAGAAGATCCCTAATAGACTAATGTGGCCCTACCATCAGTCTAAACCCTCAGAAGACATAAACAAGTCAGTCTGACCTCTGTCTAGCATGCTCATCACCAGGGGAACTGGAAGTATCACAACATCTAAACCCAGCGAATGGTCCAAATTGGGTGAAACAAAGGAGTGTGATCCTCCTGTATCGAACCCGGCCTAGAAAAGTGTACTAAATAAGCTGATCGTACCTTGAACCACTTCTGGCCCTGCTGGAACTGCTGCCTCTGTGATGTGCAACTGCCCACACCCAGGTCCCCTGCCTCTCGGCAGTCGGACACCTCCCAAACCACGCCCTGGTGGAGGTCCATGAGGGGTACCCTGGGGTCGGCTTCATATCGCCACGTCTGTTCTCGGAGGGGCGGGAGCTTGCTTCCCCTGCTACTGCTGAAAGGGCCTAGCTGGAAACAGCTGCTGTTGAGGTGGGTGTTGAACCTACCCACCCCCACCACATTGCACTGTATCCGAGCACTGATTTCTAAGGTTACCATGGCTTCCATAGACGAAGAATATTGGTCCTGGGCACGAAAGGAAAGGGTGAGGACCGGGAGATCAGAACTAGAACTGCTGAGACCTTCTCCCTACTGGTCAAAACCTAGAGGGCCCGGATGCTGGAGGCCTACTGCTGAAGGCCTTCCCTTTCGACGAGAACAACTGGATTCCCTCTCATGATACACCTCCCAAGGTGTGCATCCACTCTACCACATCATCCTTCTTCTGGACCTCCATGTATGTCGGTAAGGTGAAGGGAGTAACAACATATTGAAAAGAAGGTTGAAGTACCTCTTCCAAACGTCTTTCCCGAGACTCCTCATCTGGAAAAAGGTACCGAGCATAGTGGAATAGATCATTGAACTTGATACCCAACTATCTCACTGACATGCTTCCATACTAGAGGTAGAGTAGGTCCTTCCTCTTCTCAGACTTCATCATGGAAGAGAGGAATACCGCCCAGAACTCCTTCTTGAAGTCATCCCACATAACCTCAGCCTCCCTCTTCTCCCCAAGATAATGTGTCCCCCCCTGACGCACTTCTCCCCCCATTTGGATTATAGCCAGAGGAACTCAGTATTTCATCAGAGCCCAGATCAAGATAAATCTATCGATAACTCCTCTAGCTATCTCTCTGTTTCCATGTCTGAGATGCTACCCTCGTACTTCATGAGGGTCTTCCGCTGAAAGGCACGCAGCGTCCTCTTCCACTAATTGTCCTCCACCTCTCGGTCAGTCCACTGTTAATCAGCCAAATCAACATTTGGGGCCTTGATCGCTCGAAATACCCTTGGTAATTGTCTGGGTTCCATAACTGCAAGGTAAAAAAGGAATGACTATGCTCGAGTAGTGTAGAAGATTGATTTTTTATTTTCTTAGACTTCTTATTCATTGTAAATCCCCAAAAATAACAATGAAACACAATAACACATGTCATTATGTTGCATGTATCTTCTCTAGGGTCTCTACCTAGCAATCAGTGTATCCTTACTTGGTCGTTCAGTAGGTCCAGATTCCTTGCATCAGATCACTGGGGCCCTAAAATCCAATGTCCTAGCCGGTCTTCCCAGGCCTATTTTAGGCACTAAGATCACCCAACACTGTTCCCCAACCATTTCATGCAACCCTCACTATTCCTAACCCCAGAATCCATCCTATTTGTCAACCTCATTTCCTCTAATACCATTCTGTCACAACACGCCTTCACCATGATGAGAGAAGGGAAAGCTAATTGCCATACCCTTCTCTGAGTTGAAGGAGAGATAATGACCCTTTAGACCAGCCTTCAATAGGTCATGGAGTGGCGACTAGCACCAAGGGTATAAAATAACACATAAGATGAAATTCATTACCCTTTTTATTTAGTAGGATCAGGAGATAAGATAGTAATTCCCAACAATACCAAAGGTGGAAGTACAAGTAATGCCAAAACAAACAATTATCATATGAATGTTCCAAATGTAATGCTACAAAAGTACAAGTAACCCGAAAAGAATGTACCAAAGAAAAGAAAACAGAAACAGTAACCGTCCTAATGTACGAACTAGTATGATCCTCCACAATCCCTGAAGTCCTCATGGAAACCTGAAAGTTGTCTTATATATGTAGGGTGAGCAGTCAAGTATACTTAGTAGGGAAAACAAAAAGTTATCAGGAACAAGTGGGGGGGGGGGGGGGGGGAATTCTAATGCCCTTTGAGAAAAGAGATAACTGAAACACCTAGCAAGGAATTCTTCCCACCCAAGCCTCACTGAGGCACACTCCCAAAAATAATGGATGTAAAGTAATATAATAGTAAAAACACATCAATATTTGGGTATCCTGTGCCACTTTCCCACTGGATATTGATGACATCATACGCGTTGAACCTCTCCTACCATTTTCACTGTAGTCCCACTGCCATACCCCACCCGCAAACACCTGGGCCATCACCCCACATCCTTCCCACAAACACATGGGAAATATCAACCAAACGTAACCATGCCCGTAAAAACCTAGGCCAGAATAACCATTGTGGCTTTCTAAGACACATGGGCCTCATCTCGATGACACATGGGAGACAACCTGCCCGCACACACCTGGGCCAACCACCACAACTACCCTGCCCGAAGAAACATGGGAAATAATTGACCTCAGACCATCACATCCTGCCCGATGATTCTTGGGCTATTCGGGAAAGGGAGAAACAATGAACTAATAACCAGCCACTCTTATGAGTGTTGGAAAAAACACCCTCCCCTAGGAAATGGGGGCGTTCGGGATGAAGTGCTCAACATGGGTGGGGTGCAAATAAGAAACATAAAAACTACAATTATATGTATAGATAAAAATCACTCATCCCAACCTAGGGGTTCCAAAACGAACCTAAGCACAAATGCCCTCATTACTATTCATTGATAAAAGGGAACACCACTCACAGCCAAGTCACAACTCATTACAAAAAATTCCCCATTGAACCCATTCTTGTTTTCATTTTCAAGTGATCCCATTTTAAGAAATTCTGAACTACTGGGAAAATAATAGATATAACCACAAGCTATGGAAAGAAAACCAGCCAAACAACACTTAAGCATACACACCCGGTCCTCTTGAAATGTTACAACATAGGGATCTGTGAGATCCCTCAAAGTACTCGAACCAAAACAAGCCCCAAGATAAAGCCTCACATGGCCTCAGATCCACAACCAACAACCATATCACAATAGTGGATCCAATACCCATCCATAACACCCCATTAGCATCAAGCAGAACAAACAGACATGCCACCAGGTCAGAGCAAGGATGTTTCCAGACTCAAGTACATCATTAATTAAGTTTCTTCTTTCTGTTTGGTTAACCAGGGTGATCAAACAAGGATTTTTGTTCACTGGGAATCCATTTAATCAGATGATTTTACGTGATAAACCAATTATTCATGTTACATTCATTCAATCACATGAATACCAAGAAAAATATAGGTTTATTATTGTGCAGGAAAAGACCTTCAATGGCCATGATTTTCAATGGACGTATGCCTGTACAATTCACACCACATAATCAAGGATAAAGAGTGCAGTAGAAACCGAGCACATCCCCTTCATTCTTTATGGGTCCCCTTTATTATCTTAATTATGGTTTGGTTTCATCCATCCCCACAGAAATAGTAGCATTCCCACCCCACATGATACACAACAAAGAGAGACGAAGGAAAAACCCTACCTTGATTGATCAAGCATCAACATTTTAACTCCAAGCGCCACAAACTGGGGATGAACGACTTGTAGGAGAGGAGCATCCGAGACTCTAAGGATGAGCAGTAAGAGCTCCGGCACATGCACACCTCTTTCCTCAGGAAGGGAACTCCAAACGCTACAAGGGATGGGCGAACCCGACCAATAAGAAGAAAAGTAGGAAATCTAATGCGATAAAAAGATTAGCCCGTGCGTTACTGGATGTCAAGATCTTTGGCGGTTTTAAAGGCGGATCATGGTTTCACAATGCGGTTGGGTGGTTACACACGACGAGATTAATTGGTATATAAAACCCCTCATCGGGAATTAATGGTAACAGCTGTGAGTTTAAAGTATTTTATATAATCAAAGGGGAACCTTACACGGCCACACAACTGGGTTCGTTGACGGTCACCCCACATTTAGGAATTTAAACATTTATTATAGGGCTAAAATGGACTTGAACTATTTCAAAAAGGATTAAAAGGTTTAATAGTAGTGTTACAGGAAAAACACAATTAATGAAAAACTCGACAAGGCTGTGTGACACCGATCGTGTCGCACCGATCATTGACACACCAATCAGTCGCATTAATCGTGTCCCACTGATCGTGTCACACCGATCGCTCACAATGATCAGTGGCACACCGATCGTGTCCCACCGATCGGTCGCACACCAATAGGTCACATCAATCAGTGACACACTGATCTTGTCCCACCGATCGCTGACACACTGATCGTGTCCCACGAATCTGTTGCACAGATTGGTGACACACTGATCGTGTCACACCGATCAGTCGCACTAATCAGTGACACGCAGATCGGTCGTACTGATCGGTGACAAGCCGATCACGTCACACCAATCGGCCACACACTGAAATGACGTCCTACCACCGAGATGCAACCGTTAGGATCTGGAATTTGGAAAAGGGATCGACCAAGAGGGTCTGGGCCATTAAATTATATTAATATATTAATACACATATATATAATTACTTAAATATATTTAAAATTAAACTAAAATATTTATAAAAATATTTATTTATATTTATAATTATAAATATATAACTATAATAATACTTATATATTCATATTTATTATTCTTTTAATATCTTTATAATAATATAAAAATAATATTTATTTGTAATTACATATTTTTAATTATTTATAATTATATTTATAAATAAAAATTTACAAATATTTAAATAAATTTTTAATATAAAAATATTTATTTGTATTTATATGCTGGAATATTTTATAATAATTATAAACATTTAAATATTTTTATATAAATCTATTAAAATTTTCAATGGTATTTAATTCTTGTGTTGATATTTTTTTAATGAAATATTATAATGCTTGGATTGTGGTTGTGATGTTTAACCATGTTCGATTGTTATATATTGATATGTTTATATTTATTTAAAACATATGATTATACTTTATTAAACATTTTGATATATATATATATATATTAAAAAGATAATATAAAAATATAATTATTTTGAAAAAAATTTGTCATGTTATATATATATATTTACTTATGTATGTATGTAAATATTGATATGATATTAATATTTTTTAAAAAATGTGTAAACATATATTTTAAGTATATATATTCTTTTAAGTAATCATTTATTATATATATATATATATTACCATGTGAATATATATATATAAATTTTTAAAAAATTTCTAATGTTTTGGATATATATTTATATATATAGATTTGATTTGTATATCTCTTTAATAAAATGTGGAAAAATATATTTGATGTAAATATATGTGATTAAAAAATAGTTTAATACACCCAAACAAAAATACACATATAATGTATGAAATAAATTGGAAATGTGTTTTTTATAAAAGTGATGAGAAAATCAATTAAATGATTTTTTTGAACCAAAAATAACTTTTATGAAAAAATAAAATTTTAAAAATATTATAAATATTATTTTAATGACAAAATAAATATATAATAATATATGTAGAAATAATGGTTAATGGTTTATAAAGAATCTATTTTTTCATGGAAAAAGTTATAGAGGTTTATAAATGTTTTATGCATTTTTTGTTAATGTAAACTCATTGGTGGGGTTCATTATAATGAATGAAAATAAAAGTAACAATAAATTTGTTTTGATGATTTTTATTGATTATTAAACAATATTTTTTATTAGAGAATATGAATTGTAATAATCAGTAACGAATATTTTATAATAATTATATACATTAAATATTTTTATTCTATCTACACCGAGCCACTATGTGCCCCAAGATCTCATGCTAACTCAATGCTTGACTCTTAAAATAGTCCATAAAATAACACATGGTGAAAAAATATAACAATATTTTTTAATTAGTCATACTGATTAACAATTATTCTTATTACTATTGTTTTTACATAATGATGGAATCAGGAAGTTGAAATTTGATTCTATTATTTGATCCTGATTGGATAATTCATCACTAAAAATCAAAATGAATATGATATAAATCATTTCTACATTGAGGGTGTTAAATAGTTTATAACACATGGATCGTCAAATTCAGAATTTTTTTTGAAGGAATAATTAAATTTCCATATAATAAACACTACAAAAAAAACATGGCGATTAAAGGGGTTATTTTGTTTATTTTGAGGGTGTTATAACCCACTCAAAACAAATTAGAGGTGGTCATGGATAACCGACCCTAAACTAGATTCTGACTATGTTTATGAGAGGTTATGGTTATGCACTCGTAAAATGAATCTATTTTTAATGGTCATTAAATTAATGGGGGTTTTAACGCCCCTCTATTTTCACTCTAAATTCGTCAAAATTTTATTGATTATGGGAATATTTTACCACCCCTAAATTGATTTTCCATGCCAATATTTTGGGAAGGTAATCCTATAACAACCCCAAAGCAGTTGAGAGATTAACTGCGTGGTAAAGACACTCTGTAATCCTTCATCATACTCTAATTCAAATCCATGTGGGATATAATTCCCACAAGTACTATAGGAGTAATGTAGTGACACAGTAGCACTATAGAAGTGTAGGTACCATAGCAGGTACTATATCATGTTACTATAGTAGTAGTAATATTCATTCTGAATGGCCTTCTGGGCCATTGGGTCTTCTGGCCATCAAGGGGGCGGTGATGGTGGCACGATGCATGAAACGCCTCCAGGACATCTAATGGTGGGAATAAATTCCATGTAATGGTCTTCATTCCCACTGGGCCTTTAGACGAAAAAATATATAATGTAATAATGTGGATGGTTGGTTGTATTTTCTCTTGGTGGCTATGTCCTTCATTTCATGCCTACGTGTGTTCTGTGTTTCTGTATTTGATTGTAATTATTCTGTCGAACACCAAATATAATATTTTATAACCACCAATAAACAACATCTTTTATTATTTTTATTTTTAACACACCACCCTAGTACCCTCTAGACCCCATGAACCTGACACCCCAACCATATAAACCTCAAATAGCCTACCCTGGCCCCCCCAAACTACCCACCTCGACCCCACAATAATCCCCCAACTCCCCAAAAAACGTTGGACAAACCCACTCACCTGAGACCCCCAACACACCCAAAAAACCTCCCCAAAACCACACCAAATTAAATGGACCCCTACATCTTAGGAAAACCCCATTGTTCGTAGTCCGTGACACCCCCATAAGTATTCCCATTATAGATCAATGACCATCACCTACGCGCATTTTCCCTATGCCCTAACTCAGGCGAAAAAGCCTCCATCATTGTGATTCAAACTAGATCTTAGTTAATGATGATTGCATGACTTAACCAGTATGGAGAATGAGTTTTCATATATTATAAATAATAAATTATATATAATAAATTATATTGAGTTTGATAGAGAAATATTAGATAATATATATATATATATATATATATATATTTCTTTATAGAAATATAAATATTATAATCTATTTTTGTATATATAATATAGTTCTATATAATATATAATATATTTTTGTATAAAATTTACATATAATATATTTTTTCAATATATATATATATATATATTATTTTTATATTATATAATTATATAATATATTTGTGTACATATAATATATATAAATATTTATTTATAAATACATTTATATTTGGGCGTCTCTATGTGTATATTTATTTATTTTTAGAATATTTATATATATAATATAATTATAATATATATATACATAATTATTTTTATATACAGATATATATGTATGTGTGTGTGTAATAATAATATTATCAATTATTATTATTATAACAACTATTTTTTAATCTATAAATATTTTATGTTTGTTTTCTAAAAAATATATGTTTATATCTTTTTTGATTAACATAATACATATATTATGTTAAATATCATTTTTAAATATTTATATATGTAACTATATACTTCTATATCATATCATTTATAAATATTTATTTATATATATACACAAATAATGTATTAAATATATTTATATAATTGGAAATATTTAATATAATTTAATGATATATGTATATATATAGTAAATTAATTTATAATAAATATTGTATACTACCATATATATAATGTAATTACGTAAAATATATAAATTTATATATAAAAAATATATCAAAAATATATAAAAATTATATTCATATTCATATTTATATATTTTTTTTTGATATTATATATATTTGAATACATAATATAATATTACTGTATTTATACATAAATATAAAACAAAAATGTCTTTAATATAATATATGTATAACATAAATTTTATGATAAATGTATAGTATTTTGAAATACATATATAAATTTTAAATATTTTAATAAATATATTTATATTCTGTATAATAATAGTTATATATGTATACATTTTCATTTATATGTATAAGTATTTATTTAATTTATTTATATTTATATATATCTTTGTGTGTGTGTGTTTATAATTTATTTAAATACATTTTTATAATGGTTATAAGTAATACATATACACATAAACATGAATATGAATACATATAAAAAATAAAACTTTAATTTTTATATGATTTATATAATAAATTAATGGGGGTTAAAACCCCCCTCTAATCTAAGGGATTAATTGGGGTTCATGAAACCCTTGTAATGTAAATAATTATAAGGGGTTTAAAACCCCTTATAATCAAAGGGATTATTGTCAGTTTATGAACCCCTTTAATTTCTCGAATTAGAGGGGGTTCAAAATTCCCTCTAATATCCTTAATTTGAGGGGTTCAAAACCCCCTTTAATTTTATAAATTTGACAGGATTCAAAACCAATTATAATTTCATTAATTAGAGGGGGGTTTGGAACCCCCATTTTTTCCTTTTGAAAAAACATATTTCATTATATATATATAACCTCTAAAATCTAAATAATTGAAAGATTTTTATATATTGCCTCTAAAATCCAACCAAATAGTTTGCCACTAATTCTTAAATTACCATTGGGTTTTCTATAACCTCTAAAATCAAACCATATATAAAAAAAGAAAACAATTACACGGTTTTGTGAACCCCCTCTAAGTTTTATGGTTAGCGGGGGTTATGTATAACCACCTCTAACTTATACAAAAAATGAATTTTGATGGGGTACTGTACAACCCCCTATAAAAACACCGCTAATATTATGTTTTTTGTATTGAAATTCCATCTTAAGAGACTCTAAACATTTTAAAATGATACACTTCATTTTTCATGTCTTGGTTTTTAGAATGATTATATTTTTCTAGAAATAACATTGTGAACTTAATTTAGTATATTTATTTTTGTTTTAGATCCACTATATTAGAATTTAGTATATGAGGCTAATGAATTATCTATCTAGGATACGAAAAATTAAAATGATATTTCAAATCCCAAATCATAACCTTCTTAAATTGAAAATTTGTTAAAATCTATTAATGATGGCTTATATATAGGATGCAAGATGAGGCAACAATAATCCGTTAAAATATTTTGGCTATTAAATTTTATTTTGGAATGAAATATAGTTTTTTTGGTCAAATAATATCTTGGATTAAATCATTTTATTCTTAACCAAAATACATTACCATTAAGTTTCTATTAAATTAAGAGATTGGTTCATAATTTGGGTCATAGTTATCATAAGATCCATGAATGATCAAATAAATGAATCTTATATTATGGTGATTACGGATCATTAGTTAATTTTCCATCATGTGTATAATTGAGGAATAAAGAGGCACAATAAATAAAATATATATTTTATTTGAAAATTTTTAGTTATTTTCAAATTACACCCAAGTTACAATGTTTATTTATGTCTCATAACATAGCTACTTTGATTACATGAAATTAATCAAATATTTTCATTTTTAAATGAATAAATCATCCCTATAATGGTGAATCAGGAAAATAATTTGATCAGATATATCTTTCTTTTGATTCTGAACCTCATAATATACTTTTGGGTCCTTTTATTGATGTGTTTTTTCATCTAGAGATAAAATATAAATATTATTGTTGGCATATTTCTCTTACTCCATATAAAATACCTTCCTTGATGCCGAAGAATGTGTCATATATATATTTGGTGCTATTATTTATTGACATCTGATGCATAATATGTTTTTTATTTGAAGTAAATAATTTATGATTTAATTAAATTATAGAACAATGGAGTAACTACATTTTTTATAGTTAAATATTAGAGTTTTACACTAAATTTTGTACTAATGTGTACAATTAATGACGTCCTAGAATATGGTATATTATCTTGATAGAGTATACATGGAATAAAATCATGTCTGTATTTCATGGATGAGAACAATGCATTTATTATTGACTATGGAATAAAGACTAGTGATTTGATTGATATTAGAGATTTATTTTGGTGTATCAACCTTTTTGAAGGAAAATAAATAATTTGAGAAATGGTACAATTAAAGGAGATGAACCTACAACAATTATCATAGCTATTCTAACAAAATAAATTGAATTTTTATTACCTACAATTTACCATTAGTCCAAAAAATGGAAAAAATTGTTTTCAGAGTGATAAAAATGGATAAAGAAAAGTTTATTTTGGGACCATCAGTGTTAGTCTAATTTTTTTATTCATCACATGTCATATATAATGAATTTTGAGATTTTTTTTGAAAATATTTTTTATAAAATGTTTGAAACACCTAGTAAGACAAAATATAATGTAAAGACACATTTAGATCATTCTGAAATTTACATATGTATTGAACCTGAATTGTTTGAAAATGTAATGTCATAGAATTTAATGAATCCAAAAAAATATTTATAGAATTAAAAATAATTTTTTTTATTATTCTATCAATAGAATAAGGATTTGAGGTTACCTGATTCATATGATTATAATTTTTATCATTTTTCTATAAATGGAAATTACTGGGATAAATGTCTTGAATTCCATGTAATAATGGAACGATTACTTAATATTGTTCATATCGGGTTTTCAAATTCCTAAATATGGGGTTTTTTAACCAAAATATCTTATATTTTTCAATATATTTTTGTGTCAACATCATATTTCGATGATTCTAGTATGTTTTAAAAAGAGTTTGTTTCAATTTTATCTAAATTGGAGAGAATATCTTCATATTAATTCATTGACTCAATGGGAAATTTAATATTTTATTTTGCAGATGATGATAAATATTGATGGATAATAAATGTTTTATGGATATACTAATTGATTGATATATGAAAACATTAAATAAGAATGTATGTAGTAAATTATCAGTTGACAGGTCAATTTTAGAAGCATGACTGCATGAGAATGTTCAAATTTTTACTCTTATTAGTTTCGATCAGAATATAATTCAAAACATAATCACATGGGATAAAGTGAAGGAAATGTTTTTGATATCAGATAACGTCATTTTTCAGTTTTTAAACAGTATGCGTTTATTTTTTTTGTCATCAGGAATAATAAATTTCAAATAAAGAACTACATTGAGCTCAAATATATGACTTGATGAATTCTGATGAAATTACATGAATCTGAAGTAAGTACTATTTTTAATAAAATATTTACAATATATATATATATTAATTTGCATGATTTTTTGGTCTATGTGACGACCATATCAAAAAATATATACAAATTATCTCTACTACTCTTGAAGAATGTATGTAATAGAATTTTTTATATTGGTTTCAAAAATTGATATGTTGAGTTGTTTTTTATGGAACATTAAATAAATTTAATAATTTTATATATTATTAATAAATTTTATTGTTTGTAGGAACCAGAAAAAAAATGTAAAATTTATAGTCATGTATGTGTGCCTAAAAACCCTATATCAAAATTGGTAAAATCTTATAATGGGTATGTGGTTAATGGATTTCAATTCCATACACACGTATATGGTGAATCTATGAAATCAACGAATAGTGTTGTTTTTTTGAATGTTATCATCATAAATAAAGTGATTCTGGATTTTATTTTATATTGTATGAAAAAAATAATGTATTCTCACCAAGGAACAAAATATATAAGAATGGTTAAATTCCATTGGTTTGACATTGATCAAGGATTTTTTTTTCACCCATGAAATACAGTCATTAAAATTAAATATAGTAGTCCACTTACATCAAATGAAACTTTTATGTTTTCACATTAAGCACATTATGTTTATTATGAAAAATATTGTGATACTTCAATAAATGTTAATGACTTGTGAAGTATAATAAAAATTAATTTCCTGAAAATTAATTTTTTTGATGTTTAACATAATTAAATTTTCTAATAAAAAAAATATATCTCTTAAAATATTATATATAAATATTGATGATGAAACACTTTAATTATGGGATGATTATTTTGATAATATTGATGATGTAATAAGATATGATGAAATTGAAAGTCATAGGTAATTTGATGATGCTAAACATGTAGATGAAGACATTGTCTTAAATAAAAACAAGGAATAAGAAGACGTTTGATGTATTATATTTTGGTATTCATTAGTTTATTTATTTTATATTTTTATGATCAATTATTTATAGGTAATATTGTTTGTTTTTTGATGGATGGACCATATGAACTATTTTTATCCTTCACTGATGTCAGTAATTATTAGTTTCTCTATTTTATATATGAAATAACAATTATTGATAGGTAATAAT
This sequence comes from Viscum album, assembly GCA_963277665.1. Classification (NCBI taxonomy): domain Eukaryota; kingdom Viridiplantae; phylum Streptophyta; class Magnoliopsida; order Santalales; family Viscaceae; genus Viscum; species Viscum album. The sequence goes on from OY728165.1 coordinate 680,087,081, forward strand.
ACTATATTATTCATGGTATTTATTTGTTCAAATAATTTTATATCTATATAGACAAATATTTATAGGCATGATTACTATGTTCATGTATTTTATTTATGGGAAATTATTATATTCTAATGCTTATTAATTTTTTATATGATATATATATTAACAATTATATACAAGAAAAATTATTATATTCTTTTATTTATTTGTTTTTTATTTAATATATGTATGAAAATTTTCACAACGGTAATAATATTTGTTTTAAATGTTATGTGATACTCCCAATGATCAATCTTTTTCTCTCACTAATGTCAAAATTCCTGATGATGAAACTAATGCATATGGCCCCCAATATTTTGTCCATTATAGGTGGAGTCATGGTCTTGCTCGATTGATGATTATGGATCCAGTTCAAGAGAGACTCCCATATCTTGATTTTGATCCTAGTTTAAGGAGGGTTGTTGAATTATTTAAGGTATTTATTTTTAATTAATTTTGAAAATAATTTTTTTTTCAAGGGTATAGTTTTTCATTTTTTCTATTTGGTAGAGTGGTGTGATTTGAAGAATTTTTTTCTAAGTCATGAGTTTCATGGGATCAGTTTCCCAATACAATTAATGATAATATTTTAGACCAGTATATTATAAATTATTAATTAATATATTTTATTTTAAAAATATTTAATATTTTAGAAGTTATATTAATTTTCATTCTGAATTAATAGTCTTAAATTGTTGATATCCTAAGAGCTTGTATTTGGGAGGAATGTGAGACTTGTATACATTTAATTTTTTTCATAACATCAAAAGTAAAGCCATGGATAGCGCTTATACTACTATTATTGATCAGTCATGAATCTCTTGTTGATGTGACAATATCACATATTAGGTATGGGATAGATTTTCCTCCTACTATGTGGGAGATAATGTTAGATACAGTTCATCATGTAGATGTTTTAACTGAATGACGTAGGAGGTCACACATAATCCCAAGAGTCATATATTTGGAATATATCAACGAAATATGGAATGAGAAATTATTTATTAAAGTATATATAATTTAAATGTAAAATGTTTATTATATTATATAGGCCTCTATGGAACTCCCTATTATCGATTTATAATTTTATAATATGATGTAAAAATATATTTTTATAGGATTTCATATTGATTAATGAAGTCTCGATAATATAGAATGTAATTTTAAATAAAAAAATTAAAGATGTTATTTTTATTAGGTTTCTAATTTCAAATTATATTTGAAGTAATCTTCTGGTGATGGGGCTTCTCGTTAATGACATATTGAAGATGATAGTGACACAAATTTCACTTTATAGTCATGTTTTGATGAGGGGGCTTATATATAAGAAACGTTTTCATGGTGTTGAGAGGGTTTGAGTTACTGGTATTGGTTCACAACTAACACATATGAATTATTATGGGTATTCTGTGATGTTATTGGTTATCTCTGAGGGATCTCATAGAGAGATATCATCTTTATATACTATAATGTATGATGAGATGTCGAGATCTTTGGATGAGATGATACATCAGAAGTGGAGAGACAGAAAGAGATTGGGAGAACAAGAAAGAGAAACAACGTCAGAAAGAGGAGGAGATGTTGGAGTATATGTGATGGTTTCCATATGGTGTTTGTTTTGTGGTTCTTCCCCTATCCATTTGAGTGATTATCATCCAAAAAATACCATTTTATGGTCAGTGGTAATTTATAATTGTTATTTTTTTTGGAGTGAACATATCATTTGTGAAATAATGTAATAATTATATTTGTATACATTATTTTTAATGGTTTTCTATTTTTCTCTTTATTTTTTTATTTTATTTAATTTTTAGTATTTTTATATTAATATTTGAAATTGTAACATGTTTCTTTATCAATCATAATTATTATTTTTTAAAACACTTTCACTTATTTTTGAGGAATAATATGATCATCGCATGTAATTTTTTGTCTAACATTTCCATCTTAATTGTTTTTTTAAAATCCTCTATATTATTTGTGATCTTATTTTGTAAAAAAAATAAATACAATGTATTTTTGTATGATGGTCCATTAGATACTGACTCCCATTAGAAAAGGTCATTAGCAATTGGAATAAATTTCTAATAACCCATCCCAAAAACATAAAACTCTAGTAGTGATCTTGGACAAAACCCATTGTGGGTGACCCATAATGTCACATGAATGGAACCCCCATGGTGGACTTGGAAATTTTCTATAAAAATTATTTGTTTCCCCACATTAATAGACTATAAAGGAAACACTTCTTGAGGGAGTAAACGATGAAACATGGCCTTTTATAAAAAACCTCCTACCATCCATGGGAATTATATCAAATATCATATTCATAGACCTAGAAGAGTTACCATTATATTCACTAGAAATTCCACCGATTGGTTAATGAATATGGGAAGTCAACATGATACACTATCCTTAACCTATCCCTTCATAATAATGATATCCTTGAAAACCATATCAAAATAGTATTTTAGGATGAATATTTGTACATGAAGCCTTACTTATAATGGTAGAGAAAACTCAAAACTATAAGCTTTTAGGCCTCATTCACTAGAATAAAATTAGAAAAATACAACATGACAATAAAGATGGAAGTGTTTTCTATCATTGAAATCTCCCTAATATAAAGTTTCATGAACTATTGAGATTGATATAGCTTCATAAAGTCTAGAAAAACTCCTCAAATAATATATCCTTAAAGTACTCCCTTGTCAAGATCTCATTCCTGAGAAAACTCACCCATGATTTTACACCCCAATGCACACCTGTACCTTATCCATAGATGGGAATGATATGGAAAACTTTTAGTGGAAGTGTATCTACTACCAGAATCAATAGATAATCCTCAAGATAATACTCAACTATACCCCCAAAAAATTTAAGGGTATAATTGGAGTATTCTAAACCTGTGTTATATCGTTTATCGTGTCCCTACGTGGAACTATATGACATCCTAAATGTGTCATTACTTTTGAAATTCCATGATAATGACTTACAACTACTTCAATAAATATTTTTTTTATTTTTTTAATTGGAACAAATGAAATAATAACCTTATATTATATTCCCTTAGGGTATCCCTATAATAAACCAAACATCCCAAACCACTAATCTCCCAAGGCCTAAGATTATACCATTTGTACCTACATGTTAGTCATAGTCATATATAACAAATCATCATAGGAAAATTTCAGTAAAATTAATTATATTTCATCAATAATTTATTTGGAAAAATGTTTAATACATTAGTTTGGAAATTGATTTTATTTAATTCCTATATCAATCTTTATAAAACATGTTCATGACACTTGATCATATGTGTTGAATCACAGTGAATGAACTCACACATTATCTCCACATAGAGAAATATGGAAAACCATAAACCATAAAATCACAATTTCACTTAAAGAACACCATGGAACCATAGAATCATATCTAAATAAATCAATCTCATTGACCTTAAAACATAATGTTCTACTATAATATTACTATTAAGATACAAACATAACATCCCCCAAAGTCTTGATTATCCTAACTATATCATCCAATACTTAAATAATAAATCAAATGTGAAGGCTCTGTAGTGAAATATTGTAATTCCATAGACCAGCTCACCATGTCTTATATAGTGTAATAGAAGGCCTCACACATGTCCCCTCATATGAAAGAGGTTTTCGACTAGTGGTGAGATCCTAAAACATTAATTGAGGGAATTATTCACCTAATATGACGTAACTATAGATAAAAAATATATGTTAATAATAATAAATAAACAAATAATACACTATCCCAATGGTGATTTATATTCATAAGTCATAAAATAATATAAAATAAATATATGGTGGTACCACAAAAATAATAAAAGGATCCCATTGTAAGTTGTATCAATACATGAAATATAAAAAAATAATAAAATAATATGGTTTCATGGATATAAAATGATCCCAATAATTCATGGAGGCCCCTTTATCCTAATCCATCTCTACCTACTCAGTCTCCTAACATTAGGAAGTTTCTCTAGGTTGGATCCTATAAAAAATATGCATGAACATTAGGGTTTCCATGTCGAGTGTCAGTAATAAAACCTAGTAAGATACCAAAAACTCATCAACAGAATTAGCATGAAAAATAAATGATGTTTTATACACTTGGGTAAATAAATAAATAATTCACAAGAAACAATGTACCCATGTTGTCTCATAATAATCTCTATAGGACACCATAAACACCAATACTATCTAATTTAGATCCATTAATTAGTAAGGGGAATCTCATTCCCTAGGTGGATCTAAAAACATGATCAGTAACTTCACTAAAGTAATGGTCCCACATAAAGTCCCGTAAAAACACCCTCCAGTTAGGGTAGGTCACACATCATCATGTTAATGCCAATGTCCTCTCACGCAGGGTACAGTTACGTCACCGTTCCATAGACCATTATTGGAAGTAGTCAAGAATTATAGGCCGCTACCCACCCACTCAAGAAGCGGTCACAATGTTATATTTTACATAAAAATTACAATAGTAAACATAGATACATATCAATTTAAAATTTCACTAGAGTAAACCACTAGACTCAATAAGATATTATATATACAATGATGTAAATAGTGTATCCCATTGACCACACACAAATCAACCCATCTATGCCAATTAATCAAGCCCCAAATTCTCACCCAATATATTCACATTTGAATAAATTAATCACCTAAACTCTTACACCGAAGCATAAGATTCCCAAGTCACAACTGATCATAGAAATATTACAATAATAATAACCAACACTAGTATATTTATATACCTTTAGTCATATCAAATTAATGGTTTCATCAAACCCAATACATTTCATGTAAATATACTCTGAAAGGTTTCAATTACATAATTATTTACTGACCTTACCACTTTAATACACATGGTTATATAATTCTAGATAATTAAAACACACATATGCATGATAACCCATAAAACACAAAAAAAATTATATCATAGTAAGGACTTCTTAAATAAATCATATGGGATCTCAATCTCTATGTCACGCCACATGATATGGGTTGAATCTATTCTGTTACACCTATATAGTTTAGTATCTATTTTTCCTCCCAATAAATAAATTTTTTTATGACATGTCTTATATTCATCCTATAACTAAAATGAATCATTATGTATTTTACATATGAAGATAAACATTAATACACCATGGGAGTAAAATGTGGAATTTCAATAATAAAATCATAGAGAGAGTGAAACATATGAAAATATAGTTAAAATTATTTATTGTTATTATTATTATAATTATTATTTGAAGGAATGATTTGATGTGTTCTAAATCTAATGAATTTAAAAAATCTAAATTTTATGAAAATATTTAAATAATGGGATGTGAAAAAAATTATTAAATTTTACAAGTCATATTTTTTATGAATTGTATATATATATATATCATGTATTTTTATCTTAATAAATTAACATGAAAATTTTAATTGGATTATTATAATAAAATATTTCAATATAAAATATATCAATTAACAACAATTTAATTGTTTTTTTAATCTTTGATATGGTTAAAAACACTTATGGTTTAAAATTCCATTTTCATATAAAAAATGTTACTTAATTTTTTTGTATTACTTTTTGTAAAAGTTAAATTCATAATTTTTTTATTTTTAATTTAAAAAAATGTACTCAATTTTTGATTAATAATTTAAATTGTCTCGTTGGGTGAATTTTTCGTATTTTTCTAAGAAGGTTTATTTTCTTGGAATAGTAATAAAATAATGTTTTTATGAAAACCATAACATTTATTACATCATCATGACATAACTATAAAATAAAAAATTATAAAAAAATTTTATCAAACAAATATACATTCAATTGGTAAATTAAATTATTTTAAAACAACACGTTGAATTTAGAAACCAATTTTTTAAATTTTTTATCCAAATTTATATTTTATTCTTTTAAAATTTTTATTGATTCTTTAGCATTCAATTAGTATTTATAAGATAAAATTTAGTTTTTAATTAGTTTAAAAATTAAAATCAGCCCCGTTTTTTTATTATAAACAAATAAATATCACGGGAATTATTAATATTCAAAAAAAATTGTCCATAGTGAAAAAATATTAAATATTTTAATTAAATTTATCCCTCATATCATGTATAAATTCACCCTCTCATTTACCTTAGAAAATAACTTCAAGTAAATTTATTAAAAAATTGATCTATCAATATTTTCTATTTTAATACTCTTATTTCACTTTGGAACATTCTATAGATACCTATCCCTTATCCATAAAGGCATTATCAAAAGACTAAATCTTTAATGAAGGTGTAACCTTGATTCTCAATTATTTTTTATCTCTTCTTATTTCTACCACCAATAAATTTCCAATATTATACCTTTTTAAAATATTAAAAATAAAATTTTACAAAATATTATAGTTTTTTTATACTTCTATAACCCTTTTATTATATTTATAGTATACTCACTCTCAATACTCTCTTTTGACATGTCCCAATAATGAGTGGTTACATCCACCTTCGACGACATTGTCAATACATTATTTATCACCTCTTATAGGAATAATTGGTGTAGATTACTTTATATATATATATATATATATTAATTTATTATAATACTATATAAATAATTTTGAAAAATGATAAACTAAACATGAAAAAAATATTTTATATTTTAAAAGAAAACACGTATTAATCCATTCTCTCTTCAAATAAAATATTAATAAATAAGTTATAATTACTATAACTAATAAATAATGAAAAACTAATATACTTCACTTTTTGATTAATTTTTTAATAAATAAATTTTTAATTATTGTTAGTTCCACTAGGTCAAATACATTGTGGTGGGACAAATCAGGGTAAGACTCTTTAAACCAAAACCATTTTTGATCTTGTTTCATTTTTAAACAAAACTATCTTCCCATGATTTCCGAATAAAAATTATAAATAAAAATTAATGCTTTAATGAGACACATCAATTTTTAATTTGATTACCCTCACTAGGCTACGTCCAAATAGCATACAATGACAATGTACTAATGTACCAAAACTAATAAAAGTAATATTTTGTTTACAATGTTTGGAGAAGACTCAATGTACCTCATGGTTTATAACCAATCACAATTTAAAACCCCATTGATCTCTCAACTAATGTATACTCAATGCTTCATTAGAAGATCCACTCATTTTTATAGACTTTTTAGTTCTTTAATTATCTTTAATAAATACATCCACCAATATATATAGATTCTATATTGATGTCCCACTTTCATCCACTCATTAATACCACATTACCTTAGATGTACTAGGAAACTCCAAATCTTTCGTGCAACCCTTACTAAATCTTTCATGGTACATTAATTCCTTTCACACAAGATTCAACTCTTTTGGAAAAACACCTCTTTCACATAACTTTATTCTTACACACAACTCAAATATTATTCACATATTTATTAGATAATTCACATCTAAAATTCTTTCATGCAACTCAAATCAAATGCGCAATATTTTTAGATTTTTCACAACTCAAATTCCATTCAACAACTCCCTTTGCATAAAATTATTATGTGTTTCAGAGATATTATTTACAATAAGTGTTGATCTGATTTAAATGAGGGGGGTACCATTTATTTAATGGCATAGCCAACCCCTATGCAAAAGATTTGATGTATCGTGCAAGACACCAAATATGCCTGAAAAACTCAATTTGACCTTTCATCCGGTAAGAAAGTTTCTTTCGTGCAACCTCTATTTTCATTAACATTTGCAAATCTTCCATACACTTCATGAATTTTCCATATTTCAACATTGTGATCCTCAAAAATTCCTTCTGTAAAAGTTCTCACACTATATTAAATCTTATTCATAACATCCTTTTCCAAAAATACCTTTTTCCATTTTCCCAATTTTGGGGCACAAAATGTTTTCAAACACTTGTTCCACCTTGTATTTATTCTCTTTGAACCGCCTCCAAACCATACATTCATTTTTCAAGGTTTGTTGTCAACATAGCTTGTCAATTATATATCTAGAACTCCATAACTAACAATGGAATCCCTCTTTTTCAACAAAAAAACAACTAAAAAATTACTTCAATGTTTCCTTGAATGATTTTTTCCCAACAATTATAATGGAGTTGTAAACATGACTAAATTAAATAGGACATAAGGTAAGGGTTATTTTTATCAATTTAAACTTATTGAGAAATATTTTATAAATTAATCTATGTTTTATTTTATGTAGTGTTATTAATAACATATTAAATAAAATTTTATTAAAAATATTTTTATTTGGTATTTTAATTTCTATATATTGTCCTACCTTTCATGTTATTTTTATTCAAACAATACCAAATTCATAAGGGTCTCTCATCTCAAAAATTCATTCTTTATGAAAAGTTTCCTATTATGAGGATATTTTACTTTATAAGGTGTATATATAGCCTATTTTAAATTTGATATCAAAATTAAAAATTTTCCCATGATATCAAAATTTCCATTTCATGTTATCTATTTCACTGTTCTTTAATCCAAATGTTATAAGATCTATATGGGTTTATTTTTCCAATATCACATTGATTTATTTATTTTTAATATATAGGTTAATAAATGTGGAATTTTATTTCTATTTTTCTCTTATAGATTTTTTACTTCATTATTCATTGGTTATTTCAAGGTTTGACATTATTATAATTTCACTTCCCTTGGGTTTAAAAATCATGGAAATGGTTTCTCGTATATGAGAAAAACCTTGAAAATTATATTTGATTAGAAATATTTCTCCTATATTCCAATATTATCTATAATTTTTCAATAAATTTATTATTTATAAAAGAAATATTATTTAAGTCAATTTTCCATTATATTTTACTTTCTTTAAAATGGTCTAAAAGGAAAATTATGAACATTTTTTGCATGGGTCATTTTTGTATTTTCTTTACAAATGTATAAAAAAGATCAATTTTTTAATGTTTTATGCATGAATTAATGTACACAACATTATTTATATTTTTTAATCTATATTCCTTTCCATGTTTTCAAATTTCTAAGATGTGACCTATGTTTCAATATTTTGGGAATTTTTTTAAATAATGGTAATTGTTTTATAAGAATAACTAGTGGGATTTCATTACACTAACATATATATTTATCATTCACTACTAAATTATTATATTTAACTTAATTTTACATTATGGTATAAATATTTGGAATTATTTAAACCTTTTTTTCTTCAATTTTATATTTTCCTCCCTTTAAAATTGATTTATAAGGTGGCATTTAGGTTTGTTTTTTTAACTATTTCTCAAAAGATTTCGGATTTTGTAATAATTTTTCATAAATTTTACTCTAAAACTCAAAAATATCTATCTCCATTAAGGTTGTGTTTAAAATATCATCCTATAAATTGTCTTATGATTTAATTTTTCATAACAAGCCTTTTCCATAAGGGTTCTGTTATTATCACTCATAATCACTTTTTTGATTTTTATTTTTCTTCTATATGCCCATGTTATTTAATTTCATGGATGTATTCTATATCACTTAAACTATTTCCATATTTTATTGCATTTAATTAATTTAAGAATATTAATATTACTATATAAATCCTCATTCTGAAAGGTGATTTCAAGAAAGATATTTCATTTATTGAGTGGGGAAATATTGATATTATATGTACTTATTATTTCAAAATTATTTATTATTGATTACCATGGAATGATGTTTATGTATATAATTTTTTATTCTTTACCATAAAAGATAAATAAATTTGAATTAATTAGTGATAGATGGGGTTAGTAATTATATATCCCCTTGATTCATTTCTAGGTATTATAAGACAGTCTAACTTTGGCCTTTTGTATAATCCTTACCTATTTATTTATGATATCTTAGCATGAGGCCATGATAGTATGTTTATGATATACATAATTATAAATTCCATCACATTAAATATAGTTATCATTTTCCATGTGATTATTTATATTTTTATGTTATCCATGGATATATATTACATTCTCATGTTATCATTTATATTGAATTATTTGTAAATTATGTAATCCTTATAAATTATTCATGCCTTCATTATTCCATGATAAATAATGTTGTATGATTCCCCTTACTAAGGATTTTAGCTTACCCTTATTATGATTCCATTTCATTAGGTTACGAAAAATAGTATTACATAATATTTTTAATTTCTTATCATGCGTACAGAATATTTTTGGGAGATTTTTAAGACTTACAATATAATAAGGAATCATTGGTTTAGTGAAAAAATCACCATTTTATTGAAAACATATATGTTTTAGTAGTTAATGTGTTTTTGAATAATTGTCTTAAATTTTAAACCTAAAATTTATTCAGAGTTTAAGTTACTCAATATATTTTGTTGATATTATAATTACAGATAGTCTGTTTTACATCATATTCCGTTGGTATCAAAGATAGTTTGTAATCAATATGTTTTTGAAACCAGATCCGGGAGTCTAGGTCTAAGTAGACTCAAGTAGAATTTTTAAAATAAAAAAAAACATGTATATTTTGGATCATAAACCAAAATATTGAATGATACCTCAAAATGTGGAATCTATGGGATCCAATGAATTAGACATACCAAGAGAGAACCAATGCCAAATATAACATTTCCAAGATGAAAAAGGGGATCTTAAAGACGAATTATAATCCCAAGATGAGTTAAAAACCAATATATATTGTAATTGTAAAAATGGTGATATAGAGGTGGATTTAAGAGTAATATATGGGAAAATTATATAATTACCCCTGAAAAATACACCCATAAGTCACCGAGTACCCGATGTAGCACTCATAGGAACAAATTTCCCTTATCGGGCACCCGCTCCACTAACACCAACCACTTGATGGGGTACAGAACCTACTAATAACTTAGAAAACCACTATGTTACTAGTATCATGAAATTAGATACTATATACCTCTCTATGTCATTTTTAGAAAGGTTGATTCTAATAAACATATTTGACCCCCTCTCAAACCATGAAACCCCTTGAGAACATCTCAAAAGGCCATAAATAAATAAAATAAAATGAAAATTTACCTCAATATCATTTATCAACTTTTAGGGAAATTCATGATTCATAAATTAGTTTTTAAAATTTTTTGATAAATATATTTTTAATAATAAAATTTAGAATAACATTTGTTGTACAATTATGAAATGTTTACAGTCCTATATCAACAAAAAACTAATTAAGTTTAAAGGAAGTTTTATTGTCTCTCATAATGGTAATGAAAAATTATAGAGAATAAATATTTGTGTGTTCCTACAATACTAGAAAAATTTCAAAATGTCAAATTTGTAAATAGTTTTTGAGATGTATCAATGATTCACTAAAATTTCGAACAACATTAATGTACGTAAAAACTCTCTAAAAATACATTTTTGGTATAGGGAACTATAATAACACTTACTAAAATTATAATTAAAATAAAATAAATCTTTAGGAGGGAAAGGAACTCGCTAAATATTCTATGAATGTTCATATTGGCTCAAAATTAGAGTATGATTTTGAATTTGAATGAATTGATAATGATACTCATGATAAAAAATATGTTGTTAATTTTAAGACTATGTTTACTTTATCGACTTCTTCTTATGATGATATAGGTTCTAATTATAATGATGAGTTTACAAAAGTACAAAAAAGTGAGCATAGATATATGACTAAAAGATAAAGTTACATAATGTTATAAAAAAGAAACAAATGAATGGATAATGGAAGTAGAGGCCTGAAAATAATGTTTAATTTAAATTCAATTCCTCAGATGTCATATGTTTTGAATATAGGAATTCGGATAATATTAATCAAGGCTTTACAAAGTTAAAAAAAGCTACGAAAATAATTATAGGAGAATAGATAAAAGTCACTAAAAATGTAATGGTAATGGGGATACTAATTTAAGTGAAGATTCTAAAAAATGATTTTATAAAGATATATTTTATTAAAAATGGAAATGAGATTAGTTGATCAATTTTTGATTTATATTATTAGTGTAACTATGATTATGAAAGTGACAATCTCGTTGTATAACAATTTAATGATTTGTGTGATATTATTTTGCATGATACTAAATATATTACAACCATATATAATAATTAAATAAAAGTTCACAAACATTTCTTCATGAGAATAATAATCCAACTCAATATGCGGAAAAGTTAATTTCTGTTGAACCAGAAGATGTTGTTAAGATAAAGATAGTGGAAAAAAAGTTAACAAAAACTAGTTCATCCATTAAGGATAATGTTTATGAAGTTTGAAAAAAATATAAAGAGAAACTAAAAGTAGAGGTTGAAATTGTGAATGGATAATTGTATAAATTTATCACTAATAAGGAAGATTGGATATATTGATAACAATTAATGGTTTGAAAATGAAGAAAATCATTATCTGAAACAATTTTTATGAGCCTAATATTTATAAAAATTACTTTTTGTTATGTAAAACTAGATGTATTTATATAGTTAAAAAATTTAGATGTGTATTATTTATACATTATACATATGAAAATAATTTAATACTTACATGGACACTTGTTCATAAGAATAATTTTACATCAATGTCATCATTTGATGTTAGAATTCTTAACACTTCTACATTTGAGTGCCTAAGATATTTTTTATACTTCTGAATAGACCTAAGAAACTATATAGTCTCTGGTAATGTATGTTAAGATATCTAAAATGCATAAACATTATTATTTCTTTTATAGTATTTTACCGTGATCCAAAATGTTTTTTTTTTGTTTTTTCTATTTGGAATGTTAAATAATTTTATATCTTATATATTTGTAGCACATTCTGATATGTTATATATAATTCATTGCTTATATTTTACAAATTCCTGGAATTTTTTAATAGTTTCATGGTTCCTAGCCTTTAGTTTTATCATTTAGGGGTTGTTCACTATTATAATATAATATTCATTTTTAAATTCTGTATTTTCCCTCAACTATTTTATTTGTCCATTATGAGGTACATTAAAAGACAAGAGAGAATTATTATTTTTCTTATCTATAATTATAATTAATTATTATTTTTCTAATTGTTTCATAATGTTGGTTGAATTTACTATTTCATTTTATTATCTCTAATGTTTTCATGCATGTATTTTTTCGGGGAAAAGTGTTATTATTTGTTAAAAAGGTGGAGAATTTTATATTCTTACCCCTTTAATGATTTGGTATTAATAATATTAAAGAAACTTATTTTTTTATTTTTATTTATGAAAGTATTATTGCATATTGTTTATTTAAATTATGATCCATGTTGTTTATATATAGTTTTTTCTACTTGGTTGAACTTGAAAACGTGTATTTAGATTTCTCAAAACACATTCTATAATTTCCATGAAGGATCATAATTATAAATAATTAATTATAAGGATTTAAAATAATTTATAGGTGTTTTATGATGTTACCAACACTTCCCTATACGTTCCCAATGTATCATGAAGTCTCAACAAAGTGAGATTTTATTTTTCAAACATATCCTTATGTTCAAATGCATGGGGATTTCACAAGCATGCATCCTTAAATAATTAGATTTATATATTTCATTTCTTATTGTATTGTGAACATATATGAAGCTATATACCAAATAATTTCATTATTCATATTGAAATAGAATGATAATAAGTTTATAAATATTTTAGTTAACCATAAGGAAGACTTAATTGATTATTGTGACCTTATAAATTCATCAGGGAATCAGTGTAATTTTTTTTCTATTCCAATAGATTTCAAATCATGATTAATTATATATTTTGATTATTCTATTAGGTATATATGCTAAATTGAGGTAATCATTAAATATTTTGAAATTATTTTGAATTTTATAAATTTAATTCAACTAGACCAGCATCTAAATCATTCATTTAGTTACATTAAAGTTATATCGAAGTTAATTTAAACCTATTTCTATTTAATATTAGCATACACAATGATGAATGAAATGGAAGACTAAGGTATAGAGAATCACAGTACTCTATTTTCATTTATTTTCATTAAAATAACTATAATGGTTAATTATTGTGATGTAATTACTATTGGGGGGGGGGGGTTCTTATATAATATTTTAGTTATCATTTAATGTTAAAATAGTTTTGGTTTTAGTGATAGTTGTAAAGACCTTGAACCCTATACCTAAATAGATCTTCTTAAATTTTGTATTTAAACATCTTTTTATTTTGATTTTGGGTGTAAGGGGAGTTATAAGTGGATTAAATGATTTTTGATAAGGAGGAATGAAAATGGGGAAGATCCGCAAGGTTTTGGGGATCACCAGGTAACTGGTGGCCCTAGAACAAGTACCTAGTGAAGATATTAGGGGCCTAAGACCTCCATTTTAGAAAAATAGATAACTGGATAATTATAGAGGGTAATCAATATATTTTAACTAAATATTAAAATAAAAATGTATATCATTATTTTTTAAACCTCCAATCTAATCATCTTAATTGTTTACTTTGGGTTTTCACTCCCAATTATTGTTAGAAACACTTACTTGGGAGATATATTCTCCATTCCACTCTTCTACACTGATTCCTTCCAAAATATTAATCAAAGGAACTCTATGTGGTTTTTTCAGTTCCCCTTCATCAATGTAATGTCTTGATATTCCCTAAATCCCTTCTTTATTACCCTCAATGGATGGTTTTAGGTGTAAACCTAACTTCTTATCCTTTATGGATTCTTGGATTATTATATTTCTTAATATTTTCCTATTATTTGTGGATGAAAAGGGTTATATTCAAAAATTGTAACGTATTTGTATATATTCCTTCATTGATTTCATATTTCATTTTATAATCTGACCAATACACACTTCTATTTTTTTTAGGTTTACCATAGATTTTAGGTGGTGGTATGGTCTTCTCCCCTGGACCCTAATGATAAACTTTCAATTAATTTTATTTAAAACCCCCTTCATTATCTCATATTAATTAATTTTCTGTCTATAAAATGATTAAGTACGATTAAATGTAATTGAATCCAAGGGTTTTCAATTAATAATGATTTTTTCCAAATGGGATTTGAATTATCTTGACGTAATTAGGGTTGTTTTGGTTATAATTTTGAACACAAATTCCATGTTTACAAAATCCTCCCATACCATGATTGGTAATTGTTACATCAAGTCTATTGTTTTTATTGAAAAGAAATAATAAATACTAAGTTTGAATATTAACTTAACTACCATTAATCATGCTTGGTCCTTATGATTACTTGTATACATTATGTGACACTATTTTTCACGTTATTACATTTTCCATGATTTGATATAACTAGTTGAGAAATTTTATTAAAATTTGTATTCTATTATTTCATAGGAAATGGTCATAGGTACACCTACTAGTTATGGTTATTTTTATGGAACAGGATGGGATCATAGGACCCTAGTTCTTTTTTAACCTTTTAACCTACTCAGAATGGGATGGTTGACATGGATGCCATGAATCAATTATATATTATTAAATTTACATAAATAGTATGAGTATTTTAACCTAACTTCAAGTGGTTCATCTTAGATCTAGGTTAATCCCGAAGTATGTATAATAGGAATTGTCCCACCAGATAGAGGGAGTTAAATTATTTTAGTTAAATGTTTTTCTTAATTTATTGAAAACAAATCTTTCAATTTTAGTCTATTTAGGCCCCTATAGTTTAACTACTAATACCATATACAATTGATCTTGTGATATGGGGTTATGGGTAGGTGTTGACCACCTAGTAATTATACCAAACTCACATATTGAATGGGCCCCTCTCAGAACACATACAGTTCCTTATATATAGGTCAAGAGTATGGGAAAGATACATGAACATGGAAAATTTCTATGTAAAGACCACGAAACCTATATGGATACTTTTTTACATTTTTATATTAATATGTTTTGTGGAAAGAGGATTGTCAATGAAATTCTCAATGATCTTTTTCACAATTAGGTTTTTACTTTTTGGTTCATGTGCCTTATTTTGTTAACGTGTAATGTATATTACTATTTTTTATACTTTATACTCATGTCAGGTATCACATTATTGTTTTGGAATCCTTAAGTACATTTATATAGTATGATCATGAGATATCATGCATTATTCATTGATCTTTTGTTCCTATTTATTCCATTGATGATGGTTTGTAATCATGATGATCTTATGTGATGTTTTGTTATTTTATTATAATCAAGGTATTGTTGAGTTAGTTTTTTTATACAAATTTAGAAAATTATCTCCCATGTTTACTCAATTTTGAAATGAAATTACACCAGGCTTAAACAATTAGGAGGTATCTCTATGTTTCCTTTTTGATCCTACCATATACCATTATAGTCATTAGTACATAGTAATTAAAAAAGGTTTTATAACCTATTTAAATAAAAATTTTAATGGGATTTGAGAGTGTATAAGATATAAGAGTATTAATAATTTGTAATTAACCTCTAAATATATCAAATTGGAATAATTATGGTAGAAGATTAGATTACAATGGGTGTTCTAAGACCACTTCATTTATTTTTTTCCTTCATATAATTCCATTTTCATTTATTCTTAGGTATCATATTAGATGAAAGTAGTTAAGAACATGTAAGATGAAATGATTTTTTATGATTTAAAATTCCTTACTATGATATGGTTATAATAGGTTAGAATATCACGTTAACTAAATAATTTAAAATTAATAAATAGATTTTAACTATTTATTTTTTATTAACAACATGGTTTATATGAATAAATATTTTATTCTACTTGTTACAAAACTATATTAATGAACTAATAATTATTAATTTCATATTAACCATTAATAATTTCTATTAGTTTTCTTGAATAATTTTTAGACTGTGAATTACCTATCTAAAATACATATCAGATATTTACATGGACACATTAATGTCTAGATGAAAACAATTTAAAATATAAATATTTTTTGGTAAATAAATAATGAATGTGATAGATAAGAATAATTTTAAACCTGGTAAATGTCATGAATTTCTTAATCCTGGTTGAATTGTCTCATTAGGGAAATACATTTCAATGGTTTTTTACTTTTTTAGTGGATTCTTCATTGATGACCACCTCTTTTCAAGTTGAAAGGGATACAGAATTATGTTCCACTTGACTGACCTGTTATTGGTCCAATGGTTACGAGGGTCTTTAGAGATTTCTCCAGGTGGAGGGTTCAGGAGCTCTATGAAAAGAACCCAATGCTTCTAAAATATTCTATATTTGATTTTCCACCATCCTAAATCACTTATGGGTCTTGTTGGACAACATGAGGTTGAGTAGTGGCTCTACCAACTATATCAAATCATTGAGTGTATTGAGAAACTAAAATAACATCACATTGGATATCCACCTTAATGATTGAAGGAGTAACACACGTTTGGTGAAATGTTATGTTAGAATATAAGAATAAAATTTTTCGACTTGAAAGACATTTAATATTAATTCTTTGACAGTTTATTCCCTATACCCTTTAACATTTTACGAAAATTTAGTTTATGAACCTATTTTAGGGCCCAATCATAGATATAGACTATGCCTCGAAGTTCACTGATAAACTTATCATTACTTTCTATATTTGAAGATATGATTAATAAAAGGATGTTTTCATAAATATAGGCTTGAAAGGGACCTTGTAGACAAAACAACAGCACTTTAATATACATATTATCCCATAAACGGTATACAAGGATGTTTTTGATGAGACTGGATCTGAAGGTGTCACAGGATCAGGTTTCCCATTACATAGCTAAGCTATGTGATATATTCTCTATAAATCAAAAAAAGTGATAGTATGAAGAAAGAATAAAATTTTACATGTATTATCAATGCCCCATTGACACTGGAGATGGTCCATATAATATCATAGGTATGATATTGGTCTGATATAGATTTTTTTGTTCTAATTTGAGTAAGGTGAATCATGCTCTATTTTTTTAATAATATAATTATTCTTATAGGTCATAAAATTGAGGCCATATTATCTTATACAATCATTGATACACATTCTGAAAAAGGAATCAAGTAGATTAAGAATTACGATTACTATGCTTTAGTGGATTCTTCTTATGGGAATTTCTGGGAACCTATGATGTTTAATATGGAATAATATTATTTTATTATTGGAATGGAGTTGATGAATCAATTATAATATAACATTTACTATTAGGATAAATGTTTATCTTTCTTATATTCTCCGTGTACATGAAATACCCTTCTTGGTGGGTTGGTGGGAGATTCTAGTCAGTCTAATAGGTCCTGAATATGATCAATTTGGTAATATCATTATGGAAATATATAGTATCATTATTATTATATTTGAACCTATGATATTTTCAATTTCATCTCCTTTGGTGGTTTCATTTTGGATGTATTCCAAAAATATTTTCTTGATTGACCCTAATATGATAGCTGGAATTTGATGTTGATCTCTTTCCTAGAATAAAACCTATAAATATTCCTCTATATTTAATTGATATATCTTAATTGAGAAATTTAAAATTCCAATTATATAATATTGAATCAAATGGGTTTATCATACTAAGAACATCCCTCTTGGTACAAGGAAGAATAATGATACTATATATTTCCATAATGATAGTATTGACCACATAGAATAACCTTCATTAGGCTATTTACAACATTGGTTCAAGGAAGAATAAATTCCAAAAAATAAATTTTAAAGTCGATATAGACACTTCATGTACTTATTCATGCTGTATGGGATTCCCACTGATATTTTTGATTTAATTAACTAAATTCACCTGATTTGTAATCATTTCCTAGAAAATTATTATATGATAATTATGGATGATATATTGGTTTATTCCAATTATTTGAAAAAACATGATTTATATCTTCATATTGTTTTGAAGACACATAAAGAGAACCTATTATATAAAAAGTTTTCCAAATGTTCCATCGGAATCCCAAAAGAAAAATTTCTCATTCATGTCATCCTTATAGTAGGGATTTCAATTGATCATGACAAGGTGGAATCATTAATTTCATGGAAGGTTCCTTAGAGGGTATTTAACATCATATGTTTTCTTGGTATCATGGGTTACTATCACCAATTAATCTAATATTTTTCTATGGTATCTATAATGAATTCTATAACCATGATGGGTGATAATATTATATGGTAATATTAATTTGAATCATCATTTCATGAATTGAAATGGAGGTTGACATCAATATTCATCCACATTTTACATTTTCTAAGAGATGGATTTAATGTATATCGTGATGAATAATTGATACTCCTTGATTTCATCATTATTTTGGATCAATAAATAATGTAATAAAGTCATATAAAACATTATACTAATTATAATAACTTGCCTCACCATCATCTAGAATTTTAATTTTTCGTTTATGCATTGAAACATTGGATGAATTACTATATCATTGAAAACCATTTGATTCTCACAAAAATAATCCCCAAATAAATCTAATATTAAAGAGATATAAATCTCATAAAGTTATATTGGGTCATGTATCAATTTTCATTTTTCATTTATATTATTTATTTTCTAATTAAGGGTAATATAGTTTTTTATTCACTCAACAAGATAATCCACACTCAAAAGGTAATACAGGTGAAGGAAGAGTATATATTTATGTCACATATAAAAAAATACAATTAAATGTGATCAATAGTTGAGAATAATTACATTATAAAAATATCACGTCATATATATTAGAATGTTTCAAGGACTTCTGAGTATCTTATTATAATTGTGACATTGATAAATATAAACATTATGATTGAGAGATCCTCAATGATTGGTTAAAAGTTCTTTGACACTTCTTATATTTTCCTGGGAGACTTATAATCTATTGATCATGATAATGGAATTGATAAAAGAGTATAATCAACCAAATGAGAAATACTATGGGGCCTTTTGAAAATGTTTCATGATATATATCACATTTCCTAGTGGTTTAGCGTATAGAAAGACATTAAAAGTTTTTTCTATATAATTCTCACATATCAATATGTGAATTGAGAGAATACAAAGCATATCGATACACTTCAGTCACTCAATTTTATAGTATAGAAGTGATATGAGGTCATAATATATTTTTTGATCATTTTTCCTCAGTACACTAAAGGTAAGAATGCATTTTGGGAGACATTGAATCATCAAACATAGATGGACCACTTTTTTTGGAATAATGAGGTCTCTTTGGTTGATGATATAAGTAAACTATATGATAGAGATATCATAAATTTTCATGGAATACCAACCAATATTATTTAATATAGAAACTCATGGATTACATCTCAGATTTTGATGGGGATTTTATAGGATTTTGGTTCATAGGTAGAACTGAGCACTGTAGTCAACCAGATGACTGATGAGAAATCCATGAAATCTAGATAGATTCTATAAGAGATGATATGAGACTACATATTTGAAATTAGTTAATCAAGAGATGATAAAAATTGTATGGTGGATTTATCTTATAATAATATCTCTTATTACTCCATCAAAATAGAACCATTTAAAGACCTTTATAAAAAATCATGTTATACTCACTTATTTAGGAATCAAATTGGATAACATCTAGAAATAAAGTATAAAATAAACCAAGAGATTCGTGATAAAATAAATCTGATTTAGAAATATCTTATGATGTCCTAAAACAAGAAGAAATAATATTCTAATTTGTGAAGGAAAACATAATGATTTAATGTGGGTGACCATTTTTTTAGAATCTCTATTAGTTTGGAATCGAATTATGGGTAAGAAGGGGAAAATAACTCCTGGATATGTTGTGAATTTAAAAATATATCACTGGTTCATATAATTTTTCTACTAGTTTGATTTACCTCCTAAATTATGTTACATTCATAATACATTCCATATATCCCAAAAAAATTACATTCTTTACCCTTCTCATGTGATTTAGTATGATGATATCTACATTGAGACTGATGTATCCTTTACAGAGCTTCCTATATATATCTTCACCCAATGTTAAAAATCATTTGTTAAGATGGACCATTCCTCTAGTTTGAGTTAGATGAAAACATACAGATATACATGATGAGGCTTGGAAGTGGGAAGCTAAAATAAGAATCAAATTTCTATTTTTGTTTGGTTAAGAAGATAATTAATCATTATCATGGGTGATAAGTATAAATGTGTGGGGGTGGTAATGATCTAATACACTCTAACTGGATATATATTTCTAATTTAATTGTTTAAAATTTTATTAGGTATAAAATTTTGAAGGGTATTGGTGTATTTGAGAGGATTAATGAAGTATGGTAATTCATCCTAGGGTCTGTGGACCATCAGGTACGTGGTGTCCTTATACTATGTACCAAACATGGATTAGAGTGGCATGGGTTTGCAATTTTTTTTAAATAGTTACCGAGTGTATTTATAAGTAAAATATAATTAAAAGGGGTAATATTTTTAATTTATAACCTCTAATTAAATCCCATAAGTTATATCATTCATGATTTCACTATAAATTTCATTTGGAAACACTTCATTGAGATCTACAATCACTCTTCCCCACATATCCATTTATTCCATCCCAAATCCTATTCTAAGGCACTTTTTTTTGGTATGGGAGTTTCTCTTAATCAAGGTAAAGTCATGTGTTTCCCTAACACCAATATTATTGTATCGTATGAATGGATTTAGCTGTAAACCAACCTCCTTATCCATTAAGTATGCATAGATACATCCAATTCATTAATATTATTCAAATTTTGTGGTTTAATAGGCTTACATTAAGAAATTTTAAAGTATTTCCTTACTTTACTTCCATGAATTCAATGTTTTTATTGGAATTATACCCATATATAATTATCTTCAATAATTAAATGTACCCTTGAATTAGAAATGTTTATTCTATCCTCTCTTGTTTCACCGAATGATATACTCTAAAAATTATATAATACTAAAATCCATTAATTCTCACATATTCAATAATAGATGTGTTATCCATGACATATTTTTGAGTGAATAGAATTTTTAAAAATGGTTTCTATTTAATTAATAATTTTTTGAAATGGGATTTCAATAATCTTGACAAGGTTTTTTTATTTTGGTTTTAATAATGAACTTACATTCCATGTTTATAATTATGATCTTGCATGTATTATTAGGTAAATTTGAAAGAATTTGTATAGTTTCATTAGGAGAAGTTATAAATAAACAAGTGTGCACATTGTGTGTTCTAATTATAATCATGATTATGACCTATGGACTGATTCCCTTTTTATATTTCATGATAAGATTTTGAACCTAGATATATATTTTCCTCTAGTATATATTTAGCAGATAAATTTACTTGAATGGGGTATGATGTGTTTGGTTAAGAATGGTTCCAAGGTTAACATATTATTTATAGATAGGTTGATGGAATGGGATGGGATAGTTATTCCTTGAACATATTTTATTCATTTACCCTACCCTAAATGAATAATTGGAATGGATGGATTGAATATTTTATACATGATTCACATTCCGTCAAATTGGATGGGGGTTCACCCGAGAATTAGGAGGTTCGTCTCGGATTTCAGTTATCCATTAAGAAGGAATGATAGGTATATAAAATCATAGTTTTATGCATTAATTTTTTTAATTAAATTTTATGATTAAATTATTGAAAGTATTTTGTAACATGTTCATCCTATCTATTCCTCTGACATTCTACATTTTTTGGTAAAAACATGAGCTTATTACTAATGGCTAATGACAGGTAGTGATAACCTACTGTGTATACCATAAACACACCATCAATGGGCACCACTCGAGATCCAAAAAGATCATTTTTTACAAAACCTAGGAAATGGAAATTCACATGGTA
The DNA here is from genome assembly GCA_963277665.1 of Viscum album. Taxonomy (NCBI): domain Eukaryota; kingdom Viridiplantae; phylum Streptophyta; class Magnoliopsida; order Santalales; family Viscaceae; genus Viscum; species Viscum album. The sequence continues at coordinate 680,110,000 of OY728165.1, forward strand.
CCTATCTACATGTGAAGCATGGAACCTGTACAAATTTGTTTTAGATGCTTTCAGGTAAATTGAGTTGGTTAAGTGCGGGATGCCTATAAAACATTCTATGATCATTTCCATAACTGGATCCTTTCTTTTGGAACCATATTACCTATTTTTTCATGTTTCATGTATATAAATTTGTTTTTCACTTTTACTCATTTCAATCAGGGAATGGATATTTTTAAAACTGTTATGATATCATCTTTTTATACTCATTACAAATCATGCATCACACCTTTATCTTTTGTTCCACTTGGTTTTTTCATAATGTTTTATACTCGTGATGGAACTAAATCTTATTTAGTTGTTTTTTTAAAAATGGACATGTTGAGTATGTTTTTACCATGATAACATTTTTTTTAAATATATTTTTTAAATTATTTTAATCTTTTTTATATTTTCCATTCCATGAAATATTGAAAATAATTTTCCAATAAAGCACCATGTTTCGATTTTGTTACAAAAAATTCTATGTTAATTACTCAATACACAAAATATAAAGGTTGTATTTTTATATAAGGAACACTATGGTAAGCTTTCATTCCTTGCAAGACAAACTTTCCTCCATGTCTCTCTTAACATGCAAGAACAAGTGTTACCAAACAATAATATATTATTAAAAACATAATAATATATAAATTAGACATTAAAATAGCTCTTCTGTATATTATTTACTAACATATATTAATATATGTTTTCAAATAATATAAAATTAATTAATTAGTTACAAATAATATAGAAATGAATATTATATCCAACTGAATGTAATGGGAGTATTTCTATAGAAAACTATTATTATACTCACAAATTTTTTTAATACTAATTAATTTAATTAATTTTAATTAGTATGTAATTTTAATGTAATATATATTATATATATCCAATTAAATATTTTTTATATCCATTCAATATATTTTATATTCATATTATAATAATAAAACCAAATTACACATAAAAATGAATATTTTTATTAAGTGAATTTTACCGCCTTTAGATGGAGAAACTATTATAAATCTAAATTTTAGAATATTTATAAGTTTATATTTTAATATAAATGTAATTTTTGAAATATAAATAGAAAAATTAGGTTATATTTAATTTTTAGTATTTTTTGCGATGTTTCATTTTTTAATGGACAGTGAGATATAATGTAATATAACTCAAAACTACATTTTCATCTAATCTATCAACAAGGTTAAATTATTTTTTAGTAGATATTAACATTTAATTATATTAAATTTTTATCAATTTACTCAAACTAGGTCATCGAAATAAATTTCACATTAATATTTTTTTACAAACTTATCAAACTTTGGAACATTTTTTCTTTAAAAACCTGTATTGTCGCCCCCTCTACGAGATTAAATTGAAATTAATTTCTAACAATATTGTGTCATGAATTTAGAAAAATGGGTTACAAATTTGTATTACTTATAATTTTTTAATTTATTATATGTTTAACTTCGTTTTGGACCAATAATATTAGTGAAAGTAATTAAAATTAATTATAATGATTAAGGTTACATTAAGCTTAATAAGGGACTAAACCAAATCCTTAGGGCTCAAAAATACCATTAAACTTGTGTAAAATCTATTGGATTACCATATTTATTCACTATATTACCGTGGATCTACTTTGGACCATTATTAGATCCACTTGAAAAAAATTTGGTGGGGTTTCCCTTTTCTAAAATATTACAATAGTGCAACTCCCCCATATAAAAGCCCTCCTCTCCTCCCCCTTCCTCACACCACTCAAGACACATTAATTTAGAAAACCTATACCCAAATATATCTACAAAATTCCTCAATTCATCATTGAACCCTTCCTTTGGGAATAAATCCTTTCAAGGAAGCCCTTTGGTGCAAACCAAAAGGTCTAACCAAATTAAAAGTTAACACCCTACATCATACTCTTTTATTTTATTTTCATTCTGAAATCCCTCTAATTTTTTTATAAAATGAATTATAAAAACGAATGTGTCCAAAATATAGAATTATTTTATTATAATATGATTCCGACCAACACTTAGACTATAGCATCCCGTCTTTTTATAACATAACTTTTCATTCCATTACACGGAACTGAGGATCTTTAAGGTTTAGTGTCTTGGAAACAAGGAACATAAAACATGAAAAAAAAACATTCTTCTTAAACACTTGAAAGGCTTCTCCTCATGTTCACCCTAGGCTCATTACTGCATCCCATAACCTGGGGACATATATCAAAAGGAAGGGTGAGCAGAAGGCCCAGCAAGGGAAACAAGTGAAACATTTTACATATGAACTTGTGATACATCAATAAAGTCATGAAAAGAACTTTAAGCATGAAAATGAAATCATGAGGCATATCATAATAAAAATAAAACTTTTTCATAACATGAAGATGTGGCTACATCATTTAACATAGACAATCATGAACATATCACTAAGGTCCATCCCTAAGGTGTCATTTTAAAATTACCAAGGTTATTCACCAAGGTATCGTGAAAATTGTAATCTCTAGTGGTTACATCATTACCCAATGCATTGGAGCGCTATCAGGGAGCACCCTTAAATTTGCCTTTATTATCATGTGAGCCACATATATCATCATCAAACATTTCATAAATAACCCACATAGCATAAAATAAATGGGTTTCATTTCATAATCATAACGTTTTAAAAACTGCTTTAAAGACATGATCTTTATGTCACTTTAAACCCACGGAAAGGGAAAGCGGGTCTCATGTATGTAAATCCCAGAATTTAAAATGGAACATTTTGATATATATGTCAATACCATTGTAGAAATAAGAGCTTTGAGTATTTACTTTATAACATAAAATAATTTTTGAGAAAAGAGAGAGGCATTTTGAGGGGAAAATTCTGCAGCATAACGGCTAAGTTTCGGGGTTTTAGAAAACATTGAAATGAGAGGGGACATGGGTCACCCTCTCATAAATGATCCATAAAACAGTAGGGTTAATGAATAATAAGGAAATATGTACATGGTAATTAAATTTTAGGGACATACCATTTGAAATGAAAAACATGGAAGGAAAAAAATTAGATTTCTCTTATGAAAATTCGGCAGCCTTACGGCGTCACTTAACTTCAAAAGAAAATGATTTGACAAGTTAAAATAGGGTCCCTCATCATATTATAATAAGAGATCAGTATGATAGATATAGAGATAATTCCCCAACATAACAAAAAGGAACATGAATGAATTGACATGAAAGTAGAACTTCAAAACGAGAAGGGTGAAGAACCACTTAAAAATTCGGCAGCCTAACGACGCCACTTAAAACATCAAAATACTGAATTGAAGAGATCAAATGGGGTCTCACATCATATGAAAATAAGAGTCCAGTATGATATATATAGAGATCATACCCCAATATAACAAAAAGGAACTTGAAATAATTGACATGAAAGTAGAACTTCAAAACGAGAAGGGTGAAGAACCACTTAAAAATTCGGCAGCCTAACGACGCCACTTAAAACATCAAAATACTGAATTGAATAGATCAAATGGGGTATCTCGTCATATGAAAATAAGAGTCCAGTATGATATATATAGAGATCATACCCCAATATAACAAAAAGGAACTTGAAATAATTGACATGAAAGTGGAACATCAAAACGAGAAGGGTGAAGAACCAGTTAAAAATTCGGCAGCCTAACGGCGCCACTTAAAACATCAAAATACTGAATTGAAGAGATCAAATGGGGTCTCTCATAATATTATCATAAAAGATCAGTATGATAATTTATAGATCATACCCCATCATAATAAAAAGGAACATGAAAGACATGAATGAGAATAGAACATGAAAACGAGGAAGGTGAAAGAATCCCTTAAAAATCCGGCAGCCTAACGGCGCCACTTAAACATTCTTAAAACGAATTGATGAGAGAAAGGGGGGGGGGGGTTCTCTCATCATATGAACATAAAATAGGAAGTAGGATGAATATAAAAGAACATCCTCCAACATAAGAACATGGAGTATAAAAGAAATGACATAAAAGAGATTACTTGAAAAGAAAGAGAGGGGTCGGATCCCTTACCTTAAAATGTAACTCTTAAACCTCAATGGTTGGGACCTTGAGGGCTTGGGGGAACCTTGGGAGGACTCCGTGGGAGGTAATGAGACCAGAAATTCGTTGGGAATGAGTGGGAAGTCGAATGGATGAGAGGAGGGCTTGGTATTTATAGGGAAAGTGAGGGGACAAGGCATTAATGGCCAAGGGACACCTCACATGTGCTTTTCTCAAACCCATGTGCTCTCCCTTGTCATTTATCATGGAGTTAGGCCACATGGGGCCCCCAAAACAATAATTCATCACCATTGGCCGGCCAACCCTCAAAAGATCTCATGACATCATCATGACACTGTTATGATGTCATTAAACATACCGAAACCCTAAAACTGTATTTTTACTATTCACTGAAAATTCAACTTTCTCAGAAAAATCCCAAAATTTCACATTAACCAAAAATCAATGCTCTGATTTTAAAAATGAAATCCATTTTATAAAAATAATTTTCTAAATATTTTTAATTTAATTTTTAAATAAAAACACTATTCATCGAAAATTCATTTTTTCAGAAAAAACTCCAAAAATTACCATAACATAATATCGATGCTCTGAGTTCAAAAATAAAGTCATTTTTATAAAAGTAATTTTCTAATTATTTTTAATTAAATTTTTAATTAACAAACACTATTCACCCGAAAAAACTAATACTTGAATAATAATTAATGAAACCGTTATTTAACTATTTTATTGAATCACATTACTTAATCAAGGTGCCTAGATTATTTTAAAACTTTCTTTAAGTGAGATTACTAATCCATTTGGTCATATTACTAATCCTAATCATAAAATCACTATTCATAATTTACTATTCATCAAAAATCAAGTTGATCTTATTAGACTCTAAATTTAGTACTGAACATAATTGCAGAAGACCATTATTTGAAAATCATTACACATTTTTAATTATTTAGGGTTTACATAAACATATTTAAAATATCCTTTTTCTAAAATTCATCAAAAATATGAATACTATATTTATCCGGTCATTTCAAAATTCATAAACTTCATCATAAGAAGAAATCCCAATTTTTATTTAAAACAAGGATTACACAAGGTAGTTACGGTCTCGTTACATAACCCCTTATAATACCAGCATAGGACCTAAGAGTAAGGTGTGCTAGGGTGATAGAAGCTTGGGGCGGCTCAGTCAACATTGCCCGAGTAGTAATTTCTATCAGTTTGAACTTCTCACGAAGGCGATTCCGTTCCAGCTTCACATGATGAAGTTTGGCTTGGATTTGATCCAGAGCAAAGCCCAGTGGTGCTACCTCCTTCCCAAGCTCTGTTAGATGGGCTTCGATCGGTCCAAGACTACTAGGTGAGGCCATCGAATCTTCTTTCTATACTAATTAACCAAGATTACTTATATCAAAACATTTTGTTCACAGCGGTCATATTGACCGATGGTTATATAATAGTCAAAACCCACTGATCTCATTTTAATTATAATCATGTTTATCAAATAAAACGTTTTTGTTGAGTATAAAAATAACACATAAAATTTGGAAACAAAATTTATTTAAAAAATTTTGGGTCATTACAATCTTCCGCCCTTAATAAATTACGTCCTCGCAATTTTAAAATTGGGTTTTGAAATTTCATTGAAAGTCCCACATCGGAAAAGGAGTCAGTAAAACTATTACTTTAAAATAAAGAAAGAAAAGTACAAAGGTCACCCGAGTTAACCCACACTAGGGTTCCATGTAGGAAAAAATGGACATGGAGGAGAAAACAAAGGGTCAAGTTCTGAGGGAGAGTGATAGAGAACATGATTAGAAGAAAGTTAACCATGAGAAAATCCCAAACTTATGATGTGTGTAAACGGTCTTTGATTACCTAGTAGGAAACGTAAACCAACAACATTTTTGTTTTACGTTTCTTTTCATAATTTTGAGGATTTAATTTACTACATAGAACAAAAACCTAAGAAAATATACCTACCTTCAAGTAGAGTTTCTCATTTAACAAGTCCCTACCAACACTAATCTTTTCTCCAAATGATGAGAATTCAAAAACACTTGGTCTCATAAAAGCACAAGAATCATCTTCTATTGAATCACATAATCTACAAAAGATTAACTATCTATTTCTTCTATCATTAAACATTATCCCAAAAACAGAAAGGTTAAGGTAAAACAACTCTTCAAAAAGAAAGAATCCCATAGGAATGGAAACTACTTTTAAATCATCAATGTTCCATGGTACTACCCAAATTTCATCATAGACCATTCCCTAAATAACGGTCCTTAAAATTCCTCAAAACAAACCAAACTAAGATTGAAACCCAAATACAATAAGGATTTGATAACATAGTCTTCCAAAACAACTTCATTGTTCATCTCCAGACAACATCAACCACTCCTAACATCTTATAAAAAAATAGCTAACCTAAACATATTTTACCCAAGATAGGTTAGTCATTCCCATAAGTAACCTAAATTACTATAAGTTCACCTTAAATTCATCGATTCTTCAAAATATAAGTCAACCTTACTCCTCAATGAAAATACCGTAGTAATCTATTTACCTCGATCAAATATGGTTCCCAAAATAATGAACGTCTTCCAAAATAATAATCATATTTTAATCCCCTAATCATCCCTGTCATATTAATACGAAAATCGTCGCATTTCCTATCACATTGGTTGTCGGAACATGTTCTTCCATTTCCCACCATTAACTAAGAAGAGAAAGCATAATTAGGGGCTTAAGTACTTAGCTAATAATCATGAAAAGGAACTGAAAGAATATAAGGATAACTTGTATATGAAAGGTATACCCTAACTTGTGATCTCCTAGGTTCCCATCTAGGTTATGAATGATCATATATTCTTATGTGAACCTTTATTTTATTTTATCTTTGTTCCTTTAACAATGGTTCATACCAAGCTTATGAATTAACCAAAGCATATCCCCCAGGAGTGTCGTAACCAAGAGTGCAGCAAGGCCCATTGTCGTGTACCAGTTTCCATTCGAGTCTAGCTCAAAGCGGTGTTTTCGGGTTTTACCCCTATGTACATCTGTGCCAGAGCCACCTCTACCTGCTCGTATCTAGACAGCGATGTATTTGCTTGAAAAACCCCTTACTCAATACTCACCAAAATACCAGGAAGATTTCCTATATTAAACTTTTCTATAGGGTTCCTCCTAGAGTTTTGATATCCTAATTTCCACAAATAACTAAACCATCCTTTGATACCAACTATAGCATCCCGTCTTTTTATAACATAACTTTTCATTCCATTACACGGAACTGAGGATCTTTAAGGTTTAGTGTCTTGGAAACAAGGAACATAAAACATGAAAAAAAAACATTCTTCTTAAACACTTGAAAGGATTCTCCTGATGTTCACCCTAGGCTCATTACTGCATCCCATAACCTGGGGACATACATCAAAAGGAAGGGTGAGAAGAAGGCCCAGCAAGGGAAACAAGTGAAACATTTTACATATGAACTTGAGATACATCAATAAAGTCATGAAAAGAACTTTAAGCATGAAAATGAAATCATGAGGCATATCATAATGAAAATAAAACTTTTTCATAACATGAAGATGTGGCTACATCATTTAACATATACAATCATGAACATATCACCAAGGTCCATCCCCAAGGTGTCATTTAAAAATTACCAAGGTTATTCACCAAGGTATCGTGAAAATTGTAATCTCTAGTGGTTACATCATTACCCAATGCATTGGAGCGCTATCAGGGTGCACCCTTAAATTTGCCTTTATTATCATATGAGACACATATATCATCATAAAAAATTTCATAAATAACCCACATAGAATAAAATAAATGTGTTTCATTTCATAATCATAACGTTTTAAAAACTGCTTTAAAGACATGATCTTTATGTCACTTTAAACCCACGGAAAGGGAAAGCGGGTATCATGTATGTAAATCCAAGAATTTAAAATGGAACATTTTGATATATATGTGAATACCATTGTAGAAATAAGAGCTTTGAGTATTCACTTTATAACATAAAATAATCTTTGAGAAAAGAGAGAGGCATTTTGAGGGGAAAATTCTGCAGCATAACGGCTAAGTTTCGGGGTTTTAGAAAACATTGAAATGAGAGGGGACATGGGTCACCCTCTCATAAATGATCCATAAAACAGTAGGGTGAAAGAATAATAAGGAAATATAGACATGGTAATGAAATTTTAGGGACATACCATTTGAAATGAAAAACATGGAAGGAAAAAAAATTAGATTTCTCTTATGAAAATTCGGCAGCCTTACGGCGTCACTTAACTTCAAAAGAAAATGATTTGACAAGATCAAATAGGGTCCCTCATCATATGATCATAAGAGATCAGTATGATAGATATAGAGATAATTCCCCAACATAACAAAAAGGAACTTGAAAGAATTGACATGAAAGTAGAACTTCAAAACGAGAAGGGTGAAGAACCACTTAAAAATACGGCAGCCTAACGGCGCCACTTAAAACATCAAAATACTGAATTGAAGAGATCAAATGGGGTCTCACATCATATGAAAATAAGAGTCCAGTATGATATATATAGAGATCATACCCCAATATAACAAAAAGGAACTTGAAATATTTGACATGAAAGTAGAACTTCAAAACGAGAAGGGTGAAGAACCACTTAAAAATTCGGCAGCCTAACGGCGCCACTTAAAACATCAAAATACTGAATTGAAGAGATCAAATGGGGTCTCTCATCATATTAAAATAAGATTCCAGTATGATATATATAGAGATCATACACCAATATAACAAAAAGGAACTTGAAATAATTGACATGAAAGTAGAACATCAAAATGAGAAGGGTGAAGAACCACTTAAAAATTCGGCAGCCTAACGGCGCCACTTAAAACATCAAAATACTGAATTGAAGAGATCAAATGGGGTCTCTCATAATATGATCATAAAAGATCAGTATGATAATTTATATATCATACCCCAACATAATAAAAAGGAACATGAAAGACTTGAATGAGAATAGAACATGAAAACGAGGAAGGTGAAAGAATCCCATAAAAATTCGGCAGCCTAACGGCGCCACTTAAACATTCTTAAAACGAATTGATGAAAGAAAGGGGGGGGTCTCTCATCATATGAACATGAAATAGGAAGTAGGATGAATATAAAAGAACATCCTCCAACATAAGAACATGGAGTATAAAAGAAATGACATAAAAGAGATTACTTGAAAAGAAAGAGAGGGGTCGGATCCCTTACCTTAAAATGTAACTCTTAAACCTCAATGGTTGGGACCTTGAGGGCTTGGGGGCACCTTGGGAGGACTCCTTGGGAGGTAATGAGACCAGAAATTCGTTGGGAATGAGTGGGAAGTCGAATGGATGAGAGGAGGGCTTGGTATTTATAGGGAAAGTGAGGGGACAAGGCATTAATGGCCAAGGGACACCTCACATGTGCTTTTCTCAAACCCATGTGCTCTCCCTTGTCATTTATCAAGGAGTTAGGCCACATGGGGCCCCCAAAACAATAATTCATCACCCTTGGCCGGCCAACCCTCAAAAGATCTCATGACATCATCATGACACTGTTATGATGTCATTAAACATACCGAAACCCTAAAACTGTATTTTTACTATTCACTAAAAATTCAACTTTCTCAGAAAAATCCCAAAATTTCACATTAACCAAAAATCAATGCTTTGATTTCAAAAATGAAATCCATTTTATAAAAATAATTTTCTAAATATTTTTAATTTAATTTTTAAATAAAAACACTATTCATCGAAAATTCATTTTTTCAGAAAAAACCCCAAAAATTACCATAACATAATTTCGATGCTCTGAGTTCAAAAATAAAGTCATTTTTATAAAAATAATTTTCTAATTATTTGTAATTAAATTTTTAATTAAAAAACACTATTCACCCGAAAAAACTAATACTTGAATAATAATTAATGAAACCGTTATTTAACTATTTTATTGAATCACATTACTTAATCAAGGTGCCTAGATTATTTTAAAACTTTCTTTAAGTGAGATTACTAATCCATTTGGTCATATTACTAATCCTAATCATAAAATCACTATTCATAATTTACTATTCATCAAAAATCAAGTTGATCTTATTAGACTCTAAATTTAGTACTGAACATAATTGCAGAAGACCATTATTTGAAAATCATTACACATTTTTAATTATTTAGGGTTTACATAAACATATTTAAAATATCCTTTTTTTAAAATTCATAAAAAATATGCATACTATATTTATCCGGTCATTTCAAAATTCATAAACTTCATCATAAGAAGAAATCCCAATTTTTATTTAAAACAAGGATTACACAAGGTAGTTACGGTCTCGTTACATAACCCCTTATAATACCAGCATAGGACCTAAGAGTAAGGTGTGCTAGGGTGATAGAAGCTTGGGGCGGCTCAGTCAACATTGCCCGAGTAGTAATTTCTATCAGTTTGAACTTCTCACGAAGGCCATTCCGTTCCAGCTTCACATGATGAAGTTCGGCTTGGATTTGATCCAGAGCAAATCCCAGTGGTGCTACCTCCTTCCCAAGCTCTGTTAGATGGGCTTCGATCGGTCCAAGACTACTAGGTGAGGCCATCGAATCTTCTTTCTATACTAATTAACCAGGATTACTTATATCAAAACATTTTTTTCACAGCGGTCATATTGACCGATGGTTATATAATAGTCAAAACCCACTGATCTCATTTTAATTATAATCATGTTTATCAAATAAAACGTTTTTGTTGAGTATAACAATAACACATAAAATTGGGAAACAAAATTTATTTAAAAAATTTTGGGTCGTTACATAGACACACTTCCTTCTAATGGGTAACAAACATACTATTTTCATGTATGAGAAACTACCTCCTCTCTAAACAATGATTGTTTAATTTTTATTTACCGCCTCTAATAGGGGAAATTATTATCAGACATATATTTATATATATGATATAATATAAATATTATTTATTTAATATTATTTAATTATTTTAAATATATATATATTTGTACCTTCTATTACGTGTTCATATGATAATTTCGTTTGAGGATGTGGGGACTACCGCCCCCTCAATGCGATATGTTTCATTCAAACATACATGGAATGTATTAAAGATGGTCTTACTGAATATTATTTATATATATGATATAAACAAGATAACTTAATAAATATATATATATATATATACATATATATATATATATATACATTTATTTTTATTACTTACTTTCTTTCAATATGACATTTAAATGGAAAGAGCCTTCTTGCGTACGTACAACCTATAATCTCCATGAACAGTATATTCTATTTCATGCTTATATATTTTATGGACTATTTTAATACACATATAATGAATATAATTTATAATTGAATCATGTTTTAAATTTTTAAATCAAGATATAATTATAAGGACCGATGATATAAAAAACTAAGAAACATGCGAAAAACAAAGCAGATATTAACTGAAGTGAAACATTTACATAGAATTGTTAATAATAGGGTAATATAAAGCCATAATAAAACCTTATATGGTTTTAGAAGTAATAATAATGTTCATTGATAGATGTATAATAAATTTTTATTTATTATATAGGATGATTTAATGAGTATTTTGAGATTCAAGACACAAGGTAAGTGAGTTTTATCTTACTTTTTATATCTGTGTGATACAAGACATGTTCACACCTATTTTATTTTTTTTGGTGTACATAATAAAAATTAAAGAATTATATTATTATTATTAGAAAATTAATGGGTATTTACATATCCATTCTATGATCTTTATTTAATGGGGTTTAGGTTCAATTTTTTTAAGAGTCTTGTAAAGGTTTTCAAAGAAAATTGGTTTTGAAATGGTTTTCAAGATTCTTTATAAAATTCAAGGAAATATGTCTTGAAAATTTATTCAACCTTAAAATTATAATAATTAATGTTTATTTTTAATGAAAATATATTTCAAAATGCTTTATCTTTAAAAATCAATTTTTCAAAGAAGAAGAATATTTTTCCCAACAATATTTGTTTAAAATATCTTTAAAATTTATTTCTTATATAGGATATTTTTTTTTTGGAATTACACATTATTTTTTGGGGTAACGGATTAAATATCTAAATTAATAATATTTCTATGAATGTATTTTATTTTATTTCATGTTTTTTACGAAATATTTATCCCTTTCAAGGGTTATATTCTTATGAAACCCACTTATTTTTAGGTGTTATGATTTGATGCAATGATTATAAAACCTATTAATCTTCCACATGTCAAGATATGGTTACATGTTTATGAAACCAATTTCATTTCATGGGTTATGATATTATTTTTTATTATATTTTTTTACATGTACATATTATTTCAATTTGATATGGTTAGGACTTATATCTCCCTCTAATGTATTGAGTAAAAATTTAAATCTCAAGAGATTGAATAAGATGGTCTTGGGGTTAATCCCTGACTACTAAAATGACCATGGGAGTTAACCATGACTACCAAGATGGTATGAGGAGTGAAATAATTCAATAAATATGGACATGGGAGATAACTATGAATACCAATATGGTATGGGTAGTAAATCCATTCTACTAAGATGATATTGGATGTTATTACTTAGATAATATAAAAATAATATTATATGCATATGTGTTTTCCAGAATTCTATGTCTTATTCCTTTTTTATGCTTTCATGGACAATTTTCTTCATCTCATTATGATTAATGTCTTATGAAATACCAATATTTATTCCATGATTCATGTTATTATTATTTGATATCAATGGTGGGATATTCTAATGTTATGATCATGTTCTCATACCCCTATGATCAGGTTTATACATAAATGTATCTATTTTACCCTTAATGAAATTATTAAAAAACCCATTGTTATGTCTCCTTAACCAGGTTATGAATAATTGTGTTAATTTTGATTTTCTGAAGAAGGGTGATAGTCTTTAAGAAACTAGTGGGAGATAATATATCTCACTTATGTAGTAGTTTTTATGATTCCATGTTTTGAAAGGCACTGCATTAATATGATCATTGGGTGTCTATTTCTGTATTGTTTTATGTATTTTGAAAAATTTATTTAATTTATATATAGGTTAGGACATGGTCATTATAGTTGGTATTAGAGTGAAGGTTTAGCTTATCTTTGGAAACTAGGATGTGAAAATCATAGTGGGAACTCTAAGGACATGTAAAGAATAAATCTAAAGATAAAAAATAGAATTTGAAAATGTCATTGAATTTTGGTAAATGATATATTGAGTGGTAACCATGAAATAAATAACTATATGGATACTAAAAGTGGATGTGGATCTGGCATAGATGTACATAGAGGTAACAACTATGATGAGATCTCCCTATCCTGACTCGGTGTAATCTGATATATGACAATGGGTCTTTCTGCACACCTGGTTTGACATAGTCGGTGGAAATACATTGAAAATTCATAGAATCTTCACAAACCATCATGAATGACTTAAATATAAGTTGTCTATGAATAAACTAGGATGAACCTATGGTGTCATATATTATAGAATGTGTTAGTATTTAGACATCCTATAATTATTTCATTTTAGAACTATGTGGTTTTCTGCTATAATAAGTATTTACCACACAATGCTTCTCTATTTAGACAATAGAGGGAACCATAAGGAACTAGATTAACATTGAATGTGATGGATGATTTTATAATGAGAATTAATGTGGGATGATCATTAGATTTAATAATGTTGTGATCATACCTAATCTTTTTTCTGGAAAACGATCGACAATGTGTACCTTGTAAAACTCTTAGATTCATAAAAGTAGAAAACGAATGATTTCTTAGAGAGCTTAGTTAATATTGACCACAGAGAAAAGAAAATTCATTTTTCGTTGTGTCAAAAAATGTGGAAAGAATCACCTGAGTGAATGTTATACAAGAATAAAAAAAATTTCTGACTGTGTAAAATAAGTAAACAATGCAGGTTATAGCAAGGGAAAGATGATGAGTCAATCTAATGAAATGGATCAAAATATTAGACTCCTTAAGGAATAATTGAAGGTTATGTGATTTATGTGTGTAATAAATGGTAATTATGCAAATATATGTCCTAAGTGGAAAGCTTGTGAATCTAATCATCAATGTGGAACGTGTAATGTTTATATTGTTGATGATGTTACAATGGAGGAAATATGAAACGATTTGGTATTAAATAATAGGATGATGTATAATTTTTATGAATAATGGATTAAGTGTAATAATCAATTTTTATATGTATTTTGATTAATTAATTATGTATTATAAATGGTGGATTATTCACGGATTCTTCAATTTATGTTTTTTACAAAGTATTTACAAGATTATGTTGAATGATTCTGATGGAATGGAAAAGTGATTTAATGAGAATGTGAAATATTGAATATGGTAAGATAACACTTAATATGTTACTCCTGTTTACATAATATTTTTTTTTGCTAATGATATTTTGGATAGGATTATCTAAATTGGATTTTACTGATTACCTTGGAATTAATTATTGACTTGTTCACAAGTGGTTTATTCTATTATTTTTACAACATTTTTTTTAGATTTAATGAATATATCAAACATACTTTGAAAGAAGGATGCATTCATGTTTATAGTAAGGATTTATGGAAATTAAGGTTATTACTATGTTTAAAAAGAGTATATGGTGATGTTTTTTACATTTGGAAGTGTTACAAATAATTACTACTTTGTGATATATGTGGATCAATGTTAAGATGATTTTGTGAAATTATTTCTGATGTTTTATATATTCATATTTTAGAAGTCTAATAAGGTTAAAAAATATAGACAGTTTATGTTAAACATTGGATCATGTTTTTGCACATAAACTATTATCTCACCACGTGAGGGTTTTTGAATATTGGATAACCTGTTATAAAAACATGGTGTTGATGATAAATGATGATATATGGGATAGAATATCATGGATATCATGATCTGTTAGTGATTCAAGAATTAAAAAATAACCTTCCTCTTTGGGGAAAGATGTGAATTGGATCAAGGAACAAAAAAGGGGGAGGTTGTACTGAAATAATGAAACTATATATTTTCAAATAAATTCATTATCTTTTGGAAAAAGGTTCCTGAATCCAAATAAAATATAGTTGTACCTCAATTTCTGATGAAGCATATGGTCTCTTAGTTCACCATATATTTATGAATTTTTAAATACAAACATTCTCCTAACCTTGTTCTCTATGATTCTCTATCTGAATATGATAGGTATATTTGTATTCCATGTCTTTGTTTTCTAATATCACCTATGTTATCCTATGTGGGATGATAATTATGAGGTACTTTGGGTAACCGTTACTATTCAAGCTCTCTTATTTTAATGTATGTTTTCATAGTCATTTTTACGATGCGGGTTTCTAAGAGGTGAAATATAAATTATTAAACATTTTAAAACCAAGTATAATTTTGAGTGTGAAATTCATGTAATGGGGGTAAAATTTAACTCCATGGGATTTTGTGAAATATTTTTTTGAATAAATTTATTCTTTTTGATATTTTTCAATTATTATAACATTGAAAATATTTACTTTTAGAATCATTAAGTTTTTATTGTATATAGGGAATTCCTATTTAATCAAGAACTACACACAATATAATGGGTATATTTCCCTATATAGAACACTGAGGTAATATTATATTTAATGAAAAAATGACTTTCCTAAATGGCTTGTGTAACACGCAAGATCGAGTGTTATTGAATAATAATTTAAAAAAATATAATATTATATAACCCAATCATTAAATTATCATCTATGAAGATTATTAACTAAAATATTTAAATATATATTTTTCACAAAATATAAAATTAATTAATTATTTAAAATTAATTAGAATTTAATATAGGAACTAATTGAATGTAATGGAAATATTTTTGGAGAAAACATTTATTATGATCAAGAAGTAATTTTAATAATAATAAATTAAATTAATTACAATTAGTATGTAATTTTAATTGAATATATATGTTTTATAACCATGTAGATATTTTTTATATTCATCGAATAAATTTTAAATTTATAAGATGATAATAAACAAATTTTAACTAAGAAAAACCAATATTTTTTCTAAAGCAATTTTATCACCATTTGATAGAGAACCTATTTTAAATTTAAATTTTGGTAGTTTAATAAAATTTATATGTCAAAATAAAAAATATTTTGTATTTATAAATATAAAAATTTGGTTTGGGTAAATTTTTAGTATTTTTCTGTGATGTTTTATTTTATAATGAATACGAAAAATTACTGAAATTTAACTCAAAACCATTTTTCATAGAATTTATTTATAATGTAAAATTATATTTTTAACTAATTATAATGTTTTATTAGATTAATTTTTTATAAATTTATCCAATTTAGGTCCTTTTAATCAATTTGAAATAGAAAATTCTATAAAAACTTCTCAATCTTTTGAAAGTTTTAACATAAAAATACGTCATTGCAGTCATGTATGTTTGATTAAATTTAAATTAATTTCCCCCACTTAAATGTTTGAAATTTTGAAAAATTTATTAAATTTTTGGGATCATAATAATTTATAATATCTAATATTTTCACCGTCGCTTTTTACCAAAAATATTAGTGAATGTAATTAATATTAATTATGACGATTAAGGTTAAATTGAGCTTAATAAGAGACTAAAACATAACAATAAAGCCCAAAATGACCCATGAAAAATAATTAAATATTATATTTCATTATCATATATATACCCCGTATTACCTTTTTTCAACATTGGACCATTATTGGATCCACTTTAGTGGAAACTTTCGACGGGATTTCCCTTTTCAAAAATTTTATAAGGGTGCCACTCCTCCTCCATTATAAAAGGACTCCTATCCACCCACATTTTCTAATGTATAAATACAATTAATTTCCACAAAAATCTTCCCAAATATATCCGCCAAATCCTTCATTTCCTCCTTTAATCCTCCCTTATCATAAAAATAATTCTAAAGAATCCCTTTGGTACAATCCAAAAGGAGTTACCCGATTGAGAGGTAACACCATACCTCAAACTCATTTCTTTTATTTTCTTTATCCAATCCCTAAAATTATATTATTCCATTATTTTATTAAAAAAATGTTCTAAATATACTAGTATGTTTTTATACCATGTTTTCTTCTACAATTACAGAAATTTACATTTAATGGGTAACGAACATACTATTTATGCGTACGGTGAACTACTGCCTCACTAAACGAAAATTGTTCATTTTTTCATTACAACATATTGAAACTCTATTTATATATTATATTTATTATATATTTAATCTTATGTAATTATTTTACTGCACATATATTTATACTTTCTAATTTTTGTTAAGAAGATAATTGTTTTTTAGGAAGTGTGGACTATCACCCACACAAAGTGATGTGATTCATTTATAAACTGCATGGAATGTGTTAAAGATGGTTTTTGTGAATATGTATGATATATATGATATAATAATGGTACATAGATGATTTTATATATCAATATATATATATATCTTTTAAATTTTTTATTTCAACACGAAAATGAAACAGAAATTGCGTTCTTGCGTACGTATGACCTATAGTCTCCATGAACAACGTATTTCATTTCATACTTCTATATTTTATATATTATAATAATAAAAATATAATGAATATATAATATATTTAAATCTGGTTTAAAATTTTTAGAAATAATTATATATGTATAAGGACAAATGATATAACAAATTAAGACACATGCGAAAATGAAGCTGGTATTACCCGAAGTGAAATTTTAACATAGAATAATTATCAAGTGGGTAATATAAAGCTAGATCAATCTAGTAACTACAAGATTGGGGTTTTCAAAAAAAAGTGGGTAATATAAAGCTATAATCAAACCATATATGGAATTAGACATTATAAAAAGGTTATATTATATATTTATAATAAATTTATATTTATTATATTTGATGAATGAAAGATATTGAAGAGATTCACGACCAAATGTATGGGATTTTCATCTCACTTTTTAAATCAGTGAGATACATTCCATGTTCACCAATATTTTATTTTATGTGGTATATATACTACACTTTAATTTATTATTATATTATTATTATTAAATTTATGGTCGTTTACATATCCCTTATATGATATTCCTTTAATGGAGTTTAGGTTTCAAAATGATTATATGATTCTTTTGTATGTTTTCATTGATAATGATTTTCAAAATTCATTATAAGTATCAAGGTAAAATGTTATAATTTTTTAAATATATACTTATAATTTTTCTGTTTGTTTTTAATGAAAATATTTTTAAAAAGGTTTTATTTTTTAAAAAAACTATTTCAAATAAGAATTCTATTTTCCTCATGAATTGTTTTGAAATTTTCATTGAAACAAATTTTCATATATAAGGTAACATGTGTTGGTTTTACTTCTTCAATTCTAAGGAAATGATTAAATGTTTTCATTCATATTATTTCTATTAATAGTTCGTGTTTTATTTAATGATGTTTAAGAAAACCATTTCTCATTCCCAAGTTATATTCTAATGAAAACTACCTCCTTTTATGGGTTATTCTTTGATGAAATGATTATGGAACCTGTCTCTTTTCCACAGGTTAAGATATGATTACATGTTTATGATACCTATTTAATTTCATGGGATATGGTATTATTGTTTATGATATTTTGGAACATTTAAGTATTATTTCATCATGATTGTTGTGGGACCAATTTATCCCAGTAATGCAATGAGTAAAATTTAATATCTCATGGGATAGACTAGAATGGTCTTGAAAGTAACACTGGACTACTATGATGACCATGTGAGTGAACCATGAATACCAAGATGGTATTATTATTGAACTCATGATACTAATATGTCCATGTGAGTTAACCAAGAAAACCAAGATAGTATGGGTTGTGAACCCATACAACTACGATGTTCTTGGTAGTGATGCCTTGGCTACATGAAAATCATACTGTGTGCCTACATGTTTTCCACAGTCCCATTTCTAATTCCTATGTTATGATTTCAAGGATTATGTTCTTTTTCTCCTTATAAATCGTGTCTATTGAACTACCTATATTTATTCCATGATTCTTGTTTTTGATCTTTCATATGTACGGTGATGTCTTGTAATATCATGATCACATTCTCATACCCCCATTCTAAGGTTTATGCTTACAAGTCTCCCTTGTTAATATTTACGGGACATCTAATATCACCCTATTTTATATTTCATTCCCCCTGTTTTGATGATTTTTATTAAGTACAATTTTTCTAATAGGGTTTCTAGTCAGGAAGAACCTATTGAGAGATAACGTATCTCACATATGTACCAAAGTTTATGTTTCCACATTTCCATATGTACTAAAGTAATACACTCATTGGGCATCTATTTTTTTAATGTGTTAAGTATATCATAAAATTGATGTAATGTATATATATGTAAAGACTGGGGTGTTATAATTTTTTTCTTTACTAAAGTGTAAAAACATACCCCATTGTTTATCACTTTATTAATTCATGTTTCACCAATCCTCTCGAAATTAGTGGTTATCCCTAACGGTTATGGTGACCCAACCTAATATCATTTTAGTCACCAAGACATGTTCATTATAATATTTATATGTGATATAGTGGAATAAAAAATTCCAGATAAATAGTGAACATAAGAAAAAATTAAAAATAACACTACACACCCCATTGGTTAAGACAACTTCATATTATAAAAAAGTATTATGAACTGTTAAGAGACAATATCGAGAAGTTTACAAACAGTGTGAAAGTAATTAATTAATCATTTATAGAAATTTTTTATCATTATTTAAATGCATAATATATTAATAATTAGATATAGTATGGGTAATATGAATAAATAGTTTCATGGATGAAAATTTAGCTGTAATTTTAAATATTGGATGTGAAATGGATTTAATATAATATTAAGAGGAAGAAAAAATAATGAATATGGAATGAAACAAATAAGTGGATTGGGTTTATACTTAATTTTATTAGAATCATATTATTAATACTCTTTTATCCATATGTTTTTGATTATATTTGGTACTTAATTTTAAATATTTTATTATTACTATAATCCACATGAAATTAGTGTTAAATATTTTTATTTTATATTTAATTTTAGGATCTGTGAAATTCATATAATTCCACTGAAAATAGATCATTAAAGAATAAACCCTTGAGGGGGATTCCATTCAAATAGAGTTTAGTCTTATTACATAACTCAAATTTATCATTGGTTTTAGATTCATTGTCATATTATTTTTGTTTTTTTATTATATTTTTAGTTATTAAATTATAGTTTTTCAGATGTTATTATTTATGTAAATAATATCTTAATTAAGGAAATTTTTTCTTGAATTATTATTCATATTAGATACAATTTGAATCCTGTTTTTTAATTGAATCATATATTATTTGATGTGTTTTGGTGTATGGAAATGCTCTATTTGAGATAAAGCTAAAAAAGAAAGGAGTAATGAAACGATAAATGGAAGATAAAATAATCAACGGAAGATTAACATTTTGGGGTTATGGAATCATTTTGGGGGACAATATAATTTGTTGTGCTAATATTAGGATATGCCTCATTTCTAGTGTATTCTAGAATCTTATAATGAGAAGTTGATGATGAACCATTATAACACTACGATGAACACTAATCATTGATTGAGGAAAAAATAATATAGTATTGAAGAGATTAAGAGTATTCTACGTCCAATGATGTCCATAATCAAGTATTCAAAGTATCTGTGTGTTCTAATGTATTATTATGAACATTACTATAAGGATATGTCTCCTCATCAATAGATTCTACATTATATTATCAATCAGAATCTAGATCTAACACAATTTAAGGATAATACCTGAGATGTTATTTCAACTAGCACTATCTTAAAAACACAATAGAAGATATATTTTATCTATAATTCAGAATGGAGATCACACACATGATACAAACTCATGAGAAACATAATCAATACAACATTGGTTTATTTTTTTGAATTTTGGAAATCCAAGGGTTAATATTTTGATTCATATTAAGTGCAGTACGGTGTTATACCTCAAGAAAACACTATCACAAATAAAACCCAATTTACCACTATAGAATACTTTTGGGATCCATAGCAATGTGAGGTCATAACAAAAAGATATGTTGGAGGCCCATGAGAGTGTTGAGGTGATCAGTGCAAGAAATGTTTTTTATCCAATTTAATTATAGACCCCAAGACAAGCTATGTTGAATCCAATGTAATTTTAAGTCTCTCATTTCAAAATTTATATAATGATGGATGATAATATCACCATAATTTTTTTTCACCCATAATAACTATAAAATTATAGAAAAATATTATTCTAGGTAAAATAAAATGATATAATGGATTTGGGGTTATCAATCAATTATATTTCCACATGGAGAACACAGATAGCTCATGACGACCAAAAATATTCTTTGAATATCCATTCCTAAAAAAATATAGAATGGAATTAACAAACTAGACACATGGATACCAATCAAAGGGAGAGGGAGGTTAACCCACCTTGGAAAGGGGAGTGAAACTTTGTCAAGGGAATGCATATTGTCATCCATGTTGAGAGATATCATCAGTCTCATTCTATGTTGAATGATTATAGAAGGGTAAATAAAGTATATAGAGAATATCTCATAATGAGAGAGTCAATTAGTAATCATGAGGATCAATATTTGTTATATTATCTAGGAAGTTAAACCAAAGAAGAGACAAAATCCTAGTTATCGAGGTCATTGGAGGAAACTACAGTACAATCCATTAGAGAAACTTTTTTCTCTATTATATTTTAATTATTATAATATAATCTGGTGTTTTTAATCAGTTATTGGGAATGGGTGAAATTTTGTTGTGATATCTGGATTATTTTTTAATGAATCAATTTATATATATCTTTTACATAAGTACACAAATTTTTAATGGCCTAGTAAACTAGTTAATGTACATAGGAGGGGGTAAAGAGAAATTTTTTAATAGTAATCCAATGAAATTAATGTTGGGAAATTGTTCTTTCATGTAAGAGAATTTCTAAGGAGGCTAAGGTACAAACATCAATTTAATGAAGAGCTCTTTGATCATTGTGTATATATCATAAGAAACCTCATAGGGAAATGTAATAATATCATGAAGATGAAGTGTGACTCCAGAAATCATTTTTATAGGAAGAGTGAGTGTTATAGGAATGAACTGATCTATTGATGTCTAATTTTCATGATGAAATGAATACAATCCCACCACCCTAATGTTTCTTCATTAAATTTTAATGTTTTTTTTAATTTCTCTTGTTTTTTTAATCTCATTATCTTAAATTTAGTTTATCTACACTCAAATAATCACCAACACATATATATTAATTCATACACTACTAAATATAAATATTGTATTGAATAGGTCTTCCCAATAACAGCACTTGTCTGTATATTGGTGAAAATTATGGAAAATTCGAATTTTTAGTCTGGAAGTAAGGTAAATTTTGATAATTGATACTCCTATTATGATTTTAAGAGTTATAAAATCAATATAAGATGTTTTTAATGTCTTAGGATGCTCAAAATTTATTTTGGAAGTCATGTGAATATTAGAGAAGGTTCAGAGTGGCTTTATTCAAATTTTAGAGTATTTTTATAACGAATATGTTAGATGGTAAAACATGGTTTGGTTACGGACTATTACAGGTATCAATTATTGGGTTGGTTTTAGGCCTTTGTGTATGGTTAAAATTTACTTATATTAAAATTGTATGTCTAGAGGTGTTTGGAGAAGGCTAGGATAAATTTTTGAAATGTGGGTTCTTATCACTCTTGGTCAAAAATAATGATTAATTTCACAAAAATACATTTTAAACATCAGGTCACCCTATACTATTAAGAGTTTACTCAGTTATCTTGTGATGCATATGAGTCCCTTTACTTATTAATGATATTTATTCAGAGTTATAGATTAATATTTTCAAAAATTACTGAGTTTTCATGTGATTACTAATGGTTAACCGTGTACTATGTAAGGTTTAACACCATGGTGCATAAAGGTTCAACTACATGATATATAAGTGTTAACAGAGACACCTTATGGTGGGTAAGGGTTTCCTGATGAGGCATAAGAGTTATAAAATGGTAAAAGTCTTTGGTATGTAAGAGTTATATTGTTGATGTGTAATTGATATTAAAATATGAAAAGTTCTCAATAAATAAAGGTTATTATGATATGAAATTTTTGATACATGAGGGATGATACGTAAGGGTAACACTAATAAGTAATTAGTAAATCCATAATTTTAACAAATTGAGTGTAACGGTCAAGTCATCAAGACACCTGGGCTGCATCATGAGGGTTTTCTCCAGATTATTGTAACAAGGTACAAGATGTTATTTGGGACCTTTAAAATAAAACATCCTTTAGAATTATTTTTAAGGAATAAAAACTAGGGAAGATCAATTATCTATTACCTTCATTTTATCTCATTCAACCCTTATGATTTGTGGTGATTGAATGTGGTTTGCCTCATTTTTATGGTATTATTTTATCTTTGCACCCCAGTTTCCCCTATTATTGGTCCTCGACAATTTTTTTGTGATTTAGTTTGGAGTTTGATTTTTATTCCATAATAAAATGGTGTAATTAGACCAGATATTATGTCTATTTTATTTTTCATGGATATAGTGGATAATAGGTTGATTAACACACCATGTTACATGCAGTTTAATTATGGTATGTTTTTGGATTAATTTATTCATTGACCTCTATCTATTTGAATGATATTTATGGATTTTCAAGAATGAGATATTATGGAATTTGTACACAATAGGCGTGTAGGGATACGAGGAAATGATTTCAACCCATTTATTGGGGTATATCCATGTAATATCACATGATATGATTTTAATTTATTAATCCCTATATATTATTTAAAAAAATTAATATGGTTATAATGTGTAAATTAATTGTAAGTAGTTCATAATAATATTGGGGTTTTTATAGGAGTTAGGAACCCATTTTTATGACTAAGGATGGATTATCTTGGTAAATGTTTGTGTTAGGTTTCACATTAAAGGAAAACAATATTTTAGGTGGGAGGTCAGTAAACAATTCACCAAGGTTTGTGAATTTCCTTCGGTAGAATGTTATATTAATTCTCAAAAAAATTATATGATTATCCTTAAAATGAAAAAGAATTATGTATTTCAATCCCTATGAATAGAAACAATGTTTCTTAGTCAATTAAAGTCCCTTAAAAAATAAACATTATGACTTGATCACCGATAGTTATGGGATTGACCATTACTATATTTTAAGTGATATATGGACCATATATATGGTATAAATATAAGGTATGATCATATTAAACCCTGTAATAGGTTCCATTGATTTTTTATGAGTAGTGGATTATGATGTAATGGAAATGGTTTTCATGTGGTTGGGCCATATGAATAACGAGTCACTTTATAGCCATTGGTCTAGTTGATTCGGGTGTGGGGTGAGTATTCATTCCAAACTGCCATGAATGTATCTGAGTGGGTATACCAATGAGAGTATTTTTGTGTAGTTTGGTTATGTGGGGACCAACCTAGCCTAAATTGGTATTGATATTATCATTATGTTATCCATTTTCAGTATGATTATATTATGTTTCCAATGTGACGGAGTAGGATATACTTTAATTATGGAAGTGTTAAGGGATATTATGCCCACTAAGTGATGGACGTTGACCTCGGAGTTAAGAATGAGTTGATAGAAACTTTATTGGGTGTTTGTAACTTGATATGATCTAGGGTAACAGTCTTGTGTGGACCCTTGAGAGTATTGGAACAAGGCATAAGATAACATGTTTTTAGCTCAGAATTAATTAGTGATGGGAATCAGATATGTTCTTGAAAGGACAACCTTGGAATATTATATTGTTTTTGGGTGAGTTTCTAACCCATGTGACCCTCATGATATATGTGTGTCGATTATGATATATGATGGTATACATTATGGTTTCTATTTTCCTCAATTATATATTGTTGTATACAAGTATGAAGATATCCCCTTGATGATATATGATGGTAAATGGTGTGGGATTTACACTCCTTGATTATATATGATAACATATGGGGTGAGAACTATTCCCCAAAATATTATATGATGGTATATGAGGTAGGTTTTATTATCCCTAATGATATATGATTGGATATTGGAGGTTGTTATTCGCCCTAATGATATATGATGGTATATAAGGTGGGTCCCCCACCTTATGACACATGATGGTATACAAGGTGGTCCCTATTTCCCATAATGATATATGATGGTATATGGTGATTGAATTATTCCTTACATAGATATATGATGATATATGGGACCAGAGTTATTCCCACCATTATATATGATGGCATATAGGGTTAGATTTATTCCCCCTCTTTATATATGACGTTGTAATGGGTTGGAACAATTCCAAACTATGATATATGATAGCGTATGAGATGGTAACTATCTCCCTATCAAAATTTGAAGGTATATAGGGTGGGTGATACCCAAAATTATATATAGTGTGTGATGTAGATATGTGGTAAGAAAACTAATTCTGCATGGGTGTTGATGTATCATGCTCAGTAGAATCCAACATTGGCTAAATCAAGTATTGTCCCACCCAGGTAACTAGAATGGCATTTGTGGCCATTCCAGGTATTTTTCACATGAATCTAAATTATTTTTCTTAGAATATCACATTATAATGGAATTGTTTACTCTAGTTTTGTGAGATTAACCATTATTGGAATCCTACAATGTTGTACTAACACCCTTCTTGGGAAGCCTAAGGACTTTGGTACTCAAGAAGACCTCATAATGAAAGGTACAAGTTGTATAGAGGCGCAATGTGATATCATTAAATTTTATAGCTATGATGGAGTCAAAATATATAACTACGTCAGGATTTAGAATCAGGTTATGGTAATTAGTTTTGTTTACTTTTATTTCCTATTATTTATGATTTTACCATGAGATATCTATATTTTTTTTCCTAATTAATGTGACATTTGTTCTAGTTCATTTAGTTAATGTGTGTGGTGTATTTTATTTTTTGGTTAGATATGATTATGTTTTTTATTTTTAATTATATGGTATATTTTGAAGATTTATTATATATTATATATGTAGTTTTTCTCTACTATAATATGAGGTCGTGATCTCTCCCTGAGAACACAATAGTCCCTCACTGCTATGTTGGAAACATCTAGCGTTTGGGGTTGTGTTCCCAACATCATGTAGTGCTTCGATATAGACAATTTATATGATCAATCTTTTAATATTAAAAATTTTAATTATAGCTCTTTTTTGTTTATATTATTATATTGGATATGGTTTAATAGAAGCATGATTCCTCAAAAAAAGGGATTTATGTTGCATTTTTTCCAGGTCATCACCTGCATAAGCTAAAGTACATGTTTCTAGGGAGTTTTTGTAATGAACCCAACCCTAGTAGCCCAGAGTTAGTTTTTACTTTATTGAATTGGTGATATATATAATAGATCACAACCCCTTGGACTAAATATTTTAGTTATCTTAGAAAACTAGATACATACATAAAACTAAAATTACATTTTAAGGCTTAAAATACAATATATAATCTTCCTTAAGAACTCCATTAACCCATTTATCTTCTCCCTACATATCAATCATATTACTCTTCTTGGATTCCCAGGGAAAGGAAAATTAATAAAGTTGTTATCTCTAATGCTTAGTAAGGTTATGTGTATAGAAGAAGATATCATGAAAAAATAAGTCATAGTCTATATGGAAAAGAATAAAATTGAAACACATACCACTTAGACAATAACACCATCATGAAGAATAATATGGAAAGAATAAATGATGATCAAAATAATTCCATATAAATTCTCACATGACCTTGGAACATATCCATGTATATTGTTAATATGATAATAATCCTATGTGGATAATTAACTGACTCATAATTAGTGAATTTATAATTTTAAACATCATAACCATATTGTTAATGAATTATAAAAATAAATATTACATAAATGGAAATGTAATTTGAAATAAACCCAATATTGTTTGTCTCAAGAGGCATACCAATTTGTTGAGGGTCTATAACAGGTCATGCCCATCGCTTACTAAGTCCAATGAATTTCTCATGTGAAAGGGGAGGAACATAATCGGCTTAAAATTTAATAATGAGAAATTATCATAAAAATATTTAAATTTTACCATAAAAATAAACCTAATCAATATGAATATTCATATTGGAAAACTAGAATATGAATGTTATTTCTTTCCCCAATCAATAAACATAATCATATATAATTAAGAGTATTATACTAAATGGTAACAAAATAGAGCATTTTATTAAAATTGACCATACACCATCATGAGAAAAAATTAGTATGGTATCATTTAAAATATTCTCAACAGATAATAAAGGTAAAATGAAGGTTATTTTCATTAAATCATAAAAATACCATGAAATTCTATTAAATACATTCATGAATAATATATCCTTTTCACTTTAAAAATCGTTGGAAAACAAGAAATTTAAATATTATTTGGAAAAAATATTATTTTAAAATAAACTTGTAAAAATATAGAGGAATATTTAAAAAAAATTAGTGTTCATGATAGCAGGTAATCCCATACATATCATATAATTAAAAAAAATTCTTTTTTACACTATTGTAAAAAAGTTTAAAAGTACCTTGGCCAGAAAACGATAAGAACATTCCTTTAAAACCATTTTTTAAAAATTGGTATGAGTAAAAATGAATTCAAAAAATCATTTTGATAATGTTAAAAACATTTTTGAAAACATTTTTAGAAAACATGGATTTGGAAGAAAATAGATTAATTATCTAATAGAGTAATATAATATATTTTTCATAAAAACATTTTCTCAATGATTTTAGTTAACACATTCGATAAAATGGTTCCTTTAAATTGAAATTATATGAATAAATGGACTGGATGAAAATATATTTGGTTTAATATATATAGGTTAAATAATTCTCACAATTTATACTTAAACGTTAAAATTCTTGAATAATTATGATATTGTGGAATAAACGTCTACAATTTTGGTAATTACTAAATCAAAAGGATAAAAAAGAAAAAAAATAAATTAAAATATTAAATAAAATGAATATAAATATATTTATTATATAACATATCAAATGTTAATTACATACACCACATAAAATAAATAAGAGGTTAATATGACATATATCTCATGGAAGTGAATGTGAGGTGAAACAACCCTTAACCCATGTCTAGTTTCATTCATACGTGTTAATAACTCCTCTAAAATAAATATAGATTTATTTTTATATATTAAATAACCATAATAATAATATATATATATATATTAAAACATTCTTTACTTATAACTTTTTATCACCGATTTAATAACAATTATTTATTAAAATATCTATTTTGGGTGATAAGTGTTTTGTTTTCATGTATGTTTTGGTTCACTAGTTTTAGTCCATGTAATTTGATAATGGTTACATAATATATATGAGTTTAATCATGATATTAATATAATATTAATTAATTACTTATATATTTATACTTCTCATTAAATGTTAGGTATAAAAATTTAATTACACCATTTATGGAGGCGGTAGGTTATATATACGCGTAAATGGTGTTAATATTTTTTCCCTTATGGAATAAAAGAAACTTATATAATAATTCACATATAAAAATAATTAATATTTCATATAAATATATTATTCTAATAAATACCATCCGTATTACCATTCATTTCAAAATTAAATGAGAAACCAATCATATCGCTTTGTGGAGGCAGTGGTCCACACAGACGCATGTGCGACGTTATCATTTTCCATAATATTATTATGTTAGAATAAAGATGTGATATTATAAATATGTAATTTCAGTTTTGTTATAATAAAAATATATATACATTATATCCATCATTATATTCTGTCCTGGGAGGTGGATATAGAAAATGATTTACATCGGTGCACGAGTCGGTAGTCCACCGTACAATCAATTGACAGTTTCATTTCCCATTTAATGGAAGAGGATATAGATATAGGTAAATAAATTAAAATAATAACATCTAAGTATAATTTCAATACCATTTTTATTATTTTATCATGTTTTATAGATAATTAAATGATTTAAAGGAACTAAAAAAATGAAGACGCATGGTTAAGAATTGTACTTCTTCTTCATAGATCCTCAATATGTTTATAACTATAGAATTTATAGATTAGTTTTCTATTAAAAAAGATAGTACTTCGTTGTTAGGGATTTAATTAAGTAATTTTGTTAGGTATTTTCTAGAAAAAGTGTCTTTGGATGTTTGAAGTGGATAGGAGATGTGGTACCCTTTAAAAAATGGGGGGAAGGACACACATGGAATTTTTAAAGAGATTTTTTTTTACCCTTTTTCACATTAACAAATTCAAAAAAATGGATCCTTATCAACCCATATATGATATAATATCCATATATAACTATTAAATAGTAATTTAGAAATTATTTAGTCCATTGTAACCATTATCTTCTTAGTTTAGCCCCTCATTAAATCTGTTTTTACCTTAATAGTGGTAATTAATTTTTACTATTTTGACTATTAAGTATGAAAAAACTTAACATGAAATTATTATATAAAATTAATTATTAATATTAGAAATATTAAACTTACTTTTACACAATCAATTCGCCTAAGAGATATAATTGAATTTAAAATTAAACTCGTAGATGTGATCATGAAATACTTTTCCATATAGAATGTTTCCAAAAGTAGAAAAAGTTTTAATTTTTAAAGTGAATATATAATTTATTAAAATTTCCAAAATTTTATTTATAATAATATAATTTTACTAATTTTACTCTTAAAACATTAATAAAAACATTAAATTTTTAGATTCTCTAAATAATAAGGATATTCTCATTAGAAATCGGTATTTTTTACTACTCATCAAAGAAATAATCTTTTCAAAAAATTCTCAAAAATAATTCTATGATATTTTCACAATTAAGATTTAAAAATTGATGTTAAATTTTTCAAATTCATTTTATTAAATTTTTGAAATTAAATTTCAAAATAGAGCGCAAAATTCGACGAAACCACTTTTTAGAGAAGTGAAATTTTTATCGTAAAACTGAATTTATTCTTATCTCATAATAAGGAAAAAATACGTTAGGAATAATAAATCAATTTTCTGAATATATAATATTTAAATTTCATTAAACTAATTCATCAATAGATAAGATTTTAATCGATTAGAATAAAAACATACTACACACATAAAACTGATTTTTTAAAAGACATTTCTCTTAATTTCAGATGATTTTTACTTTTTCTCTAAATTATTAATAACCATTAAATTTATTTTATAAAATATTAAACCATATAATTTTTATAATTTATTTTTTCATATTCGCATGTTCAATTTTAATGGAAAGGTTATAACGATCTTATTTTAATAATATATTTCATGGGTCATTTAAGCGCTATATTGCACGATGAATATGCTATCTAGGAGTTTTTTTTTAAAAAACCAAATCATAAAATTTAGGGGTTGTGTATATCACAAATTATCATAGAGGATAAAATTATTTAAAAGGAATATATCATAATTTCTTGGGGTGTAACATTCTTCCATCTTAAATAAATTAGATCACCACAATTTTATGTTTCTCTTGGAAAATAAGGGTTTTCCATTTTATAACTCCATTTATGCAAAACCAATATCATAAAAGGATTAAAAAGATCTCTCTTAAAAAGTGGGAAAAATAAATATAAAGGTAATGTAGAATAAAACATAACTGATATTCTTCATAGTAATACATTAGTGGGACATGGAAGAAAATCCTAAATAATTTTAAAGAATGATAGAGTTCATTTATCGTAAGAGAGTAAATGATCAAAATAAAGTTAACAACCACAAAACCATAATCTAATAAGGTGAGAAAAAGACCATTTGATTCATCAAAATTGAAGTTAAATGTATAATTATTAATTTCATGTTATTTTTTATAATGTTTTAGTATTATTTTTCTACTAATATATACAACATCATACAATACACTTGTTATATTATTATTTTATAAGAACAATTTCATTCTTTGTTATTCTTCAATAAACTACAAATTAATTTCTTATTCAAATTAATGTATATCCAAGAAGAAGTTTATATACCTGATGAACTAAAATATATTATATTATCTATAAAAGAGTGAATGGTATTTCCATTTATATCTAAATGTTTACCAAAAAAAATTCTTAGTACAAGTTAACCAATATAATATATTATTCTATAAACCTCAATAGTATCATCCAAAGATCAACTTATTCCATTCCATTGGTATTTATCCCAAAAACCCTTCATCTTACATATCCAAAAACATAATATAATTCTTCAAAAATATTTCTTTCTGTTAAACCTAATGGTTATATATGTATCTCAACCTATTAAAACATCTAACGAAATATCACTAATCACAGGAAATTTATAAAAAATTAATAACATTTGAACTACTTAACATTTACCCATAAAGCCATTTTAGTAAATACATTATCATATTAACTAGTTTATTTTGTAGGCCAATGGTTGGCACCACACCCTTACCAACCTTCTATTTATGGTTCATGTCCTGTGACATTTCTCAATGTGACAGGTTTTTTCCTGACATGCATTTTGTACTTTTTCTAAAACTATATCAATATTATTTCTATAATGCTCTCAAAAATATGATGAAAATCCTAAAAAATAACAATAATCATAAATCACTTTTAAACTTCTATGTTATTCTATATAGGATATTTTTTCTACCAAATATGTAATCTTAACTGACTATTATAACCTCATCATCAATGATCATATTAAACCAAAATTTAATCTTAACCATTAAACTTATGTCCAAAAAATTTAGTAAAATTCTTTCTCAAATAACATTATCACTAAAATTCATACTAATCCCAAGGGTAATTTTGGATTTAATTTCCCCCAAAATACTTTTAATCATCTTGGACATCCATCACTTAAAACCATAAAAGGGGTGTCTAAGACATTGAACTTATAATAAATCATAAACTCATAAACCAATGATGGTATCCCAAAAATATAATATAATATATGTGAAGACATATATTCAACCAAAAAAATAATACAATAATTTTATGTTTTATGATTCTTATAACCAAAATATCATTGATAAACATACATGAACAACATATTTCTATTATCCCGATATGTAAATTATTCAACACTATTTCATAAATGATTGGAATAACATAGGCCCTTACATGGTTTAGCAGTGTCATGAACCTCATTTTTCAGGATTATGGAGGGGATGGAAATGTTCCATAACTAAACTTCTTCGAGATTAAAAAGACAAATTGACCCCTAAGTCCCACCTCCATCAAGCCTCGGGCTGGCGACCCACACCATGGGTATAAGAATATCAAAAAAATGGGAGTCATTACCCTTTTTATAGTAAACAAGACCATGATATAAGTTTTATCATCCTCAAAAAACACTAATAAACATATATATAAGGAAACGAAAATCCACCCCTCATGCAATTTTAATGTAAAACTGTTACAAATACATATAATTCTCAAACGTAAGTTACAAAATATAACTAGGAAGTGACACAACAACCATCCCCAACGTCTTAGCTAGTAGGTCCTATCATAGTCCATATAATCCCACTGTAAACCGAAAAAAATTATATATTTAGGGTGAGAATACAATATTAATCAGTAGGAAAATCTAAAGTCACACATGCATAAGTGGGAGAAGAAAACTAATTCCCCTGTGAGAAAAAAATCAAAACATAAAACCACCGAACAAGGTATTCTATCCACCCAAGTCTCACCAAGGAACGCCCGCCAAATAACACATTTCAAGTAATGTGTAATAGTAAACACATTGATATTTGGGTACTCCATTCCACTTCCCACTAGTTAACTCCTCATCCCTAATGGTGAATGTCATGACACTACCACACTCTTCCACAGGCCCCACTCTCACAACCTACCCACACAAACTTGTTCCTCATACCATATCAAATCCCGCCTACAGTCACCTGAGCCAAAACACTACAACCTCATCCCGATGACACTGAGAAAGGTACAATGTAACTCATCCAGAAGACTTGTGGGAAGAACACCCCACCCACAGACACATGGGCCTCACAACCACACCAAAGTCTTCCTAAAGATTCTAGGGCTACCAAATCCTAGAAGTGGGTATAGAGAAGATAAAATAACCATCCATCCATCCTCCAACTAGGATGTTGGGAAATGACTACATCCCCTATAACAATGGGCATGTTCGGAACAATGTGATAAATAGGGGTGGGCTATGTACAGAAATCACATGGAACCACATTTATATATAGGTACCAAAAACATAGCCCAACCTATGGGTTTTCAAAACAAAAACCATCCCACACTAAAACATCCCTTACTGCCCACCCTATATGCATTCAACACCACAAACAATGTTAACATATGTAATTCAATAAATTAACGCTGCTTCACTATAAACCACAACTCGAAACATACCCCCAACCAATTCATTTAACCTATAGTAATTTTTCATCATCAATTAATTTATTTATTTATTCCCTTTCTACCTAGAAAACTACTGAAAATAGCACACCAAAAGTAGAATCATATCCCCGACACTCTACACAAATTCCCTAAAAATTATGGGCAAATGGTCCACACAAGGTAACAACATTTTTATCCAAATTTATCTCTCTTAAACCATCCTTGGAAGCCCCGCTACATGAAAAGAACCATATTCAGCAGAACAATCAAAAATCAACTAGCTTGCAGTCCTGCTGCACACTCCCCTTTCCTAAAAACTCGTTTAACCATGGTCACCATCATTCTTCAAAGTAATTCCACCCTTTCCTTCCCCAATACAAGTATTATGGCATCCCACATTTTTATTATATAACTTCTCATTAGATTTTACATACAGAGGATCTTTAAAGTGTAGTGTCTTAGAAATCAAGAACATAATACAGGGAAACAACATAAAACATTCCTCTAAACCACCCATAAGGCTTCATCATAGGTTCTTCGTACGCACAATTACAGCATCTCATATCTTGGATACTTATATCAAAGGAAAGGGTGAGTAGAAGTCTGAGTAAGGAAAACAAATGAAATAGTTGACATTTTATATAGAGCAATATTAATGAGAACATGATAAATGTCATAAATACATGAGCTATAGAATAATATAAATACCATAAAAAATACTTGAATCATAACTTGAATATGTGGCTACAACAATTCATTTATATATTCATTAACATATCAGCAAGGTTCATCTCTGAGGTGTCATAAAAATTACAAAGGTTATTTACCATGGGTTTGGGAAACCCGTCATCTCTAGAGATTAATTTCATTACCCAATACTTTGGAGCGCTTTAAGGG
Organism: Viscum album; assembly: GCA_963277665.1. Lineage (NCBI taxonomy): Eukaryota > Viridiplantae > Streptophyta > Magnoliopsida > Santalales > Viscaceae > Viscum > Viscum album. Next base: position 680,144,602 of record OY728165.1, read on the forward strand.
TGCAACGTTAGTATGTATTTAATTCCATATTCACCACATAGATCATAACCAAACATTTCATAAATAACCCAAATACAATCTAAGAAATGGGTTTCATGTCAAAATCGTGACGTTTAAAAAAAGCTTAATAATAAGATCATTATATCATTTATAACCCATGGAAAGAGAGTGAGAATTATATGTATGTCAATTCTAGAATCAAATATATCATTTTTTTGTATTTATTAACACCCATAGAAATGAAATAGTATTTGGTATTTCTTAGATAATTTCACGATAGAAAGACGGAGGATTTTTGAGTTGAAAATTCTGCAACATAACGGCTACATAACATCTATTTAAAAAACATTAAAAAGAGGAGGGAAAAGGGTCACCAACCCTTAAATAACTCATAATAAAGTATGGGTACATAATAAAAAGAAATAATATCATTGTATGGATATTTGAAGGAAATAAAATATGAAAATGAAACTCGATGGAAAAGAACAGTCCTGATTTCTTTTACGAAAATTCAGTAACCTTATGACATCACTTACATATTCAAGAAATCATTTTATGTTAACAGAAAGGGTCTCTCATCATCTGGACATGTAATGGAAAGTAGAGTATATATAGAATAACAATCCCCCACATAGTAAAATGGAACTATAAGACTTAACATAATTGAATTCATGACATAAAAGAGGAGGGTGATAGGATCCCTTACGTTGAAGAGTAACTACGAAAGATTGAATGTCAGGGCCTTGGGAGGCTTGAGGGACCCATAGGAGGACTCCTTGGGAGATAAGGAGACTAGAACCTTGTATATGTGGATTTTGGAATCAAATGAATGAGGGAAATGTCTTGGTATTTATTTGAAAAGTGAGGGAATAAATTATGAATATCCAAAGGAGACATCATCGGTGGTATTTTCTAAAACATGGGCTTGCCAATGGTATTTTCCCACGGTATTGGCCACTTGGGCCACCAAATAGAATAAATCACTATTCATAAGTCTTTCATAATGATTACATCCTTAATAAAGCAATAATGATGGCATTAAACACCCGAAACTCAAAATTGTATTTTTTACTCTTCACCGAAAATTCATATGTTTTAGAGAAAACCCAAAATTTAAACCCCACCTAATATCAATGATCAGAATTCAAAAATGAAATCCATTTTATGAATATAATTTACTAAATATTTTTAATTAAATTTTTAGTTAAAATCATTATTTATTCCAAAAATACAACTTTAAAACTATAGCTCATTTTGTAACACCGTAAAAAAGTAATAAACATCCCTTAAAATTATTGTATAACCATAACACAATAGAGTAACAATTTATGATTACATTTTATGAAAATTTATTTCCATTTTAAATTATTAAATTAATTATAAAATTGTAATTAAAATATTTTTGACAGACACAAATGCCAAAATGTATACTATGATTGTTTTTTCACTTTTAAGATGTTTAAATTATTTCAGTACATTCATGGGTGAAATTTCTATTTTTTAGCCTATTCTCTATTCATTACTATTCATATAGGTATGTTACTATTCATACATTACTATTCACTAAAAAATCATGTTGAACTTATTATACACTAAATTTCTCACTAATCACAATTTCAGAAGACCATTTTTTGAAAATAATTTCACATTATTATTTATTAAAAGAATACAAAAATATTTTGAAATACCCCTTTTTTCCTAAATTCATCAATAACCCACATCCAATATTTATCCGGATATTTGAGATTCACAAAATTTTCCATAATAAAAAATAAAAAATTTCTTTATATAAAAGGATTACCCAAAGTAGCTATGGTCTCATTACATAGCTCTTTATAACACGAGCATAGGACCTAATTGTAAGGTGTGCTATGGTGATAGAATCTCAGGGTGGCTTAGACAACATTGTCCGTGTGGTGATTTTTACCAGCTTGAACTTTTCCCTAAAGCGATTCTGTTCAAGATTTATATGTTAATGTTCGGATTGTGCTTCGTCTAGGGAAAAGACCAGTGCTACTACCTCCTTCCCAAACTCTGACAGATGGGCTTCATATGGCCCAAGTCTACTGGATGAGGCCATTTAATCTTCTTTCTGTATTAATTAACCAAGACAACTGTGTTTATAAAAACATAACATTAAGATTATAGTTTCTAATGGTCATATTGAACAAAGGTCATATTGACCAACAGTCATTTTAACCAATGGTCATATTGACCAACGGTCATATTGACCAACTGTCATATTGACCAACTGTCATATTGACCAACGGTCATATAACAGTCGAAACGGAACGGTCTCATTTTTATTATACCCACTTCATTAATTAAATGATATTGTTTTGATGAGTATAAAACAAAATAGCATGCATATTGAGGAAACAAATATAATTAAAAAGTTAGGGTCATTACATTCTTCCCCCCCTTAAGAAATTTTGGCCCCAAAATTGAATCTCGTACCCTCTGATGAGAAAAGGTGTGGGTACTTCTGTCTCATTGACTCCTCTAGTTCCCATGTGGCTTCTTCACATGTGTGGTTCCTCCAAAACACCTTAACAATGTGGGTAGTCCTGTTATGTAGAACATTGTCTCTATGATATAAGATCTCTACTGGCTGCTTCTAAAAAGAGATGTCATGTTCAAGTTGTACCACCCTTGGATTTAGTACATGTGAAGGGTCAGGTATTTACTTCCTCAAGTGGGATACATGGAAGACATCATGATCTTGTGGTAGATTTGGAGGAAGTGCAATCTGATAGACCACTGCTCCCACACGATCAATGATTTCCTAGGGGACAACGTACCTAGGGATGAGCATCCCTTTTTTCTCAAACCTCATGAATCTCTTCCAAGGTGAAATATGAAGAAAGACTTTATAAAAAACATCAAACACTAAGTCCCTTAGACGGTTGTCGGCATAGCTCTTTTTCCGACTCTGAGTAGCCTTAATGTATTGCTGGATGGCATGGACCTTTTTTGTCATCTCTTGCACAAGATCAGACCTAAGATTCTTTCTCTCACAAGATTCATCCCAACAAGTAAGTGTTATACATCTATTCCCATATAAAGATTCATAAGGTTCTATTTGAATGCTCGAGTGGAAGTTGCTGTTTTAAGATAACTAAAGTAATGTGATATGTTGATCCCATCCACCATTGAATTCCATTGAGCATGTTCTCAACATTTCCTGGAGTGTTTGAATACTACTTTCAGATTGATCATCATTTTGGGAGTGATAGGTCATACTGAAATTATTTTCAGTGCTAAGAGTAGGTTGAAGACTTCTCCATAATTTTGATTTGAACCTTGGATCATGATCAAATACGATAGAAAGTGGAACTCCATGCATCCTTACCACTTAATTCATGTTAATCCTGGTAATTTTATCAAGATAAAAATCTCCCTGAATTGGTATAAAATTGGATGTCCGGGTGAGACGGTCCATAATAACCCATATCGCATTTTTCCTTTGGATATTTTTGGGAGACCAGTGACAAAGTCTATAGTGATATTGTCCCACTTACATGCTGGAATGGGTAGTGGTTTGAATACCTCTTTATGATGTTGTCCCTCTACCGTCACTTGCTAACATACCAGGAATGTTGACGTGTAGTCATCAAACTTCCTTTTCATATTATCCCACCAATAATGATCATGAAGGTCCCTATACATTTTCATGCTACCAGGATGTATATATAAAATAGAGCTATGAGCTTCATTTGTCAGCTCCTTTATTTTTGGAATAGATGGAACACGTAGTCTTGTATGAAATTTCAATATACTATCTTGATTAGTGTTGAAATCAGGGAACATCCCATCCTTCACACCCTAAACTTCTTCTATAACAAAGGATCTTCTTTCTGAGCTTTCATGATATTCTCTAGTAATGAAGGTTGAGAAATGATTTGGGTTAGGGTTGATGATGTACCTTCCTTTAAAATTGTCATGTCCATAATTACTAAGTCATTGATCAAAGGATATTTTGGAATCCTCCTAATGAACAAAACAACTAGGTCATTCCTTCTTAATGCATTAGTGACATTGTTTTCCCTTCCGGGATGATAATGAATTGAACAATCATAGTATTTAAGAAGTTACAACCATATCCTTTGTCTCATGTTCAATTCCATTTGTGTGAAAATATACTTTAAACATTGATGGTCTGTGTATATATCGCAGTTCTCCCCATAAAGATAGTGCCTCCATATCTTGAATGTAAAAACGACTGCAGCAAGCTCTAGATCATGCATAGGATTGTTCTTCTCACGAGTCGTCAACTATCGAGATGCATAATCAATGACCCTGTCATTTTTCATGAGGACGCACACAAGACCTTTTAGAGATGCATCACTAAAAATAACGAATCATTATCCACTTGAGACAAGAGTTAACACGGGTGAAGTAACCAATCTCTTCTTCAACTCTTGGAAACATTCCTCACACTCCTATGTCCAGATGAACTTGACCAATTTTCAAGTTAACTTGGTAAATTGATTAGAAAGTAATGAAACGTTTTTCACAAACCTCCTATAATATCCTTCCAAACCAAGGAAACTACGAATCTCAGTTATTGTTGTAGGAAGAGTCAACTCCTCTAGAACATTTTCCTTTGTAGGTTCAACTATGATTCCTTCATTGGTAACAATGTTCCGCAACAAAGAAACTTTTTGTAACCAGAATTCACATTTACATAACATGAAAAAAAGCCTCTCCTTCTGATGAGTTTAAAAAATAACTCTTAGCTGATCCTCATTCTCCTCACATCTTTTGAAATATATCGGAATATCATCAATAAGAACTACCACAATGTTATCATGGAAGTCCTTAAAGGCTCCATTCAAAAAATACATAAAAATAGCAGCCGCATTAGTCAATACAAGAGGCATAACAACAAACTCATAATGCCCATATCATGACCGACAGGTAGTTTTTGAAACATATTCTTTCTTCACCCTCAATTGATGATAACCATATCAAAGATCAATATTAGAGAAGAATTGAGCCCCAAAAAGTTGGTCAAATAATTCATCAATTCTTGGACGAGGGTATTTGTTCTTTACTGATATCATGTTTAGTTCTCTATAATTAATACATAGCCCCATTGATCCATTCGTCTTATTCAAAAAGTGAACATGTGCTCTCCAAGGAGACACACTTGGTCGGATAAACCCCTTCTCTTAAATATCATGGTGTTTTTTCTTTAATTCCTCCATCTCTACATTTTCCATCCTATACAGGGTCATTGATATTGGATGAGATCCAAGTATGAGTTCAAATTATTACACAACCTCTCTTCCTAGGGGAGGTCTATGAAACACCTCAGGAAATACATCAAAGTATTCCCGAACGATAGGGACATTTTCTATCACCAAAATCTCATATACTCCTTCTTCAAATATCAATTCCATAAAAAAAGGATATAATAGTATCTTTTAGAATAATATCAGCTTGAGATATCTCTCCTTGGAAGATAACTGTAGGTTTTCCCGTCAAGACTACTGATATTTCCATACTTCTTCATTTGATCTCAGTATTATACATTGAGAGACAGTCCACCCCTAGTATAATGTCGAATTCTAGTGTAGTAAGGACTAATATATTTTCTATATGATTATGCTCATCAAAGTAAATACTAGAGTTCCTACACAATGAAGATGTTTGGATAATCCCTCTAGGAGTCTTGGCTGATAACACTACTTTTAGCAAGTTGGTGGTTGATTCAAAATTATTTTCAAACATGAAGGAAATAAAGGAATACATAGAACCCGAATCAAACAATGGACTTGTTTGATTCGAGAGAACAAAAAGAGTACCTTCTAACAGGCCATTTGGAGCTTCAACTTCAGTTGTCGTGATAGAAAAAGTATGACCTTGCATCCTAGGCCTTTGTTGTGGCTGATAGTGGTTCCCCTCCACTGCCCTCGGATTTGGACAGTGATTGGAAAACTGCCCAAGTTATCCAAACAAAAAGAAATGGACATCAGGTATGGCCTTCACCATCTTTCCCTTTCTGTTAGCGTTTGGATGTTGAGGTTTCACCTCACTATGACAATTCCTCACAATATGGCCATCTCTACCACACTTTTAGCATTTCCTGCTCCCGAGCAGCTAGTTCCCTGAATGCTTCGTCCCACATTTAGTACATGTGGAACGCTGAACATTCTTGACTCCTCTTCCCTGATCAATGTTCCTCCCAATGTTGTGCTCCATCGAACTCTTTTTTTTTTTTGATTTATGAGACCACTACGTTTCACCAAACTACAGTTCGACTTTCTTTTCACTCTGTACGATCTCTCCATAGCTGTCATAGTCTCGGTTAGTTAGATTCTTCCACAGATGAGGACTCAGTCCACTGAAAAATATATAAACCATACCATTAGGATCCATGAAAAATCTTTTGGTATAATAGGAAAGTCTTGTCAAGTTCATCTCACAGCTTCCCATAGAATCATTCTCCTTCTTATTCAGCTTAAGAAACTCCTTCTAAATTATTATTCTCATGGAGCGAGGGAAATAATTACTAAAGAAAACCCCTATGAACTCTTCCCGCATCATAGGTTAAACCTCCACTCTTTTCCTCAGGTTTTTAATTAGTTCTTAACACTGATCATCTTCTTCTTCTACACGATAGACAGCCATGATGACCTTCTCTTTCTCTGAACAGCCGATCATAGAAAATATCTTCTCTATAGAGCTGATCCTCTATTCATTAATCAATGGGTCGGGCAATTTTTCTAAAGTTTGGTGGTTGTTGATGCACAAAGGACTCAATAGAATGTTGTAACCTTCATTGTGAGATGGGTGTCTCACCTTGATTCAAATTATTTCCCATAAGTTGAGTCAGTTGGTTCATCATTCGCATGAATGTTTCCATTCTGGCTTCCATCAGAGGGTCATCATTACATGGTCCATTGGGATAACCATTTCCATAGTTCCTACTATTTCCCACCATTTCTAAAAGAATAAAACCTTAGTGAGAAAAATATTTCATTTTATGAATCTTTTAACAATAATAGATTTTATGTCTTAAAGCTTATTTGAAAAATTACATTTCCCTATAAATCCTTCATAATGATTCATAGAAATCATATGATTAACCAAAAATATCCCTTGGGAGTGTCGTAACCAATAATACAGCAAGGCCCGTTGTTGTGTATGAGGATTCCAAAAGTCATGCCTGAAACTCCTTATCAGAGTTTTCACTCCTAGGTACCACTATGACAGAGCTGCCTCTACCTACTCATAACCAGACATGGATGTGTTTTCTTGATAAACCGCTTCCATAATACTCATCAAAATAAGAGGAAGTTTTCCTGTATTTAAAATTTTATATAGGATTATTCCTAAAGTTTTCATATATAATTTATATAAATAACAAAACAATCCTTTGATACCAACTATGGAATCCCACAATTTTATTACATAACTTTTCATTACATTTTACATACAGAAGATCTTTAAAGTCCAGTGACCTGGAAATCAGGAACATAATACATGAAAACAAAATAAAATATTCTTATAAACCACTCATATGGATTCATCATAGGTTCATCCTATATAAAATTTCTGAATCTCATATTATAGAGTCATACATAAAAGGAAAGGGTGAGCACAAGGCTCAGTAAGAAAAACAAGTGAAACATTTAACATGTGATCTTGAGTAATATTAATAAGAACATGATAAATGCCACAATGGAATGAGAAATGGATAAATATGAATATAATATTAAAAAAACATGAATCATAACTTTAATATGTGGCTACAACATTTCATTTATACATTCATGATAATATCACCAAGGTTTATCCACAAGGTTTCATAAAAATTACTAAGCTTATTCACCAAGGTATTGTGAAACTTGTAATCTCTTGAGATTAATTTATTTACCCAATTCAATGGAGCTCTATCAGGGTGTACCCTTAATATGTATTTAATTTCATGTTCTTCATATAGATCATAATAAAAAAATTTCATAAATAACCCAAATAGAAAAGGGTTTCATGTCAAAATCGTGACATTTAAAAAGAGCTTAAGAATAAGATCATTATGTCATTTATAACCCATAGAAAGGGAGTGATGGTAATAAGTATGTCAATTCAAGAATAAAATATATAATTTTTTTGATTATTTATGAACTCCCATAGAAATGAAATTGGTTTGGGTATTCAAAAGTTAATTTCATGAGAGAAAGAGATAGAAATTTTGAGATGAAAATTCTACAACATAATGGCTACATAACATCTTTTTAGAAAACATTTAAAAGAGATTGGACAAAGTTCACCCACCCATTAATATATTATAATACAGTATGGTTATAGAATAAAAATAAATAAGATCATGGTATGGATATTTTAAGGAAATACCATATGAAAATGATACTCAAAGGAAAAGAACTGACGTGATTTCTGTTACGAAAACTCGGTAGCCTAACGACATCACTTAAAGATTCAGAAAATCATTTGACTAGAATGGAAAGGGTATCTCATCATTTTGAAATGAAATGGATAGTTGTGTAGATATATAATAACAATCCCCCACATAATAATATGTAACTATAATACATAACATAATGGAAGTCATGACATAAAAGAAGAGGGTGAAAGGATCCCTTACCTTGAAGAGTAACTTCGACAGCTTGAAGGTCAGGAGATTGGGGGGCTTGAGGGAACCTTGGGAGGACACATTTGGAGTTATGAAGACTAGACGATTTTTTAGGATGATTTTTGAATCAATTGAATGAAGGAGATGGCTTGGTAATTTTAGGATAAGTGACGGAATAAATAATTAATTTTTAAGGGACACCTCATCCGTGGTATTGCAAAACCATGGGCTTTCCCATGGTATTTCCCCATGGTATTGGCCTCCTAGGACAAATCATTTAATATCTCAATATTCATATGATGGCCAAAAATATTACATCATTAATACATCATTAATGATGTCATTAAACACCCAAAACTCAAAACAGTATTATTACTATTCACCGAAAATTCAATTGTTATAGAAAAGGTCCAAAAATTCAACATAACCTAATATAGATGCTCTGAATTCAAATATGAACTCCATTTTATGAAAATAATTTTCTAAATATTTTTAATTTATTTTGTAAATAAAATTATTTATTTTCAAAAATACAACTTTAAAACTATAACTCATTTTGTAACACCTTAAAAAAGTAATGAAGGTTCCATAAAATTATCATATAACTGTAATAATATAATTTAACAATTTATTATTACCTTTTATTAAAATATATTTCCATTTAAAATTATTAAATTTATTATAAAATTGTAATTAAAATATTTATGACATACAAATATACAAGAACTTACACTACAATTGTTTTTCACTTTTAGGATCTCTAACATTTATTTATACATTCATGGGTGAAGTAATTATTTCATTGGACAATTTTCTATCAAATACTATTCATATGGTTATGTTACTATTCATACATTAATATTCAATATAAACTCAAGTTAATCTTATTAGACTCTAAATTTTCTCACAGACCACAACTAGAGAAGACCATTTTTTGAACATCATTTGACATTATTAATTATTTAAAGAATACCAAAATACTTTAAAATACCCCTTTTTCCTAAATTCATCAATAATACACATCCTATATTTCTCTGCAAATTTGAAATTCAAAAAAATTTCCATAATAAGAAATAACAATTTTAATTATATAAAAGGATTAGACAAAGCCGCTAAGGTCTTGTTACATAGCCCCTTATAACACCAAAATAGGACTTAAGTGTAAGGTGCGCTATGGTGATAGAATCTTGGGGTGGCTAAGAAAACATTGCCCAAGTGGTGATTTCTATCAGCTTGAAATTCTCCCATAGGTGATTTCGTTCAAGCTTCATATGTTAAAGTTTTGCATGGACTTGGTCTGGAGCAAAGCCCAGTGATGCTACCTCCTTCCCAAGCTCCGAGAGATGGGCTTCATATGGCCCGAGTCTACTGGATGAGGCCATTCAATATCTTTTATGTATAAATTAACCAAGAAAACTATATTTATAAAAACATAATGTTAACATTATAGTTTCTTACGGTCATTTTGGTCAATGGTCATGTAAAATTCAACACCCAATGGTCTCATTTTAATTATTCCCACTTCATTATTTAAAGGATATTGTTTTGTTGAGTATAAAATAAAATAACACACAAATTTAGGAAACAAATATATTTAAATAGGTCGAGTCGTTACAAGTAAACCCCTCGCCCAATATACGTCATCACAACCACACTCGGCACACCTAGTAACAAAAACATAATCCAACCCAAACATACATCACTGATGCCCATCCATGGACTATATACAGTCCCACTGCCTAATAAGTTCACCCATACTAAAATGAATCAATCTCTCAACCTAATATTCCGTTACACCACCCACACCACCCCACACACACTGAAACAATCCCAGCCACAAAAACACCTGAATAGAACAAACATAAGGCTGAACTGAACCACACACAACACACATCCAAACAAACAAGGAAAATATTATTCATATTTAACAAACACTCATGCATTAATTTAACTTTATAAAACACGGGTTATCACAGAACATGTTCGATCATCGGGATTCCATTTATTTAACCATATATACGTGGATATCGATTTTATAATAATATGATCATTCATAGAGTATCAAAAAGAAGTATTCATAAGCCATATATGTGTGTAAATAGATACCACAAATGGTCATGATTTTTAAAAGGCTTACAGTTCTTACAAAAAAAGAAAAGGATCAAGGATAAAATATAAAACAAAGCGATATTCATCATCATATCCCTAGCCCCACAATTTTTACTTGTTATTATTTTTATTAAATTTTGGTCCAACCATATTCAGAAGGTTACATGAGTACACCAACCCTGCATGATACAAAAATTAAAGAGAGGCGAAGGGATTCCTTCTCTGGAGCAACTAGAAAACAATGATTCTTTTGTGGGCCAAAAAGGGGGTCACACAATCAATATGAAAGACACTCGGGGAAAATTTAACACAATACCACAACATATGTGCATGAATCTTCTGGGAAGAATAGTTCTCAGCACACCAAGAAAAAACAGAATGCTCAATAGAAGAATGAATCATGGCATTTGAAAATCCAGATCCTAAATCAATTGTAACGCCCCCACCCTAGTTACCCAAAGTCAGTGAATTATTACATAGCATTGGCATGATCATAAGGAAATCATGCCTCAAAAGACCGATCATTTTAGTATTATTGGAAACCAGATTTATACATAAGTTTATCATTACAACTTGAAAAGAAATACAACACGAATGTATTCCATTAGAAACATCCAATCCTCCTAAATAATTCCTCCAAGTCACTCATAACTAACATCTTCATATCCTGGGAAAATGAAACATAAGAAATGGGTGAGCTCAAATACTCAGTAAGGGTATATAATACAGCGGAAAATGACATAAATATTAAGCATGGTAAATAATTGAAACCTCATTCCTTTACAAATAATAAACATGAATACTTTTGTGGAAATAAAATGATATGCGTAAATAATGCCATAATAAAACATAATAATTGGTATTCTACTTGTTTGATTACCACATGATCCAAAAATATTATTTCCATAATGAGGGAATGTATAATTTCGGACATTCTGAAACATTTTGTCAAGGCCTCAGCCAAGACGTCTAATAATGATTAAACCCTCAGCCAAAACCATAAATAAAATTGGCAAAGTACCTCAACAAATTCCACATCTAGTTGTATCATGAGACATATCGATGCATCGTGGAGCTATAGCGGGCTCCACCCATCACTTACTAACTCTAATACATTCCCAATATGAAATGGTTTGAATATATAATAAATATTCGTATTAAAACTAGCATACGAAATGTCAATACGTTAACCATAAACCATGAATGGTATAAAAATAGCACGTCCACAGTCAGTCATATCACAAAAACTTAATTACAATATGGAAGTTTTGTATCATAATAAATCAACTTCAAATAAACTTAAAATCCATCAAAGGATGTTGACATAGATGAAATCAAAACTATTTGAGAGAAATATATCTTTTTTTCAATCATTTAAAGGTCACATAAATATAAAGTAAAATATTTACTTTGAAAATATCCTTAAAATCTTTTAAGGGAAGCTTTTATGATGTTATAATGATGGAAAATAGACGCATCCACCGTATAAGTTAAAAAAGACTTTCTTACCTTAAATTTGTCGAAAATGTCAAAAAGTACCTCGTTTGGAAAATGACGGAAAGATTCCTTTCAAAACACATAAGGGTATAAATGACTTTAACCCACTGTCTAGTAAATAGTATAAATGTTTTCAAATATATTTTTAAGAAACATGGATGTGGATGATAAAGAGGCCCAGTAGATAATTTCATTTAAACAATCTCTGATAATGAAGAGATTGTGAAATAAACCCTTACCTTGTAATTTTCCTTATTTGAGGGTAGATTAACCTCTTGTATAATGGTTAAATAATTGTTATTAAATTATACAAAAATCATATACATTAATATGATATCATATATGATCTTTTAACATTGCTTTGTTACTAATATTTTAGTATTATCGTCGTTTCGGGTGTTAACTTACTCATTTTATTTTATATGTTTTGTTACATAAGCCATGTTTGTTATGGATAGGTTGTATTTTTTTCATATCCATAATGATATCATGTACATAAACAATATTTTTAATCATTAAATGAGAATTAGACTTTAATGCATACGATGGGGAATAAATCTCATCGTGTTCGTGGAGACGGTAGTACGAACGCACGCACGAGCGACAATATCATTCTTTTGATATTAAAGTAATATATAACATGATTGTATATAATATATACAGAATCATTATCATGTTATATTTTTTATTTACATGAATTACACATAATTATTATACCCATCCAAATAATAATGTTTGGAATAACAATTACACCACAACGTGGAGACGGTAAACCGTACATACGCACGTATGGTGACATGTCATTCAAAGGACAGATAGAATACTGAATCTTGTTATACAATGTTTACAATAACATCACATTATATAAGATACCTGAGATATTATTTTAGAATGGGAATAACAAAGAAAGAAGAAGTGGAAGAAGAAAGGAACTTGAAAAAGGGTGGTGAAAACATTACCTCTTCTTCAGGTTCTTCCCTTTGATTTGATCAAAAGGGCACCTTAGGATGGATTTATGATCAAACTATGTCCTCTAGGTCGAATTTAGGGAATTTTAGAGAGTATTTGGGCAGGTTTTTGATGATAAAACAGGCTTTTAATGTGTGAATTAGTGAGAAGGGGGAGTGCCCTTTTATAAGAGGGGTGAGGGCCACCTTTGGAAAAGCTAGAAATATAATTTTATAATAAATTCATATTCAATTTTTAATGGATCCAAAGTGGATTATTTAAAGGTTATCATGGGGATAGGTCTAAAACCACTCCACTAATATAATTTAGACAGGTTTTGATCATTATATTAACCTTATAATTTAGTTTTAACTCTTATTTAATTAGATTGACATTTACCATGACACTTTGTATTTTTATATTATATAGTTAATAAACATACCATATATACCCAAGAGACCCAAAATTGTTCCACTAATGATACACCTTTCATGATATAAGTCTCATGGCCAAACAATAGATTTTTATGAATTGAATATAAAATAATATTGGTTTTAAAAACTCTTTTATGAAAATTTTGACACTATTCAATAATTTATTTTTGATAAAGTCATAAGAACTTTATTAATTCAAACAAAATTCATTTAAGAAATACTATCATATCATATTAATCAATAAAATTCGTGGATGTCATCAAAACATTCAAATTATATTTATTTTAACATTTATAATACCAATTATTTTATTCTTTCATTAATAAGGAAAATACTGCATCATTATTGTGTCATAAGTAAATTTAATTATTAAATGTATAAAAATTATAAATAAAATACCATTATGTAGGAAATAGTTTTATCTTTCTAATGAATATTTATAATCGAAAATCGAACATATATAACCCTATGTAAACATTGTTTTTCTAAAAGATATATGCTTATGTCATTTTTGTATTTATTTTAACTTAATTAATATAAAGTGTCCTTATCACCATCACGTGGCTCCATGGGGTCCCAAAATCGACCCAAAGATCCCCATGGTCAAACATGTATCAACCAATAAGGTTAGGACATGTTTTAGGGTAATTTTTTATTATTATTATAATATTATTTTTTTACCCTTATTTATCGGATTTACCCTTTAACCATGGTAAATAAAATATTTACCGAAGCAATTATTCAAAATGTATCAAAATAAAAGTTACCTATTTACAAAATTTTGAAATCCTGATTCCAAATATGGAATTAATTTTTCCAAATTCAAAACAAAAAAGTGGCAGAAATTAATTTAAAATTAATTCCCGTTGTTGAAACAAAAAACGTTTTTTGAGAGATAATAACGATCAAAAGATTGACACTTGTTTATGTCCTGTTTAATTGTGAAATTATGTCCAATGACCAAAATTGTATTAAATGGTAAAAATATATTCTAAATATAATTTAAAACCACTAACATTCATAATTTATCACAGTTAATTATTTTGATTAAAAAAGTTGTTTTTAATTAAAATTTAGTAATTTTCAGTAGTCATCAAAATATAAAAGTTATCTGAAAAGTACCAAAATTTCACCCTAGGATAATTTCGATATTCGAATCCAAAAATGAAGTCCATTTTGAGAGAAAAAATTTATAAAATTTCAAAAAGTGGGTATTACTATTCATAACGGCTACTTTGATTGGTCGTGGTGTGTTAGAATATCGAAGTTTCGTACAACACACGCTAATGAATTATTCAAAGTGAATAGTATCGTGGAAGCTTGGGGTGTTACATTCTCGCCTACTTCAAATAATTTCATCCTAGAAATTTCTAGAATACTACCGCATGAAAAGACTCAGGTGGTTCTTCATCATAAGTTCCTCGGGTTCCCACATTGCCTCTTCCATCTTATGGTTTCTACATAGAACATTTACCAGATGAGTCGTCCAGTTTCTCATCACTTGTTCTCTTGTATAAGGAATCCTGACGGGCTCTTCGCAATAAGACAGATCAGGTTCCAATTCTAATTCCTTGTAAGTTAGTACATGCTTTGGGTCAGGCATGTATTTTTTCAATAGTGATACGTGGAACACATCTTGAACTTTGGAAAGACTTGGCATCATTTCCAAACGGTAAGCTACAGCCCCAATTCATTCTAGAATTTCGAAAGGTCATATGTACCTGGGACTCAATTTACCTTTCTTTCCGAATTGTATAACTCCCTTACATGGATATACCTTTAAGAAAACATGATATCCTACCTGAAATTCCAAATCCTTCCTTCAGTTGTCAGCATAGCTCTTCTGCCTACATTGAGCTTCTTTGATGTGGTTTTGGATTACATTCACCTTCTCCATCGGTTACTCCACCAGTTCTAGGCCTACAAGATTTCTTTCACCAACATCATCCCAACAAGTTGGTGTGCGACATCACTTTCCATATAACGCTTCATATGGTGCCATTTGAATACTATAATGGAAGCTATTGTTATAGGAAAATTCTACCAGAGGTAAATATTGATCCCACATACCCTGGAAGTCATGTGAGCAAGATCTCAACATGTCTTCTAAGGTTTGAATAGTCCATTCTGATTGTCCATCTGTTTGGGGTGGTAAGCAGTGCTCAAATGAAGTTCAGTATTCAAGGCCTTCTGAAGACTCTTCCAGAATCTCAAAGTAAAATGGGGATCTCGATCCAAAACAATCGATAGGGGAACTCCATGAAGTCAAACAACTTAATTAATATATAGTCTTTCTAGACGTTCATGTGGTAAATCTTCCCTTATAGCAAGAAAATGTGTTGAATTGGTAAGATGATCAACAACGACCCATATTGAATTGTTCTTTCTTGGATTCTTTGGTAGTCCCATGACAAAGTCCATAGTGATATTATCCCATTTCAACTAAGGTATAGGAAGAGGTTGCATGACTCCTCCAGGTTGTTTCCTTCTAGCTTTCACTTGTTGAAAAACCATACATCTTGACACAAAAATAATCAATCTCCCTCTTCATTTCGTCCCACCAAAAATGTTCCTTTAAATCTCTATACATTTTGGTGCTCCCAGGGTGTATAGAGAAATTGGAACTATGAGAATTGTCTAACAATTCCCTTTTTAAATCAGGTATATCAGGAACACAATGTCTCCTCCCAAATTTCAAAATTCCATCTTTATAAACAAATTCACTCAATCTCCCATCATTCCCAACTTTAATCTTTTTTTTAAACGCTTCATCATTGGCTTGAGAACTCTTTATCCTTTCTATTAAAGATGGTTTGGCAACCATTTGAAAATGTATCGATGTTTCACCTTCCATTTTTATTCCCATATCCATCATTAATATATCTGTGTATATAGGATCCTTTTCAACTATCATCTTGTTCAAAACACCATGATCCTTTATGCTCAAAGCATCTACCACCTTATTTTCCTTCCCCGGGTGGTAGTGTATCGTACAATCATAATACTTGAGCAGTTCAAGCCATCTCCTTTGCCTCATGTTGAGTTCTTTAGGTGAGAAAATATACTTCAAACTCTTGTGATCAGTATAAATCTAAAATTTTTCACCGTAGAGATAGTGTCCCCAAACCTTTAGAGAAAATATTACAGCAGCTAACTCAAGATCATGAGTAGGATAGTTTTTCTCATAATTTTAAGAAGTCGTGATGCATAGGCAATAACTCTATCATTTTGCATAATGATACAACCAAGTCCTTTCTCCGATGCATCACTATAAATAACAAACTCGTCATTTACCAATGGTAGAGTCAAAATAACAGCATTGACTAATATTCTCTTCAGTTCTTCAAAACATTCTTCACACTCTTTTTTCCAAACTTATTTAACACCTTTACGTGTGAGCTTCGTTAATGGGTTAGCCAATATGGCAACGTTCTAGACCAAACGTCGATAATAACCTACTAAGCCAATAAAAATACGTTCATTTGTTATACTCGTCGGTGCTCGCCACTCGTGGATTGCTATTGTCTTAGAAGGATCAACAGAGATTCCATCCTTAGAGACAATATGGACAAGAAAAGAAATCTCTTAAATCGATAATTTACACTTGCTAAACTTCCCATATAATTCATGTCTTTTTAGAGTCTTCAACATAATGCGCATGTGATTTTCATGATCTTTGTAGGTTTTAGAGTATACCTAGATATCATCAATAAATACCACTACGAATTCATCAAGATATTCCTTGAAAAATATGTCCATTAGATCCATGAAAACAGAGGGTGCATTAGTCAGCCCAAAAGACATTACTGTAAACTCGTAAATCTCGTACCTAGTTCGAAATACTATCTTCAGAATGTCTTCCTTCTTCGCACACAACTGATGGTATCCATATCAAAGGTCAATCATTGAAAAGTGTTGAGCTCCATGAAGTTGGTCAAATAAATCATCAATGCGAGTTAAGGGATACTTGTTCTTTATTGTTATATCAATGATCTCCCTGTAGTCAATTCACAACCTCATATATCCATCTTTATTCCTAACAAAAAGGACATGGGCTCCCCATGGAGAAACACTAGGGAGAATAAATCCCTTATTACTCAATTCCTCCAGCTTTTTCCTTAGTTGAACTAATCTCACAGTGTCCATTCTATAAGGGGTTTTTGATATGGGCCCTAAACCATGAATTAAATAAAACGAAAACTCAATTTATCATTATGGAGGATGTTTAGGAAAATATTCCGGAAACACATCAATATATTCTCTCACAATAGGCACATCCTCTATTTGACATTCATTTACTTACCCACATTTATTTCATTCTCTTCCTCCCCGATAATTTAATTTTGTTGAGCTACGATGGGTAGATCTAGATAAGAATTAGGTGGAGACGATTCCGCTCTAAAGATAAGGTGTTCCTTATCATCATCATCATGAATCAAAACCTCATTTTTTTACAATAAATCTTTGTATCAGGGTCTGAAATCCAATCCATACCAAAGATTATATCAAATTCAATCATAGGTATGACGATGAGATTAGCAGATAAAAAACATTAATATGCCTTAATAGGGACTGGTTGACAAAAATTTGTAGCAATGATACTTCCCTTAGGGGTTTTTAATGACAACACCCTTGTTAAATAAATTTAAAATATATAATTTTCTTAGAAAATTGGGATGTTATGAAACAACGTGATGATCCAGAATCAAATAATGCATTTTCTAAACCTGAGGAAACCATTAAATTACCTGCCACCACATCTTTCAGAGCTTCTCCCTCAGCAATAGTGATATCATAAGCTTGGCCTTGATCCCTTGGACTTTTCAGAGGTATGTTTCCTTGATGCTTAGGGCATTCATTTGTATAATGTCCCATCTCCCTACAATTGTAGCATTGACCATCGGTAGCATCTTTCTTTTCTTTACAATTACCAGCTAGATGAACCTTCTGTCCACATTTGTTGCCCACTCCTTTTCCTTTTAGACAGGCACCAGGGTGCTTCCTTCTGCAATTATCACAGGGTGGAAATTCAATTCTTCCCTTCTTCCCTATTTCCTTATTTTCTTTCCCAGAGTGTTCAGCAGATATCTTCTTCTATTTCTTTGATTTAAAGTCATAAGACTTAGAGAATTCCTTTTCTATCTTGATTGCACAGAAGACATTATATTAATATGTTGAGAAGGATTATGATACAAATGCACGACAGTGAAATGGTTTTAACCCATCGAAGAAACGATCAATCTTACTTATTGGGTTACGTATATAATCGGCAGCATACCTTGCTAACCTTGTGAAGTTAGCCTCATACTTCGCAACATTATCATCCTTATTTTTCCTCGGACTCAGAAACATACTTTCCATATTAGCTCGATGGTCGGGAGGAAATTATTTTTCAATGAAAATATCTTTAAATTCCCCCATTCCATATTTGATACTTCATCATGTTCCGTTGTATTTTGAATCAAGGACCACCATTGGTCAGCATCTCCTGTGAGGTGGTAAACTGTCATGAAAACATTTTCCCCTTCACTACTCCCCAAATCATGGAATATTTTCTCTAAGGAGTTTATACATTTCTCAGCCACTAATGTATTTGTACTCCAATTTAATGTCGGTGGTTTTTGCCTCATGAAGTGATCTAACATTGATCCTCCACGCTGTGGATCAGGGTGCTCTATACGGGTAAGGATATTATTCATAACCAGAGTGAGTTGTCCGAGTATGGTGATTAGCTAATCAGAACCAGTTGCATCACCAGCTCCATTATAATTATCTTGATCAGGATGGAAATCCCTACATGGAGTGTGTTCATTGATACAGTTTACATTCCTTCTACTAGGCTCCATTTATAAACAATGGCATAAACTAGATTAGTTTATGAATTAAAATATATAATTCCAAACTTCAAAAACACATAACATAAATTCAACAGTTTATGGATATAATCCATAATCATAAATAAAATTCTTTGAGGAAGTATATAATCATAACCCTTCAAAATGGTTTGTAATGAAAATGAGAATTATCCTAAGAATATCCCCCGGGAGTGTCGTAACCAAGAGTGCAGCAAGACCCATTGTCGTGCACTAGTTCTCGTTCAAGTCTAGCTTAAAGAGGTGTTTTTGGGTTTTACCCCTAGGTACATCTGTTCCAGAGCCACCTCTACCTGCTCGTATCTAGACAGGGATGTATTTATTTCAAAACTCACAAAATCTCTACAATACCAAAATTCTAAGAAGTTCTTCTTTACTAATCCTCAATTTCTATCTTAGGGCTTTGTGTTCTAATTATAGTTTATCTAAATCTAGTTTCCAAGGTTTGTACTAAAATTCCTCTGATACCAACGGTAACACCCCGACCCTAGTTACCCAGAGTTGGTGCGTTATTACATAACAGTGGCATGATCATAAGGAAATCATGTCTCGAAAGACCGATCAATTTAGTATTACTGGAAACAAGATTCATTCATAAGTTCAACATTACAAATTGAAAATAAATACAACACAAATTTATTCCATTGGAAACATCCAATCCTCCTAAATAATTCCTCCAGGTCACTCATAACTAACTTATTCATATCCTGGGAAAATTAAACATAAGAAAGGGGTGCGGTCAAATTCTCAGTAAGGGTATGTAATACAGCGGAAAATGACATAGATATTATGAATGGTAAATAATTGAATCCCCAATCCATTACCAATAATAAACATGAATACATTTATGGAAATAAAATGATATGAGTAAATAATTCCATAATAAAACATAATAATTGGTATTCTACTAGTAGAATTACCACATGAACCATAAATATTATTTCCATAATGAGGGAATGTATAATGCCAGACATTCTGAAACATTTTGTCAAGGCCTCATTCAGGACGTCTAAAAATGATTAAGGCCCCGAACAAAACCATAAATCAAAATGGGAAAGGTCCTCATCCAATTCCACATCTGGTTGTCTCATGAGACGTACCGATGCATCGAGGAGCTATATCGGGCTCCACCCGTCACTTACTAAGTCCAATACATTCCTCATATGAAAATGTTTAAACATATCATAAACATTCGTATTAAAACTAGCATAAGAAATGTCAATACATTAACAATAAACAATGAATGGTATAAAAATTTCACATCCACAGTCAAACATATCACAAAAACTTCATTACAATATGGATGTTTTGTATCATAATAAAACAACATCAATTAAACTTAAAATCCATCAAAGGATGTTGATATAGATGAAATAAAAACTATTTGAGAGAAATATCTCTTTTTTTTAAATCATTTCAAGGTTACATAATTATAAAATAAAACATTTACTTGGAAAATATTCTTATAATATTGTAAGGGAATCTTTGATGATGTTATAACAGCGGAAAATAGCCACACCCGCCGTATAAGTTAAAAAAAACATTCTTACCTTAAATTTGATGAAAATGTCCAAAAGTACCTTGTTTGGAAAATGACGGAAAGATTCATTTCAAAACACATAAGGGTATAAATAACATTAACCCACTATCTAGTAAATATTATAAATGTTTTGAAATATATTTTTATGAAACATGGATGTGGATGATAAAGAGGCCACATTAGATAATTTCGTATAAACATCCTCAGATAATGAAGAGATTGTGAAATAAACCCTTACCTTATACCTTTCCAGGGTTGATGGTAAATTAACCTCGTGTATAATGGTGAAATAATTTTTATTAAATTATACAATAATCATATACATTAATATGATATCATATATTATCTCTTAGCTTTTCTTTATTAATAATATCTTAGTGTTATCGTCGTTTCTGGTGTTAACTTACTTGTTTTCTTTTATATGTTTTGTTACATAAGTCATTTTTGTTATGGATAGGTTGTATTTTATTCATATCAAGATTGATATAAAGTCCTTAAATATTATTTTTAATCACCAAATGAGAATTATAATTGAATGGATATGATGGGGATTGAATGTCATCGCGTTCGTGGAGACGGTAGTCCGTACGCACGCACGAGCGACAATATCATTCTTTTGATATTAAAATAATATATAATTGGATGTTATATCATATATAAAGAATTATTATAATGTCATATTTATTATTTACAGGAATTACACATCATTATTATACCCATCCAAATAATAATGTTTTGAATAACAATTACACCACGACGTTGAGAAGGTAAGCCGTACCTACGCACCTGTGGTGACATGTCATTCAAAGGAAGGATAGAATACTAAATATGGTTGTACCATGTTTATAATAACATCACAGTATATAAGATACTCGAGTTTTTATTTTATAATTGGAATAAAAAAGAAAGAAGAAGTGGAATAAGAAAAGAACGTGAAAAAGGGTGATGAAAACATTACCTATTCATAGGGTTCTTCGTTTTGATTTGACCAAAGGGATCTTTAGGATGGATTTTTGATCAAACCATGGCCTCTAGGTCGAAGTGAAGGAAGTTGAGAGAGTATTTGGGCAGGTGTTGGCCAAAAAAAATCCTTAAAATGTCTGAATTAGTGAGAAGGGGGGAGTGCCCTTTTATAAGATGGGTGAGAGGAACCTTTGGAAAAGCTAGAAATATTATTTTATAATAAATTCATATTCGGTTTCTAATGTCTCCACAGTGGATTATTTAAAAGATAAAGTGGGTATAGGTCGAAAAACACCGAATCAATAGATTTTAGACATGTTTTTGTCATTATATTAACCTTATATTTTATTTTTAACTCTTAGTTAATTAGATTGACATTTACCATGTCACTTTGTATTTTTATATTATATAGTTAATAAACAAACCATATACATCCAAAATCCCCCAAAGTAGTCCATTAATGATAAAAATATCATTATATAAGTCTCTCGACCGATCCTTAGATTTTTAGGAATTGAATATCAATTAATAATATAATATTTATTTTAAAAACACTTTTATGTCAATTTTGACACTATTCAATAATTGATTTTTGTTAAACTCTTACCAACGTTATTAATTCTAAAAAAATCATTTAAGAAATCTTAACATGTCATATTAACCAATAAAATTTTTGGATGTCATCAAAACTTTCAAATTATATTTAATTTAACATTTATTATATCAATTATTTGATTCTTTCATTTATAAGGAAAATATTGCATCATTACTGTGTCATAAATAAATTTTATTGTTAAATGTCTAAAAATTAAAAATAAAATACCATTATTTATGAAATAGTTTTATCTTTCTAATTAATATTTATAGTCAAAAATCTAAAAAATATAACCCTATGTAAAAATTGTATTTCTAAAATATATATGCTCATGTCATTTTTGTATTTATTTTATCTTAAATAATATAAAGTGCCCTTATCACATACAAGTAGCTCCATGGAGTCCCAAAATCTACCCAAAGATGCCCATGGTCGGAAATGTATCAACCAATAAGGTTAGGACACATTTTAGGGTAATTTATTATTATTATAATATTATTTATTTACCCTTATTTACCAGATTTACCCTTTAACCATAGTAAATAAAATATTTACCGAAATAATTATTCAAAATGCCTAAAAATTAAAGTTACCTATTTAAAGAATTTGTACATCATTATTCCAAATATGGAATGAATTTTTCCAAATTCAAAACACAATATTGGCATAAATTATTTTAAAATAAATTCTCGTTCTTAAAACAAAAAAGTGTGTTTTTAAGACATAATAACTATCAAAAGATTGACACTTGTTTATGTCCGGTTTAATTGTGAAATTATGTCCAATGACCAAAATTTTATTAAATTGTAAAAATATATTCTAAATATACTTCAAAACCACTCAAATTCATAATTTATCACTGTTAATTATTTCTATTAAAAAAGTATTTTTTAATTAAAATTTTGTAATTTTCACTATTCATCAACATATAAAAGTTATCCGAAAAGTACCAAAATTTCACCCTAGGCTAATTTATATATTATGAATCCAAAAAATGAAGTCCATTTTGAGAGATAAAATTAATAAAATTTCAAAAAGTGGGTATTACTATTCATAATGGATACTTTGATTGGTCGCAGTGTGTTAGAATCTCGAAGTTGCGTATAACACATGCTACTGTATTATTCAAAGAGAACCGTACCGTGGAAACTTGGGGTGTTACATCAATAGAATGGAAATAGATTCAAGGTTCATTAAAGTTGTATCCTAGTCAAAAACACACCATTTGAATATTTAAATGTCCCTGTATAATTAAGATATTAATGATACAATTAATATCCCTTGAAACCCCTTTAAAAACACTCAAACATGGCTTTAAACTCAATTTATGTCAAATATAATGTAGGATGAGTGAAACTGGAAAAAATGAGATAAAATAGAAATGACTCACTGATGGGTGAGTCACTGATAGTGATTCACCAATGTGACTCATTGATAAGAGTCACCAATACCTGACTCACCAATGTTACTCAGCGACACGACTCACCGAAACGAGTCACCGATGTGACCTACCAACAATGAATCATTGATGTCACTCACTTACCCCACTCACCAACACCACTCACTGACTCCACACACTGATTCCCATCTAAATGACACCCGACCAACCAATGCATGATCTACCAAGGCTTATCCTACCGATTCCTCGACCTACCGAGACCTCGACCTACCGAGGCAATGACCTACCAATGCCTCTACCCACCGAAGACTCATCCTAACAACCCCCAAACTCACTGACGCATCAACCTACATAAAAATGATTCATCGATCCTAAGATAATGAAACTAATATACCAATGATGATCTATCAATGTTGAGTAACTGACCCATCCAAACAATATAAAAACTGGATGTTCGTAAATCTATTGAAATGAGTTTTCATGACCTGACCCATTCTAGGGATTGAGCCGCAACTACCCCAATCCCACCTCTATAGGCTAGAGGTTGGGAATTACCACTGAAAGCCCAAAAACATTTTGATTACCTTTCCAAATAATCTGTTAACACACACATCAAAATCAAAGAAAACAATGTAGATGGAAATTAAAACAAGATACAAAATTATTATAAACAGGAAACAAAACATGCATCAACCTCTAAAATGTAAAAGTATATAAATGACAATAGAAATAAAAGGGTTAACATACACACGCAACTAGAAATGTTCCACAGCCCTGCAACTGGTGAGGTGTAGAACAACATTGAGAGTCATTCACCTAAATCCCAAGTTACGACCACTGCACGCTATCCAAGAACAATGTATCCCTAATCTTCTCTAAAATCACCACCAACATTTCTGTCATTTTCAGGGAAACACTAAGTGGGAAAATCCCAAGTAGAGGTTACTATTAATATACTCTGTAGGATATCTAGAATTCTCAAGGAAGCAGTAAGAGAAAAATTTAAGAGGTAAGTAGTAGATAGAACAAGGTACAATAAATGAGAGTACAACTCAACCGAACAAAGGAGTGAAGTAAGCTCTTCCAGAAAAAAAAAGATGTTGAAATGGTGAGAATATGAAATTTTAATCGAGTTATCGCTACCAATAATAGGTTAGTAGACTTGTCCAACCATAATACGCAAGATATAGAATGCACATGGCATACCTCGTGCGTCTTCACCTCTCCTGGACAGAGAGTAGTCAAAACCAAAGGAGTGGGGATCAAGAATAGAACACACACACACACACAGATATATATATATATATATTTGTGTCTGCTTATTAATGAAACACAACTGAGATATTAAGGGGATCTCCATTACACAGCATATCCCAAGAAAAGTGAGTATCCATCAATCCTAGAAGTATCCAATGATGCCTAGAATCCCACATGTCTGATATAAACTACAAGTCAATGTGGATCAATCACTACAAATGATACTATCCTCTTTTTGCAGGTATGTCTCATCTACATGGTTTGGGGTCACATCACCAGGATGTGTCCTAGTGGAAAAATACCCCAATTTATTGAGTTTCCAAAGTCATTTCAAATATCATCTCTTCACTATGTCTTACAGTTGAGGGATCGTGTCTCAAGGTTAAGGACCCACACCTATCCCGAGTGGAGGGTTCCACTCGTGTGTCAATGATGACCCATCTCTAGCCTGACTGGATGGTTATACTTATAAAGGATTGAGGAACCTTGCCCATCCAGGTTGGAGGGTTACACTTTGGTGTCTTCAAGGACCCATCCCTAGCCTGGTTGGAGGGTTCTACTCAGAACATCCATCGGGAACCACTGCCCATCTTAGCAGGAGTTAAGTCCAAAAATAATATGGACTCCCCTTTTAAATGCTACGTCTCAGAAAATAATTGAGCAACATTTTTCATCCCTAATGTATGTTATCTCTTAGGAAAACACAATTGCAATCATCGAGTGTCTCCCCAAATAGACATCACACACAAAACATCTCTCATATTAACTCATAACCCACTATAAAGGGAACCAGTGCATTCTACATGAAACAAAACTCAATAAAATCTACATGCATGCCAAAATCTAAGTACAAAAGAGGGATACGCGAGTGATAGATGATTTTTAGTTGTACATGATGCATGTGGGGCCCACACATCATGGGGACCCACCTCGTAATCTTGTCATGTACGTAAGCATTCTCAAGAACTAAACTGTTAACAAGTACTGCTATGAATTTTGGATTACTCGCATAGTAAATGACACACCTAGTAAAATGAACAAGGAGTGCATGACACTCGTCGTTGATCTGGATGGAAAAGACCATGATTATGCTGGCACAACTCCTCAAAAATCCCAAGAACATTTGACTACATCACATCATACATATTCACCACCTTCACAAGAGTCGAGGTTGACCCAAGCCATGGGTTCTATTCAAACACATCAAAAGGATCTTCCTCCCACATTCCTTCCCTAATTGAAAATTTAATGAGATCACAAAAAGGATATTCTAGTCCAAATGGATCACACCGTTGTGAACCTTGTGGAAAAACATGTCAGAATAACTACTCTTTCACCCCAAACAGACATCTGATGGAAAATTTGAAAGCTTCTACACTGTGCTAGAAATACATCCCTTGGTGCCTAATTTTTTGTCTCTAAACAATTTATATGGATCATGCCATTGTGATTCTCTATGAAAAATATATTGGTTTTACCTCTTGATCATCCAAAAATGATACTCGCTGAAAATGATTCATTTCCCAACAAAAAGTGTCAATCCGGCCTCATGGAGACATCATCCCAACCTTAGATCAAAAGACTGAAAGATGTCTTCAAATCTGCACGGAGATAAGGGTTATGATGCTACTAACAACAAGTCAAACTGACCTCTCATTTTGAAGTTATGCTAGATAAAATTTTCTGAATAATTCTAATTAAATTATTATTATGATATTGAGGTGTTTCATTCTCCCAAATCCCGATTACAAGTCTCTGAAGTCCCAAAATAGTCTAAAAAGATTACTCAGGATGAGAGGGAGGTGTGGCCTTAGGAAAAATGTCTATTAGACACATGGTGCACTAGATACAAATTTTTAATGATTTTTTCTCAGTCCAAATAGGGCTGGTCTTACCCAAACTGGTCAGACCCCCCTCTTAATAGGTCATCCCGCCCTGACTGGCCCGGTCTGGATCATTGGCCCACAAACCGCAGTCCGGCCTGCCCATGTGGCATGTTGCCCACCTTCTAACACTGACCGACCCTTATGGCCGGTATTCCTCCCCGCTCCCACATCAGCGCACGACCTACGTCCTATGGGTCTCAGTCCCCTGGCCAATGACCTCGAAGCCCCCACCTGACCTCAGATTCCCCGAATAACCGCACTACACCGGCATCTCACAACATCGGCACAGTCCTCCACCCCATCTGTGCCACTCACTCCAACTATCACCACCGCTTTCGTCCAACCATCAGCCTGCTCACTAGACTTGTAGAGAACCTGTTGTCCTGGACTGACTGTCACACTGAGCTACATGACACCAACTACCTTGGCCAAACTCTGTCTGCTCCTCCCTCACAACACTAGCCAACGACCCCCATTCGTCCCACACATTTCATTGGTTGGCTCCTCGGACGGCCCCCACCATAGGCCCCCACCAACGATTATTCTTCGGTGGCCCCTTCTATGGGACACCATGACCAAAAAAGGGGTCTATAAATTAATTTGGGTCTTGTTTCTGGAATCTCAGGAAGAGAACATATTAGCAATGGTATTTTCTCAACAAACATCTGAGGAATTCATAGGTCCAAAATTAAACAATGAAGAACGCACGAAGAATAAATATGGTTTCGTGTTTGAAGTAACAGATTGACGGTTGAGTTAGGTTGGTCGTTGATGATAGAATAAGAAAATAATGAAATGGAAAAAATGGGGATTTAAATTAAAACTTGCATCAGAACTAAAATTTAGAAGAAACCCTACCTCGATCCATTTGTTCGACGTTGGTGACATTTCGTTTGTGATCCAGCATCGATCCATCAAGGTTTTAGTGAAATGTCTCCTCATTTAGATGAAGAAAGATGAATAATAATGGTGATAGGAGAGATTGAAAGATATTAGAGCTAACCCTAATCCAAATCATATATATTTAAATTTATAGAAAAATCACCAAAAACATCCAACAGTTGCAAAATCCGACACTTCTGTGCCTAGTCATTTTATGTCGCACCTAGGAAAAACACCCCATTATGAACTCAATAGTGGTCTAATATTTCCTATATAACTACCCTTTTGAATTTTATTTGAGTCAACAATTTAAATAGAATAAAAAATATTTATTATTTTATTTACAGTTTTCCACATTGGGGACTTTTATCATAGAAGCCCTGTGCTAAAAAAAGTTATACCCTACATATGTTAAACACAATGTTTCGTACTTAATTGTCCCCACCAATTTCTGATACGAGCTTTTATTTAATAGATATCCCATTTTAATTTTTTAATGGTATAAAAACACTTAATATTTCATTATAATTGATTATGGGAACACCATGCCTTAGAATTGCACGTCGTCTCAGCACCAAGCTCTATAAATTTATATATAAATATCCCAATGTATAAAAAGGTGAAATATGGGTCTCTACATGAGCTACATTTACCTCCAAAAACACCCCAGACATTGGATTTTGAAAAAGTGATGAACTAGGGAGGTTTGGTCCATTACATCTGATACCTCACAAACTATTCTACCCCTAGTTAATTTAAAACCAAACAGAAAAGAAAAAGGTTTTCGAACGACCACTCTATAATATACAACTCAAGGATAAACCACTTTGTGTTATTCGAAAGATTTATTGAAACCTCATCATCAAAGAACACATCCTCCCAAATCTGTTATCCCAAACATCCACAAAGATACCCCTGAAAAAGTTCTAACTATTCAGAAACATGGTTTACAGAATTCCTTCCTCCATGTCAAGAAACTATCTAGTCTGGGTGTCACCGACTTGCCCACATGGTATAATCTTATCTCAATTAATGAATCTTTATTAGGAATCAAGTCTCCCCCTTTTCAAATGTTAGTACATCATCACACACTTCATAACAAGGATGAAACCAATCTTATAACAAAAAAAGTTCAACGAGTACATCACAAATCCAATCACACAGGAAAAACTCAAAAAAAACTCTAAGTACTGGGCACACATTTGTGTCTCTCATTCCCAAGTACTACCTTCCATGCCACCGTGCCTCCACAACACACAAACTGAAGGAATCATCCATCCCTACAGCACCTTATCCTGATGATATTGGATCTCCACTGACCACTCTACTAATGTTAGGTCATCCTAGATATCCAACTCTCACCAGTCAATAACATGGGAGTCATCGTGAAGATAATGATGAAGTTGGGATATTTAAAAGATATTGTGGATCATCCTCAATTGTAGTGGTAATTCCATCAAGTATGCCACCTTGAAAACTCAACCCAACACCTCGAAATGTCTGATGATCCTGACCGGATATTTTCTCCTTTACCAAACCTCCACTACCCACGTCAATGGGAAACCTTCAAGTACATGTGGTCCTCAACCTCAAACTCCAAGGGCCCTTCTTTACAATTGGAATATTACTTATGTCGGTCATGTGCTGTCTCCATCCTCTCATGGATGATCTGCCCCTTCTTTGTTGTACTCTACACAACGTCCCGACCAAGAAGAACTACCACCCCAACATCTATCTAACGAAAAGGATAACAACATGGCCTTCCATATAAATCATCTAACAGAGCCATTCCAATTGAATAGTGATAGTTATTATTGTAAGATAACTCTACCATGAGAATGTGTTGTACCCACGATGTGCCAAAGTCAATAACACATGACCATAACATTTCCTCTAATGTATGGATGATCATCTCTATCAGCCTATCTATGTGAGGTTGGAAAGAAGTGCTAAGGAATAACATAGTATCAAAACCATGATTCAATCCTCTCTATACTTGTGAGGTTAAATTTGTATCCTGATCAGAGACAATGGATCTTGAAACCCCCTGCAGTCTCACCACCTCATCCACAAACCTATGTGATAAGCCATCCATTGTGCTCAACTCATTGATCACTAATAAGTGAGTCGATTTTATCAAATGATCCGCCAATACCTGGATTTAATCGCATACTACAGAATCCCTGGGTAATCCTATGATGAAATCCATTGATATGTAATTCCACTTCCAATCAGGCATATATATGGGCTGCAAACAACCACAAGGAATACAGTGCTTAGCTTTCACCTACATGCACAATAGGCACTTTGTCACAAACTCCTCCACTACCTGCTTCATCCTAGGCCACCATAATTGTTCACCCAAGCCATGGTACATATTAGAAACACCCTAGTGTACCTCTATGGGTGATCTATGAAACTCATGGATAAATAAATCATGCATTTCCACTGGAACAAACAACCTCTCATAGAATAACATCCGATTTAGTACATCATCCGACCATACCCTTAGAGATTCAACCTGGTCAAAGTAATCACACATTACCTCTAACTCAGAGTCTCCCCACTAAGACTCCCCCACTAGATTCCTCGTAGATGAATACATTGTCATCTAAAACAGACAACCTCTACCTCTGTTCATTCCTTCATATATGTGAAAGGCCTCCAACTCCTCAATTTATCTCCAAGAATTAGAATATTTCCATACCACCTCCTTTTGTGGCTTTCTAATCAATGCATCGGACACAACATTCCCATTTCATAATGTGTAGGAGATCTAAAAATCGTGATCCTATAGACACTCCATCCACCTCCACTATCGCATGTTCATATCTCACATGGAAAAGATGTACCTGAAGCACCTGGGATCTGTGAAGACCAAAAAGAACCCCTAATGAGGAAATGTCACCGCAACATTAGCGCAAGCATGAACACTGCTCTCTTCAGTTCAATGTTTGAGTAGATATGTTCATGGGAACATAAATACCTAGATATATAAAAGATCATTCCTTGTTCTTATAGCATCACACACCCCAAGCCCAAATAATAATCAACATAAAACACCTCAAACATCACCCCTTCATCTAGAAACCAGAGCACTGGGGCACTGACCAACATCCCCTTTAGATAGATGAACTCGTCCTGGCACTACTCGCTCCACAAAAAATCTTGTACATTTATTTTCAGAACTGTCAATGGAGCTACTACTCGAGAGAAATAAGGTATGAATCTATTATAATAGCATGAATGACTGATAAAAATACAATACTATGACCAATTCTTGGGTGATTCACAAGAAAAAATTTCTTTAACTATCAACGGATCCACTGATACAGCCTAACGTGACACCACATGTCCAAGGAATAGGATCTCCCATGTCTAAAACGTGCACTTAGACAGCTTTTTGTAGAGATGGTGGTGTTGAAGGGACTCTAGGACAGTCCTGAGATACATGGTATACTCCTCCTATGAGTTCGACTTGATCTGGATTTCATTGATGAATTGGATGTCAACCCTGTCTAGGAACTCACGAATGATGGTGTTCATAATCCCCATGAACATGGCTGGTGTGTTCGTAACACCGAAAGATAAAACCACAATGTCTAAGTACCCATACCATCACTTAAAAACAATATTTGTGATGACACCCTCCTTCAATGTCAACTGGGGATACCCCAACCCAAGATCGATCTTAGAAAAACATCTTTCTCCCCTCAGTTGGTCGAAAAGATTGTCTATCCTTGGAAAAGGAAAACCGTTATTGAAGGTTAGCTGATTCAACCTCCGGTAGTCTATACACATCCTCATACAACTATATTACTTCTTTTCAAACAATATCGGAGCACCCCATAGAAACATATTGGGTTGGATAAATCCCTTCTTCAGTATATCATAAAAAATAATATTCAACTCCTGTAGCTCAAAAGGAGCCTTCTGATAAAGAGCCATCGAAATTGGACTTGAACCAGGTGTAAGTATATCCCAAACACAATGTCATGTCATGGTGGTAGAGTCACAACCTCTTTGTGAAAAATCCATGATCTCGCCAACAACTCTGTGAAACCCCACCATCCCATCATTCACCAACTCTACGGACAACTTGTACAACAAGGAAAGAAAAGGTTCTATAAGTTGAATGTCCATCTGGAATCTCCTCTTGCCAAAGAAGGCCACACATTGAACTTCCTTGTCTAAAAACACGACATTACTCTAGAATTAGTCAATAAAATCATATATAAAGTTCAACAAGTTAATTTAATGGTTAAAATTATATGGCTGAATTTGTAGAATGGAGAGATCCCCAATGGACTGATGTGTCCCCAATAATAGTCTACATCTCCTAAAAACATCAAACAAGATGGTCCGACCTAAAAATAGTTTACATAAAACTAGAATCACAAAATGTATATCTATGTATATTCCTAGAAAATTTGAATTGTTGGGGAAACAAAGGAGTGTGAATATCATTGATCAAACAAGATGAAAAAAAAGAGTTCTGATCAAAATAAACTTAACTAGAATGATCTCTTGCACTACTAGAACTATTGTATCTATGGTGTGAAACAAACCATGTCCATATTCAATGCCTTTTTCTGTTGTCCTCACCACTGGACATGCTTGGGTTGAGGTCCCTATGGAACACCTTGAGGTCACCCTATGCCAACTTCTTCACCCATTTGGGGACCAGGATCATATTATCCCTTCTGTAGAAATGACCTAGAAAGAAACTACTTCTATGATGGGCACTGAACTATCCCACATCCACCGCGCTGAGCTAGATCTGGGCACTGGATCTAAAGGTGACTACATCCTCTACTTGTGAAACACCTCTATCCCATTCCTAAGAGAAAAGGAAAAGGACCAGAAGTTCAGAACTAGAACGTATAGTGATGGATCCTAGCTAGCCGAAACATGGATGGTCTTGGCTCCAATGATATTCTTCTAGAATCATTTCCCTTCATAAAACCCTGTGTTTTCCCTTATCAGATTATACCTCCTCGAATGTTCATCCTTTCAACAACTTACTCCTTCTTTGGGACCTTTATGTATGTCATCAAGGTGACAGGAGTAATAAAGTTCTAGAGGGAATGATAGAATACCGCCATTAAATGTATCACTCGAGGAACCTCATCTGGATAGAGCTCTATAGAAAAGAGCATGAGATTCTTGAACATTATCCCCAAATCTCATACTTACGTACTCCCCTTATGGAGGGATACTATTTCATATCACTTCTCAATATTTATGGTCTAT
Source organism: Viscum album (assembly GCA_963277665.1). NCBI lineage: Eukaryota > Viridiplantae > Streptophyta > Magnoliopsida > Santalales > Viscaceae > Viscum > Viscum album. The sequence goes on from OY728165.1 coordinate 680,177,837, forward strand.
GAATTGAATTCTACCCAGAATACCTTCTCAAAATCGATCCCCAATACATCATCATCCATTCTCTCACCCAGGTATATATTCCACCAATGATTCACAAAACCCCACATCTAACTCAATTCAAATGGAACCTAGTACTCCTTAGGAGCCCGGATCAAGCTGAAAGTGATCACCATCTCCTCAAGACTTATCTTTGTCTCCCAATCTAAAATGTTTCATTCCTATATGCCTAGAGTTTTTCATTGGAAATTACAAAGGGACTTCTTGTATTGATCATCCTCCCCCACTGGGTCAAACCTCTGTCAATCGACTGGGTCAGCCTGATCAGCAACCACTGCTCGAGCCACTCATAGACGCTAACTAGGTGACATATTTGAAAGGTAAAACTAGGAACTCTGAAGCATTGGTTGTATGGAATTAATTTAGGATTATTTTTAAATAATTTTCAATTTATTTTATCCCCAAACTCCCCAAAAAAAATACACAAGTCATCATGATGCATGTACCTTTTCGAGGGTCACTACCCTAAAAATGGTGTATCCTCACTTCATCAATTTGTAAGCTCAGAGTCCTTGAATCAAATCAAGGGGGGCCATAAAATCCCATGTCCTATCCAATCATCCCAATCCTTTTCCATGATCCAAGACAACCTAACACTACTTCCCTACCATCCCATGAAATCCTCACTATGACTGAATCCAAAATACATCTTATCTCTCCGCCAACACCTCTAATAAAATTCTAACACAACCTTAAATTTCCATGATGAGGGATGTGATGGAAAATTTCTGTGACCTTCCTTCTTCAATATGAAAAAGTTGTAATTTCCCATGTGTCCCACCTACAGTAGGCCCTGAGGTTGCAACCAACACCAAGGGTACAAAAATATCTCATGAAATGAAAGGAAGTTCCCTTTTTAAAGTAACCATGTTCGAGATATAATATGTATCATACTCAAACAACCCCTAGACACACACACGGACACACACACACATATATATATATACACACACCAAAATACATTCCATATGAATGTTTAAATTAAAAGTTCTATAAAAAAATAAAACTCAAAGGAAAGAACCAAAATAATATTTAGCAGGGATATAACAACAGTCCCCAATGTATGAGCTAATAAGGCCCAACATAGTTAGCATATCCCCCTAGAAACCTAAAACCAGTTTTATATATGTTGGGTGAGAATACAGGTATACTGAGTATGAAAATACAAAGTCACCCATACACAATTGGGAGAAGTATACTAATTCCCCTGTGAGGAAATAAGAGAAACTAAAAAGTACCTAATAATTTATAATATATGTCCCAACCTCACCAAGGTACGCTTACCAAATAATACATGTCAACTAATGTAAAATAATAAGAACCAAGAAATTTGTGTACCCCACACCACTTCCAACTATTTAACTTCTCAAACCTAATTGCGAAGGTCCTGGCGCTACAATGCACTTCCACAAGCCCCAATATCAAATCCTTACCACACAGACCTAGGCCACATACCATGTCACACCTTGCCATTAGACACATGGGCCAAAAAATAACACCACAACCTTCATAATGAGTCTGGTACTACCAATTCCTAGAAGAGGGGGTAGCGAAGAGCCAATAACCATCCCCCCCCCACCAAGATGTTGATAAAGGATACCCTCCCCTGTAATAATGGGGGTGTTTTGAAAGTAGTTCTCACCACGGGTAGAGTGTGTATAGAAATCACAAGGAACTACATATATATATTTTGATACCAAAAACTCATCCCAACCTATGGGTTTTCAATTAAAATAACCATCTCACACCAAAACTACCCTTTTTAGCAACCCAATATGCACTTACCACAATGAACACCAACCACTTTTGTATGTTGATAAATTAATGACACTTCACTAAAAAAAACAAATCAAAACATACCCCTATCCAATTTATTTAAATAGTTTTCATTATGAATTATCAATTAATTAATTTATTTATTCTATCCCTTCCCTAGAAACTGCCAAACACATCACACCACAAGTATTATTATAAGCTACATATTCTTTACAATTTAACTAAAAACACCAGGTGAAAGGCCCAAACAAGGTAACACCATTCTTGTTCAAATTTATCCCTCCTAAACTATCCTCTATTTCCACCCAACATGAAAACAACAAAATTTAGAAGAACAATCAAAAATCAACCAACTTTTCCATCCCACTACACACTCCCCTTTCCTGGACACCCATTCAACCACTACCACCATCATTATTCAAAGTATGGTCTCCATGTCTTTACTATCAACAAGTAACCCCTCCAATATACCTCATCACAACCACATTCAGTACACCCAATAACATAAACATAACACAACCAAAACCTGTATCCACATTTCCCATCCACTACCTAGATCAAGTCCCAATGTATAACATGTTCACCCATTCAACCACCAACCAATCTCTCAACCTTGGATTCTGTTACACCACCTACACCACTCCACACACACAACCACACTCCTAGCCACAAAACCACATGAATAGTAAAGACACAAGGCTTTAGAGAAGCACCCAAAGCAGAAAACCACACCAACAAGGAAAATATTATTCAGATTTAGAAAACATGAATAATTTTATTCCACTTTATAGAACATGGGTTATCAAAGAAAAAGTTCATTTATTGGGAATCCATATATTTAGCTGAATATAAGTGGTTAACCAATTTCATAATCATATGGTTTTTCATGGAGTATCAACAAAATGTATTCATAATCCATACATGTGTATAAACATAGACCTCCAACGGCCACAATTTTCAGAAGTCGTATAGGCCTTAAAAACATGACATTGATCAAGGATAACATATAAAACAAATCAATCCCCATCATTATCTTCTCATCCCCTTATTTAGTACTTCTTATTATATTCTTTAAATTTGGGTCCAATCGTATTCAAAAGGGGACATGAGTACACCCACCCTACATGATACAAAAATAGAAGAGAGACGATGGGATCCCTTGATGGAACAATGGGAAAACAATTACTCTTCCTTGCACAAAAAGAGGATATAAGGTGAGTAGAAATAAAGAATCTATTGGAATCCAAAACTGATTACTACTGCACTTGTGCCCAACACCTTGGGGAAGTAAGGCTCATGGTGCACTAAGAGAAGATGGAAGGGTTGAAAGGAAGAGATGTTCTTAACTTTTGAAAAACCAGATCCAATATCAATGAAAGTGAAATGGTTTTTAGGACCGTTAATATCGGATCCTAGTCATGACCATGCATATTGTCAGTTTCAAATTGCCAAGAGCATTATCATATTAACGGTATAATTAATATCCTTCTAAACCCCTTTATATATTCTCAAAAATGTATTTAAACTCAATTTATGTAAAATAAAATGTACGAGGAACTAGAAAAACTATAAAAAAACTATAAATGACTCACCGATGGGTGAGTCACCATCATGGGTCACCGATAGTGAGTCACCAACATGATTCACTGATGTGATTCACTAATTCGTAACTCATTAACGCGAGTCACTAATGTGGGCCACCGAAAAGAGTCAATGACACGACCTACCGATAGTGACTCACCGACACCACTCACCAATGATACTCAATGAAACCACTCACCAATGTCCATCCTACCAATTCCAAACCTACCGAAACCTGACCTACCGACCCCTAACCTACAAATTCCTCGACTTACCAACACCTCAACCTATAGACGCTTCGACATACCGACACCTCGACCTACCGACTCCTTAACCTAATGACGCCCTACCTCACTGACGACTCTAACTAATAACATCTGACTCACTAGTGTTGTGCTACTAACACAGTTTCACTGACACATCCTACTGATGGAAAAATTGGAATTTTGGAAAACTCTGGAAATGAGTTATTGTAACATCCTCAAATAGCACAAACATTAGATTTTGAAAAATTATTGTATTGAGGAGGTTTGTTGCATTAAAAGGAGTTAATATTTAAATAGGAAATATAATTATATAATTTATAGTTTCCTTACGTTTAAGACAGAAAACTATAAATTCATATCTTGGATGAAACTTGTTTCACTCCATTGAACTCCTAACATTTCATTAGAGATTCATTTCTCTATACCATTATTTTCCACACATAAAACATTTTTCTATACCTTTGAGAAATTATCATGGGTATCTATTTCAATATTTCTAACATGAAGAAAATTGAGCCTTATTTAATTCATTGTATTCACCACCCGAACTCTTACCAGACTCTATCCTTCTCTTATTTGGTTATAATAACAATTGGTTAAGGTATACGTTGTTTATCATATGCTATGATAACTTATCTGGAATAATAATGATTCATTTTAATTTAGTAATTATCTCATTTGTTTTCATAGAATCATCATATTTTCTATCATATTATGTTTTACCATCAATCAACCTAGTTGCATCCATTGAGAAAGTAGAAAATAATTTTTTGATCAATACTAATCAAAATTATAAAAATCCATTTATAGGATATATAAATCATGAAATCATAAGTTTAGTATATTCTATCCATAATAAACATATATTCAAATTCATTAGTATAGTTCATGAATATAATATAAATTAAACATAGAATAAACCATGGTACTATCAAAACAGGTGTGTTATAGGGCCCATTTTCGTTCACCAAGTGACAATCGAGTCAAATCCCAATGTTCCATTTTTAGAGTTATTACTACAAGGTAAAAATGTTACAAAGAAAAATCTACTTGTATTATCATGATATGGATTTAATTCATGTAAATCCATATAATCACTACATTACCAAAACATTAGGATGGTATCCTATAGTTAGACTTATCCTCAAATTCATTCATTGTGTCTTGTTATCTTATCTAAGATTCCCTAAATCCAGTTATGAATGAATCTATAAAATATAATCTTATGTCAACGAAAAATATCATGATCACAGTATCATAGAGTTGGTGGTTACATTATTTTATTAGTTCTATATAAAATTGATCACATCCCATTTGAACAAATAAATTTTTAGTCTTGGAAAACTAGAAACATATGTGAAACTGAAATCAAAATTCAAAACATAGAATACAACATAGAATTTTTTGAGAACACCATTATCCCCATTATAATATCCCTACAAATCAATCATAATAAACTTCTTGGAAACCTGAGGAGTTGAAACATATGAAATGTGTGATCCCTAGTGTTTACTAAGGGTAGGCGTACAATAGAAGCTATCATGATAAAAATAAGGCGTAGTCAATATGGCAGGGTAAACATATAAAACCCATGACATTTAATCAATAAATTTAACTACAATAATAGCATAGAAAAAAATAAATTATGATCAAAATAATTCCATATAAGATATTATAAATAATTGAATAATAAAATGTGAATAATTAACTATTCACACAATGAGAGACTTCATGAAACCAGGAATCATAACCGAATCATCATGTCTTTATGGAAATAAATATTACATAAATGTTTAATTACTCTTCTAAAATCCCATTCTATTTTGTCCCATGTGATCTACTAATGCATCAAGGGGTTATAACATTCCTTGATCATCCCTTACTAAGTCCAATGCATTCCTCATATGAAAGGGGAGTAAAATAATCATATAAAAAATTCATATTGAAAAACTATCATAAAAATGTTAATAGTTTCAGAAATAAATAAAAATAATAAACATAAATTTTCATATCATAAAACTAGATTACAAATGTTAATACTTTTCCCAATCATTAAAAATAATCAAAAACTATATAGAGTAATATAGTAAATGGTATCACAATAGTACAACATAATCAAATTTATCATAAAATGAACAAATATTAAATAAGGATGGTATAATTAGAACATATTTTGAATAGATCATAAATTTAAACTTGGGTTTTTTTATGATGAATAAAAATACCATAAAATATAATTACAAATATTCTTAAATAGAATATTCTTTTCACTTTGATAATAAAATTAAATAAATCTAAAATCTAAAAAATATATGGAAAATATTTTATTTATAAATGACCTTATAAATTTATAAATGAATCTTCAAAACAATTCATTTTATGATAGTGGAAAATTTTTTACATTTCATATAAATTAATAAAAAATCTTTTTTACACTATTTTAAAAGTTTAAAAGGACCTCGACCGGGAAAAACATTATAATTCCATTAATTTTTTTTAAAAGTAAAACATCGTTAAAATTATATATAGTAAAGTAGTTTCAAAATGTTAAACCATTTTTTAATTTTTTCGGAAAACATGGATATAGAGGAAATAGAATTTTTGACCAAATAGGGAAATTATGTGAGTTTTTCTTAAAACATTTTCTCAATCACATGAAGAACCAAAAAGTAAAAATTCTAATATTACATGGAAATTAAATGAATAACTAGATAAGAAAAAATTTTCTCTATTTAATATAGATAAATCATATAATTTTCCCAATAGATACATAAACATAAATAATCCCTGAATAATAATTGGATTGTGAAATAAACCCTTACCGCTTAGGTAAATATTGAATCGTGAGACCCATGAAAAAAATAACTTCAATTAAAAAAATTAATACCTAAAATATAATTATATTAATTACATAAAAAATAAAATGGATATTATTTACACAATATAAAATAAATAAGATTTTCATAAGGCTATGTCTCATGAAAATAAAATTGAGACAAAAAATCCATACCTCGGGTCTGATTTCCTTCTTATGTGATAAAAAACCCTATAAAATAAATATACACTTATTATAAATATTATAAATAACCATATTCATATATATAATAACATATATCATTTACTTATAACTTTTCAGGATCTTTTTATTAACAATTCTTGGTTAAAATATTTATTTTGAGTGATAACATTTGTGTTTTTCATATATATTTTGGTTTGGTAGTTTTGATCCATGTAATTTTATAATGGTTACATAATATGCATAATTTTTTTCATGATATAAATATTATATAGATTCTTTATGTACATATTTATTCTAATCTATAAAATTTAGATATATAAAATGACTTACACCGTTCATGGATATGGCATGACATATCTATATAGAAACATTTCTTCCATTTTTTAACTAATTGAACAAAAGAAATTTAAATAATAATTAAACATTAAAAAATAATTATTATTTCATATAAATAATTTATTTTTATAAAATTCATCTTTATTTTCATCCATGTCAAAATAAAATGATAAAATAATCAAATCACATCATGTAGGGGGTAGTTTGAACATACACACGATCGAAGTGATCATTTTCCAAAAAATTGGAAGGTAATAAGGTTGATGTGATATTATAATTATAAAATTTTAATTTTTTCATAAATATAATATATAAATATATATATTAAATCTTTTTTTATATCCATCTGTGATAGGTGGTGATGGAAATTGAATTACAATCATTTGCGTGGTGGTAGTCTGTCTTACACACAATGAACGGTTTCCTTTTCCTTTTGAGGGAATATGATATGTATGTAGGAAAATAAATAAATATGAAAACATATAATTATATTTTGTATATTCTTTATCATTTTATCACATTTCATGGATATTTTATGGACATAAATCTATAAATAAAACAAAGATGCATGGTTAAGAATTATATATCTTCTCTGAAGAATGTCTTCATGATTATAACTAAATATCTCCTAGATTTATTTTATTTTAAAAAGACCTTAGGTAGAGGGAATATATTTAAAGAAGGTTTTTTTGAAGGTTTTTTATAAAACAAATGGTATTGAAATTGTTAATAAAAGAGGAGTTGGGGAACCCTTTTATTAGTGGGGGGAAGGACACACTTGATATTTTTGAAAAGAATAAATTTTACCCGTGTTTTTTAACATGAAAAAGGATCCATGATGACTCATTATAGAACCTTATATCAGATAAGGTTGTAATATCATCATTTAGTAGGAATTCAATAAATTTTCATGTCATGTTAATCCTTATCTTATGCGTTTAGCACCTATGTAAACCATTTTAACCTTAACCGTGGAAATTAGTTTTTACTACTTTTACTAATAATTATAGAAAAAATTAATTATACCTTATTATATAATATTAATTATTGTATTTACAAATATGGAATTTATTTTTTTCAATTTAAATTCACATAAGTTGTAAAATTTAATCAAAATTAATCTCGGAGATGCCTGACGAAATGATTTTCCAAAAGAAAAGTTTTCAAAAGTATGAAAAGATTTTATATTAAGATGGAAAATATAATTTATTAAAATGTTGAAATGGGATTAATAATAATATAATTTTTATTATTTTACAATTATTATTTTTAATCAAAATATAACTTTGTAAATGTTGTAAATGGAAAGGCAGTTTTCAATAGAAATCTGTATTTTTCACAATTCATAAAAAGCTTATATTTTAATAGAATTACAAAAAATCGATTATATGATAATTTTTAAATGATTATTTCTAAATTGAGTATGTTTTTTATATAGATTTTCTATAATTGTTATGAATTAATTTTTAAAAAAGTGCACAAAACATCAGGATACTACCTTGTAGAAAAATAATGATTGTGAGCATAAAAATTGGTTTATTTTTATCTCATACCTAGAAAATATTATATCAATAATAAATACTTTTATAAAATATATAATATATAAATTTCATTAAAAAATATGAAATATTTAATAATTTATTTTTTACAATAGAAACTTATGGCGCGCATGAAAAGAGTTTTTATAAAATATTTATTTTTCTTTGAAATGATTTTTATTTTTATAAATAATCAATGGATAACTAATAAATAAATTTTATACATATGTAAACCATATAAATTTCATAATTTATTTTTTTTAATTCATACAACGATTTTAATGGCTATGTTATAATGACCTTTTTTAAATAATATATTTCATAGGTCGTTTAACCTCCTGGTTGTGTGTCATATAAGCTATCTAAGGAATTAAATTTATTTTAAATTAAATATATCCTAAAATATTTGGGTTTTTTTTAAAAAAGTTATCAAAGAGTTTTAATTTAATTAAAGGTTAAATACCCTAAAATCTCAGGGTATTACATTCTTCCATCCATCCATAAATTATATCCTCTCAATTTGAACATTATCTTGGATACCAAGGGTGTCACATTTGAAAATTAAATTCATTGAAAACACAAACCATAAAAGGGTTCATTAAACTATATATTAAAAAGTGAAAACTATAAATATGAATTTAATCTAGAACAAAAAAAAACCAGGTTTCCATATAGGAAAACTTTAGGGGTGTAGGACCCCGAGACAGCCTGAGAGGGGAGGGGTGAATCAGGGTGTAAATTTTTTCATTTAAATTAACGGATCTGGTTCCCACGTTGGTCGGAACTAGTTGAACCTTTATGATGGATATGACCAGAAATCAAACATTCACATGCAAAATAGGTGACACAACAAATTTTAGTTGGTTCACCACTAAGGGATACGTCTAAGGAGAATACACCGACAAGTTCTCGGTCGTACCTAATTCAATTAATCTTCACTAGATGTGGATTACAATGGTTCGGGCATAGTCACCATGTCCCTGGCTCACTGCCATTACAATTGTTCATGGATAGCTCATTGCATCCCTTGGGTCAGTCCTGCTGAGTCCCCCAGTCTCACTGCCCCTGGTGAAGTCACACTCAGTTTATAGACGTGAAGGTCTCTTCAATATATTTGCATTGAAGTATTTGTCTCCTCTTTTCACGAGACTCTGCTTGCATCAAACACTGTAATTGATGCACTAGAATGCAAAGAACCACTGGACAAGATAACCAGAATGTGCAGAAAAACTTCACTGACAATTGTCCGCTACACCAACCTTATGCGTGCAAATCCTTCCTATTGCATGCAAACTTTACTTTTCACGAGGAAAAATATTTCGCGCAAACCCCCCCCCCCCCTTTCGCACAACATAAAATTTTATGCGTGAACCCAATTTTTACGTGCAACTCCTCATTTTTCGCGCATCCCAAAATTTTCTGCGCATCTCAAAATATTTCACGCAAGCCCCTTTACGCGATCCTTTTTGGCGCATCAGACCTCAGATCTTCTCTAAGTCTTAAACCGTACGGAATGGAGGGGGTCACCTCATATTTATAGGCGTCTGAGACCCCCGCACGCAAAATCCCCTTCGGCGTGAAAACCTCTCATTTGGCGCGTAATGTTTCGCGTAGGTATCATTTTCCACGCACCTCTCCAGATATTTCGTGCAGCCCATGGCTTTTCCATTTTTTGACGTTTTGATTCCGAAACACTATTTGCGCGAAAAACATCGCTCTGCTATTTCGCGCACCACACTGTTTTTCACACCCATCTCAAGTATTTTGACCACAACCCTTATTTTCCACAAAACACTTCTTCTTTGTGCGTACATCCATTTGCAGAAAATCCATGTCTACATTTTCCGATTTTGAGGCCCAAAAATTTTGGCAAACACTGGGAAACAGCGCCACCATCAATACTGTTGTCTGCATGAACTGTATGATCACTTTGCTGGGACACATTCAGAACTTCCACTAAGGATTGACAACAAACACAAACCAAACTCCCATTCCTGCATAGAACAGCCATGGTTCCGACAAGGGGGACATGTATGAAAATCATAAATAATTATAAAGAGTGATAGAGATCATCGATCAAAATAAAGTGAATGACCAAGGGAATGTTAAAAACCACAAAATGATAAATTAATGATTTGGGAAAAATATTATTTGATTCATTAGAAATGATGTCCAATATATAAATTATTTATTTCACATTTCTTTTCGTAATGATGTGGGATTATTTTACTATCAATATTGTGAACAAAAAATAATAACCTCAATTAATTTTTATTTCATATGAACAATTTCATTTGTTCGATATACATTGATCAACTTACAAATTATTTCTTACCCCAATAAATAAATATCCAAGATGAATTTTTTATGTTTGATGAACTAATTTGATTATAAAATATATAAAAAGTGATATGTATTTCCATATATCTCTAAATATTTACCAAAACCAAAAATGGTTAGTAGAAGACATCCTATACAATAAGTTACTATATAAACCTCAACAGTAACATCTAATGTTGAACTTAATCCATTCTATATGTTTTAATGCCTCAAAAAAAATCCTCTTAAATAACCAAAAATATATTATGATTCTTTTTAAATAATCCTTTTTGTTAAACCTAATGGTTGTATATATATCTCAACCTAATAAAATGTATCCTAAAATATCATTAGTTACATATAAATAAAAAAATACAAAATATTTGTTTCAATTAATTTTTATATATCTGAAATTTGAGTAAAAATATTATTATACTAACCATACATTGTGTAGTCTAGTATTAGTCACTTCTCCCTTATCACCCTTCGGTTTTGGGTTCAATCCCCACGACCTTGCCAGATGTGATGGGTTGTCACCTGACATTCAGGTTTTACTTTTTCTGAAAAAATATTTAAATAATTCCTATAACATTCACAAAAATATGATGAAAATCATATAAATAACATTAATCATAAAATCACTTTTTATACGCTATGGTTTTCTATATAGGTTATTTTTTCCACAAAATCTGATAATCTCACTTCACTATTATTACTTTATCATAAAGGATCACATTATCCCAAAAGGTAATCAATACATTTAAACTAATGTTCACACTATTTAAATGAATTCATCCTCAAATCACATTTTTACATAAACCTATACTAGTCCCCAGGGTTATATAACCATAAATAACAACCAAAATACTTTAAATCATCTTTGATTTCCACAAATTTAAACCACAAAAGGGGTGTTATAGACATTAAACTTATGATCAATCATAAACACAGAAACCCATGATGTTATATATAACCCTTAATTTATTCTTATATGAAGACACTTATTCTTCCAAAAATTAACACCACCCTTATATGTTTCATGATTTATATAACCAAAATATCATTGTTAAAAAATAAGTCTAAAATGTAATTTTTGGATCCTAATACATAAATAGTTCAACACTTACATCAATTATTAGTATAACATAGGTCCTTCCATGGTCTAGGAGTTAACCATTAAATTTAGTAGCTCACTTATATAATGCTTAGGTACTAAAAATTTAACACAAGGAACTATAAATGGATATCTTGGATGAAATTTATTGCAGTCCATTAATCTCCTTAATTTTACATAGAAATTAATTACACTATTCCCTTATTTTCCACATATAAATAATTTTTATTTCTTTGATACTATATCCTAGGTGTCTCATTCTACATTTCTAATATTAGGGAAATTTAGAATTATTTTCTCCATAGTCTCCACCACTTTATCTCTCATTGATCTCTATCCTTCTATTTTTTGGTGAGTCTGAGAGTTGTGTAAGGTATAAGTCGTTAATCATAAATCGTGATAAATGATCTGGCATAATCACAATGTCATTTAATTGAATCATTATCCCATATGGTTTATCAGAATCATTGAATTTCCTATCACATTAATTTTTAAAATAATCCCTCATAGTTCCATCCATTGACTAAAACAAAATATAATTTTTTAAGAAACAATAATCTAAATTATAAAATATAAATTATTGGATTTCGAAATAATTACACCAACTTTTCAATCTATGACAACATTTTTTTAAATATAGGTCATTCATGATAACCATCAACTCAAATACTTCAAGATGGATTATAAATATATTACGAATTAGCCCTATCATATCCCTTGGGAGTGTCAAATAAGTTATGTCGTAGGGGCCATTTTCAAGCATGAGGTGATGATTGGTTCAAATAAAACGTTCCATTTTCAGATTTATTACCCCTAAGTAAAACTATAATAAATCCAAAACTACTATTTGTATCCATACATAGATGAATTGCTAGTAAATTCACATAGTATCAACTTTTCAAAAACATCAGGATGTTATCCTATACTTATACAAATCCACAATGTTTGTCAGCAGGTTATGTTCTCCAATATATGTTTTACTAATTCTAGTTCCCAACAAATGAACTAAAATTACTCTCATATAAACTATAAATACCCTAATGTTAGTATCCTAATATTGTTAGTTACTTTATTAAATTGTTTCTTGATATAATAGATTTCATCCTAATGGAAAATAGATTAATAGTCTTGTAAAAATAGATATATACTTGAAACTCACATTAAATTTAAAAAATTGAAATAAAATATATAATTTTTTTTATGAAACCATTATCCCCATTAAAATATCACTCTATACCAATCATAATACACTTCCCAGGATCCTAGGAAAATAAAACGAAAAAAAGGTGTGAGATAAAATTCTATGTAAGGGTATGAATAAAACAGAATCTATCATGAACAAATAAGGCATAGTCAATATGGAATGGTAAATAGCTAACACAAATGTAATATAATAATTAAATCTAATATGAAGAATAATATTCTAGGAATAGTGATAACAGAAATAATCCCTTATAAATAAATATATGAGAATTAAATTTATCCATGCGTATTATAACATTTCAAATATTCACATGGCCATCATAAACTAATATTATAATGAGGGATTTAATAATTTCAAAAATCATAACCATATTGTGAAGGTCTTTTGAAATAAAAATTACATGTGTTTGATATTCCTTTGCAAAAATCGCATCCTAGTTTGTCTCATGAGACCAACCGGTGCATCGAGGGGCTATAGAGGGCACTGCATGTCAGTTATTAAGTCCAATTCACCCAACATATAAAAGTAAATAAAATTATTGACAAAAACCATAATATTGAAAAACTATAATAAAAAGAATTTATAATTTCCCTAATCACTAAACATAATAAATTTAAACATTCTTAGTGGAAAAGTTTTATATTAATTTATATAATGTCCGTTATAAATAAACATAGTCATAAACCATATAGAGTTCTATAGTGAATTACATAAAAATTATAAAACTCATTAAAATTTATCATAAACCATCCATATAAATAGTAATTATGGTATAATTATAATATATTCCCAAAAAAACAACCATATTAAATGAGGGTTATTATGGTTGATGAATAAAAAAATCCTAAAATAACATTGAGAATATTCTTGAAGAATATATCCTTTTAAATTTAAAATCTTTTTCAAAAACATAAAATTTCCAAAATTTTATGGAAAAATATTTTTTAATTGACCTTGTAAAAATATAAATGGATCTTCAGAGCAATTAATTGTAATATCAGCGGTAAATTCCATACATGATGTATAATTTAAAAAAAATTCTTTTCACATTGTTGTAAAAATGTTTAATGTACCTTGATGGAAAAATGAAAAGAATATTCCTTTCCAAAAAAGTTAAAAAATTAAAACATGGCTGAAAATATATTTATTTAATCAATTGGATAATGTTAAAAAAAATTAAATTTTTAACAATACATCGATATTGATGAAATGTGATTTAAAAAGAGGTAGAGAAATAAAATTGTTTTTTCATAATAAAATTGGTTAGGCATTTTAGTACCAAATATTAGATAATTGTAATAATTATTATAAATATCCTGAGTAAAAATTGTATAATAGAATATATTGGGTTTAATATATAGATATCAAATAATTCTCCAAGCTGACACTTAATCAGAAACAATCCCGAAAAATTAGGAGAATTTGAAATAAACCCTTTCTGATTTGGTAACTTATAAATCAAAAGACCCATGAAACAAATAAAAACAATTTGAAAATTAAATACCTTGATTTTAAATTGATTCATGGTATAACATTTCAATTTGAAATTATATACACCACAAAAAATAAATAAGCAGTGAATATGGAATTTCACTCATGGAACTAAAAGTTATACGAAAAATTGTTACCTCATGCATGATTTTCTTCATAAGTATTAAAAATACTATAAAATAAAAATATATTTACTATAAATATATTATATAACTATAATCATATATATATATAATAAAATATATTATTAATTTATGGGTTCATATAAGTCGTTTATTAACAATTTATTTTTAGATTATTATTTCAGGTGGGAACTTCATTGTCTTTCATATATGTGTGGGTTATGTAGTTTTAGTCCTATAATGGTGATAATATTCCATCATATCCATAATGTTAATAATCAAATAATTAAGTAATAAATTAAGTATTTACATATTTATATTTATACATAAAATTTAGATATAGAAAAATAATTACACTATTTATAGGGGATGGTTGGTCATACATATGCATGAATGTTGTTTCTATTTTATCAACGAAGGTAATAAAAGAAAGGTAAGATATAATTAAACATTAAATAATTATTATTATTGTATATACATTATTTCAGTTCACAAAATCCATCATTTTTAAAATAAATTTAAAAATAAAAAGAAAGATAAGTCACACTACTTTCCGGAGGCGGTAGTCAACATGTAAGCATGAGTGATGTTATCATCATCCAACAGATTGAAATGTAAGATGGAATATTTTATATTATAATTAAATTAGTTTAATAATTTAATAAATAAAATATATATATATATACATTAAATCATTCATTATATACATCCATGAGAGGAGGTGATGGAAAAATTCCCATCGGTTTTCGGGATTGTAGTCCACAATACACACGATTAATAGTTCCATTTCCCATTTTATGGAAGTGGAGATGAATATATGTCATGAAATTAGAAAAATTACCTATCATTAAATTTTTTATACTTTTTCAATTATTATATTATATTTTATAGATATTTTAAGGATTTATAGGAATACATAAAAACAAAGATGGATGGTTAAGAACCATACCTCTTCTTTGGATAACCTCTTTTGGTATATAAATGAAGACTTATTATATTGGTTTTTGGATATAATATTACTCAAGGTCTTGGAGGGATTTAAATAAGTGATTTATAAAATTATTAGTTGAACCAATGTTCATTGGATGTTTAAATAAGAGTGGAGAGGGGGTACCATTTTTTAACTGGGTGGGTAGACACACTTGGAATTTTTTTAAAATAATGAGGTTGAAATATGTTTATATAATAGGAATTTTATGGAATTCTAAACATTATCATTAAAATTTCAACACCAGTAAACCTATTCTAACTTTAACTATGATTATTAATTTTTACTCTTTTTACAATTCATTATGAAACAAATTGGGTGAAATTATTATATAATTTTAGTATTTATGATTGAAAATATAAATTTTATTTTCCCCAAATAATTTCAAAGAGTTTGTAGAATCGAATTTAAAATTAAACTCATAGATGTGATGATGAAATTGTTATTTGAAGGAAATGTTTTTAAAAGTATAAAACATTTTTATATTAATATTTAACATATAATTTATTCTAATGAATTAAATTGTATTAATAAAAATATAATTTAAATAATATATCATTTAAACCAATTTTTAAATGTAATATTGTAATTCTAATAAACGAAAAGGTTGTTTTCAATAGAAATTTGTATTTTCACTAGTCATCAAAAAAAAACTTTTTAGAAAAATATTAATGTTACATTATTAAGTAATTTTTACCTAATGACTTCAAAAATGATGTTACTTTTTTCAAATAAATTTTCTAAAATTTTAAAAATTAATATTAAATTAAGGCACAAAATGAGACAAAATCATTCTTTAGAAAAACACTTTTTTGAACTTGAAAAATTTATTATTCATGTCTCATTCCTATAAAAAATATTAAAAGAATAAAAAAATTGTTTAAATATATAATATAAAAATTCTATTTAAATAATTCTATAATTGTGATTAATTTTATTTCTTAAGGTAAAAATCATATTGTGCACATAACAATAGTTTTTCAAAAAAAATACATGTTTTACTTCTAAATGATTTTTATATTATTAATACTATATTTAAAAATAATGAATGTATTTTATAGATTTATAAATATATAATTCTCTTAATTTAGTTACTATTATTTATACTATCCATTTTAATAGCTTGGTTATAATAGTATTATTTAAATAATAATTTTTCAGTTCATTTATGAAAAGAGTTTTGAGATGTATATGATATCAAAGAGAGTAAATTTATTTAAAAATAAATATATCATAAACTAATGGGGTGTTATAAATCTCATGTAATCAAAGTGGTGAAATTTATTTAATTGAAATATATTATAAAGTATTAGGGTGTTATGGTTTGGATGGATTTCTATGACCTTCATTTTTATAATTGATTTTATTTTGAATGAATTTGGTACATTGACTTATATATTTCTAGTTTATTTTTTTCCTAACAGACCAAGGTGGAAAGAAACATGATTTAAGAATCATATTAGGAACATAGGATGCATGACATGTTCATTACTTTGTGTAATTGTGAAATCAGTTTTATAAAATAAAATTGGTTTCAGTTATTTAATGTTTCAGCAATAACTTATTTAGTGCTTCCCAAAATAAATTATTTTGGGAATTAAACACAACCTAACAAAATTTTTTTCCCAAATATGTAACTTTATATATAGGTGACATTTATATGTTCATGTACGTGATTATGGTCTTTGAGGGTTTGTCTAGTATATGGTTGCTCGATGAAGATTATTTCCCAATAGTGGGTTGTTAACTTGACTATGAGAACACTAAAACACGCCATAATATATATATTGTTATGTGTAAGAACCCTTGAGTGAATGTATTGACCTATTAGTTTTATAGTGGTATATAATATGGTACGTTGAATGTCATTTCATGAGTTGTGACCAATGTGTAGTGTGACATATGGGCTAGGTAAGAGATCCTAGTTATGTTAATTTGAAACACGGGATATTAGTGATTCAAGTGTTATAATTTTGTATTAGGATTCATTCTTAATATTTTTTCTTGGGATATTATATAAGAGGGTATCCTAAGGGAGATGAGTTATCCCTGGCCTATGTGTTCCTTCCAATATTAAATGAATTGATTTTTTTCTTGGTGTGTGAGAGTTATACATGGGTGTTTCTATTGATTATTTGTATCATCATGGATATGAATTATTTATATTAGATGTGAAATCATATGTAGTTATTTTATTTTGATAGGACTGACATTCACAGAAGTTATGGTTAGTTGTTTGGTTTGAAACATGGGCCTATGACTAATGGGATATGACTCGAGATGGTATGAGTCAAATGGCATGGTAGTAGCACCAGGTTGCATGCCTTCTTTGGTACCGTTTTTGGTAATATGAGAAGATGATAACTATTTTGAGTTTTGTTTAATGGATATTGTCTTACAATAGAATAATTGAGTGACCACTTGTATAACATACATTGTGGGTGGACTCGTAAATCTAAATCATGACCTGAGGATGGTGATATTGGTTTATTACTAAGAAAGATTATTCTTTGATGAAATTTTATTCCTATTAATGGGTGGATTTAAGGAATTATTTAGTGTATAGGGATTTTGTTTTCTTCGACATGTGATCTTTATGATTTGGATATAACGATGACTTAAAATACATCAAAATTTCATGTTATACAATCCTTGCATATGGGAAGCCCATTTTGGGACTTATGTGTTCAATTAATTAAAACACTTATGGGGTGTAGAAAACTAAGTGGTAATGGTGTGTAATAATGGACTGAAGGACTCCATAGTTCCCTAACATCAAGAAATTATCTCTTGGGATGTCAGTGGGTTTGGTTGGAAATCATGTGTTGGTGGTGATTAGATAAGAGATGATGGTGGTGAGGTATAAGACATCTTGTTGGGATCAGGGATTGTAAAAAATTGGATAACCCGTTGAGCTCTGTAATGTGTTGGTTATTGAAGGGAATGATCTACGGTATATTTATGTCTGGTTTAACTTATGAAGGTCAAGAAATTTGGGTATGACCAAGACATGAGATGAGATCTTGATTGTGATATAGTGGAATGAATGATAGATTATGATATTATTGATGTCGCTAGATGGTCATTTCACATAAGAGATAAGTTATGAAATTTTAATAAAAATAAAATATAGTATAATTACTATTGGGTCTTTTGAAATACTGATTTGATAAGTCATTCTATGTGATTACTAAGGATTATAGAGAGTACATTAATTAGGGTGAGCTATAGTAAGTTGGGTACAAGATGTAATATGAGTTGTTAGTAGGAAAATGTGAGGCCTATATTGGTTTGGAATGTAAGAGTCATGGAACAATTATAAAGTATATAGACCTTCATTTATATTTATCATGAATTAGAGTACATGGTAGGATTATTGATAGAGTTAAAATGAATTTTTGAGGGGTGTTGGGATGTCATTGGAATCTGGAACATGTCCTGAGATATAGACCAATTCGTGAAATGTGAGTTGGATCCATGAGAGTTACTATTTTGATAAAGGCCGTTATCATTTATTAATATAATTGTGATCTATGATAAATAATTCTCCATGGTGTGGTGCACAACTTCGATGATCTACAGACATGAAACTCAATTTTAGTATTTTTTTCTGAACGTCGGGAGTTACATGTTAGTGGGACCATCCTTGAGGTGTTTTTGGTTTTGTTATTGCTCTTGGATGAATGTTACTAGTTATATATAGTAAATAAAACATAACTGGATATTGATATTGGTTGATGATAATAGGTAAATTTGAGTACATATATTACTGAGTGTTTCTAGATATAGTAAACTGGTAGGGTTGTACAACGAAGTGTGTGTTTAGAAAACTAAATTGTAGAATTATTCATTTTTAGGAATATTTGTGTTTGTGGGTAGCATATAAATGTATAAAATGATTCAAGGCCTTATATCATGGATATAGTCTAATAAGGGTTATAGTGAACTCAGTTAAAAATATATTAGTGATGCTTGGACATGACAATAATTGAGTGATGGTCTATAGAGTCCTACGAACACAAGTTAAGGTCTATGACATTTTTTGTTTGATAATACATAACCATTGCAAGGTGTAGGGTATCATCATCGAGTCAGTGGAAATAATTGACTTCATGATTTACGAGATAGTGGGTTTTCAAGAGTATCCAATGTATTAGGGTATTGTCTAGGGTTTTCATGATTGGTTGAGTTAGATTATTCAAAGTTATTTGGAATACATTATTATGTTAATTACAATCATTATGAAGTAATGATGTTATAGGTTAATGGGGTTTTTAGCAGCGTACCTAGTTTGGATTCAATGTTAGCACTAATATAACTAGAGTGGGACATATAATTAAGGCCATAAATAGTGACTTTATAACTAGGTTGGTTTATTATGGATGAATATATATAATTATCAAGGATGATAAGCATTATGGTGGGAAGGATATAATGATTTTTATTATACATGTTAGTGAAAATCAAGGGAATTTTGAATTTTTTCTTGGGACAGGGTATGTATAGAGAATTGGGATTCAAATTGGGATTCTAATAGTTATAGAATATCTATGATGTGTTTTTTATGTGTTATAATACGTGTGAGGCTTCGTGTGTGGTTCAGTGAGAGTTATAGCTAGATTGAGGTGGCCTTTTACTAAATTCTAAAGTATGTAAGAAATTATGATGTGATTTTGGGAAACAAGATGTGGTGAGTTTTTTTATAGTGAATTAATTTTTTTATGTCCAATGAAATAATTAGTATTTTAATAGATTAAAAAAATGATATTTGATATATCTGGAGAAGGTTGGGATAATGTTTGGAAATGTTTTTGTTGAGCAATTTGGGTTTGAAAAAATGGTTATTCCACCTTGCATAAGTGTAAAACTCTAGGTCACCATGTGATTCATAAGGGATAAATTTATTACCCTACGATACATAATATTCCCTTTACATATACATAAGATTACTTTAATGTAAAATATTTTTAATTTTTCAATTTATTGATTCACCATGTGATACATAAGGGTTAACCATATGATATGTAAGGTTTATATCCACTGTATGTAAAGGTAAAACTCCAAAATACATTAGGGTTACCCTATACACCCTATGATATGTAAGGATTTTAATTTGATGCATATGAATTAAAAAATTTGTAAATACCTTAATACATTAGGGATACATTGATGAAGAATAAGGGTTATTAGAATAGGGAAAGTTCACAATGAAAAAAGGCTACTTTTATATGTATGGTTTTATATATATGGTATGATATTTAAGGGGAATTTGGATTAGTAAGGTTGAAATCCAAAATTTATTATAAATGAGTGTGGAAAGATGGATTCCCTATCACCCAGGAAGCTAAATGATTATTTTTTCCATCAGTATTTAATCTATGTAAAAATATTCTTCCAGGACATTAAAATTAAACCCCGTTCAGAATTGCAAATTTATGTGATGTATGAAAATCAGTAGAGTGAAATCCTATTCTTTTACACTTCCAATCTTTATCTTCTTTGATCTATATTGATTTAAAGTGGGTTTTCCACATTGATTATTGTAATTTTTCCTCTATATTACTTAATTTTTCATCATATAGCTTCACCAATGATTTCATATGATCGTGGATAGGGTTTGATCCTAATTCCACTAGATTAAAGTGGAATTGGGCCCAATATGATAAGATGCTCATTTTTCTTGGATGATGGTGTCTATGGGAAGATGAATATAGTACGTTTTGTTTTTTATCAATGAAGTATGTCTCTAATAATATAATTTTATGGATTCTGGTTGATTTGGGAGAAATTTTTTGATATTTTTGAAAGATATATTGAGGATTATATTAATCTAGAAGTCCGGGTAAAAAATGGGGTGTTACAGACCCCATTTTTCAAGGGGCATCCACAAAATATTTCCTAAACATATGTTTATTATTTATGAAATAGAAATTAGTTAATAAATAAATAATTGTTTAATGGATTAATTAATTACAAGTGGTTATTAATTGATTTCATGACTCCTATTGGTGGATGATGGTAGATTGAGTGTGGTAGAGATTGTTGGTTGAGATTCACATAAAAATAAATAAATCATTAGGAGGTAGTTTTTCACTAAACATCAACCTCATGTTAATTATTTTTATTATATATCAGGTGATATGTTCTCTCTCCACATAGGTGTGATGAACCTTGAACTAGTAATGAGTTGTTTCTTTTAATCCCTATGAGTATAATGAACGTTTCTTAAGATATGTTGTACCTTTAGACACTTATATTTATACCATTATCAGTGTAGATCCTAGGATTAACTATAAATATGTTTTATGTTCTATATGATTCTTGGAGGGGTATAAATTCAATGGATGAACATTTTATACCATGGAATAATTTCCTTTACTTCCATATGAGAATGGGAGTATAGTGGTTGGGTAATGGATGGCCTAGGGTAGGACATATGAATCTATAGTTTACTTATGGCCTTAATGATAGTTGATTAATTGTGTGGGTTGAGTTTTCCTCCCCCATTGGAATGTGTGTATTTAAGTGGGTAGACCATGGTGATGATTTTTATGTACGTGGGGTGACTATGGACCAACCTATCTAGAATTGGGGGTGAGATGGCTCTTAATCCATCCTTTTTGTGTATTATTATATTTTGTGGCCTATGTTTCTATGTATTAAATTTTGTAATCACAGATATGTTTAGGGTAGTAACGAACCGTGAGTGATGATATTATTCCTTATATATGATAATTACATAAAAAGTCTTATATGGGGGTGTTTGATCCGTGATGTGACCCAAGGGACAAATGATGTGTGGACCCTGGAAAGGATTACGACATGGGTGAGGTAGGGATAACATGGTTGTGGACTAGTGTGAAGTGAAAATGAGAATATGTTTTATTCTTTATAGGTCAAATTAGGGAAAAAAATTGGGCATCAGTGAGTTTACAACCCATGTGGCCCACATGATATATTTGTGTTTTTATGGTATATGATGGTATACGAGATGAGTGGTATTCCCCTTGATGATATATGATGGTATATAGGGTGATTACTTTTCAAAACCCATATATATGACGGAATAAATGAAATGTTATACCCCCATGCATATATGATGAAATATGTGGCCATTACTATCCCCTTACCAAAGATAGATGATAATGTACATGGTTGGTGTTAATCCCTCCAATGATATATGATTGTATACTGGGCGGTCATGATTTCCCCAAATGATATAAGATGGTATATAGAGATATTTATATTCTCCCTTATTATATGTGATGTTATATGGTGTGGGAGATATTTCTCATTATTATATTTGATGATATAAATAGTGGGTTCTATTCCAGCTGATGATATGTGATGGTATATTGGGTTATCACTCTTAACCTCAATGATATATGATGGTATAAGGGGAAGTTGTTATCCCTCAAAACCAATGATTTATGATGGTATATAGAGTTGAAACTCTTCCTCTTATGATATATAACATTTGATATGGTTTGGGGGTATAAAAATTTATTAACCCTAGGTTTTATTGTACCATGTTTGAAGTATTTGAGATTTTCCAAACCAAGTATGGCCACACACGGGTTCCTAGGATTGTCCTCATATTTATGATAGGAATTTTTAATATTGTTTTTATTTATTTATTCTAAATGTATCAAATTTTTAAATCACTACATATACTGGTTATACTATGGAAAACATTGGAGGGGGACTACTATGTTGTTCTCTCACACTAATCGAGTGGAACTACCAATTTAGAACATGAGAAAACCTTATCATCATTGGTCAAGTAGGGAACGGTCCTAGATTTGGATGATTAAGCTATATAGATTGGATAAATTCAAGAGATGGGACGGGGCTATAACTCGATACTAGGTTTTGGTTTTCAGTTTTAATTATTTTATTTATATATTGTTTGTGGTCTTCTAATTGGAGATCTTTTTGGTTTCATCCACACTAATATGACATTTCAAATAGTTCATTATTTTAGAGCATGTAGGGTATATACATGTTTGTATAGAAATGATTATGATATTTTTTTTCATTCTATTTGATATTGTTATGATTTTTTATACATTATTTAAACTATTTTCTTTATTTTTATGTGGGGGTATAGTTTCTCCATGTTAACACCCTATACCCTCACTACTATTCATAATCCTTTGACATAAATGGAAGAACATATGAGGGAACATGGTGTTTTTTCTAGTTACTATGAAGTATACAAGTAAGTACATTAAGATCCATATGGATATGGCCTAGGTAACTCCCATTTAATGTAGTACATAACCCTATTCACTTATAGAGGGATTTTTTAGCATCACTACATAAACTACATTCATGAATTTATTGTATGTATATAAATAAAATTGAAGGATGAGTGAAAAAAAAAATTTACAATTTTTATATATATGGATTGTTGAATTCCCATGTTATCAATTTGAATTGTTGAAGTTTACTTTCTATGATCCTAATACTTTATTGTTACACTACTACATTAATGAGTCAAATAACACTACCAACATTCCATCAAACCAAATCATCTACTTTAACAAGTTATATTATAATTTTATTTTGTTTTTTGTAATGGTATAATTACTATAAGGTTTTTTTATTTGTAATTACCTTATCAAACACAATGTTATTCATTATTTAAAAATAATGATTTGGTTATGTTTACATGAACTAAATCATATATACAAGGTTTTTCCACTTCTAGTAAAAGTAAAAGTCAATTATACAAACAATTAAAAAGGTGTGGTTGGTTATTATATTATTACAAAGTAAAAAAATTTAGGAATAATACTATATAATATACTATTAAAGGTCTCTTCTCATTAAAAAAAATATTAGGTTCGGTCTGAACCCATTTTAAAAGGCTTCAATAAGTGGATATCCATAAATCTCAAGGATTTTAATATTATGTGAAGAGTCGCATAGGGATTTACTCAAACCCCTATAAATTTCTTATAATCATTAAATTTATATTATACATATAATATACATCTTCTTTACTATATTGGTTGTGCTAAATTTTTTTATTCATTATCTATTATATCCCTAAATTTTTTTATTTACATTGATTGTTTGAGATTAATTATTAACCCATGCTCTTGTATCTTTTCATCCAAATTTTTGGACCTAATAACCACTTCTTATCCAAGATCCTCTTTCTATTACTTCACAAAAAGAAATTAGGTACATGACATTATTTATATAATATTCTCCAATCTAGATATAAAATGAGTAGAACTTTCCTAATTCTTGTTAAACCAGCTAACACATTTATTTTTAAGGAAATAAGATCCTCCCATTTTTAATTTTCAATCTATGACACTTATAGAACAATCTACATCAAAAAATTTAGTAAACATTTTTATTTAATTACATTATATATTATCCCACAATCAAGGGGTCCTAGAAAATTCTATAATATTCATTTAACCACTGTAATATGTTCTTATTGAATATTTATTTAAAACCATGATGCTAAAAAATTACATACAGATTGTTAACATTCATCATTTTCAAGTATATAAAAATTTTAATAACACTTTGTAATATTGTCAAATATATATCCTATCCAGATTCATGATTCACAAGTCTAGTTCCAATTGTGATTGGTTTTTAAATTGGTTTACAATCATACATATAAAACTTTTTTTAATGTCTACATTATAAATATAACATGAGATATAGAAGTATAATCACCCTTTCAAATGACTTCCTTTTAAAAAAATAATATAGATAAAAAATAAATGAAATCT
This sequence comes from Viscum album, assembly GCA_963277665.1. NCBI lineage: Eukaryota > Viridiplantae > Streptophyta > Magnoliopsida > Santalales > Viscaceae > Viscum > Viscum album. The sequence goes on from OY728165.1 coordinate 680,203,409, forward strand.
AAAATGATGATTTCATCAGCTCAATATATTATCCAACTGAATATCTCTTTCTCTCGGTAAATGTAATATCATCAATATAAAAGAGTACCATGATAAAAGTTTTATTTTATGACTCCACACAGATTATAAGGACCCTTACTTAAACATTAGATAATCATGAATTAAATGAATAATTCAAATTGATGATCTTTTCATTTTTAGAGTTTTAGAGAATTTGGCCATAACTGTAACATTCCATCTCAAAATTACATGGTAGACACATCTACTCAGTTTCTATTTTTTCATAAAATAAAAACTCATAAAAAAGAGTTATGTCTAGTCCTATGTTTTATATAGCATGATTTTTCCATGATCCCATCATTGACCCTATTCATTTTTATGTCCTGTGAAAAACACTTCAAAACATGGGTAGAGAAAAAAAAGATCAGTATGGGTTATAAAATAAAGAAGAAAAACATTAGGTCCTCAATACATACATAACTTAAGATCTTTTACATACATAATGAAATCATAAGATTTACATAGTAAACACAAATCATAAAGGTAACTTGTGTCATTCATAACATACTTACGTTGTAGCTTTCACAGCTACATAGGGAGTCACATTTAGAATTCCCATAATAGTATATTCTATAAATCTTTTAGTTGAAATATTCATGTTTTCCTCCATCATGTTTTCCAATGCATTGGAGAGCTATCCCAGGCTCACCCGCCCTGGCATTATCACAGAACCACCAGTATACGTAAACAATTCCCAAGAACCATAACATATTCATAACACGTAAAATAAATACAAAGTAAAGATAAGATTTCAACATTGAAATCACAATAAATCATTTCAATATATCGAAATAAAAAATGATATCTGAAAACCATTTTCAATACCAAAATATGTAAAAAGTGTAAATTGTATTTACTTTCCTTTTAAAAACATTGGGTCTTTTCAAGGATTTCATCGATCAAATAATACTCACGGTAGCGGAAAGGTCGTTATCACCGCTTACATTTAAAAGAAACACTCTTTTTCTTTGTTTAGTAAAATGCTTCTTAGAAAAACATTCCCTTTGAATGAAATAAAAATACAAATTTTTTTATACTACATATTAAAGAAAGTCGTGAATTAGAACAAAATATGCCTCAGTGAAAGGAGATTGAGACGATGTCCCTTACCTCGTGTTCGACTTGACCCATTATTTCTTTAATCTCCAGAATGATAAACAAAAGTTGATTTATACCTTATTAAGATTCTTTTTCAATTTTATTATTCATTTTATATCACTTTTTACCATGTTATAAATATTATGTAATAATTTATGTTAATAATGGTCATTTTGTTGATATTTGGTACTTAAGTCAAAATTGGAATTCTTCTTATTACAAGTTATTCATGTGGTCTAATGTTTATTATATCCATAATGATATTCATGATTTAGATATAATATATATAATATATATCCTGTATATACATGTATTTATAATTGTACATAACATTTAGAGGTAAGATATGAAATTCATCGTTCATGGAGACAGTAAGTCGTATGTACGCATTAACGCTACTTTCATTTCAATTTTTTTATGTAAATTTAATTAAAACATAATGATACATAATTATATTATAATTCCAAGATATATATCATATATAATATAATTAAATCCATCCTTTATATGCCCCACTTATGGCATTAATGAGCCATATCACTTTGAGGGGGCGGTAGTCCGCACTTCCTCAAATGAAATTATCATATTTACTAATAATGGAAACTATATGGTATGATATAAATGAAGAAAATAACCATAATGAAAAAATAAACATAATATATATCATATATAAATAAAGTATCATATTAATGGGAACCATGAGAGGCAGTAGGAGATAATTGAACAATCATTGTTTTGTGAGGCATTAGTTTTCCCTCCACAAAAATAGTATGTTCTTTACCCATTATATGGAGGTTTGTGAAAGTGTAGTTTGAATAATTCTCATAAAAATATCCTAGAATATTTAGGATATTGTTGTTTTCATAAAAGAAACGAAAAAAATGATTTTAGGGTTTGGATAAGTAAAATAAAAGTCAGTAATATACGAGAAACTGTTACCTTTAATTCGGGTATCTCCGTTTGGTTTAAAACAAAAGGACTTATTGAAGTGCCTTCACCCGAATTTATGGCTTCTAATTAGAAAAGAGTGATCTCAAGAGATTTTTTGGGCAGGTTTTGGATGAGCCAAGGGGCTTGAGAGGTGTGAGGAATGGGTTAGAAATGGTGTCCTTTTATAAAGGGGAGGAGGGGTTCTTTAGGAAAGTGTGAAAATATTTTTTTATTATATAATGATTTTCAATTTCTAAAGATATAAAACTAATTAAAGTACAATATAAGATGAATCATGGTTAAAATAAACTTATCCAATAATAATTGGACTGGTTTTGGATATTATTTTAGTCTTTATAATCTTATTTATTTAAATAATTTATTAATGAGGTAAACACTGCATCATTATTGTGTGATCAATAATATTATTTATTTGATGCCTAAAAATTGTAAAAAAATACCATGATGTGGAAAATCTTTTTATATTTACAAATAATATTTATAGTAGAAGAGATAACTTATATAACCCCATGTAAAAATTAATTTACTAAAATATTCTTGTTTATGTTTTTTTGGTCTTTACTTTGAATTAATTAGTATAAACTGTCATTATCACTCTTAAGTGGATCCATGGGGTCCCAAAATATACCCATGGATTCACATGGTCACCTGTGACACATTAAATCATTTTAGAACAAGTGTTAAGTTATTTTGTATTATTATAATAACTTTTTTACCTTGAATTAACCTATTTACCTTTAATTACGGTAAATAAAAGTCAAAAGGTAGTATTCACCAAAAATCATATTTCTTTTATTGAACCACTTTTTAATTTCTAAGAACAAACATGTATGTCAGATTTTCTAAATTCAATTTACATATCTGGTAAAATTTCGTTTAAATGAAAAAGTCATATTTTTAACTACTACATAGTGGTTTCACTATTCATCAAAAAATTTAGTTTTTCAAAAAAATGCCAAAAAATCAGCTTAAGATATATTTGATATTCTGAATTCAAAAATGATGTCTATTTTATGTAATTAAAAATATAGAATTTGGATTAATAAATATAAAATTAAATCCCGTTGTCAAAACAAAAAGCTTGTTTTTACGAAATATTAACTATCAAAAGATTGACACTTGTTTATGACCAATTTTAAACTGAAATTAGTTACAATCACCAGCATTGGATTAAATGAAAAACTATCATCTAATTATAATTTAAACCCAATTAAAAAATAATCTAACTATATAAATAAATTAGATTAAAAGGCAGTTTTGAATTAAAATATAGTATTTTTAACTATTCACCAAAAAATAATTTTTATAAAAAATATATGAAAATTTAACCCAAAGTGAATTTTGAGGTCCTAATTCAAAAGAAGAATTTTATTTTGTCTAATAGAACAAATAAAAATCACCAATACCATATTTAAAGAGGGTTCTCCAATAAAAACTGGTAAATAGACCTTTTAAAGGAATATTAGAGTATTTATGCTTAAAATTAGATTAATTCACATTTTAAGCCTCTAAAGTTTTTTTGGATAACTGTAAAAACATTTAACAAATATGTATACACATATTTTAGTTAGTTCTATTTATTACCGCCCAATACAAATTCTAGGTGTTTACTACATTTAATATAATATTATTATATTATTAGTGTGCAATGTAAGATTTCAAGGAAACCCATTGTGGCGTATCGGGTAATCCATCGAACATAGAAACCCCTTTAAAGTAAAGTTAATATTTAATTCAGAAATATGAATAATTATGAAAATGTGTCATTATTTATTTATTTGAGATGTTACATCCTTCCCCCTTTTAGAAATTGTGTCCTCGCAATTTTTATTCACTTATCAAATATGTGGGGGTATTTATCCCTCATAGAATTTTCAGATTCTCACATTTCCTCTTCAACCATATGGGTTTTCCACAAAATGTTTACCTGGAAGATAACCTTATTCCACAACACCTGCTCCATACGGTCAGGAATCTGGACTGGTTGTTCCTCATAATTAAGATTCTCTTCCAACTGAACTACCTATTGACTGAAAACATGAGATGGATCTGGAATATACATTATCATCATTGAAATATGAAAAACATTGTGTTCCTGGGATAAATATAGAGGTAATTCCACTTTTTAAACACTTGATCTTACTTTCTTTAGGACATCATAGGGTCCAATGAACCTTGAACGCAACTATCCCTTCTTACCAAAATGCATCACACATTTCCATGGAGAATCTTTGAGAAACACATGATCACCAAACTCAAAAGAAATATCCATCCTCTGATTATCCACATAACTTTTCATCTTACTTTAAGCTATTCTCAAGTGATTTTGAATAAAATGAACCTTTTCTACCATCTCTTCTACCAATTGTGGTCCAATCAACTTCATTTCACCTACATCAACCAAAAAAGCAGGAGTTCTACACCGCTTCCCATATAATGCCTCAAATGGATAAATCTGTATTCTGGAATAAAAACTGTTATTATAAGAAAATTCAATAAAAGAAATATGTTGGTCCCAACTTCCCTGGTAATCCAGTGAACAAGAATGTAGCATATCCTTCATGTTATGAATTGTTTGTTCTGACTGCCCATCTGATTAAGGATGAAAAGATGTACTAAAATTTAATTTACTGCCCAATGACTTCTGAAGGCCATTCCAAAAGATATAAGTAAACCTTGTATCACGATCAAATACAATGGAGAGGGGAACTTCATGCAACCAAACTATCACTTTAACATACAACCAAGAAAGTTTATCTAGAGACAAATTATATTGAATATGAAAGAAATGACAAGATTTAGTCAACCGATGAACAATAACCCAGATTAAATTATTACCTCGAGATGTCTTCGGTAATCCCACAATGAATTCCATGGATATATTTCTCCATTCCCACTCTAGCACCGGTAAATACTGAAGCATCCCTTTCAGTAACAGCCACTATACTTTAACCTACTGGAAAGTCAAACACATCACTGTAAAATGAGTAATATCTCTTTTCATTCCATCCCACCAGTAATACTCATGAAGATCTCTATACATCTTTGTACTGCAACGATAAACTAAAAATAGAGAACTATGAGCTTCCCATATGAACTCATTCTTCAACTGTGAATCACAAGGCACACAAAATATCTTTCCTAACCTCAAAACACAATCATTATCAATGTTAAATTCTTGAAACTTACCCTTCTCACCCAACTCAACCTTTTTCTTCAACACACCGTCCTCCTTATGTGCCTTCCTTATTCTATTTGATATAGATTATTTCATCGACACCTTAAACAAAATATAATAATTTCCTCCACCAACAAATTCAATGCCAAAATTCATCAAATCAAAAACCAAATGATCTGGTTCCAAACATATAATGGGTAACAAAGCATTAATGTTTTCACTCAAAGCATCAGCCACTTTATTTGATTTTTCCTAATGGTAATGTATCGTGCAATCATAATCCTTGATTAATTCCAACCATCTCCTCTATTTCATGTTCAATTCATTATGAGTGAATATATATATATAAATGATGTGGTCATTATATATATCACATTTTACTCCATAAAAATTATGCCTCCAAATTTTTATAGCAAAAACAACATCAGCTAATTCCAAATCCTGTGTAGGGTAATTTATCTCATGATGTTTAAACTGAAGTAAAAAAATAAGAAATTACCTCATCATTCTGCATAAGGGCAAAACCAAGTACTTTCAATGAAGCATCACTGTAAATAACAAACTCACCATTTCATAAAGGAATTTCAAAAATGGGTCATTTAACAATATTCTTTTAAATCTCTAAAAATAGTCATCACATTCTTTTGTCCAAATGAACATAACTCCTTTTAGTGTTAACATAGTTAGTGGACTAGATAACGTTTCAAAATTTTCATCAGACTTCTGGTAATATCTTGCCAAACCAAGAAAACTATGGATCTCATTTATATTTTTGGGTCTTCACCATTCTTCAACAACTTTAGTTTTAGTAGGATCAACAGTTATGCCAGTTTTTGAAACAATGTGACAAAGGAATGAAATTTTCTGTAAACAAAACTAACACATGGAAACATTCCCCAATAGTTTATTTTCTTTTAAGGTTTGAAATATAAACATTAAATGACTTTCATGGTCATATTTACTTTTAGAATAAACTAAAATATTATCAATGAACACAACCACAAAATTATCAAGGAACTCCGGGAAAATTCTATTCATAAGATCCATGAATACAACAGGTGCATTGGTTAACCCAAAAGGAATAACTACAAGTTCATATTGGCCATATCTATTATGAAATGCTGTATTTGGAGTGCATTATTCCCTTACTTTCAACTGATGGTACCCTGACCTCATGTCAATCATGGAAAAATACTGATCTTCTGGGAACTAATCAATGAAGTCATCAATATGAGGAAAATAATACTTGTTCTTAACAGTGATGTTATTCAATAATATATAGTCAATTAAAAGTCTCTTTGATCCATATTTATTTTTAACCAATAAGACTGGAGCACCTCATGGTGATGTGCTAGGTAGAATGAATCCTTTATCTAATAACTCCTATAATTGCTTCTTTAACTCTAAAAGTTCAATTTGAGCCATTCGATAAGTGAGTTTTTCTATTTTCATAGCATCAAGAACTAATTCAATAGTAAATTAAACTTCTCGATTAGGTATAATATAAGGGAAACCATCAAGAAAAACATTAAGGTACTCATTTACCACCAGATCATCATTAATCTGAATAGTTCCATTGTTTTCAACAATATATGAAATATAACATTCATTTCCATATTTAACTAGTTTCTCATCTTCTTGATATGTTATCAAAAGAAAGGGCTCATTCGTGTATGCAAACTGGCAATCATTCTGAAAATAAAGCTATTTAGCTATGAAGTCAATCTTAGCATGATAATTTGAAATTCTATTCATACCCAAAATAACATCAAACTCTACTGGAGAAAAAACAATAAGGTTTTCAGGTAGATTCTTTCCGCACACACAGACAGGATCGTTAATATAATTTCTTTTTGTCCAAAAGTTCCTCCAGGTGTTTTTACCAAAAGTTATCGTTTCATATTTTGATATGCAATTCCCAATTTACTAGAAAACTTCTCAGAAATGAATGAATGTGTTGGCCCTAAATCCAAAAACGCGTTGGAAAAATCTAAACAAAAAAACAGTGTACCATATACTACTTAATTTGATGGCCCAACATCTGCTGAAGTAATTGAAAAGGACTTCACCACCCCTTTCTTCGTGTAGTCTAGTTGATTTCCCTCAGTTGAGTTCTTCATTTGAATGTCATTTTCAAGATGACCCATTTCATTTCACTTAATACTTTTTACTTATTGTAAATATGCTTTTGTCTTAACATTATCCTGCTATTTCTCAGTGCAATTATGAGCTTTATGTCTCATTTTACCACATCGGTAGCACCTACCATAATTCAAAAGACATTCCCCATCATGATTTTTACCATAATTTTCACAAACTGTATACTTAAGTTTCTTTCCATTACACTTCTTTAAAGATATATTCTCTTTTTTCTTCCACATCAACCTCTTATCCTGTTGATTTTCAAAGAACACTTGATCATCGATGAAATCCACTTCCACCTTCACCACACATCAAACAAGTTTTTGATAAAATTTTACGTCACGAGAACCTAAATACCTTTGATACATTGGATTTAATCTTGAATAAAATTGTTAATTTTACTATCAAGATCATGTATGAAACTTCGACCATACCTTGAGAGTTGAGTGAATTTGGCTTCATAAGTATCCACTGAGTCATCCTCCTGTCTCAATTCTAGGAATTGTTTTTCCATCCTAGGATGAACCACCTTAGGAAAATATTTCTCAAGAAAAATACCTTTGAATTCGACCCAATCAAGAGCATGAATCATTTCACTATCCTGGATATTTTTCACCATTAACCACCACTGATCAGCTTCACATTCAAAATAGTAAATATCGATACTAACTTTTTGAGGTTCTGAACACCCCATGACAACAAAAAATTTCTCCAGTGCTTTAATCCACCCTTCAGCTAGAACATGGTTAGATAATCCTCTCAAAGAGGGGGATGTTGCCTCATGAAATTCTCCACTACTGACATGTTCCTATGTGTTTGATCTAGGAAATCTCATTCATAGATAACAACACCATTTATAGCATGATTCAACTGTGCCATCACTACAAAAAACTATTTAGATCCGATTCCGACCATCTCGGGTTGATGATTTGGAAGGTTATCTTCCTCCGGATGTGGTCCCAACATAGCTTCCCAATTTCCTCTGTGAAAAACCATTCTGAACATAAATATATTGTAGTCGAAGAAACATGGTAATATGTAAATGGTATTATTTCAATATTACCATAAATTAATTCATGGATATTCATTTATAAATACCCTAACTCTTAAATTCATCTAAACCAACCTCGGATACCAACTATAAGGACTTGGCCTTAAACATTAAAAAATCATGAATTAAATGAATGGTTCACATTGAGGATCTATTTAGGTTTAGAATTTTATAGAATTAGGAAAAAAATATTACATTACATCTAAAAAAATATAAGGTAGAAACATCTACTCAGTTAAATTTTTTTCATAAAATAAAAACTCTAAAAAAAGATTTATGTCTACTACCATTTTCTAGATAGCAGGTCTTTTCCTAGATCTCATCCTTGACCCTATTCATCTTTAAGTCCTGGGAAAAACATTTCAAAACATGGTATGAGCATAAAAACTCAGTAAGGGTTATAAAATAAAGAATGAAAACATTATTTCATCAATAAATACATAAAATAATATCATTAACATAACGTATGAAATCATAATATTTACATAGTTAACACAAATCATAAAGGTAACTTGTGGCATCCATAACATACTTGCGTTGTAGCTTTCCCAGCTATGTAGGGAGTTACATTAGGAAGACCCAACACAGTATATTACCAAATTCTTTTAGGAGAAACATTAACATTTACCTCTGTCACATTACAAAATTCATTGGAGAGCTCTCTTGGTCTCACCCGCCCTATGTTCTTCATGGAACCACCCGTATTTGTAAACAATTTCCAAGAACCATAACATATTCATAACACATAGAAAATATAAAAGAGAAGATAACATTTCCACCATGAAATCCCAATATATAATTTCCATATATTGAAATAAGAAATGATTTCTCAAACCCATCTTCAATACCAAAATACGTAAAAAGATTAAATGATTTTAATTTTTATTTTAAAAACATCAGGGCTTGTTATGGAAGCCAAAGATCAAATAATACTCGTGGTGGCAGTAAGGTCATTGTCACTACTTATGTTAAAAAGGAACTTTATTTCTTGTAATTTTCTAAAATGAATCATACAAAAATAATCCCTATGAATAAAATAAAAATTAAAAAGAGTTTATATAGAATATAAAAGAAAGTTGTGTATTAAAACAAAATATGCCTCAATGAAAGGAGATTGAGACGAAGTCCCTTACCTTTTTTCTAACTTGACCCATTCATTCTTTAATCTTATGAATAATAAAAAATATTTTTTTCTACATGAATAAGATCCTTTTTATGTTTATCATTCCTTTTATATCACTGTTTACCAAGTTATAATGATAATGTAATCGTTTATGTTGATAACAGTCATTTGGTTGATATTTGGTACTTGAGTCGAAAATGGAATTCTTATCATTACAAGTTGTTCATGTGGTAAAAATTTCATTATATCCAAACTGGTATTCATGATTTAGATATCATATATATCATATATATCCATTATATACATGTATTTATAATAGCATATAACATTTAGAGGTAAGAAATGAAATGCACCGCTCATGGAGATAGTAAGTCGTACTTACGCATGAACGCTACTTTCATTTATATTTCGTATTTTAATGCAATTAAAATATAATGATACATAGGTATAATATAATTCCAGTATAATTTCATATATAATATCATTACCTCTATGCTTTATATGTCCCACATAAGGAATTATTGTGTCATATCACATTGAGGGGGGTGATAGTTCGCATTTCCTCATATGAAATTATTGCGTTTACCCATAATGGAAACCATAAATGTATGCTATAAATGGAAAATAAAGAATCATAAAGAAAACATAAACATAATATATATCATATATAAATAAATTTCTATCGTAATTTCCACCATGAGAGGTGATAAGAGATAATTTAACAATCATCGTTTCATGAGGCGTTAGTTTTTCATTGAGAGAAACAATATGTTCATTACCCATTAGATAGAGGTGTGACAATGTTTAGTTCGAATACTTATCATAACAACAACCTAGTATATTGAGGATATTGGTTTTGTTAGAAAATTAAATAATAAAAAAAATTTAGGGGTTGGAGAAGTAAAATAATTGAAAAGAATTTAAGAGAAAATTTTACCTTTAATTCGGGTAAGTCCCTTTTTATTGAACCAAAAGGACTTCTTAATGTGAATACTGACAAAGTTAAGGATTTTGGGCAGAATATAGGGATCTTGAGAGATTATTTTGATAGGGTTTGGATGACACAATGGGATTCAGATGTTTGAAGAAGGGGTTATAAGTGGTGTCCTTTTATAAGGGGAGGAGTGGCTCTTTAGGAAGGTGTGAAAATATTATTTTATTATATGTTGTTTTTTGGTTTCTAAAGGTAAAAAACAAATTAAAGTAAAAGAAAATATGACTCATGGCCGAAATAAAATCATCCAATAATAATTGGATAGGTTTTGGATATTATTTTAATTATTATAATCTTATTTATTTAAATCGTTTATTAATGAGGTAAACACTTCATCATTATTGTGTCATAAATTATTTTATTAAATGTATTTTTAAAAATTATAAAAAAAATCAATGACGTAGAAAATATATTTATCTTTGAAAATAATATTTATAGTCTAAGTGATAACTTATATAACCCCATGTAAAAATTAATGTACTAAAATATATTTGTTTATGTAATTTTTATCTTTACTTTAAATTAATTAATATAAAGTGTCATTATCACTCTTAAGTGGCTTCATGGGCTCCCAAAATTAAACCAATAATTCCCATGGTCAGACATGAATCATCCAATAAGGTTAGAACAAGTTTTAAGGTAATTTTATATTGTTATAATATTCTTTTTAACTTGAACTACCCTATTTACCTTTAACCGCGGTAAGTAAAAGTGAAACGTTACTATTCAATAAAATTTATTTTCATCTTATTGAACCACATTTTACTTATAAAAACCATGAATTTCGGATTTTCGAAATTCAATTCATAGAAGCGGTAAAATTACATTTAAAAGAAAAAATCAGATTTTTAACGACTACTTAGTGGTTTCACTATTCATCAAAAATTGACGTTTTTCAAAAAAATACCAAAAATTCAGCCTAAGATATATTTGATATTCCAAATTAAAAATGATTTATTTTTTACATTATTCTAAACATAGAAGTTGGAATAATTAATTTAAAATTAATTCCCATTGTAAAAAAACACATTTTTAAGAAATATTAACTATCCAAAGATTTCCACTTGTTTATGTCCAATTTCAAAGTGAAGTTAATTCAAATGACCAACATTGGATTAAATGGTTGAAGTATAATGTTATTACACTTTAAAACCAAATTAAAAAGATAATCTAACTATATAAATATATTATATTAAAATGAAGTTTGGAATTAAAATACAAAATTTTCACTATTCATTAAAAATTGAAATTTATCAAAAAAAAATCCAAAATTTTACCCAAAGTGAGTTTTGATGTCCCAATTCTAAATAAGAATTTTATTTTTTCAATTAAAACATATAAAAGTGACCAAAACTAGATTTAATGATGGTTCCCCATTAAAAGGCGTCAAATCGATATTTTAAAGAATATCAGAGTATTTGTGTTGGAAATTAGAATAATTCACATTTTAAGACACTAAAATTTATTGGATAAATGTAAAAACATTTTACAAACTTGTATAATCATAATGTAGTTAGTTATATTCATTCTCGCTAATAAAATGGCTACGTGTTAACTACATTTAAAATAATATTATTTAATTATTAGTGTACAATGTAAGATTTCAATGAAACCTGTTGTTACATATCAAGTATGCCATATAACAGAGCAAACAGTTTAAAGTAAAATTAATATTTTAATTCAAAAATATGAATAATTATGAAAATATGTTAATCATTATTTACTTAGAATGTTACATCCTTCCCCCCTTTTGGATGTTTCGCCTATAAATTTTTATTTACTTTTCAAATAAGTGGGGGTATTTATCCATCATATCATTTTCGGATTCCCACATTGCCTCTCAAACCATATGGTTTTTTCACAAAACATTTACCTAGTTAATCACTTTATTTCACATCACATTCTCTCTATGGTCAAGAACCTCGACTGGTTGTTCCTCATAAGATAGATTCTCTTCCAACTGAACATCTTCTAGACTTAAAACATGAGAAGGATATGGTATATACTTTTTCAATATTGAATCATGAAAAACATTTTCTACCTTGGATAATAATAGAGGTAAAGCCACTCTGTAAGAAACTGATCCAACTTTCTCTAGGATTTTATAGGGTCTAATGAACTTCGGACTCTATATTATCTTCTTACCAAAATGAATCACACTTTTCCATGGAGAAACTTTGAGAATGACATGATCACATACCTCAAAAGAAATATCCTTCCTCTGATTATTTGCATAACTTTTCTGCCTTCTCTGAGATGTTCTCACGTGCTTCTGAATCAACTGAACCTTTTTTTCCATCTCTTCTACCAATTATGGTCCCATACAATTCCTTTCACCAACTTCATCCCAAAAAGCTAGAGTTCAACACTACTTCCCATATAATGCCTCAAATGGATCAATCTGTATACTGGAATAAAAAATGTTATTATAAAAAAAATTCAACAAAAGATATATCTTAGCCCCAACTTCCCTAGTAATCCAGTGAACAAGCACATAGAATATCCTCGAAGGTCTGAATTGTTCGTTCTGACTTCCCATATAATTGAGGATGAAAAGTTGTACTAAAATTTAATTCAATACCCAAAGATATCTAAAGGCCTTTCCAATGATAGAAGTAAACCTGGGATCAGGATTAGATACAATGAATAGGTGAACTCCATGAAACCTGACTACTTATTTAACATACAACAGAGAAGGTTGATCTTGAGAAAAAGTATCTCGAATAGAAAGGAAATGAGAATATTTAGTCAACTGCTCAACAATAACCCCAATTGAATTATTACAACAAGATGTCTCTGGTAATCCCACAACGAAGTCCGTGGATGTATTTTTTCTGTTTCCACTCTGGCATTGCTAAAGACTAAAGCATCCCTTTAGGTAACTACCCCTTTTCATTAACCTAATGACAAGTCAAAAACAGTACCATAAAATTATCAATATCCATATTCATTCCATCCCAGCAGTAAAACATCTGAAGATCTCTATACATCATAGTACTGCCAGGATGAACAGAAAATGGGAAATTATGAGCTTCAAATAACAACTCATTCTTCAACTATTAATCACAAGGCACACATAATATCTTTCCAAACTTCAAAACATTATCATTATCAATGTTAAATTTAGGAAAACTACCCTTCCGAACCAACTCTATTGTTTTATGCATCTCAATGTCTTCTTCTGCGCTTGCTTTATTCTGTCTTATAGAGATGATTTCACTAGCACCTGACAAAAAAAGAATTTTCTGCACCAACAACTTCTATTCCAAATTTCATCAAACCAAAAACAAAATGATCACGTTCCAAAGGTATCATGGTTAACGAAGCATTATATTTTTGACTCAAAGCATCGTCCACTTTATCTGATTTTCCCAGAGGGTAATGGATCGTGAAATCATAATCCTTGATAAATACAACCATCTCCTCTATCTCATGATAAATTATTTCTAAGTTAATATATACTTAAAACTTTTTTGTTCAGTATATATTTAACATTTAACTCCATAAAAATTATGCCTCCAAGTTTTTAAATCAAAAAACAACAATATCTAATTACTAATCATGTGTAGGGTAATTTAACTCTTGACGTTTCAACTGAAGTGAAGAATAAGCAATTACCTGATCATTCTGCATAAGGACCCAACCAATTCCTTTCAATGAAGCATCACTCTATATAACAAACTCACCATTTCTGGAAGGTAGTTCCAAAACTGGAGCATTTACCAATATTTATTTCAATTCCTCTAAACAATCATAACATTATTTCTTCCAAACAAACAAAGCACTTTTTCAAGTTAACTTAGTCAGTGGACTAGATAACTGTGAAATATTTTCAACAAACCTCTAGTAATAACCTACCAAACCATGAAAACTAAGGATATGAGTTCGATTTATGTGTCTTGTACATTCTCCAAAAACTTTTGTTTTAGTTGGATCAACAGTTATTCCATATTTGGAAACAATTTGACCAAGGAATGAAATTTGATGTAACCAAAACTAACCTTTTCTCAACATCCCAAATAGTTTCTATTCATTTATGGTTAGCAATAAAAACCTTAAATAAAATTGATTCTCCTATTTAATTTTAGAATAATCCTAAATATCATCAATGAACACAACCACAAACTTATTCAAGAACCCTTAGAAAATTCTGTTCATAAGATCCATAAATACAATAGGTGAATTGTTTTACCCAAAAGGCATAACTACAAATTCATAATGGCCATATCTAGTATGAAATGTAGTCATTGGAGTGTCTTCTTCCTTTACATTCAACTGATGGTACCCCGACCCCAAATAAATCTTTGAAAAATACTGAGCTACCAGGATCTGATCAAACAAATCATCGATATGAGGCAAAGGATACTTATTCTTAACAGTGATGTTATTCAATGCTCTGTAATCAATTAAAAGTCTCGTTGAGCCATCATTCTTTTTAACAATCAAGACAAGAGAACCTCATGTTGACGTGCTATGTCTAATGAAACCTTTATCTGATAACACATGATTTTGCTTATTTAACCTTAAAATTTCAATTTGACCCATTCGATAATGGGGTTTTGAAATTGGCTTAGCATCAGGAACTAATTAAATATTAAATTTAACCTCCCGGTCAGGTATAATACTAGGAAACTCCTCTTAAAAAACATCAAGGTACTTATTTACCACTAGTACATCATTAATTTGAACACTTCCTTTTTTTCACTAATATGTTCAAGGTAATATTCATTTCTATCTTTTACTACTTCTCATCTTCATGATATGTTATCAAAAGTAAGGGTTTATTATTTTACACAAACTGAAAATATTTTTGAAAATAAACCTCTTGAGATATGTAGTGAATCATAGAATGATAAACAGAAAGCCAATATATATAAAAAATAACATCAAACAACACTAGAGGAAAATAAATAATGTTGGCAGGTAGATTCTTTCCGCACACAAGGACGTGAAGGTTCTTATAATTTATTTTTTACCTCATAATTTCTTCCTGGTGTTTTTCCCATATGTTTAGGATCTATATTTTGATATGTAATTCCCAATTTAGTAGAAAACTTATCATAAATGAATGAATGTGTAGACCCCACATCAAACAACACATTTGAATAATCTGAACAACCAAACAGTGTACCTGATACTACTTCATTTGATTGCCCAACATCTGATGAAGTAGATGCAAAGGACTTTACCACCCCTTTCATTTTGTAGTCAAGTTGCTTTCCCTCAGTTGAGTTCTTCATTGGACACTCATTTTCATAATTACCCATTTCATTTCACATAAAACGTTTAATTGATTGTAAATCAAATTTTTTCATACTATTACCCTGCTTATTTTTAGTGCAATTATGAGCTTTATATCCCATTTTACCACATCGGTAGCACTTACCATAATTCAAAAGATATTCCCTGGAATGCTTTTTACAAAAATTTCAAACATTGTAAACTTATGCTTCCTACCATTAGACTTTTTTGAAGAGTTTATCCCTTTGGTCTACCACCTTGACTTCTTATTCAATTGTCTATCAAAGAACACATGAGCATTAGAAAACTCCATTTCCACCTTCTTTGAATATCGAACAAGTTTTTCATAACATTTGAACTCATGAGAAGATAATTCTCGTTGATATTTTGGCATTAATGTTTAGTAAAAATGGTTGATTTTACTATCAAAATTGCATATAAAATTTGGATCATACCTTTCCAGTCGAGTGAATTTTACTTCATTTGCAGCCTCTTAGTCATCCACCTACCTCAATTCTAAGAATTTTTTTTCCATCCTAAGACGAACAACCATAGAAAAATATTTCTCTAGAAACATACCATTGAATCCACCTCAATCAAGAGCATCAATGTCCTCACTATCCTTTATATATTTCACCATAAACCACCACTGATCAGCTCCACCTTCAAAATGGTAAATAGCGAGATGCACATTTTGATGTTATGAACACCCCATGACTTCAATAATTTTCTCCAGTTCTTTAACCCACCCTTCAGCTAGCACATGGTTAGTTGATCCTCTGACAGATGGGGGATGTTTCCTCCTGAAATTCTCTAGTACTAATATGTTCCTCTATGATTGATCTAGCAGATCTTGTTCATGGATACCACTACCATTTATAACCTGATTCAACTGTTCCATCACTACAAAAATCTATTCAGTTCCGATTCCAACTATCTCAGGTTGATGATTTGGAAGGTTATCTTCTTTTGTATGTCGTCCAAACATATCTGTGCTATTTCCACTATGGAAAACCATTCTAAACACAGAGATATCTTTGGGGAAGAAACATGGTAATCTTTAAATGCTGTCTTTTCAATATTAAAATAAATTAATTTATGGATGTTAATTTAACAATACCCAAACAGTTAATGTTATCTAAACCAGCCGTTGATGACAACTATAATGACTCGGCATTAAAAATTACATAATCTCGAATTAAATGAATAATTCACATTGGGGATCATTTCAGGTTTAGAGTTTTAGAGAATTATGCCACAACAATTACATTACATCTCAAAAATTAAAAGGTAGACACTTCTACAAAGTTACAATTTTTTGTCATAAAATAAAATCTCTTAAAAAAAGATTCATGTCTAGTCCAAAGTTTTAGGCAGCATGACTTTTACTTGATCTCATCCTTGACCCTTTTCATATTTAAGTCCAATGAAAAACATTTCAAAACAAGGGATACGCTTAAAAATCTCAGTAAGGGTTATAAAATAAAGATAGAAAACATTAGTTCATCAATACCTACATAACATAATATCATTAACTTACCTCATGAAATCATTTTATTTACATGTAAAAAAAGTCATAAAGGTAACTTGTGGCATCCATAACATACTTACATTGTATATTTCACAAATACGTAGAGAGTTAAATTTGGAATACCCGTCATAGTATAATCCCTACATATATTTGGAGAAACATTCATGTTTACCTCCACCACATTACCCAATGCATTGGAGAGCTCTTTCTAGCTCACCTGCCATAGGTTTATCATGGAACCAACCCATATAAGTATACAATGCCCAAGAACCATTACATATTCATAACACATAAATCAAATATAAAGGAAATATTAAATTTCCACATTGCAATCACAATATATCATTTCAATATATCGAAATAATATATGCTATCTCCAAAACATTTCCAACACAAAATTATATAAAAATCGTAATTGGTATTTACATTCCTTTTAAAAACATTATATATTTTCAAGGAAGGCAGAGATCAAATAAAACTCATGGAGGTAGAAAGGTCATTGTCACCGCTTATGTTAAAAAGAAAAAATATTTTTTTCCGTTTAGAAAAATGATTTGTAGAAAAAGTTTCCATATGAATGAAATGAAAGATAGAAGTTTTTTATAAATCATATAAAATAGAGTCATGTATTAAAACAAAATATGCCTCAATGAAAGGAGATTGAGAGAAGTCCATTACCTTGTGTCTGACTTGACCAATTCGTTATTTAATCTCCTGAATAATAAACTAAATTTAATTTATACCTTCTTAGGATCCTTTTTCAAGTTTATTTTTCCTTTTATACCACTTATTACAATGTTATAAACATTATGTAATCATTTAATTTAATAGCGGTTATTTTGTCGATATTTGGTACTTGAGTTAAAAATGGACTTCTTATCATTACAAGTTGTTCATGTGGTCAAAATTTCATTATATACAGACTGATATTCCTGATTTAGATATCATATATATCTATTATATACATGTATTTATAATATTACATAACATTTAGAGGTAAGAAATGAAAGGCACCATTCATGGAGACAGTAAGTCATACGTACGCATGAACGCTACTTTCATTTATATTTCATTTTATAATGGAATTAAAACATAATGATACATAAGTATATTATAATTCCAAACTAATATCATATATAATATCATTAAATATATTCTTTATAAATCTCACATATGGCATTAATGAGTCATATCACTTTGAGAGGGCGGTAGTCAGCAATTCCTCAAATAAAATTATCGCGTTTACCCATAATGGAACCCAAAAAGGATTGATATAAATGGAAAATAAATAATCATAACAAAAACATAAAAATAATATATGTATCATATATAAATACTGTTCCATATCATTTTCCACCATGAGAGGCGGTAGGAGATAATTGGACAATCATTGTTTCGTGAGGCGTTAATTTTCCATCCACAGAAACAGTAAGTTTTTTATGAATTAGATGGAGCTGTGTCAAAGTGTAGTTCGAATACTTATCATAACAAAATTATATTATATATAGGATACTGGTATTGTTATAAAATAAAATAATAAAAAGATTTTAGGGGTTGGAGAATTAAAATAAAAGAAAAGAATCTAAGAGAATCTGTTACCTTTAATTTGGGTAACTCCCTTTGGTTTGAACCAAAAGGACTTATTGAAGTGACTTATGCCTATGTTAAGGATTCTAGGTGTAATAGAATGATCTTTAGAGAATAATTGGGTATGGTTTTGATGATCCAAGCATATTATGAAGTTTGAGGAATGGGTTACAAGTGGTTTTCTTTAATAAGGTGGAGGAGGGGCTCTTTAGGAAAGTGTGAAAATAATATTTTATTATATAATGAGTTTTGGTTTCTAAAGGTACAAAACAAATTAAAGTCGAATGTAAGATGGATCATGATCGAAATTAAATACTACTATAATAATTGGACATGTTTTGGATATTATTTTAGTCTTTATAATCATATTTATTAGCATCATTTATTAATGAGTTAAACAGTGCATCATTATTATGTCATAAATTACTTTATTTATTTTTGTCTAAACATTATAAACAAAATACCATGATATAGGAAATCTCTTTATCTTTACAAATAATTTTTATTCTTGAAAAGGTAACATAAATAAACACATGTAAAAATTAATTTACTATAAGATATTTGTTTCTGTCATTTTTGTCATTACTTTAAATTAATTAATATAATGTGTCATTGTCACTTATAAGTGTCCCCATGGGGTTATAAAATATACCCAAGGATTCCCATGGTCATCCTTGACTCATACAGCAAGGTTAGAACAATTTTTAAGGTATTTTTGTATTATTATAATATTCTTTTTACCTTGAATTACCCTATTCACCTTTAACTGCGGAAAATACAATTCAAAAGATACTATTCACTAAAAATTATTTTCATCTTATTGAACCACAATTTACTTAATAATAACAACCATGTATGTCATATTTTCATAATTAAATTCACAGAAACTATAAATTTTCATTTACATGAAAAATTCATATTTTAACTACTACTTAGTGGTTTCACTATTCATCAGAAATTGATGTTTTTCATAAAAATAAAAACAATTCAGCCAAATATATATGTGATATTCTGAATTAAAAAATTAAGTTCTATTTTACCTAATTAAAAACATAGAAGTTGGATTAATTAATTTAAAATTAATTCCCATTGTCAAAACAAAAAAGTGTGTTTTTAAGAAATATTAAGTATCAAAAGATTAACACTTGTTTTTGTCCAATTCCCAAGTGAAATTAAATCCAATGACCAAAATTGGATTAAAAGGTAAAAATATAATCTAATTACACTTTAAAACCCATTAAAAAGATAATATATCAATTTAAATAAATTATATTAAAAGGCATTTTTGAATTAAAATACAGTATTTTTCACTATTCATCAAAAAATGAATTCTATTAGAAAAATACCCAAATTTTACCCAAAGTGAATTACGATGTCCCGATTCTGAAGAAGAATTTTTATTTTTCAAATACAAGATATAAATGTGACCAAAACTATATTTAAATATTATTCTTCATTAAAAGGTGGTAAATCGACCTTTAAAAGAATATAAGAGTATTTATGCTTAAAATTAGATTAATTCACATTTTAAGCCTGTAAAATTTATTTCATAAATGTAAAAACATTTAACAAACAAGTATAATAATAATTTAGTTAGTTTTATTCATTCTCACCAATACAATTACTATGCATCAACTACATTTAAAATAATAATATTATATTATTAGTTTGCAATGTAAGATTTCAAGGAAAGCTATTGTTGTGTATCGGGTAATCCATCAAACATAGAAACCCATTTTAAGAAAAAATAATATTTAATTCACAAATATGAATAATTATGAAAATTCATTATTCCTTGTTTACTTGGTATGTTACATAGATTTTTTGATCAACACCAACTCCCAGAAATTATATACTATTTAAGTATTAATCCCACAGAGTATATAAAACGGATGGTGTTTTCATTAAAACATATAAATATTTATTCAATTGATATAATTTTAGTTCATCACTACTATGTTTAAATTATACACATTGTTAAAATTATACTTCATTTTTTATAAATATATTCAATAATCACATCGTAACATACAATTTTTAAATCTCAAACCCTCTTTGAATTGTAATCAACTAAAATTTAAAAGATGATTAAATTATAAAAATTGGTAAAAATTCGCAATTACTATCTATGACTTCAATTTTACTATTACCTTTGTAAATTGACGTTTCATTTTTTTTCAAATCACAGTCTTATTATTATTACATTTATTATTAAATGCCTATTTTATTCCAATGATAGTATGGCCATTTATCAACTTCACAAGCTCACAACTGTTATTCTTATCTATTTGATAAAGATATACATTCATGGTTTTAACCCATGATTTATACATTGATAGTTTATTAAATGAAGTCCACTCTACCAATGATAACAAATAAGTGTAATAAACATTTTTCATTATTATAATAAACCATTGATTCATTAAATGAATCACTTTGGAACTAATTTAATCAACTAAATTTCCCACTAATATTCCTCAGTTTATAATTTCTGGATAAATTGAAGGAATTATCAACACTTATATGTGTTAATTTGTGTTGATAAAATTTTCTAAAAAAATGAATGTTATCCCACTATATTTGGTAAATTAACTTTAAAACTCACAAGCTATAGGAGTTAATTATTTTCATAGTATATTTAACAAGGTTCTTTTTTAGTGAGGGTAAAAACAACCTCGATGTATGGTGGTTTTTATCTCACAAATTCTTGGTTGATCTATTACTATCAAGAATAACAATAGTAATGGGGGTGTCCATTAAACAGCAACAATATTAGTATTAAATAACTTTTTGAAGAAATAACTTTATATAATGAAATAGGTAAAGAAAACATCTTGATGAAGTTCACCAATAAAATCATTAGTCTATATAGGATATAATAAATATCATCTTCTTCTCCATTTAATAGTAATCATTTGTTGTATCTATATATCTTCATTAATAATTATCATGTTGCAGTCTTCATGGATTAGCTCTCTTTTAAAAAATTCAAACCAAAAATTTAAAATTACCACTTCGCTATCAATTTTATATAGGTTTCCAAATATCATCACCAAAAAAATCATTGGTCACCCCAAATTGGAATATAAAAATTCCCACTAAATTCATAAAAAAACACATGGAAATTTGCGATAACCTACATTTTAAATTTTTTTCAAATATATAAAATTTAATATAAATTAATATATTGTGATGGGATCAACTATGTTGCAACATGATGCCACTCAACTAATAGTTCCATCAATGATAAATCACATTTATTTTCGAATGATTCCCTCCGTTAAGATGTAATATAAATCAATTATTAACTCCCAAAATATACACTCATGTGTTGTGACCTGATTAACTCCTTCATAAAATGAAGATTTTTTCATTATAAAAAAAATGTGCAGCAAATATTTATACGGACCTTACTGCATTATGATATTTTCTCATAATGAAATCCACACCTTTTGTTAATTTGGAAGAAATATTTTTGTGGAACCATATATTGATAACTATACATACACTCATTATTCATAGGTATACATTTTTTTGAGGTTTTTTCCAATTACTCAGATTCATATCCAACCACAACCCCTCTTGTAACATGAATTCATTGTTCATGTGTCATGAATTTATCCTTCACTAAAAATTAATCATATATATATAATTTATGTTGTTGTATCACCTGTTATTTTCATTTATCACCAATTATGAAACATATCGGATCAACATGTATTCATGGCATGATATCTCACTTTTATATATGGTTTTAGATTCTTATAAAAAAACACCCACCTTGCTTCCTTAATCTCCTCTGAACATCTAGTTAAACTTGGATGATCTTCAGCTCTAATTAATATTTCTTATTTATCAAAGGGTTTATAACTCCATACATGTATTGAAAAAAACATCATCTTTATTTAGGTGACTAATAATATTATTCTTTTGATTTTTTATCTATACCACTCAACATTTAAAATTAAATCCCTTTTCTCAACTCCAATGTCCTCTCCATGAATCAGTACATACTCATGAATGGAAATGAAAGGTATTTTATTCCATTAATCAAATCACTAAATCATTAATAAAATCAATTATAAATTCTCATTTAATTGAAATGGAATATATTTTTTTCAAAAATCAATAAACTAATATTATTTTCTCCCTATATTGAATATAAAGATAAGGTATCTTCAAATATGGGTGGTACCATTAATTATAAATTTAGGAGTCAGGAATAAATAAAATCTATGTCTATATGAGCTATATAATTTCTATAAATCAAGTAATATTGATTTAAACATAAAATATTTAAGAAATAAATTTACCATTAGATGATAATTTTTATAGAACAGTAATTTTAAGTGGATTTCAGAAGATGTTTAATGTACCCATTTCAACAATTGGATTAAAAAACATCACACAGGAAAATGTTTCTACCCATAAAACCAATATCTCCTCATTTTATTAAATAAATCATGAATAAAATGGGTAAGGGTACAAAAAATTACATTTCTGATTCTTGGGAATTCTTTTAATGCCCATCCACTATCACATATTCTCATTATTCTCAATTGGGAGAGGTTTTGTGAGAATATGAAACTTTCTCCTTAAAAAGAATAAACTCCATATTCAAAGATCCTTCATCCAAATTCACCTTTATGAATTTTTTTACATATACATTCTGTGATATTGAATGTTAAATTATATTTTTTGATAGATTTATTCCTCTTTTATTGTCACATCTAATTTCTAGTCATTACTCAGTATAAACAATCACAACTTTGAGTTGAATTTTCAACCATGTAATTCATGTTGAAACTAGTGATGTTTTGAAATAATATACCTCAGTGGTACTAAAATTAATAGATTATTTTTTCAATATATTATACAATAAATATTTTCAAAAAAAATATTAATTCTCTAGATGTGAACTTATGATCATCAGTATGACCCGTGTTCTATTTTATCCCATCAATAAATTGAAAATTATTCTAATTAAGTTATTTTTACCAATATGTGTTTCTATAATACCCTTTATATTCAATGAACTATCATTAAAAAAATTAATTGGTACACCGTAATATTTCAATCCTTTTACAGCATTTCCATATCACCTATCAAATGTGATGATCAACGATTGTCAATAATTCATGGATTCTCAATTTTATGGCATGTTATTAAACTTCAAAAACATGTGACTTTTTTTGGTTTTTTTATTCATATGTTTATAATAAAACCTCATTAAAATTTAATTTATTTGGTATAATTTTAATTAACCCATCCAAATTATTTAATTCTTGGCAACACCTTCCATAAACTTATTTCTGTTCTCAAAATCATTTTTCACATAAACATTATTTTTAGCATATTGATCCATTTTTGTTAAAAATTCATTATTATGGTCTCACACATGTATATTTATATGTAAATAGTCTAGGTAAATAAAAATTATAATAGTTACTATAATATGGGTGACCAAAGATTACATAACACCAGTAATATCCCTAAGATCCCATTCCTTGATAAACATTATACATCTTTATGGGTCACTATCTGGGTACTTTCTTCGGCCATTGATGTAATAACATAATTGAAACCATTTAATAAAATAATAACTTATTAGTTTGTGATTACATTAATAATTCTTATATATTTTTATTTTCATTATATGATAAATGTTTAACTGCTATTATAATTTTTCTTTACAGACAAAAATTGTTCTTTTACTTAGTTTAAATAGAAAAACATGGTATTCCATTTAGATGTATCATTGATTGAATCACCTGATTCATATAAAATATATTGTGTTATAATAGATCTAAATGTTTATATATTTTAATAATTATTCATCTATTAATTATATTTTATTAACATCTATGATATCTTGGAAATTTCACCAATTCCAATAACAGTTTTGTTGTTATTAAACCTGGATTTTTTCCTGTGATTCTTAGATTCAATAGTTTTCATCTTCTACTTCTAAAACTATAAATATACAATAATGATATTAAAAGTAATATAATAAATGATATTCTTTTTCTATACATTCTCAATATTTAACATCATAAATTCATTGATTACACTGACTGTTGCAATCTGTATTGTTTTACCATCATTAAGTTTGTCATTGAGATTTGAGTTCTCACCCATTAACGTTCATATTTATTTTGGAAACATCTTCATATAAATTATCATTTTGTATTTTTTTATATATTTCACCTTATAATGTAAAAACATTATCAATTTGAGTATCATCATTTAATTTTATACTTTATTAGTCTTATTGAGCAATAAAAACAAACTAATCGGTTTCCTTAATGGTCTCATAATCCTAGCTTCTCTTCTCCCTATAATAATAATATTACTTAAGTGATATAAATTTACATATTAATAATTTTAATGGTATATTAAAATTCTATTTTGATCGAGGATAATTTATTTTTTATGAAATCTTTATTCTTAAAGTATCCTTTTGGTTATTCACAATCTTCATCATATTTATTGATACCAATAAAATAATTGGTAGAAGAGTGACCAATTTTACTAAATATAAAACAATTAAAATTTAGTTTAACTTGATTAATTTTTATATTTTTATGTTTCTTGATAGAAAATATAGAATTTCATAAAATAATTTAATGTTCTCATTTTCATTTAGAGTATCCTTATCATCATCAATCCTAAATTTTCTGAATTTTTTAAATTAAATATCATTATCTTTGTTATATTTTTTAGAGAAGATTATATTCTCATCTCATAGGCTACAAGGGTACCTAAAATATTGTCCATAATGAAGTATTAAAGGTCCCTATCATCAGAAATTGAGATCTATGAATAAAAAACATGAGTTATAATTCTCTTGAGTTTCTATACTACTATAGAGTATTAAAGTGTTTATTTATATTCAATTCTAGTTTTTACTATCATGTTAAATTTGATAAAAAAATCAGCAACATATTCATATTTTCTTATTTTTACTTCATCAAACTAACTTCCTAAAATTTTTAATTTTATTTCTTCTACATTCTTATCTTCTTAATAGATGATGTGATGTTTTTTAAATATTTAATTAGAAGGTTCCATCCAATGGTTTAGTTAGATATTTCTCAAACTATGAATATATTAGGTTATTCTATTCCTTCCCATAATATTCAATATTCTTATCATCGATTAAATACCTTGAAAAAATATCTATTGGTAAAATAAAACATTTAAGGAAAAAATATAGATCATCAATTCTATGATAGGGAAGATAAGGTTCCATTCATTATTTCCAGATATGAAATATTTTTCCATTGAATTTTGGAATATTATTTTTATTTACTTTTTTATGATGATCTATGATATTATTCATTGAGTAATATTTAAGAGTAAAGCAATATATAAAGTCAATTTTTAGGATCACATGAATGAATAAAAAAACTACGTGGGATGGAAAATCAATGTTGAAATCTTTTTAATCAAGAAATAAATTTTCTCTCACAACACTTAAGAAATGATCTCTCAAAATCACATGGTATATAAATTTAATTATATTCAAAGTATATTTAATAGGGTTTCAACTCAATTAGGGTGACTATATCCTTAGTGAATTGTAATTGGTAACCCACACACAAATGGATGATTTATTATGGTCAATAACATCCATAGGAAATATAATACCATTGATCCTTTAATAATACCAACACCAACCATTTTTTTCAAGCACCAACATGTTACAATGTATGAAAAATGAGACATATGGAATAATTTCCACCAGGAAAATCCTCAGTCTTCGTAAAAATTTGTGGATATTGTTTTCATAACCATGGTATAATTATATCTTATGATCTCTATCTATATTATTAAATAATCCTCATATTAAAATATTTATTTATTATCTCACTTTATCTCAAAAAATTCTAATAAACTAGAAATCACCACATCACTCAAAATTTTCTAATGGATTTCACATCTTAATACCCGTGAAATTTATAGGTGTCACTAGTTGATTTGGATCCAAAATTTCCTAAACATTCATGTAGAAACCACTAAAAAACTTATAAAAACCTCCATTTGAAAATATATTTACATCTGAAAAATAGATTAGAAACTACTTCATTATGATTTAAACCACTGGTTTGTGGGAAGAATTATCTTAAATATCAATTATTTGAAAGAAAATCCACATGTATTATTGAATGATGTACTCAATTATAGTGTGATAGAATTTTATTATTGACTCCTTGAAATAATAATATTTGTTGTGGCATGAGTAACACATTTTCATTCTAAGATTGTTTTCATCACACGATGTAGGCACATAAAAAATTCATAAAGACCTCATTGTAGAATGATATCCCCCTTTAAACAATTATAAAATTTCACTATAGAGAAAAAAAATTATTTAATGAACTCATCATTCATTGGTAACCTGATTTTCAATCATTTCTAATGGGGTTTGAATTACATCATGGTTGGTTTATATTACTAAGCTACCTAACCAACCTTTACTCACCTTACTATGTAGACTCATTCTTCATAGAATAGGAATGTAGACATCATTAAAAAATTAATATTTCATATAAACAATGCATTATTGTATCGATTTTTATTGTTTTAATTGACCAAGAACTTATTATTACATTTCTTAGATCAATATTATTTATGGAGTGACCTCTTACTTTGTGGTTTGGTTTTTACTTCACAAATGAAAACACACACTGTTATTGCTCAATCGTCTTTAAGTAGAATGTTCAGTAAGGATACTCTTTATCTCTTTAAAATAATTATTTTTCAAAAAAATTAATAGAACTAATGACGTGTAATGACAATAAATACAACATGATCATTATATAATATACTACTATATATGGTTTTTATTTCTCTAAAATGTATTTTACTATATTCCACTTCCTCAAAAAAAATTCAAATATAACTTTATTGATTTGATTCATTATTATTTATCTATAACGTTGGTATTATTACATAAATTTTTCTTTCTAAAATTCTAGTTATATAATTTATATTCCCAACTCTTGGTTGAAATACCAATAAACACAACATCATTTATGGCATCACCATATTTACCTTTTGTGTTTTCTAATTTCCTATGTTACACATACATTATAAAACATTAATGTGTTTTAGAGATTGATTTATTTCATGTTAAATTTCATAAGTTATTATCTTCTCCCCTTATTTTAAAAAACACCTATTATTTATAAACACTGCTTCATGAAATAACTTTTCCAATAGTTCAATAATATACCAATTTCACATAGAAGTGTCTTAAATGTGTTTATCACTAGGAAAATTATCCCATCTGCAACACCATCAGGTGATGTAGTTCACACTAATTACATATGATACTGTTTCCATGATTTTAGAGGTATTTTTGAACATTAATTATAGTTTTCTCTATACCACTATCTGGTCATAATATTATGATAATAATTATAGATTAATTTTTGGATCACTTATATTATCATTTTATACACTAAATAAATTCATTCTTTATATCCATGAAATTATATAACCCATATTGCGAAATTTTTTGAAGAAAACCTAAATTATTTTTCTCCTTATGTTGTCACATGTTTAATGGGAACACACACATTAATATGAATCAACTAGGAAAATTTTAATATGTATTCTTCTTTTTCTTGTATTGATGAAAAACAATATTCCCTCCTATGAAAGTATCACACATATTTTCCTTATATTGATTTATATTTTAAAATAGGTCATATAAATATTTATAGAAATATTATCCATACTTTTTTAATGAATATGGTTAATTTATTGATCCCATATGTTTTATTCTTTTTCGACTTGTAAAAAATGAGTTTCTTTTAAAATCTACTTGATAGATATTACCATTTTTCCTACATCCATGAATAAATAAAAAAAGTTCAATTATTTTAATTAGGAATCCTATTTTATTGAATATAACATTAATCCTTGTGTTATAAATTTAACTTATATTCAATAGTTTGTATTGAATCCCATCGACATTGAGAATAACATGGTTTTAAATTCATATAATACTCACCCTATGTTATTACTTCCATTGGTGATTAAAGATCCATCATTACCAAAATAGTCAATTAAATTCACATGTTTATTAGTTTTCCATAATGATCTCAAGTTTTCAGCCATGTGATACCTCATATTTAGTTGCGAAAAAATTGGGTCTATCATAATTACTTTAATAATTTATGTTTGATTATTCGTCATCTTCTTCCAATAGAGTAAAACTATTCTGAAATTGTAAAGTATTTATTGTGTTCCACGCCACTAACATTGAGTTCTTGTAGTAGATGTTTCCTATTATTCTAAACTTGTAATTATAATCCTTATGATCAAAATTAGAAAAATTAAATGAAAATAAATTATAAAATTTCATGTTTGGGGTTTTGGATATGCTCTCATTCTCTATTTGTTTTCTTCTAAGAAACTAAACTTGTGAGTTACTTCTTTCCTAATCATAATTATCCATGTTTTAACTAATGTAACCACATAATGTTTACTTAATTATGGGTGGAATTATTATAAATTTCCTAAATAAATTTCTTAATTATGCACAACACATATTCTTTTTAACAATCTTAAATTAATGAGTTCCGTTATTTTTTATAATTTCATTCTTTCATTTCACCATTGAATAAAATATTTTAGTTTTTGATCATTCATAATGAAATATAATATTATTATTTCCCATTTATTAGTACTTTGATGATTAAAACACTCCTCAAATACACTCATTATTATTTTATCCGATACATTTACTTTTTCATATGATACATACCAAATTTGAGATTTTTCATGGAACCTTCAAATTTTGATTCAGTTTTATATTTTTTTCCTGGTAACCAAGTCTTATTCAATATTTTCAATATTCTTTCCTCAATATTTAATAAAATAATTACATCTATTTATTAAATTTATTAAATTTATCTTAAGGTACACTATTTTACTAATTTTTTTCTTTTAAAATTACTTAATCTTCTATAAAATTCTCTAACCGAGATATTTATTCATTGAGTTGGTAAACATACTCGATGTAATCTTTCAATAGTCCATCAATCCTTTTGTTTTTATTTATTAATATATTTATATCACTATAATTCTGTTAAGTTCATAATTAATACTATCAACTACTTTTTTGGTCATCCTATTTAATTTCATATTGTTTCTTCTCAACTATTACCATCGTAACATCCTCTATATATGATTTTAATTCTATTTCAACTTTATCAAGAAAAATATCTTTTTTTTCCTCCTTGGTCACAAAAATATTCCACTAAAAATAATTCTATAATTTATTTACAGAATTTACATTTTACCATATGGGATAAAATCTATACCAATTTTATGAGAAATTATACTCACTATAATCACCATCCATACATTGTAAATGCCTTTTTTATATTGTGTTCAAACTTTTCAAACTCAAAATTTCCCAATTGTTTCTTTCCATCAAATTTATTATCCATTCATTAAAATTCATCCCACAAGTGGGATAAATTCATTACTCAAATATTCTCTATATCCATTTTATGAATGATTTCAAGATTCTATATAGATTTAAGAGTTACATATTTGGATAAATGATTAAACTTTCTTGTTTCCCAATCATCATATATATAACCAAATTACATTATAGATCATCAATTGAAATTTTTTCTAGGTATCATTTCTTATAAGGTGAGACCATTGGATTGTACAAAGTTTTAAATACTCATTGAATATTTATTAAATTATTAAAATATTAAATTTTAGAACCATTTTTTTGCCCTATATATTTTGGATTGTTATATTTTGGGAAGTAATTTGAATTTTTTTATTTTAGTAGAATGTTTTTTTAGAATCGGAACATGGAATTGGAATCAAAGGTTTTGAGTTTCTATAAAAAAATTATGTGAGTTTTGAGCTATTACAGGTGTGAGGAGAGTTTGGGAGTGGGTTATAGAAGATAAAGGTGCATGAAGCTTCATAGAGGAAATAATTAGTCATTCCTGATGTGAAAAAGTGTAGCAGATAGTGAATAATCTAGGTAGGGCTCTATAGGGGTTATTACATAAAAACTCATGGAATGAAAGTGTATTTTACACTATGTATGAGGAATAGAATTTGATTCATGTGTTTTAAAATAAGGGTCTCACATAGTAGGCCCCTCATTCCTCCCCCTTTACCTTTTTAACTTTCACGAGCTCCTATAAAAGCATTTATTTCTTGATCGAAGCATCATTCAATCCTAAATACTCTTATTAGAATGTAAATCCATGAATATTTCCTAGACTCCTTCTCTATCAATTATTTTCAATTAGATTTTTATTGTGATGGTTTTGGTTAGGTTTTTGGTGTTTATTACAAAATAGAATGGTTGAATAATCTGATTTATATTGGGCATTCATGAATAGTCTAGAGGATGATCCATGATTTTTTCTACATGACATTGACCATGATTTCATTTTATGTAAGATATTTTACTGATTTTATTAATTTTATTATAAACTTTTATGAAATTAATGGTTGATCGGGTGTTTGGTACTGTGGATTTTGGTTGGGATGGTGTTGTGGGTGTGCTATAGACTTTTTACGGGAAGTTGGTAATGGTTTCGGCGTAGTATATGTGATATATGAGTTATTAATCGATTATTAATCTATTGTATATATTATATAATTAATTATAATTATTTAAAACTAATAATTTATGTCATGAGATATGAGACTAGATCTCATGAGTTTATATGAGCTCAAATGAGGCATGGATGAGCTTGGAGGATATTTACATGAGCATAGACAGGATAGTAATTCATTGATATAGGTTTTTGGTCCCATTAATGAAATTTCATATTCTTATTATTTATAAGATTCGTGTTTCATACATCTTTCATGTGTTTGGTTATAGTGGATAGGTACTAGTAGTGGCCAAGAGTAAGGGATAGGGTGGTGTTGGGCACCTTATTCTTGGGGTAAGTGTTTCTTAGTACTTTGGTAAATGGGAATCACCCAAAGACAGTGCATTAAAGGGGAAAGAGTGAAAATTAGGTTAATGAGAGACCTTGGGTGGTCTTAGAATGTGGTATAGGTTTTCTTTATGGCTAGTAAAGTTGGTAAGAGGGACTTATACCTAGTGAAGATGGTTGATATGACCATTCATCTCATGACGGAAGAGTGACACCCTATAGAGAGTGATTTAAGCCTCGATGAGTATAGTTAATAAGATGATTTTTTTTGGGAATAGACCATTTTCATGAAGAGGGGATTCATATGAGTCCCACGATGAGATTCCCCCCATATGAGAGCTGATATGGGGACCTAGGGCAGGCCATGAGATTTGTTTGGGACTTGGAATCTAGATGCCAAGGATATTAGAGTTTATGTATTGGGATGGTCCCTATGTAGTAGTATTGGATGTGATGATATACCAGAATAAGGTAGACTGAACCTTGGGGTATGTTCCATGATTATCCTTTGGGTTATGATGTCACTAATGGGTGATAGGTGTGACCTGGTAATGAAAATAAAAGACTGTGATGGTTCTGGAGGACTCAATAGATAACCTAATGTATGTGATGATATATATTGAGATTTGGGTCTGGGTCTTCAGAAACTAGAACCATGGTATCAGTTAGAGAGTTTTATGATGTGTTTTGGCCATGTATTCTTGAAGGAATACCTTGAGTTTTTGAAGATAATTTTGTGTGCATGATGGCATCCGCAACATATTGAATTGGGCTATAGAGACCCCAGAATAACATATTGGAATACTAAATAATTTTTGATGAATATTTTTCACATTAAAAATGTAAATGATCGAGTACCATAATATTTCAGTGTCTTTAGAAACATGGAACACATTCACTTATCTTATTGACATATATTCAATGATTCCTCTAAGATATTATCTGTTAGTACTCTTACTCAAAACCATTCTTCAAAATCTTAGGAAAGGAATCATTATAATGGGTGGGCTCAAATTCTTAGGAAGTGTGAATAAAGTATATACGAAAGAATTACATGAACATAATGGTATGAGAATATGATAATAATATTTTAATTTCATACCCTATATATTAAAGATCATACACATAAATCATGGTAGAAATATTGGTAGAACATAAGGCATGAATCATAAGGTAATCAAGAGAATAATTCATGAAATCATAACATCGTAATAAGACATAGAATTTTTGAATCCATGCAATTATTTAAAATCATTCCCTATACATCAAGGGTCATTTCCAAAACTTATTAGGGAACTTGATGGGGGATAAAACTGCTGAGCATGACACACCACCATCCATAGTATGATCCCTTTCCTTATAGTTGAATTTTTTTACTCCCCAAACAATATTAATAGTCTAGTTTCACTCCCATGACCATCTTTGATGTAAAGGTTCAATCCAAAGAATATCTGAGTAGTCAACGTTCACATTGTAGACCATCATAGTAGACAAATTCCTTTACTGAACCGAGTTCACTCCTCATTATATTCATGTCTATATCATTAGATATTAATCATTACTCAATGAATTAGATGTATATACAATCCCCATCAATCTTATAATGAAATCATACAATTGTGGGACATAATATAATCAAAAATTTATCATACCATGGACCATACTAAGATATGGGTTTTATATACATAATTTCAAATCCTATGAAATGAAATGGGTGTCACAAACAATTAATCAGATTATAACTTATGTGAAAGGGAAAGGTTTCATAATAATAGAATAAACCAGGGAATGAAGTGGGTTTGATAAGTGTTTTATTAGGGTATAACCTATGGCTGAAAAACAAGTTTCATAAATAACATTTCATCTTTATTATAAAAAATTTAAAAGATGTATAATAATGTAATAATGGGATCACATCCCTTATAAATCATATATTGTATAAAATTATATCATCTTAGATGGAGTGGGATTTTTAAATATCATATGGAATTTATTTAAGTAAACTACCCTTTTTTTGAAAATCAATTTTATTAAAAATAATATCTTATTTATCTTAACCTCCAATGAGTGGGAAATGGTTCTATTACCTGAATATATCAATGATAACTAAAGAATAAACAAATTAATTAGATTTATCACGATATGGATTATAATATTCCACCAATGGAATCATAATCATAAACAATCACAATAAATTACGAGAATACACCAATAAACCTTAAAAACATTGGTAACATTAAATTATAATACCAAAGAGAGAATAAAATTAAACTATGATTAAAGTATCACGAAAATAGGGATATTCAACATTAAAAAATCAAGTATAATATATATACGTTGTAAATGAATATAGGTTCATGACATAACAAGTAGCTCAAAGGAGGCTAATTAAGACAAAATCACTTTATGGGTTTGGTAGATTTTGAACCGTAAACTCTATGAAAAAGATTTCATAAAATGTATATGTGAAAACAAATAAATTTAATGAAAATAATAATAAAGTACATTCATAGTTATTAAATAAAACACACGAAATAAACTAGTGGGGAATAATTCATAAGCCTCACAGAAATAAAATTGAGACAAGAAATCCCCTTACTATAGTAAATTTTGAATCATCTGTTCCTTGAAAGAATAAGAAAAATTAAAACTTTTACAATCCTGAAATAAAATAAATTCATGAAATAACATGTCACATGATATAAAAAACACCACAAGAAATAATAAGTGGTTAAAATAGCATATATCTCCTATAAATAAAAGATAGCTGAGAAAGGCCTTACCTTAAGTCTTGACATTCTTCACACACATTAAGATCTCTTGTATAATAAGTACTAGTTTATTATAAATATAAAATAGAACTATATTTTATATATCAAAACATATAAGACATTATTATGACTTTATGTTACCTTTTTATTAACAATTTCAAGTTAATGTTTTGTTTCGGGTAATAGCTGCTTTATTTTTTGTATATGTTTTGATTTCTTATATTTCTGGTACTCTTACTTATATAATTATTTCAAAATATCCAAAATGATAAAAATGATGAAAATATCATATATATTGCAAATATATTTATTTATAAAATTCTATAAAATATATATATAGGAAATGAAATACATTTTTCATGGAGTCGGTAGGTCATACATATTCAAAAATAGTGTTTTCATTTTTTTCATATTGAAAGAACGAAAATTAAATGATAAAAATATATATATATATATATATATTATAATTATAATTATTAACTCATGTACAACACCTATTTTTTTTAATCTTCCTTAATACATTGCATGTAATGTGTGACCAGATCACATCGCTTTGAGGAGGTGGAAGTCCACATGTCCCAAAACAAAGTTATCCTTTTAAAAAAATGTAAATTATGAAGGTATGTGATATATAATAATTATAGAAGAATAAATAAATAATAATTAAATATATATCATATAAATATAGTAATTTTATAATTATTCTAAACCTTTAAATGTTGTAATGAAATAACAAACAACATCAGTTTGGGAGGTGGTAGTTCGTCGTACAAACGAACGATGATTGTGTATCCCATTCGATGGAAGTGTGTGGGAGTGCAGATAATATCCTTAACATTAAAAATTTTTAGTATATTTAGTATACTGATGTTATTATATAATCTTTTATTAATAATAAATTAGGTGGTGGAGAAATAAATAAACCAAGAGTGCTTATTGA
The DNA here is from genome assembly GCA_963277665.1 of Viscum album. Taxonomy (NCBI): domain Eukaryota; kingdom Viridiplantae; phylum Streptophyta; class Magnoliopsida; order Santalales; family Viscaceae; genus Viscum; species Viscum album. The sequence goes on from OY728165.1 coordinate 680,239,017, forward strand.
AGCATATTAGATCTTTTTTCTGTAACTCCTTTTGTTTTTCACCAAATTGATTACCTAGTTGGATTTCCATCCAAGTTGAGGAACCAAGGATAAATAGAGATAATTTGGGGTGATATTTGGATTGGATATTTAATGATCCAATGGACTGCATTGGTGTGAATATGTGAGGGGTGTGAGTTCCCTTTTATAGAGGAGGAGTGGCATTCTTGTAAATATAAAAAGGTAATCAATATTGAGAGGTCTCTCTTAAATAATATGCCTCTAAAAAAAGTTAATTTTATTTGGAAAAAGGTTTTTATGGTATAAATATGCTCATAAAATGGATTTCGGATGTGTTATTAATTTATTTTACCCCTAAAGATAAATTTTATCTACTAAGTGAACTCGTTTTTTACCTAAATCATTGTAATCAAATTTAACTAAATTTTATAATATTTTTTTCAGAAACATTGTTTACCCTAATTGACATTATAAATTATTCTGATTAAAAATATGGAATCAATTCATCCAAATTCTAATGACATAATTTAAGTAAATTAATTTTAAATTAATCCCTCATCGGCGAAGATACAATGTGTTTTTAAAGTAAAAATGTTCAAAAGTTTAAAATGTTATTATATCCAATTTCATTGTGAAATTGATTCAAATGAAATAAATTGTATTAATATATTTATAACAGATCATAATATAGTTTAAAACCGATTTAAAATATAATTTATCTATATAAATTTATTATATAAACAATGAAATATTCAATTAAAATTCATTATTTTCAATATTCATCGTAAAAATAAAACTTCTCAGAAAAATACTAAAAATCACCATAAGATAATCTTGAAATTATTAATTTAAAAATTAATTTTATTTCATAAAATAGAATTTATGAACCTATCTAAATTTATATTTAATGTTTTTGGGCCATTAAAAGGTGGTAAAATTACCTTGTACAAAAATTTATATCATTATGCATAAAACTGGTTTTATTCTCATATATTGTATAGAGAAAACATAATATGATTCTGTTGTAGTCTATTGAATATATAATATATATTGATTCTATTAAGGTCCTTTAGAAAAATTGGTTTAATTACTTTATTGAGGTAAAACATTTCTGATTTCATAAATATAATTTTCCAGCAATTGATTTCTTATATATTCAAAAGGGTTTTCTCTCATTTCTAGTTAATTGGTCAGTAAATAATTTTTATTATATAAACATATAAAACATATATTCATAAATTAATTAATATTATTAATAACCACCATTATAATGTTTAGTTAAAAAATGTAATAATGTCTTAGTAATATTATTATTATTACATTGTACTTTGTATAACTAGGCCTTGTGTGTCATACAATTTAACAAAGGAATATAGAATTATGTATAACACAATCCAAATATACTGTCTTGTATACTAAAAGAAAATATAATATTATTGTGTAGTAAAATATTGTCTTGGTGTTCCATACAAATAAACATTAACTTGGAACATTCATATAACATAATCAATATGTAGTGTTATGTGAAATGAAAAATATCAAAAACATTAAATTATTTAAAAAATTAATAATTCATAAAAACTAAAGTTTTTACATTATACCACCTATAAAATTAATTTCTCACTCAAAATTTGTTTTTATTATCAAATAATTAATACTTAAAACTTCCTTTCATAGAAACCCACATTTGAAAAATAAAGACCAAAAATCCTTTAAAAAGGGATGTTGGAAACATAAAGGTTACCCAATGTAACTCATAACTAGGATTCAACAAACTATATCATAGTTGGAAAGTGAAAACATGGACATGGAAGAGAAATATAACCTATCATTTTTTGATGGAAGGTGATAGAGAACATGGTTAAGAAGAAGTTAATGATTAAAAATCCATAACCCAAAGAGTCTTGAAAATATCATTGACATAATAAAAACATGATGATGACATGACAACATTTTATATTAATACAAGATTTGTAAAATTGAAAAAAAAATCATGAGAAAAATTATTTAATTTATTTCACTCCATTTCAAAAGTACAATATCTCCATTGGGTTGTTCCTTGATATATTTCCATGTCGTATCTTATTCTAAAAAATAAAGGTGAACTTTTCATTATTCAAGAATTAGTAGATCATAATATCCATAAATATACTGATTGGTCATTCCATCTATCATCAGTTAAAATAAAAAAAATGGTTTTCATAGGTTATACAATATACAAAAAAGTTCATATGGATAGATAGTACTTAAACTCTAAAACCTCATAAAATGTTTCACTTAAACAATTCCATAAATGGTTATACTTATAACCATTAAAAAAGTTAAAAAAATTAGAAATAAGGTCACTAAATTTCTCAAAACCATCTTAACCTTAATCCTCGTATATAAAAAAGTATCTCTTTATTGTCACATACAAAACAATTATATATCATTATCTTCTATTCTTTTGAAACATGGTAATAACCATAACTTCCATAAATCCTTATAAAAAATAGGATTTATTTATTTTTCCAAATATTATTGGATATATTTTTTAAACAAAAAATGTCATCAAATCCATTCAAGATATAATAAACCACTTATTGAAGAAATCCTTAAATTTTTCCAAACTAATCTGTACTGCCCAATTTACGTTATTATTATCCAATACATCTGTATCCAAATATCATTATCAAATCATTATAAAAATATTAAGGATTTTTTTTCCTTTAATCATGTGTTTCTCTGTAATATATCCTTTTATTTAAATTAAATTTCTAGTCCATTTGATCCATTCAACGCATTTTTATAAATACTTACCAAAAAATTAAACAAAACAATCCTTATATACATAAAAATTTATAAAACATTGTTAATGCATCCAAATACAAAAACAATTAAATTATTTCACTTCATCTTTATGAAATTAACAAGGATAACTCATCCTTTTACATAATACCTCTTTCCATTCACATTTCACCTATAGTCTCATCATCAATGGAAATATAACCATTACTCATACTACAATGTTGATTCTCATTGTGATAATTCTACTTAGGAAATTGATTTGATAATGACCATTCCTTCCACTTTTAAAGCATTCACCCAGTGATGTTGTCTTAGGGAGTCCATTGTTCTCATTCATTTTGTTAACATAACATTTCATTTTTCCTTTACAATAACTTTATTTTTGTCATTCTTTTCCACATTAAAATCATCATCGTATTCCTATAACACCTTCACTTAGGAAATTCTTACCACATTATCAACATGTTGGAATCTTAATCTTAGTTCCTCTATGGTATCCATTACCTGAATTCTCTGTATAATCTTTCCATATATTATTTTTTTAGACTCACAGTTTTTTTTGGAACAAATCATTAATCACGTTCTATGAAAATTATTAGGAAATATCACAGATATCTTCCCTTCACAAATCATCACATTATACTTCTCATTATAAAATTTTTCATCTCATTCAACATTTACCTAGATTCCTTTGGTTCCCGTCATCAACTAAAACTAAAGATCAATGTGTGAAGAATAATTATCATGGAGGGAAACTGTATAATCATAAAGAATCACGTATAGGATGTCTAAATTGTGAAACCTCCATTAATCTACGATACCTTAGTATTATCCTTAAATACATCCCTAAGCATATCCTTACAAATATACATAGGGATCTAACTAAATTTTTCTCATCTTTGAGCTCAATGTCTGATTAAACCATTCCTTTGATACCAACTTTAGTGACCTGAGATTAACAAACATGAATATTACATTATTTTATATGGGAATTCATCACACTAAAAAATCAATACCATATGATCATAAAATTTTAATTTCATTAGAAACATGTAATATATTCTTCTAAATTAGTGAAATATATTCAATGATTCCCAAAATGATCATCCCCTCAATTACCCCTACTTAAAAACAATTCATTATTACTAGTAGAATGGAATCATAAGAAAGAGTGATCTTATATGCTCAGTAAGGGTAAAAAAGGATTTGTATAAGAATTACATGAACATTAATGTATAAGAACATGAGAATAAAATTTCATTATCATACCATATATTTAAATAATATTCAAATGTGTCCTAGAATAAATATTGGCAAACTATAAGGCACGAATCATAAGGAAATCAAGTGAATAATCTATGAAATCGTGATATAATAATCATAAATTGAGTTGTGGAGTACAAATAATAATATAAAATCGTTACCTCTAATTAAAGTCTGAATTCAAAAACATTTTAGGGAACATCATAGGGGAAACATCTACTAGGTGGGACTTACCACCATCCTTAGTCACAACCCTTTAATTATAGTATAATGGTGTCACTATCCATCCAATATTTTTTGTCAAGGTTCACTCCCAACACCATATTAATTGTAAAATTTCATCCCCATGACCATATTATTTTCATAGTTCACTCCAAAGACCATATTAGTGGACAATATCCTTTACTGAACTGAGTTCACTCCCCATTCTAAACATTTCTATAATATGATATATTTATAATTACAAAATTAATTAGAGTGATATATAGGTCCCAAAAATCTCATAAATAAATCACACATATGTGCGCCACCAAATAATCCAAAATTAATCATTTCACGAATGATAAAAAGATATCTATTTCATAATCATCATATGGAATTTATTGAAATGAAATGGGTATCATAAACCATCCATTATATCATACCATATGGAAAAGATGTAGGTTTCATAATCATTAAATATAATGTTCAAGGAAGTGGGATTCATAAGTGTTTTATCATGATATAACACATGGAAGAGGCATGGATTCCGTAAAAAAAAGTTCATCTTAATCCTAAACATTTCAATTAAATATTGATAATTGTGTCCTTGGATCATTTCCCATGTAATTCATAAAATATATCAACTAATATCAAATTAGATGGAGAATAATTTTGAAATATCACTTGGATAATTTCTTAATGAAAATAACCATTCATTGAAAATCAAATGTTTTAAAACATATAACATTTTAAAAATCTATTTTTTTGAAAATAACCATTTAAAAACTTATAAATAGATCTTTTAAAATCATTTAAATTATTTATTGAAGAATTATTTTTTAAAATTTTTTTATTTGAAAAACTCCTTAAAAATAAATTTGAAGAGTATTTGGGAAAAAATTATCTTAAAAAAATAATATACTAATCATTCAAAGGAAGATACAATGAAATGATATTCATTATGGATATAAATTCATTCATTTGGAACAATCTTTTTACTCCATAAAATTTTTAGATAACCACCTCAATTATAAAAATACCAAAATATTATTTTTAAAAATACATTTTTTTAATTGGTAAACAAATGTTTTAAAAAGTATATTAATGTTCATAGGGTAATATTAGGAATTTTTTTAAACATTTTTAGAAAACATGTTTTTTGAAGAACACAAATTTCCTACTGAAAATAAAAATAATGGTTGATTTTATTTAAAAAATTATAATTATATTATGTAAACAAGGGTAAATTTTTTTACCATTACTTGGATATATCCTAGTTAAAAATAGGATAACTAAATTCATTTTTGTTCATAAGATATGGAATATAGGATTTCATCAATGAAATCATATCATAAAAATCATGATAAATGATTAGATGGTGGCAATAATGTCTTAACACTTTAGTAACATTGATTTATAATCCACATGAGATAATAAAATTTCATGAAACATAAAATATTATGAAAATAATTATATTCAATATATAAAAAGTAAAGGGGTTGTATATACACCTTATAAAGAAAAATATAGGTTCATAACATAACATGTGTCTCAATGAATGAAAATTGAAGAAAAATTACTACACCAATTTCATAACATTTGAACCATAAAATCAATGAAAGAAAGATCAAAAAATGGATATATAACTTAAAAAATTATGTATAATAACCATATAATACATTCAACTTAACTATATACACCACAAAAAATAAACTAGTGGTGAAAAATATATATGTATCATAGAAATAAATGTGAGACTAGAAATCTCTTACTACATGAGTATCTTTTGAATCAATAGATTCATATAATAATAAAATAAATTGAAACTTTTAATATCATTAAATAAATTATAATTATGATATAAAATTTAGTTGTTAAGTATATATACTATAAAACAAAAATAAGTGGTGAATACAACATATATCTCACCAAAATAAAAGTAGGACAGGAAAACCCTTAACGTATGTATTGAATTTATTTGTACACATTCAAACCCCTTATATAATTAGTATTTTTTATAATAAATGTAAAAAGTATCATTATATATAAAATAATATATCATATGATTATTACATTAAATACCCAAGTATTAATAATTTCATGTTAATGTTACGTTTTAGGTAATAACCTCTTTATTTTTTATATATGTTTTGATTTTTTATATTTTTTCTCATATTATATATAAAATTATTTAATAATATTCATAATGATAAAAAGGAAATAAATATCATATATATTCTTTATATATGTATTTATAATAATTTAAGTAAGATATAAATAGGAAATTAAATACAACATTCTTGGAGAAGGTAGGCCATATGTACGTACGAGCGCTATTTTCATCTTATGGAAGTATCAAAGGAAATAAACGTAAATTGTAAATATATATATTTACATATTATAATTCTAGTATAATTATTATTTATCGTGTAACAAATATATTTATTAAACTCATCCTTAATACCTTCTATTTAATGTGTGAATGAATCAGATCACCTTGATGAGGCAGTAGTCCACATATCAATAAACGAGGTTTTCATATTCTCAAAAAATGGAATTCATACAGGTATATGTTATATAATAGTTAAATATCCATAAATACATAATATATATTGTATATATCATATAAAAATATTATTTAAATCATCATTACCAACTTTTATAGGTGGTAATGTAAGAGAAAATGATGTTAGTTAGCGAGGTTGTAGTCCTCCACACACACAGATGGTGATTGCATATCTAATTTAATTGAAGTGTATTTAATTTTAGGTAATATAAATAACATAAAAATATCTCAATATACTAAATATAATAATTTTTATATATAATAATGTAATGATAAATATTTATGGGGTGGATAAAGAAAGAAATCAAAAGTGCTTATTGAAGGACGTTACTTTTTCTTTGGGTAACTCCTTTTGGTTCTCATAGAAGAGATTCTTTGGATAGATTTCATAGAAATGATCGGAATCAATTATGAATGATGGAAATTTTTAATGATATTTTGATAGGTTTTTTATGATCTATAGGGATTTTAGTGTTTTGAAGAAGTGAAGATGGTAGTGCAATTTTATAGTGGGGGATTAATGACATTCATGTAAATATAAAAAGGTCTACCTTATTTATAGTTCTCCCTTATATAATGTGTCTCATGTAAAGTTCCATCTTATATTAAAGGGATTAAATGGTTGAAATATGGTCATACAATGGATGATTTATATATTTCTAGTTTATTTGGCCCCTTATGTTATAGTTTATCCCCTATGTAAACTCGTTTTCTACCATAATCATTCCAATTTATTTTAATTACATTCACTAATATTTTGGTTCAAAAAAAAATTAACCTTAATATAAATTATAATTTATTCCAATTAAAAATATTATATCAATTTTTCAAAATTCTAATTAAATTAGTGGTGTAAATTTATTTTATATTAATCTCATAGACGAGATGAGACAATCAATTTTTAATGTGAAAATGAAAAAAACAATAAAATTTTTTATATCCGTTTTAAATAAGAATTTTATTAAAATTTCATATCTATTATTATTATATTTACAATTCATATAAATATACTTACAATCAAATTTAATATTCTATATAACTAAAAAAATAAATGAGATAAAAATGAAGTTTTCAATTATAGTTCAATACATTTTTAGTATTAATTCAAAAATGAACCTTCTCAAATAAACAACAAAAATTTACACTAAGATAATTTTGAAAATAATATTTTATAAATTTTTTTATTTTAAAAAATATATATTATTATTGTTTCAAAAATTATTTTTAAAATAGTTTTTCCATTATATGGTGGTAAAATTACCTTTTAGAAAAATATATATCTTCCAACGTAAAATATGTTTTATTCATATCTATTTTCTAGAAAACACAAAAAAAAGAATTTTAAATTGTTTGTTTAATATATAATATATTAAAAAAATTAAAATAATTCATAAAAAAATTTAATTACTTTATTTATGTAAAACAAATTTCATTTCATAAATAAAGTTTTCTAGAAAAATATTTCCTATATATTCAAAAAGAATTTATTTTCATTTGTACTTAATTGGTCATCAAATAATTCATCGTATATACATTTTTATACCATATTTTAATAGTTTAATTAATATTATTCCCAAATATTACTAAAATGGCTATTTGAAAACTATAATAACATTTTAATATTAATATTAATACCACATTGTAATTTAGTAAAACTGGGTTTTGTGTGTCATTCAAGTTATTAGAGGAACTCAAAATTGTGTGTAACACAAAAAAACATAGCATTGTGTGTATTGAAAGCTGATATGAGTATTTAGATTAGAGAAATATTGACTTTGTGTTTTTTAAAAAATTAATAATCACTTTTTTCTTTTATATAACACATGTTTCATTCAGTGTTGTGTGAAATCCAAAATATAAAAAATATTTAGTTAAATTGAAAAAATTATTTCATAAAAAATATGGGTGTTAAAAAGTCTTATAATACATAGATATTATTTCATTTGTTGATTAATAATCATTACATTACACAAACACACACCATATGAATATATTATTTAAGTGTATTTAGAACCATAGAAACATAAATAACTAGTCCACTTGTAAACTACATAATATACCACTATGATATTCATAACTATATCCCTTCAAAGAAATATTGTAATCAATAAATATATTTATAAGTGGGGTAAATAAAGTATAATATATGGTGATTTCATAAGCTTATTAATTGTGATCAAGGTAGATAAGAAAGTATAACATGAATATAAGGGTATGCCAACATGAACATGGCTTTTAAAAACCATACCCTACCTATCAAAGATCATAATTATGATTCATAGAATAAATATTAGAATTTTATATGACATTAATCATATGGGAATAAAATAACATGAGCCATAGGAAAATAAAATTTGGAAAAATTCATAGATTTTTGGCATGCATATATGATTATAAATCATTTCCACGTTAGTAAAAGCTCACTTCCATGGCTATCCTAGTGGAATTCTTTCACTCCAAAAACCATCATAGTTATCAAGATTCACTCCCAATTCCATAATGGGAGAAAAATTCCCTTACTAAAGTGGATTATCTCCCCATTACAGTCATATCTATCTCAGGAGATATAAAACTTTAACCAATGGATCAAATGCAGATATAGGTCCCACCTATCACATGATGAATATTATACATATGTGTTACATAAGATCATAAAGAATTCACCATATCATATCCTAGGAAATAAAAAAGGTTTTCACAAAAATATTATCATATCATAACAAATATAAAAGAGATAACTTTCAAAATCATTTCAAAATTTCATTACATAATTACCCGTGAAAATTAGGGTTTCATAATACTTTTATCATTATAGAACCCATGGAAGAGAAATGGGTTTCAAAATCATCATGAAATCATAATCATAAACCCTTTAGATAAATAATAATATTATTATAATTGGATCATATCCTAAAAAACTAATTGGTATCATCAATGGATTTCATCTTAGATGGAAAATAATTTGTTTTTATTTTAGAACATTTCATTTAAAAAATAACCTTTATGATATGGATAATATTTTAAAAGATGAATTTTTTTAAACTATATTTTCTTGAAAATAATTTTTTTTATAAATGAATATACAAGTAAAATAAGTTTCATGATTAATGTAATTTTCGTTCATGTCATAAACATTGAAACAAATATTACATTCACATTTTTGGTAATATCCAATAAATCCTTTTTTGAAAAATGACATAAAAATTCCTTTTAGAAAAATTGTAAAAAACAAAAAACATAGTTAAAAAATAATTTTTAATAACATAGTAGTATAATAAAAAATTATTTTTAAATTTTTTTAAGAAAAAATGGTTTTTTTAGAAATTGGATTTCCGGAAAAAGTGGGAAATAATTTCGTGTTTTTTTAAAACTTTTTATCAATTATTGTTTTGTAGAAAATAGTATAAAATGGTAGTATTACATGAAAATATCATGAATAGACTGATGAGAATGTAATTATTGAGAATATTGTGATATGGATCATAAGATTTTATCATCTAATGACTAATCATAAACAATACCAATAAACGATGAGATTGTAACATATAATCCTCAAAACATTTGTAGCATTAGAACATAAGATCCATGAAAGAATATCATAAAATGGAAATCAAAATAACTTTAAGATAAATATATTCAATATATTACATTTAAAATGGTCTATATACACACCATGTTAAATATTATAGGTTTATAACAAAACCTACATCTCAAAGAAAAAAAATTAAGACAAAAATCCCATACCCTAATCTTTAATTCCATCACACACATTCAGAACTCCTATGTAATAAATATAAATTTATGATATATCTATTACATATATATATATATTTATCATAACTTATATGTTTTTTTATTATCTTTTATTCCTTTTTTATTAACAATTCAATGTTAAACTGATGTTTTGTGTAATAACCGCTTTATTTTTCATATATCTTTTTCTTAAATGTTTTTATTTGATATTTTTTTCTAATTAATTTTATCATTATATAAATATCTAAATAATTGTAACCATTAAATAAATATCATATATATTTAGTATATATGTATTTATATTAATCAATAAAATTTAGTGATAAAAAATGAAATACACAATTCATTGAGACGGTAGGTCGTACGTACACGTGAATGTTGTTTACATTTTCTTATTTGATTAAATGAAAGTAAGTTAAATGATACATTATAACTCCATAGAAAATATTATATCATATCTATATAACATATTTTTTATTAAAACCATCCTTAATACCTTCCATGTAAAGCCTCAATGAATCACAACACATGGTGAGGTGTTAGTCCTCCTTATTCTTGAGTGATGTTATCGTACTCTAAAAATATATAGAGTTTGAAGGTATGAGTGATATTATAAATTTAAAATTATAATAATATAATAAATATCATATGTAAATAATAAATCCACCATTATTTTTATACTTTATTGGGGTAATTGAAAAACGAATGACATCGATTCACAAGGCGGTAGTCCTCCGTACCCACAAATTTTGATTTCATAGATTAATTGATGTAATTGGAGAAGGATGTATATTATAAACAGAAAATAGAATCAAATTTTTTTTATTATTCTATATTAATTATACAAGTATGGTATTATAAAAATTTATGGTGTTGGATTAATAAAAAACAAAATTGTTTGTTGACGAACGTTACCTATTTGTTAGGTATCCTCCTATGGTTTGCACCAAAACCATTACTAGGTTGTATTTATGTACAAAATAAGGATTCAAGGATGATTGAAGGAAATTTGGGAAGTGATTAAGGTGTTTATTTTTAAAACTAAATGGTCTTTAAGGTGTTAAGGGGATAGGAGAAGATTCAGCCTTTTGAATGTGAGGTTTGTGGAAGAGTAGAATTTTTTTTAAAGAATGAATTAAACCATAATTTATCATGTTGAAAGGATTAAATAATGGACCAATATTTATAACATCTGGTTTTAGGATAAAATAGGTCCACAATATTTTTTCTATGTTTAATTGTTATTTTACTCCATATATTTTATGTTTAACCCCCCTAGTAAACCCATTTTTACCTTAACTACGAATTGTTATAATACTTTTACAATTAATTTTTGTATAAAATTAATTTCAAAATATTTGATAATATAAATAATAATTTTTAAAAATGTGTAATCAATTATCATAAATTTATTTCACATAATTGGAAAAAAATAATTTAAAATTAATCCTACAAAGTGGATGATAAAATTGGGGTTTAAGGAGAAAATGTTCGAAAGTTTGAAATGTTTTTATATCTAAATTCAATATGAAATTGATTCATATAAAATAAATTGGATTAATGGATTTAAAATTTAACTAATTTCTTTTTAAAACTAATTTAAAATATAATTTTACTTTATAAATAAATTATACAAAAATTAGTGCTCAATTAAAATTTAGTATTTTTCCATATTTATCAAAAAATGAAACTTTTAAGAAATATCACAAAAACTCAAATTAATATACTTTTAATATACCAATTTTACAATGTAATTTTATTTTATAAAATTTATTATCTAAATGTGTGAAAATTTAATTTTAATATTTTTCACAAAAAAGAAATTAATAGATTCATTTCTTTGATAATTTTATTTTAAAAAACATATGAAGACATTATTTATAAATTAAGTAATTCATTATTAATAGGCTTAATTAAAATAAATTACTTAAATATAATATTTAAAAGGTATTTATTACTATTCACATATATATATTTAACTAATAGGTTACAATGGTCAAATTTGAATAAAAATATTTCTAGTATATCATGGGTTTGTTAAAACTCAGTGTACTGTCTAACACAAGCTAACTCAGTGATGTGTGCAGAACAATATTAACTTTGTTTTCCATGTAGTTAAATCTATCAAAAAAATAAATTTATTCAAAATAAAATTTACAAACACTCTTGGGGTAATAAGAAAGAGTATATGGGGATAGTTCAGTGTGCATGATGATCTCACAAAAGTCTTTGATCATGGGCCTGTGTGACCGTTGTGACCTGTATTGGGTACTAGTTTAAGGATATTACCATATGTGGAATAGTTCAGTGTGCATATTGGGCCTTTCCTTGAGCATGCTTGGGTAGAGGATCACCTGGGTCGGTGGGTCATGGGGTGACATGATGGGACTAATGGATCCTACCTAGAGTGATTATTCACTTAGTTGAGATATGATTGTATGATCATTCCCAATGTATGTGGGTGGAGGGGCTATGTTTTAAGCATTTCGCTACATTTCATATACATTTATGGGATGTGTATTGGTATTGTGTCATGAGATATAAAATTATGCGGTGAGTTAAATTTTATAATTTCACCAAATCATGTGTCATGGTGGCTCATTTATCACATGGTAACGTGACGCACAATGGGTCATGGTTGTGTGATTTATAAAAAAACTCCAAGGTGATTATGTGAAATATTTGTTATTCCATAATGAATATAGGTATATAATGGTATATACTAGATGAACATTTTGTTACCCCGTTGAGATTAATTTCTATGAACCCTTATAGGAAGCCCAATGCATGTAAAAACATTATATCAATTTTATATTTATCATAGGTAATGTCGTAGATTGGGATGGGACAACTAAAAGTTAAGTATAGAATCAGTGTGTGAATATGAGATATAGAGGTTGGGATAGTGTGTGCATTGTATATTTTGTGAATTTTTTTATTTGGGATCATCTCAGTCAGAGATCACTTTATATGTATTAAAATATTTCATTAGATATAGCACAATATTTATTTGATTATTCATACTCTAATTATGTGATGGAAGTTTTAGGTAAATCAATATTTTTTATGACTCTGATTCAAGGTCATTGTCTCCCCACAATATGGATTATTCCTTCACTTCTTTCTATGAGATTTTTTGTACAGGGATGCATGCCTGAAGTCATGTTCCATCATTTTCCTAGTAATTGTTGAGTGGAGTATGTTCTATGAGATACAACCATGTCCATAAATGAAACTAATAACCTATATAATGAAGTTTTATAAACCCTAAATGTTTTTAATAGGATATATCTTTGATTCCAAAAATGTATTCTATAATACTCATCAATTCTTCTGTTTAACCTTGGTGTATCCCTTGTATATATTGGATAAATTTTCCCTTACTTTTTTGTATATTTGATTCTTATCACTCTCATATCGATTTAATTTTAAATTCATATGTATAAGAAATTTTATTATTTTACATTTTGGTTGAGAAGATTATTGCCAGTTTTTTTTCAAATACATATTTGTAGGATCACTTACAATAATTCATCAACTGTAAGAGACAATATTTTTTATTTCATTCAATTATTCATGGAAGAATAATTATATCCATAAAATATTGTAACTCCCATTTCTATGAGAACATTATTTATTTCTTCGGTCATTTTAAGATGGATTCTCTAATAAACAAAATCTCATCACTAATACCACTTATTTCAAGAACAAGGTCCTAAACCACATAATAGGATGAGTGAATTAAGTGGAATATATTATCTAAAAAGATATATATTATTCTAATGTTTGTTAAAATGTATATAATTATCAAGTCAAAAAATCATGTGCACTTACCAAACATGTAAATTAGTGTGTAGTGACACATGAATTTTTATTTGTTCACTGAAATTTGATTTATACAATGTGTATACGACAATAATGAGATGATATACCTAGATACCACAAAGGAATTTTTTAGATCTAAATGTTTAGGATCATCTCATTTTTGAGTCCATTGATCACTCCCTCCACCTATATCTCTAGTTGCTTTTTGATGGAGAGGTCATGAAAAAGATATGACATGCATGTTGATCAAAATAAATGATTCAGTATAAAAATAAAAAATCATTCTGGAATTGTTTTATCTATTAATACCATTCTTTAATAACAAGATCAACTATCTAATAATATTCAATATCATTCAAAATGAATTTAAATTTTTTTAATTCTATGTTCAAAAAAGGTTATTTCTATGTACCTATGTTCTCTCTTTCAATTATAGTATTCCATAATTTATTTCTTTAATATATTCATAAAAAATATCTAACAAGTTATAAAACATTCCAAACCCTAATTACTCTTTAAAATAATCTTTAATGGTTTAATTTAATCTTATATTAATCGGGATTATCTTTTCATGTTTGAAATAAATAATCAAACTTATTGTTATTTAGTTACCTACTAAATTACGGTGTAACAACCACTTTTTTGGAATAATGGCATTCATATACATATGCAGTAAAAATTGGTTTGGATATATTATATAAACTACTAATATAATGTCTTATAAAATATCATATATTTTCTATATAAATTAATTATATTATAATGAATATCATTTGGACCTAATATTATGTTCTTCACTAAACTACAACGTTAAACCGTGGTCATACGTCCATAACATAATCTGTAACCATGAATCCATTTTGTTGAAAATATTTATATATATAAATTATTAATTACTATTACTATGTGATTTATAAAATTCTAAATCATGGTCACCAAATATGTTGTAGCTCACCAACTATAACACTCAAGTAAAAAAATTCACATTATAGATCCTTATTGTAATGTAATATGTAATCTATAATTTCAAGCACTGCATAAAATTTTCAACTTCTATACTATTTTCATTTTGATATTTTATTATCAAGAAAGGGTTTTTTTCAAAGTTTTACAAAACACTCAGTAAATATAACTTTGTATCCATAATAATTATGTCATTATATTTTTATAATTCATAAAGGATTCTCCAAAATCAATATAAACTTCCCCATGTTTCATCCAATTTTAAAACACATATTTCATATAATAAGACCTATTTAAAATTAAAAAAATCACTCTTTTTCTCACATAAAAAATATCCTATTTTGATTAACATTGGTCTCCATATATTATTCGTTATTAACCTCGGTTGCAATAATTTTCCCTTATAAACAAAACAACAATATCCAAAACTAATTCATATATAGTAAAATATGAATCTTATGCAACCGATAATATACTGTAAGAAATGATTAATCATTTTAGTGAGAGTATATTCAATAAAATACTTAATTGAATACATGAAAAATGATTCTCATATGAAAATACTTCTTTTTTAGATTAAAATATAGATAAATATGAATTAAAATATATATTTGATATAATTTTTGGGATTATAAATTAATGGGAGTAATTTTATTAAAAGGAATTAAATCATGAGGAGTGTTCACAATTATGAAGAATCATATTATGAATTATAAAAACTAGTTCCTTATAAAGAATCATTTTCTGGTATGATTAATTAGGGAACATCAACTAATATACATGTGATTAATATTATTATGTATATAAATTATTTTTGAAAAGTTGGTTACACATTTAATATTATATATGGATTTTTAATTGATCTATTCATTCATTATAAAGATATATTATTAATTCCCTATTAATTATGACATCAATAATTTTGTTAAAAATTTACTTTATCTCCTAAATATTTTTGGGTTTTTGGGTAAGATATCGGTATTTCAAGCTCAATAAATTTTTCATTGGTTCAAAAGGATAAAGTGAAATGTTTTTTCTAGAGGGAAAGAAATAAATTCCCTGACGATTTAAGAAATACATGTAATTAATTAAAGTCAAAAGAGGTATTACAATGGAGGGGAAATTTTCCCATTATATAATGATAGTATGTTGAAAATTTAGTATCTAGGATTACCTAAAAGATTTTATGAAATACAATGGAGTGTATAGTTTTTTATTAATGTTACATAAATCGAGTCCTCTATTATTTATTTTTATGTATATGATACATGTAGTAAATTTTTATATTTTATGTATGTAAAAGGATTTTTAAGTGAAGAGGAATTTATAGAGATATATGGAGGTATATATAAGATATATAAAGAAAGAGTTTCTTCAAAATGGTAAATAATTCAAGATCTAATTCAACCTGATTTATTTTAGCACTCAAAACAACTATGCTATACTATTTTGTTTTATTATATCCCATTTGATATGATAATGTTCATATGATATAAATTACGTATATTATAGCATATATACTTTTTTGAGACACATGGTTTATTATATGTCAATAAAAACTATAAAATGAAATGAAAATTATGATAAAGATAACATTATTATTATTTTGATAATATTGAAATAAGAATACTTTATCAAAGTATTTACTAAAATATAGTAATTTTAATTACTTAATTAAAAGTAACATTATTTCATAATAAAATAATGTTATAGATATATGTATGAAACATTTAATATAAGATATGGTCTTCAGTTTATTTTTTGGACATTATAAAGAGATTAATTAAGTTTTTTTCCATGGTGCACATAATATTTGGTGTTGGAAAAATATATATTAGAAGTATATTTTAAAATTTATCTCTTTGAATAGAATTAAACTTAATGAAGTTAAAGTATATAAAAAAGTAAATGAATTGTTGATTTTTAATATACCAGATTGATCTATGTGAAAGTCATTGGGAAATTTATATTAAGTACATAAAAAAGAATTATAAGGGAATATATTTATAAATAGTTAGATTTATGTATGTTACCAATATTATTGTTCTAAAATAAATATTTAGTTCAAATGAATAAATTTTAAACATATAATATTTATAAGTACTTTTTTGTTTTAGATAAACAATTTTATGAAAAAATTTAACATTGACTATAATAAATAATATTATTTTTTTTATTTAAAATGTTAAACATGGGTATTAAGAATACTATTTTTACATTATCTAAAAAATTCTTAAAAATATACAATCCCATTAAGAAATTAGTTATAAGGTTTTTGAATTAATTCTTTTAATAGTAGCAAGATTATGTAATATTAGTTATATATTGATGTGATCATTATATGGAGATGTACAATATTATGGAATAACCGATAATAATATAATAATAATGGTCTATTTAAGGACCTTATATATTAATTTTAGGTATGGTTTACTCTAATTTTTATCAATTTATCTATATATTATGAAGTTATTCATATGATGAATGAATTAGAATATACATGTGGTGACATAAAATTTTGGTAGTTGGGATGATTAATTTCTGTTTTTCATTTTTGATGATGATGAATATGGTTTAGAATTTTGAGTGTAAAAAAAATTTAGGGATATTCAATAAAAAGGCTGAGAATTTATGATGGATGAATTTTAAGGGATATTTTATTTGCATTTGGAATTTATGGTTTGTAATAGTTACATTAATGATCTCAAATAAATGAATTTTTATTATATCGTTTTGTCCATAATGTGAAATTTATCTTCAGGTAACATTTTAGTGTGAAGTTGGGTTATTGAAAGAAGTTGGGAGAGGTTTTGGAATGTTAGATTCCTTATATACATGGTTAAGTAAACATTCACAGTCGTTCATATATAAGAATTGTCAGGATCACAATCCAGACACTATTTTTCATTATAACATTTCATTATGGATATATTTAGGATTTAGGGGTTTCAAGGTTAGTGTAAGAATAAATAATCTTACATCCATATCATGCACATGAATTAAAAATAATCATTTAGAATTTTAAATAACATAAAACCACTATTTAACCCTCACATGTCCTATTTCATTATTATATAGATCATAGAGATAATTGGAAGGACTTATAAGATTATTCAATATTCTTTGGTGGATTTATTCATGGATTTGAGAACATTGAATCTCTTATCAATGTTAATGAAAATTTCTAGATCTATTTCTTAGTGATTGATTGATAAACTTTTATCTTTACTATTTTTATTGGAATTGTCCATGAAAAGTAATTAAAATGAATGATTTATGAGATTTATTTATCATAAATATATAATTTAGGATCTAAAGGGGATGGTATTAATTAACATTCTTACATGATGGATTCTATATCATGATGAAGTAGGGGATTAAAGATTTCATATTTTTATTTCTTATGAATTTGTATAATTTTATTTATTTATTGGTTGTAAAATATTTATAATCAAGGATTTAAATGAATAAGTACATTTTAAACACTAAATTTGTATATGTTTTATAAATTATTGTATCATGGGAGAATTTATTTGATTCCTTTAATGATTTTATTCTATTTGACTTACTAAATATGAAAGAATAAATTAATGATTTTATTTTATTTTTTTAGAATTTTTGTGTTTTTTTGTTGAATGAATTTGGTATGGAATATAGATATAAGATGGTAAATATTGGAAATATATAATATTGGGTGGAAACAAAGTGATATATTTGGTTTCATGAATTTATTTTTATTTATTTATAATGTGATGACTTGTAAAATGTAATTATGTTATGTCATATTTTATATGTTATGAAGAGTGGTAATTATTCTTTAATAAAAATAGTTTTATGAATTTAAGAGGTTGTGTAATTATGTTGTGATGGGATTATTAATGAGGGGTTTTTTTTAATATCTGAATTATAGTTTTTTTCTTTTAGACAAGTGTATGTAAGAAAATGTATCAGAAAAATATAATTTAAATTTATAAATATGGTGTGGTTCATTTATCTTTACAAGACATATGGTTGATATGTAAGAATTACGTAGGATTATTGAAACGCTTCAAAATTTGATTTCATGTTATGATTTGATAAATGGATTAATTTATTTTACATTGATGTGACTGGATGTGATATTTATTTTATTTAAATATATTCATATGGTATATAGGATGTTGTATTCCATTATAGATTTTTTATTTCCAAAAAAAGTATTATATTTTTATACCACTAGACAATTTTTCTTATTTTAGTTTTATGGTTCTTTCATTAATTTATTTTTGTAGCATTGAAGAATTGTTTTTTGAGTTTTTATTTTTTTCATCATAAGATATGTGGATGATGAGATTTTATTATGGTCATATATTTTTTTGGCGATGTTGTTTATGAATATTTATAACAAAGGGTTGTGTTTTGATTGGATTAAATGTTTTTTTCATTGTATAGATAATATATATTTCATTTATTGAGTCATTATTATAATTGATCACTTAACATGGTTATGATTGGAGGAAGTACCTACAGTTTATTCTTTTATACCATCCTACTCTTAGAGAGACCCAAGTATCACTTACATAAACATTACATCATTTTTAGAATAATATTCAACATATCTCACAATAATACCTGCTCGAGAACCATAAAGGTTTACGACATTTAGATAATATGTATATATATATATATATAATCTTATTTCCTGAAATATCATTAATATATCCCAAAAAAATTTATTATTTATTACCATTTTTAGAAATATCCTACTTAAAACCATTATTCATAACCAATAAATATGAAAACATAAGAAAGGTTGATCTTAGATTCTCAATAGTGGTAAACATGAGAGATAAATATTGATGATCATAAGTGAGAATAATATAATAATAATAATGGTATGAGTTTAGAAACTCTAAAATTTCTATGTAACAACTTGGAATTTTTTAAATAATATTTCTGATGATTTTTGCAGAGTTGGCACGAAATTACGGGGCCCAGAGTGACTTGATGCAGATATATAAAAAATATTAAATATAATGTATCATCTATGGAATGTTTTTTTAAATAATCGAATAAATACAAAATAATGTTTTGGATAGAGAATTTAATACTACCCATAAATAAAGAATTTTAGTTTTACCATAACTGTGATATAATCTTTTTCGGCATGAGCTGTTTTGTTAAAGATAGGTCATAGGAAGACAACGGTTAAATAAATAATTTATTTATTTAAATGTTATTTAATTCCAAGAACCTAATATAAGTATATAAAATTCCATCTATATCTATGTAAGAGGGTCCCCATAACCCTAAAATTTGTTTAGGTCAACGAAAGAGAGTTTGGTTGATGAAAATACCTTTGAGGATCAGAGATCAATTTTCTAAGAAGTCGTCATCTTTTTGGATTTCACTAATGTTAATAACATTTAAAAAAATTTCATTATTAAACAATACAAAATTCAGGTAGGGAACATTTTTGATTGTTTTTAGAATGGTATTGGACTGACCCATGTCGAATGCAGATCAATCCTTCTAAAAAAATTGATTTAGAAGTTGAATATTGATTTATGATTTATATATTTTTTCCCTTAGTAATTTTATTTTTATCATTTTTTATTACTCTCCATTCATTATTTTCACATCAAGAAATTGGGGATAATAAAAAAATGTCCTAGTTTCATTCCTCATAATTTTTTTGTGATTTTCTTCCCTTGTTCTTCATGCATTCATTGTCGGTGTCCCATTGACTTGTGGTTTGATGAATACTCGAAAATCGATCATTGCATATTAAATATTTGGCACAAAATGTCATTTTCAAGAGTTATGATTTATGATCAAGAACAAAACCAAGGTACGATCTTGGGTGATCGATGATTGGAGATAGATTAGGGGTGGATTGGTGTTCTTCAGTCATAGGTTTGTTGTTCAGCTGGTTGTCCAGACTGGGATGAACCACGAGATGGTTTGGGTGGAAAGAATATATTCATCGTAAATGGACATGATTGGTCATGCCTGGATACAAATTTCATTGCAACGATCTATGACTTTAGTGAAGGAGGATGTGACACAATAATAACTTCATGAATACTGGTTGTTTCTGGATGTTTTCAAACTATATGGTGTGTTTTTTAGGAAAACATGTCTTGTAGTCTTCTCTTTATTGTGTCTAGGATTTGTTTATGGGGATAAAAATCACATGTCATGTTATTTTATCCCAAATTCCAGTACCCTTAGATATCCATATTAGTTTGTATTTTCTGCACACACATAAGATTCTATGTGACCCTACATGACTTGTGGTGACCTGACCTGACATGTATCCCCTTATCATACCGATTATTTGTATAATGAGTACATTCCTATGAGACCATGTGTCCCCACACACCATATGTTCTGGTAACATGACATATACTTTAGAAGGTATAAAATCTATGGAATATGACACAAACTGGGTTTCAGATCAGGCCCCTACACACTTTGTGATGTGGAATGCATACCATATACTCTGTAAAGTACTCAGACAGAACTAGCCTACATGATCACAGCCTGATTATATGAGCATGACCAATAGTATATGGGCCTAACTAGATGGCTCACAAAAAGTGTTGGATGGCCTCTATATATAATGTACCTTAAGTGGATGTGTTTTGTATATGTAGAAATACATGACATGTGAGATAATGAGGAACATTCAATTTTAGACATTGAAATACATTTCATGTACACCATGGTACATTCCATGTACTCTTTAATGGTAAAGTTAGAGCACATGAACTTCTAAGACTAGTTGTGGTTTGATATTAGGTGTGTTCCCTATACTTCTACATATATGTTTGTGTTTATTATATTATTTTGGAGTTATTTGTCTCTGTCTTCCCCCATGAGGGATCAATGTGGCATCTTATTCGGAGCATTGGACAAGTTACACTTGGTAGACTAGAGTAAGAATTCCTCCATGAGTCCCAAAGGTTATATACTCATTCCCTTTATATTCTTCCACTGGTAGGGTTTCAATAATCATGTGACTAATATATGGGGGAATGATCATATATCTAGTGAGCTATTCTATTTAGGTTATAATATACCCCATAGGACCAAGGTGTGATCACCTATCTATTTATCGACATTTTTAATATTCCGTAAGGTTATAATTTGATTCATTTTGTATCTCATACGATCCATGTTAGTTCCTTCATACTTATTCATGGAAAGGATAAATGATTCCATTAGTATACTAAGACCCTATGATTGAGACCTATTGGATGAGTGATATTATTTATTGAAAGAATTTTGGAGTGTGTTCTCTGGTAAGAGTGTATCTTAAGAGCCACGAGTATAATTTTAGGTGTATAGTACGGATATGACAAAACATTTATACTTAGTTTCAAACATCAATCAAATCTAGTTTATTTATTTAAATATTTCTATGTGTCATATTCGGATTTATATATCCTCATGATGATGAGATTAATATCCTCTTAATTATTTATGTTTGGCGATTTTAGGGTGTCATAATTGGTATGTATATACTCTCCCCTACATGGGATATGACTACTCAAGTCCTTACTTAAATAAATGATAGGATTTTCATTGGATTACTAGGTGTACTGGGAGTAGGGGAGAATATTTTTACTAAATGGAACTCCAAAAGATGAAGGGTTTTCTTTGGGTTAGCTTCCGCCTTGTTTTCAGAAGGTTGATTTCTTTTATAGTTTGGTGGGATTTTATTTGGACCCTATTTTATATTGAATATAATTCTGATGTAATCAAATGTGTGATAAATTGTAGACATTAATTTATTTTATGATTTATTCTACTTTTTGTATTATAATTGTTTGTGGAGATGTGTGTGAGTGTGTAGTTACTTTAGTATTAGGCATCCCATGTGTGTGTTAAGACTGCTTGATGTTGGATGCCAAGCCCTGGACTATTAGAGGTAGTATTGGGGTGTCATTCTTGGATCACCACAAGCACAAAAGGCTTCATTGGGTCAATTCACAATAGAATTGTATCAATGGATTTCATCTTTGGGATAAAATTGTAATCTTGTTTAGTTGTGAGGTTTTGTTTGGGAACTAGTGAATTAGTTTTAAAGTGTCTTCAGTTCAGATCTCAAGATAAGGAATCCATTGTTGTTGTGGCATATGATGTATCTATTCACTAGGATGTTGATTACCTTCTTATTTATATAGAATCTTTAGGCACTAGTTATAGGTAAAACATTGGTACATGTATCATATATTAATGGTTTCTGGTTTTCATGTCCTTTTTTAGATGTCTCCCCAAATACGATCTTTAGAATGTGGTGCATCTTAGCTATTATTGGATGCATCCATAATGATAGCCATCTGTGATTCCAAAGAAATATTGTGGTTATGATCTTCATAGAAATGAGGCCTCACTTTATGGACCTATGTAGAAGGAGGTTCCTCTATGTGAATATAGAACAATGGATCCATCCATTCAGCATCATGATGACCCACCATAAATATTTTAGGTGGATTCTTCTTGTTATTTTGATCATGTGTTGGTTACAGTGGTACTAGTAGAGAAATAACCTATATTTATCCATCTTTGTAGGTTTTAAAGACAGAGAGAGTCTAGGATTATGGTGATCTAGACATCCCTCCACCCATAGTAGACGATTGGAATGAGCATGTGGCATGATTTTCCAACTTGGTTGTGACCCCTCATGACATTGTTCTGGAAGGTGAGACTTCTCCATGGAAATTATGGGAATTTGTAGAGCATTTTTTGGTGAATTTTGATGTTGCCTTATGAAATTAATGAATATTGACATATCCTCTACAGAAACATGTTATTATAATAATATTTAAAATTATGTAAGCGAGTTAGAACCACCCAAATTAAATAGTGTCTATGTGTGGTAGATGAGTTCATTTAGCTTGTATGTTTGAGGTTATTTTGATGTTTTAAGGTTTAAAAGTGATCATTGGTTATGGGGAACAAGTTTATATGAGTATAGACAACTTCTGATAGTCATAGATTTTGAACCAAATTCATCAAGTGTGGTTCCAAGGTATGATGTGTGTCTTCTCTACACCAGCTATAGTTTAGGTACATAGTCAGAATATTTCCCTTTAAAATTTCCCTTGTTTGAGACCTAGTAATTCCATTAGATCCTTTTTTTCATGACCCTTATGTTTGGAGGCTACTACATGGACTATTTTATGATCACACGATTTTAAAGATAGTGTGACAAAAATCTATAGGTGGAGAGATCCTTGTGAGGAATTCATTCATATAGGTAGTAAGACCTAAAGAAATTTTACCCAATATTGTATTATTGTATACCATCAATTCTTAGATGAATATTACTAGTAGTGGTCATAGTATACCCATGTTAGTGGTGAGGAATTTTCCATCCTTGGTGAGAAGGAAGCTCATTGAGAGTTGGATGATCTTTTGTGAAGGAGGATACAACCTATTTCTTATCAATTGGTTTGTATTACCCTTGGAGCAACATATGATATGATATTTAAGTTTCCAATGATTTTTTGGGAGCAACTAATCCTTGGGAGTGTTCAAAGCATACCTTCCCATCAATATGTTTTACATATACATACACCCAAGGACATCTAAATATATGTGTTAGCTTGTAGGATTACCCTATATTACTATGAGATATGATGGAATTGTTAGAGGAATCCTCAGAGCATGGTATTTGAAATACATAGTGAGATACCTTAGTCATCCCAATGTTGTTCTCCTATAAGAATAATGTCATATAAAGGTTAGGAATAGACTATCATCGAATAAACTAGGTGTCTATCCAGAAATATTAACCACCCCTGAGAATCGATTACTTCTTCAACAAATGGATAAGGTTTAAGAGTTTCCCAATGTTTTTCCTCAGGATGGGTTATCACAAACTCTTGGTTTGATTGGAGGATATACAAAAGGTGTCTTTATAAATCCAATATGGTTGGTTTGAGTTCTTAGTGATACCTTTAACCATGTTTAATACCGCAATGGTTTTTGAGGGACTCATGAACTGGATCATTCACTTCTTGGATTTGTTCATGATAATATTAATCAATGATATTTACTTGTCGCATCAAGAGGTGTTGAAAATTAAAATAAATTGTTCTTTCTATTCTAATCCAACTAACTATGTAGTATCAGTATCATGGTTAATCACGTAGGGAAAATAGAGAAGAAAATAACTACTACATGTTAGTGAATATCACTCGATTATACATACAAAATTAATTAAAGGTAAAAATTAATATAATGAAAATATTTGGGAAAATTGAATTGAAACAGATGATAGTGAAAAAGAATCATTAAAATAACCATTTGGGGTTTCAATTCAATAACAGTTTACTATAATAATCCTTCTATAGTATTAATATTCTATATTAAAATTGCATACAATGGGGATTCAATCCTATTACTATTTATTGGACAGATAAATTGTAATTGTGTATTTAAATTTCAATTCATTGGTTCATTAGTTGAGTATTCAAATACTGATTAAGTTATTTACCCCTAAAATAGTGTCAACCATCTCACCCAATGGTCATGGGTTCACCCATTTCAACTCATTTAGTTATATAGATTTATGTTTTCTTTGGTACAACTCATCACCAATAGTTTTTATCGGATTTAGTTCATTAAAGGAATAGTAAAAAATATAATAATAATAAAACACATCCAAATTTAAATTAAAAAAATACATAATATTATTATAGCCCCAACATAGGAGAAATATAAACATTCGACCATGGTTAGACTGTGTGGGTTGAGGGGAAAATCAACCCCTACCAAGGATATGAGAGGGAAGTAGAAGGAATAATATGAATAAACTAAAACGTAATATAAAATTAAAAAGGAAAATCAGATTTGAATTTAAGAGAGATTGATTTATAGAGTGGAATCACCTCCCCGTGGAGTATCCAACCTCAAACATGGAGGACTGCCTCTCTATTTAATGATTTTTAGACAACAAAAAATGTACTATAATTTACACACTATGTACTTAGGTCACCTCATTTTTTCTTGATATCTATTCCCATTAGATGGTCTACCGTGTCATCCAATGACATTCAATGTGGCAGTGGTCAGATGGTGGGTGAAACAACATGTTTCTCCACCTCACAAGGCATGTAGAGTCTATTTCATCCACTAAATGCACCTAGAAGAAGAAAAAATGGCATATGAGGATAGAGTACATGGCTATTTCTGACAAATCAACTACATGGGCTTGTACTTGGGTTGGAGATTCCATGTCGGGGCAAGGTTACAAGATGTGTGTTTATAAAGTACACATTGTGTATAAGTGATCATTTTTCTGATCACTCCTGGTTTGTGAAATTGGATGGAATATCCTAGAAGCTATCAGAAACACATAAATAAATAATTTATACAAAAAAAACATAAATCTAGAAAAAATGTATTTTTATACTCCATAATATATATGAAAATGTTTATAAAAATCAGACACATAAAACTCCTTTAGATGTAGTCATTTGTTTTCCCTCGAGAAAAATTTCAATATCTAATTATAGAATCTAAATCGAAAAAGGTATCATTTAACAAATTATACATATAAATATTATAACCATAACAAATGATTTTACAATAAAAATATATATTTTAATTTCCATGACATTATAATCTTACATCATTTAAAATTTAATTAAATATTTTTATATTCTTTTATTAACATTATTCAACATTTCATAAATACACATGACACTTGATGATTTAACTCACCAAAAAAATGACACAATAAACACTTATGTTCATTAAATCAGATTTAGGATCTATATCAAGTCTATAAACATTATCCATATCCTTTTTGGTATTCTCATTCTCCACATAGATATAAAATCAAAAAAATCATGAGTTTTTCCAATAAGGTTCAAATGATTCTAAGGCAAAGTGGTAGGTAGGTAATGTTGTGAAAAATAATCTCAATGGATTTTAATGGGAGGAAAAAATATTAAATAATTAAGCATGATATTCAAAAATGAGGCTCAATGAAAACTCATCCTCAAAAACATCTCTTAATGGGCACGACCACCATGATAATCCCTTTGCAATATGGGTTCATAAAACATCAATAAGTGTATTGAATGAATTTGACCATATTTTTAATTTTTATTACTTTTTTTTCTTCTTCTTCTCATTTTTTAATGGGACTAGAAGGAATACAATGAAAAGTGGTTTTATAGCCCTTCCTCCAAAATGAAAAAATTGGAATAGTCCACAAACTTAATTTCATGGTCTTTCATCAAAATATACGATGAATCACAAAAACTCTATCTTTAAATAGTAATGGAATAATTATGAAATATTAACAGTGAATTAAGTTAGGATGGATAAATAAACTTGTAATGTGTTGTACTATCAATGAAGACCTTGGGTTATATGTCATTTACGAACATCAGATGTAGGGTAGGTCTTAAGATCAAATGGTATGAAGATATCAATCAAATGCCTTAATCATTTTTAGGTGATTGAAAATCATCTTATTTTGAAGAGAAAGACTCTCATGTTGTGGTAGTCATGCATATCCCAATAATCTCACTAGAAATAGGGTATAAGAATGAATATGTTAATGTTGTTAGAATACCTATTGGGAATGAGGATAATAAAATGTCAATCGAGTCATGACATGAATAAAAATGATCAATTTAATTAATGTAAATGTACATGAATTTAAATAAAAAATTAAACTATATCATCAAACATTTTAAAATTATTTCACTTTAAAATAAACATATATATTTTAAAATACTCATTTATGAATTTATTATTTATAATAATAATTAATCAAAAAGCTTCACATTTCAAAATATATCAACTACTAATGATGTCTTCCATATATGTTTAACTGAAAAAAATACTATCGTAGTCATAGAGTTTACCCAACACTTAATATAACACATGTTCTCCCAAGTGAAACACTAATTAAGAGAACAAGATGTGAAAGTACAAAAATAATTCAGGGTGAGGGGAAGTATTGAAAGATAAAATTGAAAGAAAATAAAGGAAAATAATGACAAAAAATAATACAACTCTTAGGGAGAGCTAGAAAATATGGGAAGAAGTCGAAACAAGGTTCCCAAAATACTCTCGGGTACTCATGACTATCGAGGAAAAGGAAAAGGGACTCTCCATGAACATAAAACATAACATTAAAATAAAATCACAATATATATATATATATATATACATAGATAATGAAATAAATGTGAAAAAATAGTCACTTATTTTCCTCGAATGATACATTGTTTGAAACAGGTGGATCTGACCGAGTAGGATCACTTTTAGTGGATGATAAAGGTATTGAGTATAAACTCCTAGTGGAAGGCTTGATTTCTACATCTATGGTAGTAGTATTAGTAGTGTAATATGGTCTAGTAGTGGGTAGGATAATGGAATCCGGGTCCATAGCTCTGAATTGAGGATGCATTACTGAATGATGGGTATTAGAAAGAAGAGAATGTATTGGTGGAAGATGAAGGCTCAAGTGCTAATTTATGAGGCCCAATATTCCTTCCAATATCACTACTGTCAGATCCCTAGAATCCTGGTGACTCTCTAGAGTGTCAAGGGGGAGGTAGCTGGGGAGATCATGAAAGGGTGTGGGGGATGTTGGTTAGTTGATGGGACTTAGTAAGATGTGATGGTGGGCTAAAGTTGGTAGAGAAGGTACATGTACTGGTGGAGGGGGTGGTACCTGAGCAGCTACACAGATTTGGGTAGGCAGGTCATCTCTCACCTTTTCTGGTGATGGGGTGTACAACTTGAACCCATAGTCATCTCCCCATCGCTCAAGCATCCTCATCCATATAAGCATGAAAATTTCAATATGTTAGGGAGAGGATAAGAGATCATGGGGGAGAGGTGGCTTAAACACCCCCATGTAGTATGCCAACTAGGTTGCATAGAATCCACAGTTTAGGTATCTCTAATATCCATGGATCATAGAATGGAAATTTTAGGAGGAGAAACATGGGAGTTCTAGGTAATTTTGTTATAAAATACATGCAAGGAGCTCCATGTCATGGTTAGAGATGAAAACCATATACTCATTGTGTAGAAAAACTTTTGGTGTTGATGTACAGATAGATTTATTGGATTGGAGGTGAAAGGATGAGTGTTCTGTTCTGGGAAGTGTGGGTGTACTAGTGGTAAGGCCCAAAAATTACCCACCACATGTCAATGAGGTCAGAGTGACCAGGATGGGTTAGAGTGGAAATAGAGGGCAGGGTTGCCGAATGGGAGTAAAAAGAACACCCTCGGCCAAACTCATCCATATTCAATGAAAAGGTATATATGTGTAGCTTGAATCTAATTGGAGACACAATGTAACTAGTCGTCTGGCGGTTGGTGGTCCCATTTAAATTGAAGGTAAAAAGGAACTTCATAAATAAATCGACAAATGTTGGAGTGCTCACTAGAATTGTGTCAAAAATATTTGTATTCCTAATAATATCCTCTATATTTTCATATATGTCGAGGTACTTTGTAAATATGATATTGATTGAATGGTCACTAAAATGTATCATGCACTATGAAAATCATTATTTTCTATCTTCTGCAAGATGTCACTCAACAAAAACTATGCAGGGATGTGACTGAGGTCCAGCTACTGAAAGTACTGTCAATGTAAGATCAACATCTTATAAAGAATATTGTCATGATGATGTTTTGATAGTTGGAAGTGAATTTTTTGTAATGGAGTATGGTTCCCCAATGTGGGGAGTGGGTGGAGTAGTGGATGTGTGTCCAGGTGTTGACATTGTGGGAGTGGTAAAATTTTCTATGGCCATAGTAGTGTCCACTACAATCATGGATGGCTCAGATAGTGGCGTATCAATAATAGGATCTGTTGTGATGGACCCCTCAATAGAAAAGGATGGTGCATTCATCATAGAAGGATGATATGTGGTAGCTAGTTGGAGAGGGGGCATCATTTCCAAAGCATGGGGATGAGACATCAGGTGATCTATCATAGAAGGGACCATCGACATGCTGAGTTGGATCTGACAGGGTCTCTCTCCATCAATAGATGGTGAGGCCTATTTCCCACTCATTCTATCTCTATCTTCTATGGACTAAAAAAGAACTAATGAAAAAAATAAAAAATAAAATGAAATTAAAAGAATAAAACTGAGAAAAATAAACAAAATAATGGTACCTGGTGTGTGTATTTTGAGTACAAAGCATGAAGTGAGATATTTTTTCAAATATTTTTACTTAATAGTCACACACCGAGTGTGAATTTTTGGGGCCTATGTAGTACATGACATGATAACAGAGAATAAATTTCATGTAATGGTAATTATAGATTTTTCCATGTATTCTCCCAAACACAAATATGGGAATGGAGTCAAGAATCAAAATGCACATCGTGTTAATAGCAACACACGGTGTGTCTGTGTGTGTGTGTGTGTGTCTGTGTGTGTTTGTGAGTGTGTGTGGGGGTTTGTAATTATATTAAATCCAACCAGTGTATTCACTCTTTGACAAGAACTTGTCTTTCAATTAAACAATTCATGATGTGTGCAGAATTCACACACATTGAATAGTTACATGGGGTGATGGCCATGTTGGACATAGTACACTGGTTTCTGCTTTATGTCTAGGAAATGGCATTGTACATGTTGTGTACCAATAGAACACACCATGTGTTTCTAAAATGTGAGAAGTGAGCATCTATGGCTGTGTGCATAGATTACATAGTGTGTTTTTCTTCCGTAAACAAGGGAACTAGGGGTGTTCGCTCGAACCTAAAATAAATCAAAAATCACCATAAATATATGTAAAACACTAAAATCAAGGGTTTATAAGGATTTAGGTCAAATGGGGATAAATATTTGGATGGTTCAGTGTCTTGAATCACTATTAAATTGATGATTTCAGTTAGGGTTGTGGGTGACGTATAGAAAAAGAAAATAAAGGGGGTGCGATAAGGATTGATCCTGGTTGTGGTTCTTATGCTATATTGTTGGGATACAAGGCATTTTGGTCACATACATGTCATGTATGACTTTTTTGCAACAAAAATTATTAAATAATTATTAATTTTTAAAACATTGTTATTATTATAAATTATGCATTAATTATTATTCTACAATTAAAACAAATATAATTATACTAATGAAAATAAACCTATACATGATGTGTATCAATGAAATAAACACAATGCTTTCTAAAACTCTAAAAATAGAAATACAACCTATGATCTAGTGATCAGGGTGTAATTTAAAACAACGACTATCCAATCTAAATTCACTTCCTCAACAACTAATGTGAAGGTTGTAGTACTACACGTTTTTTTATTTTAATACCTAATACATATTTTTAGTACTAAACAGTGAAATAAAGGATGCATGACATGTGGTTTTAATTTTTAAATGATTGGGATAATGAGGGTGATCATCCGAGTTTGAACCTAGTTATTTTGTACCCCAGGCTATGACTCTACGGATCGACCCACATCCCCCCAAGGTGATGTCATATTTTAAAAAAAATTAAATTCTAAATGAAAATATGATGCAAGTAACTTTTATCAAAATATACATCATGTGGTTTTATTTATGTGAAAAAGGATAGAACTAAAATGGTTGACATGAATCAAACCAAGGCCTTTTAGATAGGTGGTCTACAACTCTTCCATCCAATTCATCCCCACCAATGGATTTCTTTTCTTTTTAAAAGGTTTTATTTTATTTATAAAACATGTCAAATTTCATTTAATTAAAATATGTGATAAAAAGAATAAATTTTGTATCAATGATGGGTGTGGAGCGATTTTAACCAGAGAAGGCACAAATTCACCCCAGAAACCTTTCCATAATCAAAGGATTCATTCAATTTTATT
Organism: Viscum album; assembly: GCA_963277665.1. Taxonomy (NCBI): domain Eukaryota; kingdom Viridiplantae; phylum Streptophyta; class Magnoliopsida; order Santalales; family Viscaceae; genus Viscum; species Viscum album. The sequence goes on from OY728165.1 coordinate 680,271,215, forward strand.
ATCCTAATTAATATTTATTTATAAAATAATATAATAAAATAAAAAAAATTAGAAATGTACAGGCCATGTATGTAAAGAAAGACAACATGTAGTTCAATGTTTTCTTATATCTTCTATGGATGAGTGAAATGGTGATACATGGCATGTTGAGGGGAAGAACACATCATATGTTTTTTAAAAATGGAAAATAGATAAAGGGGGAGAGAAGAGTGGTTCATTTTCCTCTTAGAAATCACCTTTGTTTTAGTTATTTGGATCAACCTGAGTTAGGGTACTTACCCATAATCGGATGGTGGATGTGGCTTCTATGCATGAACCACCACATGTGTCTGATGCCCTCATCATTCAACCAATTGTCTTGATCTTCATGTGGTCAGGGTGGTGTCTTGAAATAGTTTTTCTCCAGAGCTAGTAAATGTCGAACATCGACCTTTTACTTGTTTTAATCTCATACATCATCCACCACCTAAGATACCTACTTTTCCATGCTTAAAACCTAAAAATAATTACTATAATCTTCTAAAGTAGGTAAATAAACAATTGAGGGGTTAGAGACAAAGAGTTTATATTATTCAATATAAACATGATGTAATGTGTCCCCATATCCAAAGTTTGAGTTGTGAAAAGTATGATCTGAAATTTCTTGTGAAATAATGGTGAATCCATATTATAACATTTCTCCTCAGTTGAAAATGGATTAGAACACCCAGCCTTAGATTCAACCATATTTTCCATATGAGTGATTATCTCTGAAATTTTCTCAACCATAGTACCAAGATATCCCAACCATTTTGTTCAGTCAAACTAATGTATGGTAAATTCTTCCATCATTGATAATAATCATTCTTTGTTACCCAAAGACAACTACAGAGTAGAAGAATAAATTGGTGCCTAAAGAAATATAAATGGGTAGTCCCCATATTGAAACAGATCATCCATATACATATAATATTATTTTGAGAATGAGTACAGGATCACTAGATCATATAGATAAAAATCATCCCCTGGTGGATCGTACCAATTTAATGTTGAATAGAAATTCATAACGAAGTGGGGTTGAGGGTCCCAAGAAAAGACTCAATAAAAAAATTAAAACCCATGGGAAAGCTATCCAAAACTTAGACTCAGGTTGTTAGATTCTGTGTTCCACTACAATAGACACATAATTAGACTAATCCCATCACAATGTGTGGAAAATTGAATGAATTTTTTTGGTTGTATTAATATTCAACTAACTTAGTAGTTTACAACAGTTGGTCTCATTCCCATAGGTAAAACATATTAGAAAATAACATGTGAAAGTTGGTGAAACTCATTTTATTATCCAAAAAAATTTATTGAAGGGAATAATTAAAACTATGAAACTCTTAGTAAAAAATTAAATTAAAATATATGAAAGTGAATAACAATCATGAAAAAGCATTTTAGGGTTGGAATTCATTTAAAGTTTCCTCCAAAAATAATTATTTAGTATTAAAATTATTTATTAAAATATTTAACCATGGAAATTCAATCCTATTACCATTTCTTGGTCTACTGATAGGTAATTCGGAATTTAAACATAAATTCCATGTCTTGTATGTTTACTATTCCAAAAAAAATAAGTTCTTTACCCCTAAAATAGTGGCAACTTGCTCAACCAATGGACATGTGTTCTCCCATTGTAACAAATTTAGTTTTCACCATTGAGGTTGTTCTTTGTCTGATAAAACATAAAGAATTATCAGGTGATTTAGTTCATTAAATTAATCATAAAACAAGGATCATAATAAAAAGACACATCATAATAGAAATTTCAACAACACATATTTTTATTACAACCTGAAGATGAGAGAACTATCTTTATATGACCATGTTCATGGTGTGAAGGTTGAGAAAAACTCAACAACTACAATGGATATAATATGGAAGAATAAGGGAGAAGGGGAATTACACTACAATAGAATAGAAAATAGAAAAGGAAAACTCAGATTTGGATTTAGGGGATATTGGTCAATAGAGTGGAAGCACCTTCTAATGGAGAATAAAACCTCAAACATGGAGGACTACCTCCCTATTTATCTATTATTATACAATATGGGGTGTACCCTAAAGTACACATTGTGATCCTAGTTCAACTCATATTATTTATATTTGTCCATCGATAAGTGGTCTACCATGCCAACCATTGGCATTCAATGCAGCAGTGGTCTTATGGTGGGATACACGATATATAGAACCGACTCACATGGGGATTAGAGTCTTTTTTCTGCCCTGAAAACTTATGGTATGGAATATACGGCGTGTAGTGATGAAGTACAATGTGTGTTCTCTTGAGTTGGCTACATAGGCGTGTACTCTGGCTGGCCAATCTGTGTGTAAGAATGGTTATGTGGCATGTCTTTATAATTTACACTCCACATATATGTAATTTTTTTATAATAACTCTTGATTTTTGAAATTGGTTATAATCTCTTAAAAAGTCACCACGAACATAAAAAATAGCGCATTTGTTCTATGATGGTGTTTTTGGGACTCGTAAAATGGATATCCCACTTCATGGATCTGTTCATGATCATATTAATCAATGATATCCTCATTACTCAGTATCAACAGAGATGCATAATAGTCATTAGATGATGTCTCTATACTTGCAATGAGTGCAAAAAGTTTATTGGAAGAACCTGATGTTTAGGTTCTCGATTCATAAGTACCATATATTTAGATACATATTTTGTAGAATTGGGCTAATAGTGGACCCATTAAAGGTTTATTCAGTTTTAGCATGAGAGTGAAATAAGAGCATGGAGTGGTGAATAATGATTACTATGAGGTTTTCTATTATCTGTTGTTGAGAGACATGAACGAGTAGTTGAAATCATTATATTGAACCCTTGAGGACAACGTGGTGTAAAGTGCCTCTAATTAGTGGTTATTCCCCTCTTATTCTTTAGAACATTATGGGAGTTAAACTTGGGGATATCGATGGTCATATCTTGAGTTTCCAAATAACCACTGGACATGTAGTTGACGTATTATTGGATGGCATAGAGCACATCTTCCTTGATTGAGGGCTGATAGTGACACCAGTCATACTGTGAGAGGAAGTACCCATGTGGTTTCAAGGTTTCTCTTAGTAGAAAGTCCAGGTGAGGTGAGGATGTACCAAGATTATTTGGTATTATTTTAGGAATCTAAGTATTTTATAGTCTGTTTTTATGTTTATCACTCAATGCATCACAGATCTATAAGAAAAAGGTCATGGTTCTTAGATGTAGTTGGATATGTGATGGTATATTTTTTTTGTTTTTATAATGGGAATTCCATTATTAGTGGTTGTTCATGTTTCTATCTGATTGATCATAGAGTAAATCACCATATTTTACCAATACATAACCATTCAAGTGTATGTTTTGGAGGAAAATTTCTGATTTTGGTGCTTGAAAGGGGCAGTCAGGCTTTGAGGAGTTCCATTAATGATAATTTTATACATTAATTCTCACTTCTTTTAATGATTATAGATAGGGGAAGGAGAATTCTAATACATAGTTATGGTTGTGAATGGATCTTCTACCCCCATATATATGGTAAGGTAAAAGCATTGAACCTATATTCTGCAGAACAAGCTTTAGGTTTTCATGTTGGTTATTGTCTAAGCATGGAAAAAAATTCATAAGGGCCCACATAGGGTGTGAGTGATGGTGGTAGAAGTTCATTTCATCATGTGGTAGATGAAGACAACCCAAAGTCATCAAATTTATTTTCTGGACCAATGATAAATGCATTAGCGGTTCGATTATAGATCATGTGTTCCGTAATATCTAACCTTGTTAGGGATTATTAATATTTTCATGGGGTTGTAGGCAATCTATAAGGTTCATACTCCCTTCCACCGGTAACTATGATGGTTTAGTGAGGTAGTGTATTTCTTGGAAAACCACTATAGTCAGACTGGGCACATGATGTTTTCCATGTGTTGTAGTTGAAGAGATATGTGCATAACCCATTACTTGATGTTTAATAGGGTGAGTTGAACAATAATGGTGGAGTTAACTTTTCAATGTCCCTGGTGGAATTTTAGAATATGAGAGAAAATAACATTAATTTGAACGTTTTTCCCTTGGGTGTGTGTTTATTGGTAGTATGAGAACTTCCAGAAGAACTCATCGGAGTAAGAATTCCAGATATGATCTCCGTATCTTCACATGTATAAGTGGGTTTTTAATTTTTTGGATGAAATGCCTTGATGGTGGGGTGAATTTTGGGACAGAAAAAATTCTATACAACACATTATAATTTTATAATGAATATTTATGTATATGGGAATCAAGATGATGTGGAATTCTGGGGCTCAGAGTGACCCGGTGTGAACACATTAAAAATATTAAATGTAATATATCATGTTAACAAAGATTATCTGAAATAATGAAATACATATAAAAAATATTCTAATATGGGAAATCATAAATCTTCATTAAATATAAAAGGATGGTGCTAAAAAAGGTGTGACATAATTTGTGTCAACATTGGGTGTTTTGTTCATGATCATTCATAGGAGGATAATGAATAAATAATTAAATTTATTTCATTATGTTTTATTTAATTATTATGACTTAATATCCTTATATAAAAACCCATATATATCCATGACCTATGGTCATCCTCAAAACCATAGAATTATTGTTAGTGATTTAGTAAATAGTTTAGTTGAAAATGACGGGATTGATAGTTGGAGATTTATTTTCCAAGATTTTGGAATATCCAAATGAGGTCCTAGATCTCACCAAGAATAATAACATTGAACCATTCCTCATTAGTGACTGGTCCAGACATGTGTTAAGGAATTTTTTTAATTGTTTTAATCATATATTGGTTTTTATATGTTGAATGTGAATCAATGATTCAAAAACAATTGATTTCAATGTCGAATTTTGATTTTTAATTGATATTTTAGTATCACTTAATTATAATTTTTTGATAATTTTTTACTCCACTCCATTCTTTAGTTTCTTGTCAATTGATTGATTACAACCTGGAAAATGGATGAGGTTTGGGGATCATTTTTTGTCCTTTTCTCCCTTTATTCTTTACCCATTTGTAGTTGGTACCCCTTTGATTGGTGGTTGGATGAATACCTAGAAACCTATCATTCTACATTTGATATATGGAGAATATAATTATTTCCATAGGTTCATATTCAAGATCAAGAGCATGGATGAGGTGTGATTTGGTGTGATAGAATATTGAAGATATTTTAGAGTCGATTGGTGTTCTTCGCTCATGGGTTTTGGAATTTTAAAGGGTAGTATGATGAGAGTGAACCATGATCAGAATTGGGTGGTTGGAATCTATCCATTAGTGATGACCAGGCTCATTCAAGCTTAGATCCAAGTTGCATGAGAATGATCTATGGTTGGAGTAAAGGAAATGGTGACATGAAAAGAACTACATGAATATCAATTCTTTTGGAATTTCTTAGATTACATGGATGGTAGTTTATGAACACAAGTAGTGTAGTATCCTCTATTTGATGGCTAGGGATTATTCATGGTTGTAAATATCACTCTTCATGTGATTTTCTCACACATAGTGTTAACCATAGTTATAAAAATCACTTTTTAAATGGATTATATTCCCCTGAGGCTAGTTGACACCACACATGATATGATGAGATAACATGACATGTAACACTAAGTTGGATACCTCAACATATACATGGAGTACACATACAAGAGACCATGTGTCCCCACACACTATGTGTGGTGGGGAACATACTGGGTACTTTGGAAGGTACATGGGCTTTAGAATATAGAACGTGCTAAGTTCTCGCATTGTCCCCAACACATTGTGTGATATGCAGTGCACACCATGTACTATAGAATGTACTCATACATAACCAGTGTTCATGGGAATTACATGATTACATGATCATGGACAAGAGTGTATGGGCTATACCATATGGAACATGTCGATTTCCATCTGACCTATACACGTCATATACCCCATGAAAAAACATTATGTATACGGAGAATGAAATACCATATGATACCAAAATACATGGGTTGTTCCAGATCTTGAGAGATGATTCATCTAACCATGGCACATGTCATGTACTCATTAAAGGGGATTTGGTTCCCTTTATCTACTAAGGACATATATAGTATAAGTATGGGTGTGTTCCCAAAAACTATATCTTTATTTTTGTTTTCCCTAATTTTGTTGTTCTATGGTGATATTTATCAGTACTTATCCATGATGGTTCAATTTAGAATGTTTTTATAATAATTACACAAGATCCCCTTATAGGAATAGAGTATAAATCACTTAGTCATTTCTGAAGGTTGTATCCTAAAACCCATCATCATTTTCCCTAGGTAGGGTTTCATGAATCACATAACCAACATACGTAGGAATGATCCCCTATCTATAGGGTTATTCGCATTAGGGTTAGGTATTCCCCATAGCCCCTGAGGGTGGTCCTTTATATGTATGTTGACATCTTCTTTCTTCTAGAAGGTTGTAGTCTGATTGACTGAGAATATCGAATAATCCCTCCTAGTTCCATTATGATTCTTCATGGAAATGCTTAATAAGAATATTCTCTCCGATGAGTTCCATTAGTACAGTAATGCCTAATGATTGAGAATTATGAGATGATTTCAATTTGATATGGAAATACCCATGGTGTTATTTCACTTTAATGAGTGTTTATTGATATCCTCTAGTATAATCCTGGTTAGGTAGTGTGGTTTTGAAAATAATTTTAGACTTAGTGTCTACCATTGAGTATTTAAGGGTTATTTTTGTTTCTATATCTATGTATCATATTCTAATTTAAATATCTTCACAATGATAAGATAACTACTCTCATAAATCTTTATGTTTACTATTTTTGAGGTGTCCAAATGGGTATTTATAAACTCACACCTCCATGAGAACTACCCGCACATGTCATTTATTATGAAGATGAAATCCTTTTCATTAGTTTACTAGATAGAATAGGGGTTGGTCAGCTTAGTTGTAATGAACAAACAATATATGGATCAATGAGTTTCTTTTGGGTAGTTCCCTCTTTTTTTTATTATATTTAGTAATTTTTTAGATTTTTTGGGCTTGAATTTTGCCGCTTCTTAACTTATGATTTACATTTTTGATGTAATTTCATGCGGGGTAGATGTTATGAAGGAATTTATGGTATGTTTTTTAAATTTATTAATTATAAAAGTTTGTGGATATGTGTTAATGAGTATATTATCTTTAGCATAAGGACTCTCAGGTTTTTTTATTCCTACATGGTGGTAGTTGATAGACCATGGCCTATTAGAGGTGAGGATGGGGTGTAATTCATAGCTTAATATCATCTAGGAGAGACTCGGTGGGTCACGTAATGATAATTAGAATATAATAATATATTTAAAAAACATGATCTTGAGGTCATATACAAAAACCAAGTCATGGATTAAAGATTGGTTGTAACAAAATACATGAGTCATACTATTAAAATATCATCAATAGTCAATAACAACACACGAGTTAAAATAATAAGTATAAGACATGAATTTCTAGAATACGCATGAGAAAAGAAAATAAATTCCTTGTTAAAGGATCACCACCAAGACTATCATATTTTATACTGTCTCACAGTGGATATGTTTCACTCTCCATCCCATAAACATAGGTAAAATAGTATGATAGTGGATTTTGTTCACTTCCCACTCCCATAAATAGGGTGTACAGAGTCCTATATTGGATTAGGATCAGTGTACATTCCATTTAATATTATCTATGGAGAATTTAATATTTACCAAATATGTTAAAGTGATATATAATTTCTATTCACAAATCATATAAGGACAGCCATACATATGTTTTTCACAAGATTTTTAAAACATTCATGACATTATCATATCATAATTAACCCATGAGAAATAAATATATTTCATAAAAAACAATTATAAAATAATCTTAATAATACATGAAAAGAAAAAATTTGATGGGATCATAAGATCATAACCCCAAGGAATCATTATAATCTTTCAATGGTTGTTTACATATATAAAAATTCATTCTATAAAAGCATTTGAATTATTCTTTGAAAACCCATAGAAAACATCCTCTTCATTTGATATCATTTAAAAACACAATTTTTTAAAAACAACGGTAATATTATTTTCAATGAAAATATATATTAAATTTTAAATTAATCTTGATATTGAATAATGATCATGATAAAAGAAATGTGACCTTGATCCATAGGCAAAGAAATAAAAAATATCATATTTTTGTAAAAATTAAAAATTCATTCATATAGAAAACATTTAAAAATATTCATTTTAATCATTTCAAAAACTAAAATTTATATAAACTAAATTTATTATTAATTTATGTATTATAAAAACTAAAATCCGACAATTTGATTAACATGGATATATAAGAGACATATAACCGATAAAAAATGAGATATAAGGTTGACTTTTCTTAAAAACAGCCTTTCAATATATTTGAGTAACAAAAAGTGGAAATTAAAAATTACACTTGAAACAATATAAAAACCAAATAAGAATAAACTATATGTGATTTGGAATAAATATAACATAAAATAACCAAATTTTAAATTGAAACCTAAACAATCCTAATAAAATGTTATATTGTATCATAAACCCTTACGCCTTTGGTAATATTTGAATCAAAACCACATAAAATATATAAAATTGTTTGGGTTTATAATTAACCATAATTTAAAATTTAAAACATCATAAAATAAATTCTTTAGAACTATATGTGCCACAAAAAATTAAGAATGTGGCGAATATAGAACACATCTAAACAAAAAGAAATTTACAATAGGAGACCCTTGCCTCATGTCATGAATTTCATCATATCCACTATAAACTACATTATAATAAATTTATTCATGTTATAAATTTTTTTCAAAACCACTTTTATAAATATATTACTATGTTTCATTCCCTTTTAATTTCTTATCATCAATTTAATTACAACTATTTATTAAAATAAATATTTAGGTGTTAATGGTTCTGTTTTCCATGCATGTTTTGGTTTAATGGTTCTAGTCATTCAGTCATGGTTATATTTCTATAATTTTAATCATTTCATAAATATAATATCTATTTATTTTTTTCCCTTTTATGATAATTTATCTAACAAAGTAATGAATATTGAATTACATCACTTCGTGGAGGTGGTAGTCCGCACATACGCATAAGTTATTCTTCTAATTATTCTGTGAATAGAAAGAATGGAAGGTAAATATAATTTATATTTAAATAATGATAATTATATCAAATATATAATATATGTTCATTACTTACATATATATATATATATCCATCATTCTGTTTTGGTGATAAAAAATAATTTCATCTCTTTATAGAGGCGATAGTCAGCACATAGGTATGAGAAACACTTTATTTAGAGTTATAAATTTAATTAATAACATTTAATTATAGTATATATTCATATTTAATATAATAAATATGTTTATATAATACTTGGTATATCTAGTAGATTAAATAATCTTGAATGAATTTAATCAAAAAAATTACCTCTTCGCTGGGCATCCTTCGTTGGTTTAAAACATAATCCTTCTTAGGATGGTCTTTTTGTGAGAAAAAACATCTAAGACACGTGTAGGATAATGAGGAAGTTATTTTGTAATATATTGTTTATTATAAGTTTCTAAATTTGTGTTTATTAGTGAGGAGATTTGGTACCCTTTTATAATCATGATATGTGACACCGTTTTAAGTATCCTAAACATTAAAATAATTAAAAAATATATCATTGGAATGTGGATCAAAATGGAAAAAAATTAAATAAAAGATAAGTTAAATTTTAAATAGACTAAAAAAATTAGATTCAGAAATTTTTTATTAATAACTTAATCCATATCTCTTAGTTTAACACTCTCCCCCATAAACTGTTTTAATCCTTACCGCGTTGATAAAAAATTTAACATTGTAGCTATTAATTATTGAAAAAAATTAAGCTTAACTTATTAGATAATATTGATTATTATTATTAAAAATATAAAATCCATTTTATTAGATATAATTACTAGAAATGGGAAAATTTTATTTTAATATAATTATGTTAAACAGAATGAAAAATATATTTTTTTAAAATGTCATTTCAATTATAAAAATGAATTTAAAGAAAAATAATGGATAAAAATTTAACCATGAAATTTATTTTATTATGCCTAAAAAATTATATTATTATGATTTTTAAATCAATCAAAATATAAATGTATAATTTTAAATACATAAATAATGTAAAGTGAATAAATTAGTTTTTTAATAGAATAAAATATATTTTCTATTCCAAAAAGTAAATCATGGGTTTAGAAATTCAACATAACATTTTTAAATTATTTATTATACTAAATGAAAACATATTTGTTCAATATAAAGGTTTGAAATATTTTTAATTCATTCTGATATCGTAATTATGTTATAATAGTTAGTGTATTTGTAAGAATGGTATTATTAACTATTCTTTTAAAAGAAACCATTATAAAAAAGAAATCAAAAATTAATTCTCAGAAAAAATTAACATTCTAAATTCAAATAATATATTAATTTTATCAAATTAATATTCTAAAATTTATATATTTATCTTTCAACTATAACATATATAATATAAAATAAAAACATTGTTATTCAGGAAAACTATTTCATTTAACCAATAAATATTTGAATAGTATTTCTTAACATTGCTTAAAAATTTCATAGATTAAATTATTTTAATTTTTTATTTATAACATAAATTTGATCAATAAAATTTTATATCATTCATTGAAATTATTTTTTTATTAAAAACATCATAATTTGAAAAACCAGTCCAAAAAATTCTATTTAGAAGCAATTTTAGTTTCTTAAGTGAATTTTTACCTTTTTATGAAGTCATTTTTTTATCAATTTCATTTAATTATCTAATATTTTCTAAATTTATATTTTAAAAAATAATTTTTCACTTATGTTCGGTGGTTCATCCATCACAAGCTATCAAACTCATCAACATTATTTAAGTGGAAATCATATTCCACATTATTGGGTTGTTACAACTATTCTATTGTTTTTGATACGTATAGGATGTGGTCTGGTTATGTTATTTCTATAAATAGTCGATTTATCTAAGAGTAATAACTATCAATAATAATTATCACTTCCATGAATACATTTTATAGTTGTTGGAAAATATTATTTAGAATGGGTGTTGGAATTATTTATGTCTTATTTTATGCATGTGTTCACATAAGATATTGGAGATAGTTTTATGGGTTGTTATAGATTCATTTAACTAATTTGGTTGTTTATGTTTTTAATTTAACCAAATTTCACTGAATCCCAGGATAGTTGTAATACCCCTGGTGCTAGTCTTTACCCCATGAGTCATTATAGGTGGGCTTCTAGGGTTACTCTCAATCTAATTTTAATCGTTGGTTGAGTCCTAGAAGGGTTGGGACATGATATAATAGTTATATATAATGTTTTTTATGATGGATTTATACCTAGTCCCAAGTGAGGATCTCATGTATTGGTAAGGTTAAAATTTTACGTGAACCTATAATATGATGTAGTATAGGGAAATAGACGATGGAAGAAGAGGGCCCTTGTGATTCTGAGTATCGAATCTGATAGCTTATGGATCATTACTAGGGGAATGTTGTGATGTATTTAGGGTAGTTTTATGTTTTGTATGAGTGCATAAATTGTATTCAGGTTAGGTACATATATTAAAGATAAATTTATATTAATTGGTCCTTTAGCAGGAACTCAATTCTAATTTGAACCCAACGTAGTCTGTTCATCCAATAGGACCTCCCTCCCACAACTTTTCTTATATGGATTTTTCAGTAAAATGAATTTTAAATGGATTAAATCACAACAGGAAATTAAATCAAATAGTTCCAATATATCTTTAAATTGGAATAATTACATTTAATAAATTGAATATGGTTGAAAAATATCCATATTAAAAGAGGTTCATTGCGGGGTGTTATAAAAGGGAAATGATAACTCTTATTTCTAGGTTTGTATATTGTAGTGATTGTGATACTCTGTTTTTAAAACATAATTCTATAGACCCCTTATATAATTAAATTTCAACCATTACTTATATGTAATGTTTATATCAAACCTTAATCATTTTAGTGTCATTATATTATGAATTGGGATCTAAGAGTTTGAGTAATTCCCTAGGGTTAGTAGGCATTTATCTGTTACACTATATTCATAATCAGGAAACTATATAAAAAATGATGAACTAGGTATCATCTTATAATATTTAGGCACATAATTTTTTATGTTCCTCATATTTTAAATACTTTATGATTATATCAAGGATAGTACATAAATATATGAGTTATATTTTACTGATAAGTTACAAAGTAGAATATCCAAAACCCATCAATATGGGTGTGGTTTCAAATATCATATAGTATCAGGACATGATCATTACATATGTTATATATTGAATAGTTTACTATGATTGATATTAAGGAAGTATAAATAAAAAGAACATACATTATCCATAGGAAAAAATATATTAATTATATATAGTATTTCTACTTTTATTCCAAAATCATGGGGTGAAGGAGGAGTGGGTATATGAAGAACCATATTTAATTTGATAGAGGCTGGATATAGAAATGGATGAGTGATATTTTTCAATAGTTATAATGTCATTAATTATCAAATTGTGAATATTCTCAACATTAGAAAGAGGCTAGTTAGTGGTTTTTTCAAATAGACATAAATTTAAAACATATTATGAAATTTAAAGAGAAATATACGTAGTTTTAAATGAACTTGTTAAGAGTATCCTTCTAGTAAAAGACATTGTTCTCTAGAATCATGAAGATTCCATAATCTTTTTAAGGAAATTTTGAGATCACTTTCGAGAGTATATCTGGTCTATTACTCATTTTTTGGAGCATTAATTGGTGTTGTTAGTGATTTAGTTGGGGGAATATAAAATTTTTGACTATGCAGTGATTTTCTTGAGGATATTTGACTATTCCCCAAACATTATATCTAGAGAGTATGTTTAGATTTTCATTTTTAAAAGAGACCTTGAACATAGATTTAATAGTAGGTTAAATACATAATTCTAAGGATGTATACCTATGTGTTTTATTAGCGTAGGTTTATGGAGTGGACCTCGAATTGGATTATAGATGTCTCAAAAAGGGTAAGATAGGGTTTATTACAAGGATAATCTAACATAAAGATCCATTTTTTTCATTATTTTGTGTGTTCATCGATGTAGACCTCTTTTTTCATGATTCTTGAGAAATGGTTATTAACATTTCATTATTATGAATAGTGATGTTATGTTTTATTTAATTAAAGGCATAAGACATAATAAGATCATTTAATAGAATATTAGGATGGAAGACATAGACTAGAGAATATTTTTTTGGTGGATGTGGTACAACATTAATCACAATATTGACCCCATCAATTTCTACAGAAGAATAATCAATAAATTGATGGACTACCTATGTAGGGTACTATTGATAAAGTTCAACCCCAACGTTATAATTGGACTTAGAGATTGAAAATTGATCAGAAAACAAGGTCAATAATGGAAGATTAGATAACATAGCAGGGGATTTGGTCATTTACATATCTATGTTCTTGGGGTTATTGAACAGGGAGGACCTAAGGTGGTGTAATGTATGATATGTTTCTCTTAAACTCTATAAACTATTTATTTTACAATTTCAAATCACATTTATATATTACAAAAATATTTACTAGATTATTTTAGTTCCCCATAAAGATATTTTGTTAATATCACTAGTTATCCACTATAATGGAGGTCATTTGAGGTTAGGTGAGGTTATTCGTAAGTTTGACGTAGTTTTATGTAGTGATACTCTACATTTTGATCTAATATTGTTTCATATTTATCTAAATGATGTCATACATGGAATGAATTAACAACATTATATGAAAATATATATATTAAAATCATGGGAATGTAACTATTTTTAATATGGAAGGTTAATATGTGTTTTTTATTAGTGAGATTGATAATAATTGAAGAGGTTTTGGAATAAAAAACATAAAATCATCATATCTCAATCGATGAGTTTAATTATTTTTGTATCTTAAGTATAAGTGAATGATTTTCATATAGTGTTATGTGATTTTGTTGATATATTCCCTATGGATATTTCTTTTGTACCTTTGACATGGGATAATGAGTTCAATATAGATCTATATCCATGAATTTATCTTATATAAATGTATATTTATCTAATAGATATTTTTGATAATCAAGGGATTCAAATGAATATTTATTATAAAAATTAAAGGGTTATTATTAACCATATAATATCATCATAAGGTGCTCTAGTACAATTTTCTAAGAAGAATATTGTTTCTTTATGGTTTGGTATTGATTACCAGTGGTCATATACGTTAATAGTGAAGAATAAATACCTCTTTACATGGATTTATGACATTTTGAATTGGTCAAAATAGGTTTTTTAGTTTTCAAAGAAAGGCCTAGACTTATAAAACCATCTGATTAGGGTGAGTAAAGAAGATATTTAAAAAACGTTATTCTATTGTTATCATAGGAATTTTGATATTATAGAAATTTATTTTGGAGTTTCTAATGGACATGGGGAGTTCACTATCTAGTTAAATTATATGTTTAGACATTATGTTGATCATTTCATAGTTGTGTTTATTGGTGATATTCATGTTTACTCAAGGAAAGAGGAGTTTGTTGAATATCTATGGATTGTTTTGATATTTCCTCCCTAGAAATAATTGTATAACAAGATGATAAATTTTATTTTAAAGGAAAAGGAATTTCACATTATTGGAAATGCTAGAGAGGATCATTTATATATCCATCTATAATTTATGAGGTCATTACATAGGATGTACCGAAGAATATTTCTATGGTTTACATATTTCTTATGTTATGTGGTTATTATCAATGGAGTATATTCTCTCTGATTCAATTCTCATTATAATCATTGAACAAGAAAGTTCATGATTGTATTTGGACTGTGGAGTGTCACGAAACATTTTAATTACCTATGTATAAGTGAAACAACACCACTATTCTTCATTTACTATAGGATGGATTTATTTTTGAAGTTTATTTTGATGAATCACGTCATATATTTTGGTGAATATTGATTATATATAGGGACATTACCTCTTATGGGTATAGGTAGTCTTAGTCTCATAAATTAAATTACCCTACCCATGATCAAAAATTAGATGTTATAAGGTTTTCTCTAAATATGTGGAGTCATTATTTTCTATGTGTGATTCTTTATGTTTTCACTGGTCATAAGAGCATAAAGTATATTTTTTCATTGATTTATTTAAACCCATGTCCATTGATATAGATTGAATTTATAGATGAATATGATTTTTAGATCACTTATACATTGGGTGAATTAAGTTTGGTGGTTGGTTCATTGATCAAGAGTACCTATATTGATTTTACTCTTGAAATATGGTGGGAGTGAAAGATGATATAACTACTTGTAGGATTATATTTGGATATGGAAATGTTTACTGATTGACGATGGATATATTAGTTAAAATTGGGTAATTTATTATTTCATTGGGTGATGGGATCATAGTTTGTGATTCCTAATGTAGAATTATAGAGATATTTAATTGTTATTAGATATTCAATTGATGGTTGGAAAAAGGATATGTAACATCATGTATTATTTTTTGTGGGGACATTATATAATTCAGATTTTATAGAATAATGTTTTACATAAGTTCAACCAATCTCCATTAAACATTAAACAAGGAATAGGTAATATGTAGAATAATTTAAATAAATAGGATCGTTACCTATGTTTAATGATTTTTGTGATATATTTTACATCCATATGTATTATATGTTAGTATGTGAAAGTATAACATTGGGTTCTTATATATTTTTTGGTAGCCCCGTTGTTCCATAGTTCAAGTTTGTGTAAATTTCCCTGAATTATATGACTATATTTTATCATTAATTGATAAATAATACTATTATTTAGGGAATTATTGACAAAATAATGATGTTAGACATTTTTTGGTTTTTGGAATTAAGATTAGTAGACGGTTTTGTAAGAATTTACAAGGTTGATATAGTGATTCATCATGAGGTTCTAAGAATGACCATTTCAAAACAAGTTCCATGGTTTATATCATATATATAGATTAGTTTTTAGAATTACTTTGATAAAAATCTGTTATGATTTATTATTGTATCACATCCATAGACTGATTGTTAGTTTGAGTGGATTATTAAAACATTAGTGTACATGTTAAGGGAATGAATTCTAAATTTTGGTGGATCTTGAGTGGAGTATTTTATTAGTAATTAAATTTTCTAATGTTAATATTCATCATTCATTAATTGAAAAGTATCTATTTGAATCATTATATTTTAGGCCAAGTAAATCACCCTATTTGGGTTGATATTGGTGAAATTGTGATTATTGTACTAGATTTCTCATAGGATATAATGGGCATAGTAAGAATGATCTAGTATCAGATGGGGATGACACTAATATATTAAATTGTATATGATTATTTGTGGAGTATGCCATTAGAGTCTTCTTTTATTGATCACGTGTTCACGAATATCTCACCCCATCATGGTTATTATAGGTTCAATAGAGGTAGTACACTTTATCCAAGGATCGTTGACCCATTTTCCGCATTGAAGTGTATTGTTGGAGTGTGTTTTGACCTAGGACAGTGTGTCTCGATACTTAGTTTTTTGAGGGATTGTTCATGACTACATGGTCCATAAATCGTGTCACTACACCTATCATGCATAGTTTCAAATAGGGATTAGTCATGGAATAAAAAACATCCAATGGTTCCCACGCCCATAAGGATATACGATCCTTCTTTCTAAAGTATATAATTAATTGAATATTCTTACCAATAATTCTCAAGAACTCACATTATTTTTGAGGATGAGAGGTTAGGCTCATCACGCACTATTGAGGTGAATTATTTTCCACTCTAGGAATCTCTTATAGAATGATATCATGTTTGATAATCTTTCCTTAATCTCAATATAGAACCAGTTACGCTATAATTTTTACTTTTTTTTATTAGTGTGTGATAATTTGAGTACCTATAAGTATCAAATGCGTAAATTTAACATGAACATATGTATGTATTAGATATTCTTCATTTATGACACCATTTACATGTATCATAGTCTCTCCGTACTCATTTATCATTACTTGGTGATGTTGTTTTGTTGGATTTCTATATTTAAATCTTCACAGTTGGTAAATATAGAAATCTTCACAATTGATGAAGTCAGTAGGTTTTAATAGTATCAGTATTAGGCTTCTGAAGGGGTTACCCATGGATCTTTATGGAAGAAATCATAACCCACATAGTTTAGTACCACTTAACTAGACATGTCAGACCTTTTAAGGTCATGTGACAAGGACCAATTAATGTAGTTTTACAAAAATTAGTAAGTATGAATAATAAATAAATTCATAGTAATATTTGGCATGGTTATGAGGTAGGAGAATAATTGTTTGGTGGACCTCATGAGGAATATGGATTGATAAGATTGTCTTTGTTTTACAATGAGTATGACCCAATGAAGATGGAACTCTCTTGGAATAAGGCTAGATATTGATGATATGATTGACCTAAAAAATATAACCCTTTTGGGGATGGGGTATGATTATTTAGAGAATCTTTACTAATATAGAATGTTTTTTAGAGGATATGTCACTACAAGAAAGATAAAATTTGGTTGGGGTTTACAGTTACAAAGGATGACTGAAATGGAGGTATTTCCAATATTATAATGGTATGATCATCAAATATATCTAACACCATGTGAGTGACGCACTGTTTGAATATAAAAAGATAAAATAGTGTCAAACACATTTAATGTGTGCATAATATTGAATTTAGATGTGTCTTACACACTGAGGCTTCATTGAGGGTGATTTGGTTATGTGTGCCATAGAGAATTTAATCTATGAGAGAAGGTATGAGATTTCAAATAGAATATTATAATGTGACAGATATATATGGGAATGTGATAATAACATATTGAAGTAATTATGGTCTTCATAGAGAATATGGCTACATATAAATACAGGATATTGAAATATATTGAATATAGATCTTGAGAATTGAAAGACAATCCAATATATCCTATTTATAATAGGAATTAATTTACTCTTAGTTTTTAAGTTCTTATTGTACACTAGTGGGAAATGAAAGATGATTTAATTCGTGGTAATATTTCCTATGATGGATATATCCATATGGTATATTAGGAAACATATATATTAAGGTGGTTCAGGAGGAAATATTGTAAAAGAAGTTACTATCTTGTCTAGGTGGGTGTTGGGTTGCATGAAGTTCATTGTGTCATGTGATCATGTAAAAGAATCAAGGTCGTGTGATCATGTAATGAAGTGCGGTTCAAAATTTTCTATTATTAAAGGGGTTTCACATGGTCATGTAACCCATATTAGGTTAGGTGATCGCATGATATGATCACATGACCATGTGGTCATCTAATGATCATGCGACTGAGGGGTTATCATGTGATTGGTACTTGCTTAGGTGGTCCAAAAACCTTGATTTTTATAAATTTTTATGTTAATAGAAATTGGTCACTCATTTTTCTGAGTTCCAATCCTTCGGATTCACTTATCGAATTTCAAAACAGAAAACATCAAAAGTGAAAAACTCTCATTTCATCAAATGTGTGTTTTTTACTATCAATTGTCATCATTTTTGTAATATGTGGGGTTTTTATAGGTACTATCAATCTATATCAACACTAATTTTTAAGGAAGGTAATCCACAGCCATAGTATTAAGGTAGTGGAAGATGTATGTGTAAGTTTACATGATCTTGTTCATTTCATGTGACTAAGGTTTCATTTCATCAATAATTTCTTCCAGTGCATAACATGATGAAGTGTGACCATAAAATCGTTTCTTCATGGAAATACAATCTTATTTAGGATGCATTATTGTATTAGTATAAGGTGATTGTGTATTTCATAGGTATCAGATCATGAAGAGTGGCCACGAGACGTTCTCATCAAGGAAAAACTTATTCAAAGTTGGTAGCATTCCCTAATTGGGGTTAGTGATTGTGCATATCTATGGGGTATTTCAGGACAAAGAGAGGCTGTGAGAAGGATCTATCATTGATAAAATCATTTTCAAATTGATTATGTGAAGACTCATGGGTCTGGAGATTGTTTAACTCTAGGGGAATCACATGAATCTTTTTAAGTTACATAATTTTATAATTAAATCTCATAACCCTAGGGATATCAGGATATCTAGTAATAATGTGTGTATTATTCTCCAATTACTTTATATAAAACTCAAAATTGTAATTTGGGTATATTCACAAATTTTTTATTATAATGTTCATCTATATAGTGTCAAAAAATTCACCTCCTCAGAAATGATGTATGTAGGAAATAGGGACTCAGTTCTGAGAAAATGGATGCATGCATAAGTCTCCTTGGATTTTTAAATATGTTTTAGTCATCGATGAGAAAGAAAATTCAAAAAATTATACTATAAATTAGAGATAAAGGGATTACACCCACAATGGAATCATATTTTAGTGCATTTTGATTTTGGATCTTCACATGGGTGATTTTTATAAGTTGATCCACAATAACATGTTCTGTGAGCTTGTCTTGTAATGATAATCATATGATAGAAATTCTAAACCTTATCTCAAAAATAAAAATGTTAATTCACATTAACCATGGGTATATGTATCCTTCACATGTTTATATGATTATGTACCTATATTTTATCATGAAATATCTCTATACATCAAGGACCATGAGAACACATGCCCCATTAATGGTTATGTGGTCACATGAATTTTTATAACTCATGCACTTCAACTGATATTTTATAAGTAATTTAAAAATTTCAAACTATAACCCCCTTATTTAAATCATAAAAAGATCATTACATTTTCTAATTTAGATGACAAAAACAAATGAAGATGTAGAGGTCGTGTATCATTGGAATTTCATTATTTATAGTGTATAAGATGACCAACATGAGGTTGTTCAGTTTCTTTATAAATATCTTACATGTTTCACAAATACGAATCTCCTAGATTACATCCTATCTGATAAGTGACTATTGTACAAATTCATCCTTTAGAATAATTTGATGATCTTTCCACATCTTGTTAGGATTGTGCCCCCAAATGGGATCATCAATACACACAACACATTTGCAGTGAATATTTTATATGGAGGTCACTACATTCTCAATGATGACCACTGATACATATATGTTTTGAGGTCACATTAATTGGATTTTGAAGGGTTTTGTTGTGAGACTATTCCAAAAACCCATGTATATATGTTGATAAGGAGTAATTATATATCGAATCATAAATCTTAGTGGTTATCTACCAAGGATATTTGGAAAAGTGAAAGGTTCAGAATGGATTGTAGATGGCCCTTTTGGGTGCAACATACTAGTATCTATTTTTCAATAAATTTAAAGAAAATAATCTTATAAGAGGTTGTATGGGTTTTAAAACCCCTTTCATACTACAGAAATGGTATGATGGTGGACATTGTTAGATGGTGGATTCCTTCCACCAAAATGTTTCACCTGATTTACGGAGAGGTTTCTACCAATCTATAGGATGTTGAGATTATCTATGTTGCCTTAGTATTAGGTGATATGTTTAAAAACTTTATACCCCTATCCCATTTGTTTAGGATGATTCCAAATGTACTTCTTCAATCCCAATATAGATTATCAATATTTCCAAGGAGGAACTTTGGGTGGATCTGTATTTATGGGATGACATATCCCTTATGAATTGGTTTGTGTTATTTATCAAAAAGAATATGTAAGGACCTCTATCAAGGAATCTGAAGGCTTTCACTTCATGAAAATATCAAGGGGATGAGGTAAATTATAGGGTTTATGATTGAAGTGGGCTTGCTTAATGACTGGAGTTTTAGAGTTACCTACCAGGTCCATCACCTCATCTATATGGCTGATTTTTTAGTGATTTACTTCAAATAATATATATTATAAGTTCGACATAAGTGTTAGGTATGGGTTTCCACCATAATGATGTCGGTAAAGATATCCAGTGGAACTCAAATTATCTTTTCCATTCATAATTTGTCCAATTAATATATTCAAATCCAATATATTTATAGGGGGCAATACCCATTCAATATTTTGGGACCCTTATATGTGTTATGGGGATGGATGGGAGCTTAGATACAAGGATATGAATTCCTCAATACCTAATGAACTCATGTGTCAGGATTCAATCAATTATTTCAAGAATCAGTGGGGCAAATCCCCCTATACTGAAGTGATATGAGACAAAGAACGTCCTGAACTGGTATTATTGAGTCATATTCATACCCTATAGAGTTACAACATTCACTATCAATGAAAATTTCAAGGGTGTTATTGATGTTCAAGCTTATATGATAGTTTTCCATGAGGTTGTATTATCCTATAAGATAAATAAAATGATATTCTATGATTTTTTTGCATTCTTCCACTTTAGGAGGTTATTTGGGAACATCTAAAAAAATTCACCACTCCTCCCCACATCATTTGTTCGGAGAGGCACATAAGGAAGGATCCAAAAATTTCGGATTAAGTTTTCTAAAGAAGAAACTCATCCCTAAGTGACCAACCCTGCTTCCAATGTATTATTCAGTCTATCAAAGGATTATGAGGATACATATATTTGTTTATACTACAATTTTTAGTAGCTAATTCTAGTGATGAGGTCTATAGGGATTCCAATTTCAGTTGAGGGTGAGGCTACAAGAGTTCTACTGGAATCGATTAGATGATGGCAGAGTAATATGCCAGTTTCTAGTAGACCTACATATCCAGATCTTCTATAAAGTAAAACTAGGATCTTGAAGAAAATACATTTATCCAGAAGGGTTCCAAATGACATGAAAATATCGGCAGGTTTCTCTTGAGTGGGTTTTTTATCAGTGGGGATCATAATCAAACCATGGCATAATATTTTAACATGTTTCTTCAATGGGATGAATGGGAATATAAAATTTTCAAATGTTGAAGTCTATAGAGTTTTATGTCAAGTCGAGTTAGAGGTAGAGGAAATTTGGAATGTTACTACTCATAAATCCATTTCATACAAACAATATCATTCCTAGGTCGAGGAATTCCTTCAAATCATCAATGACTGAATAAATTCATGAGAATTATAGTTCTATTACACACCACAAGAATTTCAAAGGAAAATTCCTAATACACTAATATCTATTGACGACATAGAAGGCCAACAAAGCTCTTTAAATTGGTGAGATACATTTCCTAGTTACTCACAGGCACTTTACATATTACTAAGATGCTTCTTGTACATCTCTTAGACATTGTAGGATCTTGGAAAAATTTTATCACCTCCCATATACCAAGTATTCTCTTCTAGGTTAACAATTAATAAGGTTTGATCAAATAATGAATGAGATCATGACAATCAAGGCTCTCATAGTAGAATAGAGCTCATGGAAGGGGTAATTCCTAATGAAGAGGAAATGATACCAATGCCTCCACTATTTTCACCTCTAAAACCTCAAACAATAGTTCCATAAAAAGGACTATCCTCTAAGATATATAGGAAGTATAAATGGGAAAGGTCATCAAAGAAGAAAACTTGCCCCAAGTCAACCTATATATGATGTATTTGAAAACTTTTTTCTTTGAATTTATCTAACAGATTAACCTAACCAATTTAATTGTACGTGTTATTGTTAGGTCCGACTAAAAAAATGTTATCTACAAATAAGTAAAATACAAATTTTTTCCATCTAGTGGAACCTCAAGAATTAGATGGGGTTTGTGTAGGGATAGAAATAGACAAGGTAAAAACATGACCAGACTCAATGTTTTACATGGGAACAGTATACATAATGTTATTAGATATACTGTGGGAAATTTTTCTCTTGGAGGCTCTTGATGAAATCAGTCATTATTATAATGATTGTGTTAGGATGGGTGAATTATTTGGAGAGAGAATGTATTTTATTTAAAATTTTCTATAAAATCAGTATTTTTTCATATTTTCTAACCTCTATTTACTCTTTCATATGTTTAGTGTGAACAAAACTAACACATTATATGAGTAGATTTCATTGGTGGATGGAATACCATCAATATATTGAGGTATTTTTACCATAAAAATACATTTCTATTACTGATCAATTCAAGGATGAGGTGACGAGAGTAACCACTCGGATAGCCTAAAAAGGTAAATTATCATTGGTTGATAGAGTTTCTTATTTTTTTCATAAAATTTTTTATATCTCTAAATTAATAATGTCATGTCCCATTCTTCAAGGCTCGTCCTGTGTCTACCCCAAGACAAACTTCCATAGGCCAGGGGTTGGTAACTAGCACCATAAAAGGTATTTCCTTAAATCCTTTACTATCATGGATAGGGTAAACTACCCAAAAGTAAAACAAAATGGAAGGAGAAATGATGAAACACAACCAAAAACCACCACATTGTGTAAAAGTAAGTATTGAAGTAAAGGGTCCAGAATACAAGCCCAATTGAAATGGAAATATAGAAAAAAATGAAAACAGCTCATGAGGTCATCCACCAAAGATCCTACCTGAAGGGTAGGTACATCACGCCATTATGACTCTCCACATAAACTATTCACCTCTATACTCCATCAAGTCCTGGCTCCTCGAGACTCATTCAAAGATTCCCATCATATACACAAGACAGACCATGTTGTGGGTGAAGCCTATGTAGGGGTTAGTATAAAAATACCCATTAGGGTCCTCAAGACCCCCAAAAGATCTCAGAATTCCACAAAGGGAAAACCACCAAGCATTATCACAATCAAAAATAACAATGAAAAAGACATATCACAACAGTTTTAACTTAAATACATAAGTACATATGTTTAGTCATAAAGAATGATCATCTTATTCTGTCACGAGGCTTTGCAGCTGACCCACACTATATTTCTTGGTTTTGATCCACCCAGGATCACTCAGTGTTGATCCACACAGGATTTCCCGGTACCGATCCACACAAGATCGCTTGTGCGGATCAATACAGGATCACTCGGTGTTGATCCACATAGGATTACTATTCATTCTTCACTTCTCTGCCATCCCCTGGATTCCCTCAAAAATCATGCATGATTCCGGGAGGGTCCTATACTCAAGACATAAATCATATTTCAACCGTCACAAAGTCCCATGAAGAAGTAACCAAATGAACTTCCATGTCATAAGGGTTCCAACTCAACAGAAGTTGAATCAACCGGTTGCCTGGTGTGTAAGTTATAGGAATTTTAGTGTTGAGGGCTCAGTTGGACTTGGGTACCTTCCAACCCATCCAAACTCCATCATTCTCCAAAACACAAGTGGAGTATCTCAAATGGATTACATCATCCTAATGGTTTCTACCTCGTAGATAGTTCATCAAACGTACATCCAGTTGCGAAGGTATGCCCAATTAACTATAATTAGGCTGAAAGGGTTCTGAGTCTAGTCCGACCCAGAAGGACCGACCCGACCTGACCGAGTCTAGGATAACCCTATCCGATATTGGTCGACCCAACCTAGGTCTAGCTGAAATTGGGTTCACTCGGCCCAGCTGGGTCTGAACCGGCCTGCTGGGCCTATGAGCTCGTCCTACTAGGCCGAACTGAATGGTTCAGCCCACATGCTGACGCAGCCTACTTGGCTCACCCCGGCCCATGGTTGTGGTCCAGATCCCATCTCTCAAAATACGGCATAGCCGCATCTAGAACCTACTCATGTGACCTGGTCCACCAGTCGTGTCTCCTCCGTCAACCCACATGGAGGGCTGACATCTTCATGCAACGCCACACTAGCATCACTGGATTACATTATTGTGGTCCACTGTGGTTGCTGCTTCCATGGCCTGAGCGCACCACTGGGACACACCTCCATTAGCACCGTGGGAGCGACTTCCACCATCTGGGCTCACCGCCAGGACGAGCCTTCTACAACATCATGTCCCGAAGAGACCACAAATTTCTTTGGTTATGAGCACTTCTGGGACACACCACCTACTCTGGTCACTGGCTGGGCCAGTGGACTGCCTCTTCTCCACCGGGCATGCCACCGGCGACACTGTGTGCCATATTACCTTGCGGTTTCCAATGAGAAAATTTAACCAAATTTGAAAACTACAGAGGATCCAGGCCTTGATCATTTGGCCCACACCCCTCACATTAGCATTAACATGAGTATCATTTCAATAGAATTAAAACTCTTAATTAAACAATGAAAATCCCCTAACTCGAGTTTGTTGGAAGGTGTTGAAGTAGAGGAAGGTGTGTCCATGTATGAAGGTGTTCATCGGTATTTGTCGTCAGCCGTCGTTTCCCCTAACAACCATCACTCAATCATGTTCTTCATCAGAGAGAAAAATTGGCAGTGCTTCATCAAATATTCCTCTCATATCTCTCACAAAACCCAAGCCCGAGCTCAGGATAAATATATGGGAAGGTGTAGATTAATGCATCACACAATTAATGAGGTTCATTAATGAGTTTTATTAATAAACCACTTATCTCTCTCAATTTTTTAGTTACACAACCCATTATTTCTCCCAACGGTGTGGTTACAAAACAAAATATTCAAGCCATTAAATAGTTTGACATTGCACTATGTTCCCACCACTATTTATTCCAATAGTTGAAAAAAGAAAAATAAAATAACCTTTAGTCACTTTTTTTGTAAAGTCCAAAAAAATTCATCAGACCCTTACTGGTCAAGGTTATGCTTCCCTTAAGTGAATCTCAGCACTATGAATTCAACTGTTTCCTTATATTTTTAAATTGAGCACCATTTCAAATGATAGAAAATGCTTCCCTCACGTTTACTGGATGAACCTTAAAAAAAGTCTAAAAATCTGTTCTGGGCTCTCCAGGATTCAGAATCAAGAGTTGAAAATTTTTACCGACTCATAGTAATCCCAACTAATTAAAAAAATTGGAATTTTTGGGTCCTTACCATCTCCCCACATTAGGGTTTTTCTAACCTGAAAGTTATAAAAAAACTAGGAAAATAAATTAGGGTATTGAGCACGCATCTGAGCCTCCCTCTCCTATGTTCTCTCCTAGAGGTTCCCATACTGCCACTGATCTTGCACTAGAGTAATTGACTGACCACAAAGGACTAGCTCATGTCGATCCTCTATCTCCACCGAAAACTCCGCAAATGTCACCCCATCGTCAATTTCCATCTTTCCGCAGTCGATAATGTGAGATGGATCATTCATGTACCTCCTCGGCTTAGACACATGGAAAACATTTTGTACCTTCTTAATCTATGGGAGAAGAGCTAGATTTTATGCCACCTCACCTACTCGGATGAGGAACTAGAATGGTCTGATGAACCTCAGAGATAGTTTCCCATACCATCCAAATCTCTACAATCCTCATTGGGGTGATACCCATAGAAAGACATGATCTCCCCCCTCGAACTCCAAGGGTCTCCATCTCCTATCGTCATAAGACTTATGTGGGCTCTGTATAGTCTTCATCTACTCTTGGATGTTTAAAACCATCTCAGTGGTAGCATGTACCAACTCTAGTCCCATAAGTGCTGACTCCCATGGGTCCGTCCAACATAGAGGTGATCATCATGATCTCCCACACAGGGCCTCAAATGGAGCCATGCTGATGGTGGAGTGACAACTATTATTTTATAGAAACTCCACCAGAGTAAGGTGGTCCTCCCAACATCAGAAAAAATCTAGGACACAAGCACAAAGCATTTCCTTTACTGTCTGTATTGTATGATCCGTCTGACCATCTTTCTTAGGATGAAAGGTAGTGTACAAGCATAGATGAGCCCTGAATGCCTCCTATAATCCCTTTAAAAAGTGGCATGTAAAACAAGAAATGCGATCAGAGACTATCGTCGATGGAACCCCGTGGAGCCATACAATATCTTATACATATAGGCGTCTCAAGCGCTCTACTAATCCCTACTCTCGGATGGGTAGGAAGTGGGACATCTGGGTGAGTCGGTTAACGATCACCCTGATGGAATCACGGACACTAGACGTACTTGGTTTCCCTATCCCAAAATCTACTGAGACACCGTCCCACTTCTATTATGGCACCTCAAGTGTCTTAGTTAAGCCTGCTAGTACCTAATGCTCGGCTTTCACAAGAAGGCATGTGAGGCATCATGATACAAACTCTTCTTTGACTTTCTTCATCCCTGGATACTAGTATTGATGTCGGAGGTTCTTCTACATCTTCTCTACTCTTTGACATAACGCTAAAGGGTATGTGTGTAAATCCCTCAATACCTCCTCTCGTATTGTCACTGGTACCGTGGTGCATCCTCTTAATAGAACAACATGCTCCCCACCTTCAAAAACTTCTTCAGAAGGATGCCCTAAGGATATATGATCACATCGGGCCTTGCAGTCAATGTCCCTAAGTTGTGCTTCCCAAACTCCCTGATGGAGTGGGGGAGTGATAGTCATAGATTGGAGGTAAGATACTCTATCTCTATCCTTGTAGGATATATGTAATGTGGATAGCCTCTCTATCGCCTCACTCATCAAATGTAGACTAGACCTCCTACTGAGTGCATATGATAATATGTTCCCTTTCCCAAGAGTGTATACTATCTCAAAGTCATAGTCCAATAAGAATTCTAGCCAGTGTCATTGTCTTAGGTTCAGGTCCTCCTATGAGAAGATATATGTGAGACTCTTGCGATTGGAGTAAATAGTTAATTGTTCACCCATCAAGTAGTGCCGCCACATCTCTAGCACAAAATCCAATGCTTCTAACTCCAAGACATGGGTAGCATAGTTCTCCTCATGTTATCCCAACTTTTGTGAGCTGTAGGAAATCACCACTCACTCCGTCATCAGAACAAATCCTAGTCTGGTGCCTGATGCATCACAGTAGACAACATATCAAATGCCCTCTTTTGGTAGCCTCAAGATGATGGCACTCTTCAGTCTCTGTCTTAGCTTACGGAAACACTGATGGCACTTCTCCATCCACAATAGAGGCTTCCCCTTCTTCATCAAAGCCAACAAGTGTGACACTACCCTAGGGAAGTTAGGTACAAATCTCTATTAGTACCCAGCCAATCCAAGGAAACTCCACACCTTGGTCACATTTATGGTTGGTTCCCAAACATGCACTACCTCTATCCTCGTTGGATCTACTAAAACACAATACATAGAGATAACATGCCCCAGGAAGTGGACTTCCAATAACCAGAACTAGACCTTCGAGAGCTCTCCCTAAAGCCGGTGCTCTCAGAGTGTATCCATAACTAATAGCAGGTGCGTGGAGTGCTCCCCCACCATCACCAATACACCAAGATGACTTCAATGAAAACCACCACAAAGTCATCAAGGTAAGGCTGAAAGATATTTTCCATGAGTCCCATGAATATTTCTAGAGCGTTAGTCACACCGACAGGCATCACCAATAAATCTCAATGACCATACCGAAATCTGAAGGTTTTCTTCGGTACGTCCCCATCCCATACCATGAGGTGGTGATAGCCGGATCTGAGGTCATTCCTTGAAAACCACCATGATCACTTTATCTAGTGGAAGAGATCATCATTCCTCAGTAGTGGATACTTCTTCTTCATAGTCACATGATTCTGGAACTGATAGTCCACAAAAATACTCAGAATCACATCTTCCTTCTTAGTGAACACAATCGGGGTTTCCCATGGAGAAACACTAGGCCTTACAAACCCATTCTTATGAAAGTCTTCCAACATTAATCTCAACTCATGATGTTTGTTGGGAGCCCTCCGATATGATGGTTTAGATATCAGGGACATCCCAGGGTATAGGTCTATGTAAATGTCTACCTCTCTTAGAGGAGGTAGTCCAGAAACATCACCAAAGATGATATTGGCCTACTCGTCCACCACTATAGTATAGATCAGACTCCTCACATCCACTACACCATGTGTGAGGCTAGACAATTGATGGGTGATTGGATGCACCCTCCTCTAAGAACATCCATCATGTGCAGAAAAGGTTTCCTTCTCACCATTGAAGGAAAGCATTATCCCATCCTCACAGACACACCGCACTCTGTGCCTAAAACAATCAATTTGATCATGGACTATGGATAGTCATTCCATACCCAATATAACATCGGAAGGCCATGAAACTTCTACTAGGATATCCAAAACAAATCACTCACCTCCTTGAGTGAGCTCGCACTACCTGCACCAATGTGTAGTCATCGAATCCTCTCCCTTATGAGTCTCTAATTATAAGGATCGATCTAGTGGCTCTATTGGGATCTCTGATCTCCGAATTGGGGTCATGGAAATGAAATAGTGACTGGAACTTGTGTCTATAAGAACTTCATATAGGGTTTAATAGAAAAATATTGTACAAAAAATCATCTCTTGAGTTTTGTGGTTGTAGGCCTCTACCGCCAGAAGTTGAGCTTTCCCCTCTCCACTTGATCCCTATGGTCGGGGTGAAAAACCTGTGGGTGGTGGTGGTAGAACATAAAATTTTTGTCCACCACCTGCTGCATGACCTTCTCCTTCTAAATGTTCACCACCTCACGAACCCCATCGTTCAAACCTTGGCCACTGCCTCGGCGGTCCCTTGATCATTTGTTGATCGTCCATGTGGGGAGTTGGAAAGTTGCGAGACATGTGTCCCTATCCGCCGCATGAGTAACAGAATTTAGTCCCTAAAATACCTCCTCTACCTTAAGATCTCCACATCTCTAACCCTACATCCTGGGTTTTTCCTCTAGAAGGTCTGACTATTTGGACCTCTACGTCATCTACCGACTACCTGCTGTAGATGACTCGGCTATCTATCATCCTGTGGTGGCTCTCACTGTCGATGCCTTCACAGCTACAAATCTATCCACCAATAATTCTCTATCAAGTAAAACAGCTTGTGTCAGGATATTGAGTGATATCATCAATGCACTGATCTCCCTCTGGAGACCATGCTCAAAGGTCTAGGGCCTGAAGAATGGGTCTCGTACCTTGTTGGTGGAGTATTGAGAGAGGTTAGTGAATCTCAATGAGTATTGGGACACTGTCAGGCTACCCTGTAGTATGTGAAGTAGCTCTTAGATACGCACTGAGTATAATATCGCTGGTATGAACTCTGTCCTAAAGAGTGTCTCGAAGTCCAACTAGGAGAGTTTCACCTCCTCGTGCATCTAGAGCATCAGGCTCCACCATATCCCAACTGCACCCTAAATGTGGATAGCATCTTGAATCACCATCTAGTCTGTTGGTTTCTCAACTAAGCAGAAAAACATGCCACAACCTCCATCCAATCCTCAGCTGCCTGGGTATCAATATCACCTTGAAACCTATGAGGCCTTTTTCTCTGGAACTCATGCAATGCACTCATATGGCATGCACGATCTTCTTGTTGTGATAGTGGCGGATGCTTCCCCATAGATGCTGGTTTTCTTGGTACACCACATAAAGGATCCATCATTGTAAGAGGGCCCCTACACTGATGCCTCATCGTTCAGTAGGACGTCATCATGTTCCCTCACTAGAATCCGGGCTGGCTATCTTCGCGGCGGAATCCTGAATGAAATATCCACACCCCGGTCAATTAGTTATACCTGTTTAGATGACTCAAAGTGATCAAAAATAAACACAACATTTCCAAAAAACATGCAATTATCCTTTTCCTGTACGGAGTTTGAAATCAAAATTTAGGGTCTTTGTGTATGTATATGTCGGGCACCACACCAACACTGGTCTCCCTGAACTAAAACCCAAACTCAAGACACATAACACCACTTCTCCATTGAAAACATATACTCTATGTACTTATGTTAGAACAAATTTCCTTTGATACTACTTTGTGACAACCCATCCCCCGGGGATCATGTCATGACTACCCCATGCCCGCCTTCCACAGGCCAGGGCATGGCGACTAGAACTAGGAAGTCATTTCCCTAAAATGGGAAGGAATTTCTTCAAAACCAATGCACACGTAGACAGGGTACGATGCACACAAGTAAAACACAACGGAATAAGAAAGGTAATACCACAACTAAAAACCACCACAATGTGTAAAAGTATGTACTGAAGTAAATGGGCTAGAATACAAGCCCAACTGAAATGGAAATTTAGTAAAAATGGAAAACAGCTCTAGAAGTCATCCTCCAAGGATCCTACCTAAAGGGTAGGCACATCTCATCATTTCGGGAATACACATCAACCGGTCACCTCCCTATATAGTCATGTGTTGTATCATCGAGACTCTGTCAAAGCTACCAGTCTTCCTCACATGAAACAACATGGTGTGGGCGAAGCCCATGTAGGGGTGAGTATAAAAATACCCAGTAGGGACCCTGAGACCCCGGAATGTCTCTCAAGATTCAATAGAAGAAAAACCACAAATCATGATCTCAATCACAAAGGACAAATAAAAAGACATCTCAGACGATGTTTAACTTATGTACCTAAGTACATAGGTTTATTCATAATGATAGATCATCTTATTCTGTCCCGAGGCTCTACTGCTGCTCCACATTGGATATCTCAGTTGTGATTCACACAGGATTGCTCGGTGCTAATTCACACAGTATCGCTATTAATTTTTCATATCACAACCGACCACTGGATTCCAATACAAAGCATGCATGATTCCGGGAGGATCTGTTCCTCACGCAATCATTCATATTTCAACCAGCATTAAGTCCCAAAAAGATGTAACCCAATGAACTTCCATGTCATAAGTGTTCCAACTCTATAGATGATGCGTCAAATGGATACTCGGTCTGCGAGTTATATGTATTTTAGTGCCAAGGGTTCGACTAGATTCGAGTACGATCCAAACTGGCCAAACTCCGACGTTCTCCGAAACTCACACGGAGCATCTCAAAGGGACTGCCTCATTATAAGGGTTTTGGTGCCAAATATTATTCATCGAATGGACATCTAGTTTATGAGATATGCCCAATTAATTGTAACTAGGCCGATAGGGGTCCGGAGGTGGCCCAACCGAGTCGAACTGACCCGACCTGACCCATTCTATGTCATCTCAATCCTATTTGGGTCGACCCGACCTGGGTATGGACCAAATAGGTTCCACCTGGCCCATTGGGCCTATGGGATCGGCCTACAGTTGCGAGCATGCTCTTTTCCCCCTGGACCTGGCAGAGCCATGTTTGTAACCGGCTCATGCGACCAGGTCCATTGGACACGTCGTCCCACATGGCGGGTTGACATCTTGTTGTGGTTCCATGCTAGCGCCATGGGATTCCAACATCATGGATTGTCGCAGTCGTGGATTCCTTTTCCATGCGCGATGTCGGTATCTGCCTCCTTCAGTTTCGTGAATTCCACAACCCAGGCACGACGCTGAGACACGGGTCCTCCAGCACCGTGTCCCATCGTGGTTGTGTCTTATTGCCTCCCAGGCATGCTGCACGGGTGCTCCACCTCCTTTGGCTTCTAGCTGGGCTTGTGGCCCATCTCTTCTCCACCGAGAATTCAGTTGGTGCCAACGTGTTCTGCCTTACCTTCTGGTAACCAAAGTGAAAACACAACCAAATCTTAAAAAAATTGAGGGTTCGGTCCTTGTTCATTTGGCCCATGCCTTCCGTGTTAGCATTAACATGGGTTGCATTTCAAGGAAATTAAAACTCTTAATTAATCAATGAACCACCTAACATGAGTTTGTTGTAAGATGTTGTATATGTGGAAGGAGTGTCCATGTACGAAGGTGATTCTTTTCATTCTCCATCTCCCATCTTTTCCCCCAATGACCGTCACTAAATCACGTTCTTCGTCTGAGCAGAATTCCGTTGGAACTTCATCAGAGCTTCCTCTCGTAGATCTCCCAAAACCCATGCCTGAGCTCAGATTAAATAGAGGGGGATGTGAATATTAACTCATCACATAATTAATGAGGTTCGTTAATGAGTTTAATTAATTAACCTCTGAACACTCTCAATGGTGTGGTTACACAACCAATTATTTATATCAATGGTGTGGTTACACAAATTAAAATTTAAGCTATTAAAGGGCTTGATGTTGCACTATGGTCCCTCCATTGTTTCTATAATGGTTTCAAAAAGATAGAAATAACCTTTGGATACTTTATATTTTTTTAGTCATAAAAATTATCATTTTTTCCTCATCCTTACCGGTCAGGGTTATGCATCTAGTAAGAAAATAATTGTGATGGAGATTTAATGGTT
Organism: Viscum album; assembly: GCA_963277665.1. Lineage (NCBI taxonomy): Eukaryota > Viridiplantae > Streptophyta > Magnoliopsida > Santalales > Viscaceae > Viscum > Viscum album. The sequence goes on from OY728165.1 coordinate 680,304,464, forward strand.
CCCTTGGATTTTTAATCTTAGCACCGGTTCAAATGATAGATAACTCCACCCGCGTGTTTACTGAACATACCATAAAAAAGTCCACAAATCCATTCTAGGCTCTTCATGCCTCAGATCACATGCCATCAATTTTCACAGACTCATAATAATGCCTCATAACATTAAAAAATTAATATGGAATTTTCGGGTCTTTACAAATAAGATTTATATGATTAATTGAAATAGTTCAACAGAAAATATTAGAGGTATCAGATACTTCTACTTATGGATCTCACCAAATGAATGTAACATAGATATAATCATATCCCACAATAATCCCACAAATTTATTTTATAATTATGCATTATCTCAATGATATTGTTTGGAAATAAATCTCCATTCAATGGATATGTCAAGGTCGTGGTTTGGAACACTATGTATTGCCAAAATTACTTATGTGACAATTGTGGGGAGATATCTAGAGCCTTATCATCGAGGGAACTTCTTATTATTTCAAGAATTGATTGACCCACCTCCAATATATTTTCATAACTCTAGGATATTATGGGTTTGGATATCAAGCACTCAAAACTAAGAAGATGAATGTGTTATCCATTAGAGAGGATACACAGACCCTTGAATTGAAAATATCAATGGTGGAGAACATAGATTTAGTATTATAATGTCTAAATGAATTCTTGAATAAACTTTCACAATGTTCAATGAAAATATGAACTCACCAAATCTTGTCCAATGTTTGGAGAGAATAAACTAGAAGGATTCAAAAAGAGTTTACATGCATATTTTACATGCTCAATGTTGTAGAGAAGAGAGATAAGGAATATCATAATCTGATTTAATTGGGATAAAATGAAAAAATGATTTTATTTCAAGAGCATAGCCATATTGATATATTACAATGGAGGAAATAACAGAAGTAACACAATTTCTAAAACCCATAACCACACTTGGGAAGAAGTTAGAAGATCTTTAAGGGCCATCTATGCACTTGTTTTCATAGTCATGTATGTTTATATGTTCTCTTTATTTGGGGGTCATAGGACATAATCAAACATGTTGAGAATACTCCCCCCTTTTGAACTAATAATGGATAAAATATTTTAAATTTATTATGTTGTAATTGACATAGTTTTTTTATTTTTCATTACATCTCAATTACCCATTATCTAATAATTCTTTGAGACATGTTAAGATTATCCAAAATTTTAAATGAACCAAAATCTAAATCATGAAATTTTTTCCTTAATGAATTCCCTCTGGGCATGGATCGCAGATGGATATCTATATAAACATTATCACCAAAAAACAAGACATTTTTTATTCATAATAATGATGATTTATTTGGTTCAAATGACTAACATCGGGTATCATGTCATGTTAAAGTATTTATTCAACATTTTTTAACCTATGGGACTATCAAGAACAACTAGACTTTTTTTCAGAATTCCAGGTGGACATCACAAGATTTGTTTCTCTTACTTTTATTTCCATTATTTTTTTATAAGCTTCTCATGAAATATAATTAGAAGAAATGGCCTTGAAAATTTTTCATTGAACCATTTGTGGGGTCTAAAATTGAAAATTTATATAATTTTTTGGTAATAAAATGCCCATTTTTTCCTAGATCATGAACGATGCACTTGTAACGAGCAGAGAATAGACTTTTATTGAAACATCCCTTCATGTATTTTTATTTTTATGATTATTATATCACTTCCCATACGTATTTTAAGGTTGTTCCAGTTAGAAAAATAGGTTACTAATGTTTTAGGTTAAATATAAATTACCCAACAATGATAACTTTTATGGTAGTATCGATTTGACCGTGTGTTATAGTTATTTTAATTCGTATATATTATAATATATGTTGATTAATTTTAAGTTTGTATAGCTTAGACCATGGGTTGCTATAGTTTTATGTCATATAACATAAACCATGTGTTTCTATTTTTATGGTCATATAGATTTTTCCATGTGTTTATTTAGTTTAAGGTTGTATATCTTATACCTTGTGTTTAATAAAAAAGCATTGTGTCGTGAATAACAGACTCTTGGAAAGGGTCAATCATGAATCAAGGTGTCTGAATCAGGGTGATGAGATAAGAAAAACTTTTAAATGATGATCAAAAATCAAACTGGCTTAATATTTCCACTGTAATGTTTTTAGGGAACATTGAAAATAGATGGTATCTTTTTAGAAAAAAATTTCCACCACTTGGATTTCCAAAATGGGGGTGCATTTGTGGGATACAATAGTAGTAATACATGAAAATTCAATATTAGAGTCCCTTGAAGCCAAATATTCTCCTAACTAATTGTCATGAAAGTTTTTTAGGATTCAATGTGCACAAGGTATTATGTTCTACATGGTAGATGAGTATTCAAAATGGTTTTGACACCCTGGAGATAGATTATATGAAAATGGATGGAGGGATGATTATTGGTATAGGCTTCCTTATAAAAAGGGGAATTCAGTTTATAGCCATACAGGTTGAACCATTAATCATGTGGTTTATGATAACATGATTAGAACAAATAAAAGGTTCAATAATGAGGTATTGAATCCTTTTCTTGAGAATTGGTATAATATATGGAGACGTAATGCCGAGGACATTGAATCTAATTGAATAGTTGGATTATAGGTACTATAAATAATATTTCAACGATTTTGAACCATGGATTATGATATGGGATAGGCATGTTGGGAGTGATCATGAATCATCCAAGGGTGAATTGTTTTTCTATAAGTTGTTAGGGAACAGAGAAATTGGAGGACCCTTTTCAAGGTGAAACTGCCTCAAATTGAACGGACAAACTAGGGGAAAATATCCCAAAGCTAAAATGAGCATACACTCATAATCATGTAGAGACTCCTTTAAATATAGATACACTCTTTATTAATGGCCATGAAAGATTATTGTAGATTCAAATGCTAGGGAAATGAGGTATGGTTGGAATAAAATTCTATCCAAGGAGGGTTTTGGCTCCCTAAAAGTTGCATCATAATTTATTAAACACATTATCAAGTTAAAGGGATGTGATTAATCAGTTCAATAATTTCATTATTGATCATAAGGTTCCAACCAGATCGAAACTAATTTTGTTATGCTTATATGAAAATCCCTAAAACATTATTCCTTTTTTATTTATTCTCTACGTTTTTCCAAAGATCATAAATAGTGATGATTAGTGAGTGAAGGCTAGTATTTTATATTAGAACTCCCATTACAAGTTTTTAGTCTGAAAAGTTTTAAATATATTTCAATATCAGTGTAGGTTTGTGTGATTTGGACTATCCATGGCTGACGTTATTGGTCATAATACTATTACCAAGGTGCACATAATTTATATTCTTGATTTTTGGATCATGGAAAAGGGGGGAGTGTGACACAACAACCCTGTTGAGATTACCATGTTTTAGAAAACTCCAAAAAATTCAAATAAGTGGTGAGGATGTAGTAAATCATGGCTATAGGTTCTCAGATCATGAGTAATGGTATGGGATGGACATTCCATGGATTGTTTAGAATTACACTGAGGTAATGGATCCATTACAATTTTTTCAGGTCATGTGGAAATAATAAGAGGTTTTGTGAGGTGAGAATATCAGTGGTTTATTGGAAATCTTGGGGTTCATATATAGGATCCAACATGGTACAAACCAACACAGTCATGTAGAGAGTCACTTAAATCCGAATACACTCCTTTTTATTGGCAAGAAAAGGTTTATGGAAACCTAGGACACTCAAAACATTATAAATGATTTATGGATAGAGGTGTTTAATAAAGGAGGAAGAAGTATCTTGAATCCTAGTTTTTTTTGTTTAGGTTATTGTGGTCCCTTGATACTGAGTAATAATAGATGATGGTTTTCTTAGTTTAATGTCATGCAATAAAGAGGCATCTATTGTGCATGTATAGAATCATGTGACAATGAATCTTGTGTTCTTCCATTTAGGGTCATGTGATGATGACTTTTTGCTGTATAGTTAAATTTCATACAACATAGATGTAGGTCGTATATTTTAATATCACATGAATTTTTTTTGAATTTGGGGGAAATTTTCACCCTTGCACAAGTATATGGATAAATAAACATAAGTTGTGGGATCTTACATATATCTAACTTATACACAAGTAAAGTGGGTGTCTATGACTAGACTATACCTGAAAATTATAATGTCTTTCATGATAGGCCGCATAGATGTATCCCATATTTGTTTGTAATTATTCGATTTATGCTGAGTAGGAAGATCAACCAATACCCCTATGATCATGTGAGTCAGTATTGGTGTGAGAAACAATGGGTGATTGGAGAATAACAAATAGGGCTTTTCCTATGGTTACACAAAAATGGATATACAATAGATGTGGGTAACACATTATCAGAGAATGCGTCATTGAATGGAGAAGTATTCTAGAAATAGATGCATAAATGGGGAAACCCTTATTGTATACCACTATATAGATTTGTCTCTTACACAGGAGGGGGTACTTTTCAAACATTTCTAGATTTTCATGGATCTGATTCATGAGTGGGTAAAATTTAACTCATATTAGAATAGAGAATTACTTGACCCATTATGAATAATGATTGATCTGATCAAGCATTAGAAATAATTAGGGGAATTTAATAACAGTTTAGATTGACCAATAATTGTGTCACTATGAATCATCTAAGGATATGAATCATTCCTCATATGACCATTATAAAATTGTAAATTTATATTAGTGCCTCGTTTTGGGGTGAGGGAATTTTGAGTATATGATCATTATGAAATAAAAAATGAATTCTTTTACACATTATTGGTTTTTATTCCTTAAGATAGTGATATTTTGAGAATTAAAGTGTAATTAAAAAATATATAATGTTATGGTGTCATGATTTTTTTCTATATCTTTTTTTTAAATTGTTCTTCGGCATAAGATTTGGTTTCCTGGGTTCATTGTGTATCTTATTATAATAATAATCATTCCATATGTAGTTCTAATATGGATCCCTGTATAGATCAAAATCATATATAGGGATCATGGAATTTTTTTTGGGAATTATAGATGGTCCCATGATTAGATATTTATGTTTTCTCATGTTCATGTCTTTCTTTTGTTTGATTACATATGATTTTCATTTTTTTAACCTTTTATGGTTTTTATTTATTATAGAAGATATTCTTTTAAATATTTTTTTTATTTTGATATTATATTATACGATAGTTTTCAGTTTTGTCTGATTCTTATCACATTGGATGGATAATTGATTTATCTAAACATTATTATTTATTGATGTAGTATGAAAATACTTTTTTAGTACTCTAAAAATTCATTGCAGTTTCTTCTTTGGTTTTAAAAACTCTACATTTTTTGTTTTGAATGGTTATGTAGTTAATTTACTAAAAGTTCTAAAGATACCGGATATGTACAAAAATTGATTTTATATAAATAAAAAATGTTTATCTTTATTTTATTATTTTACATCTATGTCTAAAAATTCTATTTTAATTGTAATTTAATTATCTTATGTTATGAAATGTTATTTCATTGTTTCAATTTTCCATAATGTTTGTGATTCTTTTATTCGATGATTTCGAGATCTGTAGAAGATAGATTTATTTGATGCGTGATTCCATGGAATGCTAATTTGTTTTCCTAAAAATGCATTTGTTTGAAAAAGGGATAAATATACTATTATGTGCCATTATAAATTCAATAAATTTTGGAAAAATGTGATTTCAAGTTTTTCACAATGTGTTGTTCAGCAACCGTACTTTCACTACAATGAAAAGTATGGTTTAGAAACCCTATATCCACAATAGTGTATGGTATGTTTTAAGAACCCCAATTTATATATGGTGTCATGTATGGTTCATAAACTCTAATTTCTCAATAGTTCAAATAATGATCAGAATCCCTAATTTATCTACATTGAAAAGTATAGTTCATCAACTTTACTTTTATGATGGACCCAAAATTACAGTTCTTTCAATTTGTTAATGTCCATTCCCTATATTACTATTCATTCCCTACAGTATTGTTTAATTCTTAAATTACTATTCATTCCCTACATTCCTATTCATTCCTTACGTTATTATTCATACCTTAATTTCTATACACTACTTTTATGATGTCCCTATGTGCTTTTATTCTGAAAATTTATTTTCTTCATATATAGTTATATATATGTATTTTTTTCAAATGTATTTTAGCTTGATAAATTTCTATTAAATCATAGGATTAAGATTTTAGAATTTTTAATATTTTTGGTCCTATATTTGAAGAGATAAATTAATATGTTTCTCAAAGTATTTTTCAAATAGAGTCAGTTGGTTCATGTTTATTTGAATACAAATATTCAAATTTACTTTCGTATTGTGCTGCTAGTTTTTAAGAACTGTTTTAACTATGTTTAAATGGATTTAACCAAATGTTTTATAATCATTAAATGCTATAATTTTTGGTAGATATTGTTTTTTGATTTGTTAAAATTATTTCAAATTATGTTATTTAATAGTTATTCTATAAGAATAAAGAGGAAACAATGATCTAATTTTTATTAAGATATTTATGAATCATCTTGACCTGATTTATTTTAAATATTTAATTAAAGTAGAGCTACTATAACTACTGAATATCTATTATATATTTATCATTATCTCATGCAGGTTATTGGTAAATAGAAATACACAATGTCACACATTCTATCATTTTTATGCACTAATATTTCAAAATTAATGTGTTGTGAACTTTGAACCCACTGTGCATTTACAACATCCTATGATGCTCTATTTCATCAACTGGATGATCTTAAATGGGATGAACTTCCTCTACATTGACTTCTATTACCTCAATGACATGATATGATCTAATCCTCCTCAACATGTATTAGTTCATTCATGTTTTATCTTCTCTTATCCTGTTTATGAGTCTGTAACACTATTTATCATCTCTCACATGCACTCTATTTTCTCTATTTATGCTTTTTAAAACAAAATCTTTAATTTTTAGTCTATTTTTTTCTTAGGTTGTGACTCATAGATTTTAACATTAGAATATAAGGGTTTTCACTCCCTATATATAATGTCAGTATTGTTCGGGTTGTGACTCCTAGTGTCTTAATTTATGTTATAAGAGTTGTGACTCCTCATACCAATGTTAGTGTCATGGTTATCCTTCCACTCAAAAATGAATTTTTTTAAATTGGGTTATAATTCCCCCTAAAAATAATTTTTAGTGCACACATACCCGTTTACAAGTAGATAGGAATAATAGTATAGTTTTCTCACTTTGGACCGAACTACTATAAAAATAATCCTTGTGTTCTTTACTTTTCTTGCTTCTAGTTAAAAATAATAATTAACACAGTTATTAATTAAATTAATTCATTTAATTGTTTTAAAAAATTTAATCTATTATATTAACCCCCTCTAGACATATATCACTACCTATTCCAACATAAAAATTTGTATCAAAGGGTAATCCTTTTTAGAATTTATTATCTCTATTGTTCTCCTTCTAATGCATAATAATTGGTATCAGAAGAAAACCATATTAAGAATAGTTTAGCTCTATCATTCCATTTCTCAAAAACAAAAATATTATATGATAGGTTGTTCCTTTTGGAATTTAGATATTCCTTTTATAGATTCTATTTTTATATTTAATTGTGATAACCTATTCATATACCTCATAGACTAAGGACAATATCTTATAAGACGACAGTATTAAACCTGAATGATTCTTGGATTCATCAGAGGCCACCACACATTGATGAAAATAATTATGGCTAATGGAGAACCTAAATGGAGGCTTACCTCAAATATTTGAGCATTGATCATTTCTCTATGATGTCAAAATAATATAGACTGCCTAAATCTCACCAATAAACTCTTACCAGAATTGATGGTACTATATATGTTTTATATTACAAAGGTGTTAATATTTTATATTGTTCTACTAAAAAAGTGTTCTTATTCATGTTTCTTAATATAAGACATCTCATAAAAAATGGAAGATTCTAAAAGTCACTCACCACATATCGAACAAATTATTCTGAACCAAACATGGAAAGCATCATGTTGAGTACCAAGTCTTCAATATGGTTCAAGATGAAGTAGTAAACCAAATTTTCCACAAATTTACAATAATAATGAATTGAATGAATTAACTGGGAGAAGATCTAGAAAACCCATTACTTTTTGAAAGAGTCCTACATGAATTACCAAATAAATATCATGAAAAGAAGGTTTTCATTGATTAGAGGATAAATTTCAAAGGGCACAAACATTATTAATTGATTGGATCACTAATCAAATCTGAAATGGAACTGAAGAATATAGAAGATAAGGAGAACAAAAAAAGAAAAGGTGTAGCTTTTAAATCTCTGAATGTTGTTTCTACTGACTCTTCTTATTCTAATTTACAGTATATTAAAAATAAATATGTGTATTATATTGTGAATTTAGTTTACAAAAGAATGAAAAATAATTGATTCATGAATTGTTTTAGAAGAAACCCTCAAAAAAAGTACAAGGGTGATAAGAAAGGTTGAACCAATTTCAATGCATCGGATGTGACCTATTATGAGTGTAGGAAAAAAGGTCAAATCAATATTGATTTTCAAGAACGTACAAATAAATATAAAAAAAAGAAAAAATTCATTGACAACCAGGTGGAGTTATACAGAAGAATATGATTCCAGTGAACAATATGGAAATGTAAAAGAAACTGGTAACTTGTGCTTCTGGAATCATTGGATAAGGTTAGTATTTCAAGTTTCTATTCTAGATGTTATGATTATTACAATGATTATGAAAATATAAATCATTTATTATTAAATAAAGAAATTTATAGATAACGACGATATGTTTTCAATGATAATGATCTACATAATAATCATAAAGAAAATGATTAGAAACTTGCTTCTCATTCAAAATAATGGGAAATGGTTGTAATATTATTTCTCCCTATCAATTTATTCCTTCATGAAATGAAATACAATGTAACACTACTTCTAATTCTCATTGAAAAGTATATGAAAACTTAAATTTTTCTTAATATTTTAATGAAAATTTAAAAAAGGTAGTTGAATGAGTTAAACAATGATTATTTTATTTTATACAAGGTCATGTAAAATATCATGAGATTATATATTTGACTAATACTAACAAAAATAAGGGTCGTTTTTTCTATGATATAATATTTCCAAAAATGTATAATACTAATTTTAATAAAAGTAAAATAAGTTGTACTTCAACTGCTACTTGTTCTAAATGTGACATGAAAGGTCACTATGAAAATTATTATTATTATGAATTTAAATTCATTGTAAATTTTGAAAAATGTAATATTTCTAAATCATTATTATCTATAGAACCGTATGATACATGTATAAATTATGTATGGTTACCTAAAATGTTTAATACTGGTCCAATTAGACCCAAATTAGCTTGTGTACGAAAATTGAAATGTAATTTATTGTTGTATGAAAAATTCCATGGATTTCTCAAGAAATACATGTGGTACATTGATTTTGGATGCTCTAGGAATATGAATAGAGTCCCATAAAATTTTACCACTTAAAAAACATGTGATGGTGGTGATTTTACTTTTGGAGACAATTCCAAAAGAAAATGAAAATGTTATGTTAAGTTTTGTGTTTCAGATTATACTTTTATTTGTAATGTTTAATAAGTTATGGATTAAATCATAATTTAATTATTATATAAAAATTATGTGTTGATGGAATGGAAGTTAAATTTCAAAATTATAATTTTTTTGTTTTTTAGGATGATTCTTCATTATTTTATTCTAATCGAAAACATAATATTTGTACAATTTATTTTGTCAATATTATTATGAAACATGTTAAGTGATTAAATGTTATACTTAAAGGAATCATTCATTAGAATAGATGTTTATGTCATTTATTTTATATAATTTTTTATAACCTATCAAAATATGAGAATTTGTTACAGCTACCTTACTAGAAGAAATAAAATCGTCATTCTTGTGATGATTTCATGAAAGGGTAGAAAAAACAAATTTAAACTTACCGATCAGAAAAGTACAGATATATCTTTATAGTTAGTACATCTTTATTTATTTGGCCCCACTAAAATTTCCTTCCATGGTATAAATAATTATACTATAGTTACTATTGATTTTTATAGTGTATTTACATTGGTATACTTTATTTCTCATATAAATGTTAATTTATTAAGATTTACTATTTTTTAAAATTATTTCAAAATGAAATGGTTGCTATATAATTTCTATTCATAGTGATAATGCTTGTAAATTTTATAATTTAGATTTTGAAAAATTTTGTAAAAATAATGGCCATTTTCAAATTATTTCTTCTCTTAGAACACCATAGAAAATTTTTGTTATAGAATTAAAAAATATAAATCTAATTTAAAGGGATCTAACTATGTTAAGTAATTATTATTTTCCTAGATATGTTGGGTATGGGGATGTTTTTTCTTCATGTTATATTTCAATTAGAATTTTCATAATATATTTTTAAGGAAAAAACATTATAAATTAATTAAAAAAACCCAAAGTGGGTTACTTTTGAGTATTTGGTTGTAATGTTTTTATTATAAATTAAAAGTTTAATTTAGATAAATTTAATTCTAAGAGTGATGTAGGTATTTTTCTTTGTTATTTTGATAGTATAAAATCTTATAGAGTTCATAATAAGAGACCTATAAATTTGTAATATTTTATTATGTTATGATTCATGAAAGAAATGTTAAAATAAATAATGGTTCTAATGTTATTGATAATGAGTTTGGACAATTAAATTTTGGTGAAGAAGTTCCTAAATATAATATTGAATCAATTAAGGGGATCATTCTCCTTTTCAACCTAATCCAAAATCATGGAATATTCACAAAGATCATCATGTAGAAAATGTAATTTGAAATTTTTTTTCCAATGTGAAAACTGGAGGATTAATAGGTGATTAGAACTAATTGGATATTTAGAAACAAGATGGATTAATCTGTATAGATTGTTAAAAATAAATCCACACTTATGGTACAAAGATAATCTTGAGAATAAGAAATAGACATTGAAGATCCTTTTTCTCCAATTTCTAGGCTAGTGGAAATTAAAATTTTATTGTATTTTTCTTGTTTTCATGATTTTAAATTATATCAAACGGATGTAAAAATTGATTTCTTTAAAGGGTTTATAAATAAATAATTTTGTGTTTATCAACCCCTGGTTTTGAAAATTAATTATTTTTTATGCATTTTTTTAAATTATCTATATCATTGTATGGACTCAAACCAGAACCTCGGGCTTGGTATAAAAACTGAATTTGTATTTGTTAAATAATGGTATAATGAAATTTTGTGTTGATCTAAATATTTTTATTAAAATAACTCTTGTTGATATTTTAATTGCATAAATTTATATTGATGATATAGTTGTGGGATCATCTAATGAAACAATATAATATTATTTTTATCTTCGATATCTTATATATTTGACATGGGTTTAAGGGTAGAAATATAGTCCATTCAGGGGCTTCAAATTTGTCAAAGAAAATATGGACTTTCCAATAATTGATATTTTTATGCTAAATATTTAGTTAAAATAATTGGTCTAGATTACACTAATTCTTTTAAAACTCATTTTTTACAAATCATAACCTAGATATTAAGTCTTATAGTAAATATAATTATTTTAATATTTATAGAGGAATTATTGGTAGCTTTCTATATTTAACATCATCTAGGACCGAAATCATTTTTAGTGTTTCATTATATGAAAAATTTATAGAATATCCTAAAGAAATTCATTTAATTATTTAAAATGAATAATTAGATATATTAATGGAACTATTGATTCTTGTTTATTTTATCCAAAATATAACCATTATGATTTAAGATCTGATTCTAATTATAACTCCCTTACCCCTGTTACCCAGAGTCAGTGCTTTATTTTAATACATTGTCATTATTATAATGAATCAAGCCCAATGGAAAAATCAGTTTATCGGTCTTGAAAAAATGATTACATACACAAACGTTACATAAAAATTTTTAACATTAAACATAACATAAATAATTCTTTGATAACACCATTATTCCCTTAGCTTAAACCTACATATATTTCATAATATACTTCTCGGTAACCTAGGAAAATAAAACATAAGAAATGGGTGAGCTCAGATGCTCAGCAAGGATAAAAAATATAGTAGAAGTTATCATAAATAATCTTAAACTTTTGCAGAAAGGTATAAAACTGAAACACTATCTCTTTAAACATAAACTACATCATAATATTGAAAAGAAAAATAAAATAATTCCATTTACTTATTCACATTGATATTTTACTGGTGAAATAATCATATATAAAATCATTATCTAATTTCATAATGATGGAATGCATAATGATGGACATCATAACCACATGTTCAAGGCCTCATGCTAAGACTACAAATAAAATTTTTGTCAATGCCTTCTGAAAAGACACTAATTTGTCTTATGAGACCTCTTGATGCATCGTGGAGCTATAGTGGGCTCTACCCATCACTTACATAGTCTAATGCATTCCTTATATGATAAGGATGAAACAAAACATAATCATTAGTATTTAAACTAGCATAAAAAATGTCATTACATTAACCATATTCCATGAATGGTATTAAAAAACACATCCATAGCCAAACATATCATTACTCATTCAATATAATATAGAACATTTTCTTCAAATAAACAAACCTCATTCAGGAATAATATCCAGTAAAAAATGTTGACATAGTTGAAAATGATTAATAAAACTCTATCATAGAAATATCCATATTTCATGTAAACATTTAAATGTCACACAATTTAGAAAGGAAAAAATTTAAAAGGAATTTTTGAATCAAAGTTTCCCATATCACTTTGAAACTTCTGAAAGAAATTAACACTCTAAAACATTCATATCTATATAATTAAATCCTTAAAACCATTTTGAAAACATGGACAATAATGAAAATGATTTTGAAGAATAAATAATTAAAACATCTAAAATGATGTTTTCGTTAAAGGGTCCATTAAAAATAATACTTTTGAATACTCATTTAAGAAACATGGACAATTATAATAAATATGTCCCGATAAAAACATACACAGAAACAATCTCAGCTAATAATGAGATTGAGAAATTAACCCTTTCCTTGTACTTTTAATTGGTGGATGGAACATTTAACCTCATGTATAATGACCATAGCATGTTATTAAATTATAAAAAAACCATAATCATATTTATTATATCATAATTGATTCATTTATAGATTTTTACTTCCCATTTAATTATAATTTCTGTGTTAAAATAATAGTTTGTGTAATAATCTCTTTCTCTATCGTACATGTTTTAACTTTTTATACTTTATCATTTCACTTATATCATGATTTAATTACATCTATAATATAAAATATTATTTATGTATCATATATATTTAGAAAATAAATATGTACAATAGATAGATATATGAAATGGAAAACACCGTTTATGGAGACGGTAGGTCGTACATACACATAAATGTTGTTTCCATTTTCATATTGTATTTAAAGGAAGTAAGTAAATGAGATATATGTATATATATATATATATATATATATCTAGTATAATTATTATGTCATATATTACGTACTTATTAATAATATAAATTTTTATAATCATCTTTAAATGGTGAATGTGGAAATTAATCTCATAATGTCATGCTGACGATAAGCCCTACATACACATGAGCGACGATATGATTTTATTGATGGTGAAATAGTATGTAATTGGATGGTATATTATATATAAATAAAAAATTAACATTTTATATTAATTATTTACAACAACTATACTCATTATTATACCCATCCAAATAATGAATTTTTGAATAACAAACTACACCATGACATGGAAACTGTAAGCCGTATGTACGCACGTATGGTGACTTTGTCCTTAATAAGATGGATAGAATAATTAATATAATTTTAAAATACTTATAATAACATCTCAGTGTGTATAAGGTACTGGGGTTATTATATTAGTATGGAAAAATCAAAGAAATAGGAAGAGGAAGAAGAAAAGAACTTTGAAAGAGTTGATGAAGTAATTACATCTCCTTCAGGTTCTTCCTTTTTATTTGATCAAAATGGTTCCATAGAATGGATTATGATAAAATTAAGGCATATATGTTTAATTTAGTGTAGTTTCGAGATTAGTTTAGTTGGATTTGGCCGAGCAAAATTTCTTTGGAGGTGTGATGTTGAAAGAAGGGGAAGTACACTTTTATAAGAGAGGCGAGGGTCACTTTTGGAAAAGCATAAAATATTGTTTTGTTATAAAATAATTTTCAGTTTATAATGGAGATAAATGGATTTATTTCAAGGATAATGTCTGTATGGGTCGAAATAATCTCAACCAATAGGTTTTAGACAAGTTTAGGTCACCATATTAACCTTTTCTTTTAGATTTAAGTCTTAGTGAAATAGGTTAACTTTTACAATGTCTTCTGGTATTTTTATATAAAATGGTTAATAAACATATTAAAAAATACCAAGAGAACCACAAGTGGTTAATTAATCACATATCTATCATTATATAAATCCTTTGTCCAAACATAATAATTTTACGAATATTAGATTAATTAATAATATAATATTTGTTTAAGAACTCATTTATGTCAATTTTTAAACTATTTAGTATTTGGGGTTTGTGAATGTAAAAAAAATTATTACATCAAAAAAATACTTTACATAAACCCTAAAATGTCATATTAACCAATAAAATTCTTGGAATTCATAAAAAGTATCAATTTATATTTATTTTGATATTTAAAATATCAATTATTTTAATCTTTCATTAATAAGCTAATTACTGCATCATCATTGGTTAATAAATAAATTTAATTATTTAATTTCTAAAAATTATAAATAAGATATCATGATGTAGAAAATATTTCTATATTTCTAATAAATATTTATTGTCGAATTTTACTTATTTATAACACTATATAAAAAATGGATTAGTTATTAAACATTGAATTTAATAATTTTAACACTTCTTTAAATAAAATAATAATAAATGTCCTAATCTAATCTAAGTGGACCGAAAAGATCATATTTTGTTTCTAAGACTTATTTTGGTCATAATACACTTATCCAATAGAATTAGGACATGTTTTAGGGTAATTATAATATCATTTTTACCTTTAATTTCCCTATATACATTTAACCATGGTAAATAAAATTAAAAAGTTAATATACACCAAAAATTATTTTCATCCTATTAATCCAAATTTTACTTACTGATGTTAAAAATATCTTTATGATTTTTAAAGTTGATTTATTGAAGCAGTAAAATTACATTTTATGCATATTTTCAAATGTGCCATAGAGGTGGGTAAAAACGTTAAAAAATTCAATAAAATTTAAATACAACTAATCTTATTATAAAATGACTCCAATGAATTACATTGAACTATTATAGGTATTATGTATTTATTTTATCATTATAATAAATTTAAATAAAAATAATTATTATTTAAAAAATGTTGGTTTTAAACAATAATGTAGTGTTTTTCACTATTCCTCAAAAATAGAATGTTTTTAGAAAAATACCAAAATTTCACCCTAAGATAATTTTGATATTATGAATCCAAAAATGATGACTATTTTACAAAATTAAAAACATGTATGTATCATTTATTAGTTTAAAATTAATTCTCTGTCAAAATAAGAAAGATGGTTTTTAAAAAGTCAAAACTATTAAAAGATTGACATGTGATTATATACACTTGAAATGTGAAATTAATTCCAGTGACCTAAATTATATTAGATGAAAAAAAATATAATTTAATTATACTTTAATTCCACTCAAATTAATTATTTAAAACTATACATTACTTCGATTTAAAAAGTTTTTTTTCAATTAAAATTTAGTATTTTTCACTATTCATCAAGATATGAAAGTTATCAGAAAAGTACAAAAAATTTATCCAAACTAATTTTTTATGCTTTGACTCTAAAGAAGAATTTAATTTCATTACATTGAAAATATAAAAGTTTCAAATATTGTATTTAAAAAAATTCTCCATTAAAAGTCGGTAAAATTTCATTTTTTTGAAAAAATACTTCTTTTATGTAAAAAATGAATTTGTTCTTATATAATGTCAAAGAAACAAAAAATATGGATTCTAAAATTATATTGAGTATATAAATTTATAAATTCAATTAATTCTATTCATGACTTCTTTTTGAACGGCTATTTTGGTAAGTCGTTGTGTGTTCGAACTTGGTGTTCCAAACTGTTGAATTACATTAAAGAGATAAAATACAATGAAATATTTAGTTGTTACATTGTCCCTTATTCAATGAATTTTTTCTTAACACTTTAGAATTTTTCTTTGAAAATAAATTTTTTTTATAGAAAATACATTTGTGGAAAACCCACATCAGAAATAGGGTTAATAAAATTTGATCCTAATTAGAGGGAAAGGGAAATAAAAAAGTCACCACCTAATTAGTTATTGGAATAGGATAACATTGGTGAAAATTATAGACACATAATTGGAGGAAAAATTTAAATATTTATGGGGATTCATTGAGGTCATCAATCACAAACAAGTGAATAATAAATTGAAAATTGAGGGCTTTAAGGCCATAAATTTATGATAAGTTAAAATATCATATGTTCAAAAAAATGTAAGGCATTTTTATAACAAATTTTAGGTTTTTAGATCCTTTACCTAATTATTTAATATTAATTTCTTCATATAATAAAAAAAAGAATACTTGACATGTATAGTTCAATCCTCTAACTAATTTATACTACAAACTCATCTTTCACTCTAAAAGATAATAGAACACAAAACTATTCTATTTTATCCTATTCGTATATGGTTAAAAAAAATTGAATTTATAATTCATATGTCTGACCTTTTATAAAAAAACTACAGTATCAAATCCAGGAGATCACATAGGACAATGATAGGTGATGCACCCTTATCACCATTCAGTTGCGGATTCATGTCTTATAGCCTTTCCGGAAATGATAGGTTTTCATCCGACCTCCAGTTTTCCTTTTTTATAACAATTCGAAAATAATCAAAAGAAATGCCTTAACATTAAAAAAAATATCCATTGTCAAACTTAATACATTCCACCTTTAATACATATCCTCAATACTTCTATCTGAACTCACAATCCTAAATTTATAAGGAAGGTCACATAATAAACCCATGAATACCTTCATCGTGTATTCTCTTAAAATGTTGTAATAAACTGAATTACCAAAAAACCATATTTGAATAGGTTGGTACTTCCTCATTCCTTATGTAAAAAATATAATATTGGATATACTCCTTAAATCCAAAATGTTGTAATCTCCAACAATGATGGAAAAAACAATCCATTAATTAGTTCCAAGGTAGTCAGTAATATCCAATATAATTTTTCCAAATCAATAATCTATTAATAAAAAATCAATACATCAGTATCAAGACCATATTATGATTTTTCTTTCCTTCAACCTTGTATTTTACAAATTGAATCACTTTCTATTGAGTCACTTTTCTTGGAACCACACAATCTCAAATCATTAATGAAATAGTATTGCATTACAATCCTCATATACTGCATAATTCTTATAACTAGTAAATCATTGATACAACACTCAAATTACATATTTCTTTAATAACAACAGAAGAACACTGGTAATTCTTCTTCATCTATGATAGTATCATAACTTGATTATTATCCAATAGAATCATTTTTGGTATACTCTGATGATTGGGACAGTGATTCTCATAGTGTCTCAACTCCTTTCAGATGAAGCATTGTACATTAGAAACCTTTTTCTTACCGTTGCAATCAAGTACTTGGTGTCCATTTTCCCTACACTTATAAAAGACTCTCATTTCCTTCATCGATTTACCAATTTCATTCTTTCTACAGTAATCACATAAGAAATAATACTTCTTTCCCTTCTTTCCTTTATCCACATTTCCCTCTACCATCCTTTTCTTCCCTAGTTTCCCTTCAAGGGCATAGGAATCAGATAATTATTTACTTAACTTATTAACACGTGATATTATTTATTTATATGATAAGAATACGTGAGAGACTATTTCCCTTCTAAATTTTTTCTTAAGACCATGAAAGATACCATCCTTTGTACTCTTAAGATTATTATTATTACTGGAGTTTTCATCCCTTCAACTGAAAACCATTTCTAAATAATGTCATGCACTAAGTGCTTTTATGAATAAAAATGCATAATTCCAAACTTGTAAAATACCAAACATAAATTGAATAGTTTATGCATATTCTAAAGACAAGGAAATTTCATGGAAATTTTTAGTTCTTAAATACATGGAAATTTTACGAGCCTGCGAAAATTTATAGCGCTTGATTCTGAGGCCCGATGTGCTCAGAAACAATTTTTGAAGTTTTGTTCAGGTACGTTCAGTAAACGTACAAGCGGAATTTTTATAAATTTTGTACCGGTGCTTGGAATTCAAATCTGAGGGAACCATTGATCTATCAGTGCCGGTATTCTCTTAAGAGAACTTTCACCTCGATGGCAATTGGTCGAGAATAAAAGTTAGTTTTTAGATTTTTATTAAAATAATAATAAAATAAAGTGTGAAAAAACATTATTTTATTTGATCCACATTTGTGTTTGTGGAGGTTAAAACATCGAAGAGGAGGTTGGAGGTGGGGCCCTCCTCACCCGAACCACCCATGAGAGGTTATGGTGGTGGGGCCCACCTGAACATAACCTTCTCTGAGAGATTACATCATGGGGACCACATGAGACTAAAACACCCAAATTAATATGAGGGTGGAAAATCTCCCATACAGTTGAACATCTTATTGTAATGATAACTAAGAAATAGGTTCCTAGAAATAGTTGTTTTGGGAGTTACTAAAGAATATCCATTTATAGTTGACCTCACATGGAATATGGACCAATGATACTGGGTTGGATTTAAGAGAAGTGTGTACCTATAAAGATTGGTTTCACTATGAATATGGTCAGATGAGGATGATATTATAAGAAATAGAAGCGATGTAAACCTTCAGGTGTGGCGGTTCAATTCTATCCAATGTGTTCCCTGATAGAGGATAATTTTTTTGGGATATGGAGAAAAAAACAAGATATTTTATTGGGATTTAAACTTAAAAATGGTCCTGAATTATAGGCATTTTTAATATATTTATTGCATGATCATCATATATCTCTATTCCAGCTTGATTAATTCTGTTTTGTGAATCAATAGATAGAATAAGATCAAACACATATCATGTGATTATAATAATGGATTTTAATGCGGCTTATACATGATGGATTCCCTAAAGGGAATTTTTTCATGAGTCCCATAGAAAATATAGATCTTTGAAAGAAGGAATGAGATTTAAAAAAGAATATTGAAATGTTAAAGTCAAATGGGGGTATGTCTTAATAACATCCTAAAGGTATTATAGTATTCAGGGAGAATATGGCCATGTAGAAAGATGGAATATGGAAATATATTGAATATGGAGCTCGATTCATGTATTTGAATCTTATATATCTTTTTTATGACAAGAATCATAGTTCTCATAGTTCATAAGTTTCTAACCCATTTTTCGGTCAAGAAGGATGGTTTAGTACATTGTAATATTTTCCTTGAGGGAAATATCCATCTCATAGAATATTAAAAATATAGATTTTGGAGGTTAAGGTGGCCATCTTATGTAACGAGGACCTATCATGTCTTGATAGGGGTTGAGTTTTATAAACATCATTGGATCATGTGATTGTGTAAAGGAATATGGGACATGTGAATTGTATAACGGAGTGGGGGCTATGAGGTCACATATTAGAAAGGGGGTTACATTGTCATGCAACTAGTATTGGCTTAAGTAATCATGTGACACGATCAGGTATCTAAGAATCCATCATGTATTCTTGTGACTGAGAGGTCATCATGAAATATTTGATTATATAGGTGGTCATATAGACAAGACATGTATAATGGTTTATGAAAATAAAAAATATTCACACCTTTTTTCGTTTTCCCATCTATCTAAATCAATTTCAAAATTTCCAAATAGTTTACTTTGAAATCCTAAAAAATATATTTATCTCTCCTTTCATCACCTTAATTCCTCGATCTATAAATTTTCATTATTTTCTTTTCCTGAGGAGTTTTATAAGCACTAATTTTATATAACTGCATCAATTTTAAAGATAATAAATCCATATCTATAGGTTTTAGGTAGTTCAATACATCTTTAAAAAATAGCATGGGATTATGTGCTTTGTGTGACTTAGTAAACCTATAAAAAATGATTTCCTCTAGTGTGTCTCATGGTGAAGAGCTACCAAAGCAGGGTTCTATCTTGGATAACCACTCAAAATCTAGTTTTATGATTCAACTATGATTATAAGATGATGTATTATTGGGTAATATCCTGATGATGTGTGATTATGGGATGTTCATGTCATGGAAAACCCCATTCAATGTTGGTTACATGTCCCATTGGGGGTTAGAAGATCATGCATCTTCTGTGTGGCATCTAATGATAAAGAAAGACCATGATAATGCTCTATAATCGATAGAATCTCCTCTAATGTTGAACACATAAATATAAGTGGGGTCTGGATATCATGTATCTCCAAGGGATTCACATCGTGTTTTGTCAGTCACACTATCACAGAACTTGACCTCATGAACCTCTTGATTTTGTGCTCTCTAGTCATATTTTTTTTAATCTATAATTCTTTTATACCGAAATGGTAATATACTATGGGTATTTTCACCACATATTCTTACCAATGTTCATCTGGAGGGTGTCAATAAATTTTTGTATCAATTAGAACTTCCACCCTAGTTAGAGTAAGTTTAGGATTTTTTACAAGTTTTAATTATTTTGAATTTCTTTTATGGTTACTCTCATATAATTTATTAGGGTTATCTAGAAATTAAGAAGGAAATAATTTTTGTTGAATATCACAATGTGATGAAAGATCAGTAGGGTAAAGTGTTATATAGATGACTCAAACCAATTATATGAGTCCTATGGAGATATGGTTGATTATATGAGTGAACTTTGGAAAAATATTCATAGTTGAAAATTTAATATTTTTTATATTTTTTATATTTTGAAAATTGTGTTTCATTAGGTATTTTAGTGATTTTTTGAAACTGGATATGGAATTTACTAAATAAAATTAGAAATTATATGATTAATATTTTGGGGATGAAAATCATTTTAATGTTTTTTATTATGGTGAATTGAAATTTTAGTGTTTGGGTCTTTCAAGGATGAAAATATTTTATGGGTATTTAATATAGAGGTAAAAGATTTATACTTATTGACATTTTAATTTTTCAAGGGTATATAACTTACTATGGGAATTAAAATTATGTGATGGTTTCCATAGTGGTATCTAAAGTGAATTTAGAATTTGGTTTATATTAGGTAGTTTACCATGGGGAAGTAGTTTAATCATAATCTGGGTTGTTAATAGAACATGGGAGAGGTTTCAGCAGTTTTTATGGTTTACATACAATGTTACCTAACCATGAATAAACATGAATATCTATATAGTATATTATTCATGGGACATACATGATAATTCATTATAGATTTTTATTCTATTGATTTATTTGTAGAAATAGTTGCACAGTTGGTGCATGATTCAGTAATCGTGAAACCAGACCATGCACCAAATTTAATTATCCTCATTTTAATTTTCAAATAACATAAAACCATCTTTTATAAAATGTAACTCCTTCAAAATTAAAATGAACATTATCATGAATGGGGTGATATCTAGTGTTTCTTATTATATTTTTATACATCTATAAAATTAATTTAGAATATTAAAACCTTCATAAAAATTAAGTGAAATCATAAAATCCTTTTTTGCATAATTGAATGAATAAATCTTATTATTTATCATTTTTATCAACAATTTTAAACTACAAATGGTAAAAAGTCTAATTGGATGGATTTTTGACAAATGTGTTTTCTAGTCATGTTCTATGATTGAACATGATTTGTAGTTTGATTCATTTTGAACTTCCATAAAGTGGTGTCATTGATATTTCTACTACCTCGTTCGAGTCAGCAGTACTCAATGAACCATGATATATGGTTAATTTAATATTTTTCAAAAATCATCACCATCATGAATCATGGAATTTTTTCCTTATGAAACCACATAAAATATCGCAATGATATATTTTCTATATCATTAGTCACTAAACCATGAGGTCGGTATCTATTTCCAAATCCTTAATGATTATCAAATATGTTTTTATTCTATATATAATAACTTTTGTATTTATATATGGTGTTTTGGGTATAACAGGTGACTAAATATGTGTAATTATTCATTTTTTGATATTTTAGGGGTCTAAAGTGGTCTGAAGTCAAGTCTCATGAAAGGCGGTTGACGATACATGAATATATATGTGACTAGATTTCCACTGGAACAAAGTTGGGAGGCTGCCAGAGTTCTGATGGGTAAGGAATTGGCCAATTTTTTACTACTAAAACAATGATGGAGGAGCACCAAGACCCTAGTTTGTGCCATTGATTTTCTGGTAGAATTAACCATTGTGTTTTAAAATTTTATTTTATTAATTAAAATTTATAAATTGAAGAGTTGGAGTCCATTTGATCTAGAAGTGTCCAGAACCCCATAAAACACTCATTTCTCTCCCCCAAGGGTAGATTCTCAGTAGAGTTTTATCATTAATTATGTATTTTTTCACAAATATTAATTGAGTTTAAGAATAATCGTCCATACTTTATTATTTAGGGTTTTATTTTTATTATGTAAATTATCAACTAAAATCTCAATTCAAGGCATTTTTCATTGGATTATTGATTTCATACTCATATTGTTAAATAAATCCATGGAATTTGACATGTATGATACTTCTAGTACCAGGTTAGTGGTTCTTAAATATTTATATTGATATATATGTGTCTATTAATTGTTTTTAACAAGGGTTGGGTCATATTAATTAGTGAGAATAGAACCATTTATAGATTATATGGTTCATGGGGTCATATACATGGGAATTATCATTGGGGTAATGAATTGGGGTATGAAATATGTGGGTTTTTCTTATTTGAATCTATAGGTATTTCTTAGAAATTTTTATGGTGATGAAATATGATAGAATATGGGAGGATTTTTTAATGAGGTTCTTTAGGATCGTGATAGTTATGGTCCAGGTGTATATGTCGAGATATGGTTCATAGACAAGGTTTTATAGTAATGTCTCATTCCCTAATTTTGGGTTGGTGGGGGTTTGTTAGTTTGTGGACATAGGATGTTGGTGATGTTTCTCACTGTAGGGATGAGGTCATTGGTATCATGTGCACATAGTGGGACCCTATGTATGGTGTCGAACACCATTTTTTGTATGGTATCCTCCTAATATGAGTGGAATAGGATATTGGTTTTTACTATACTAGAGGATGGATATTTCATAGTTATTCATAATATTGAGGGGTTATGGTTATCGCTGATTGGGGTGAGACAGTCATTGTTTGTATAATCTTCATTGGGACCAATGAATAGGACAAGATAATGTGAGTGCAGCCTCATTGTTTCCAAGTTGTTCAATATAGAATGGTTCGGTGGGTTGTATTGTTTTAGCATTTTTTGTTGGAATAATTTGGATGTATTTTTTTATGTACAGACTATGGGTACATTATGCACCTCTGCCACTAGCCGAAGTAGGGAGAGTGATCACCCATGGCTTGAATATCATGTAGTAGAGAGGCATGTGATAATTATATTTTATATTGTATATTTTCCTTTTTAGAAACTTATATACATGTAAACGTTATCTCAGAACACTATTAGTGGGTTCAACTATGTTTATACTCACACCATGTATTGTCCATCTATGACAAGTGTAGACAAGATGAATCATGATAGAATTGAAATACCTCTGTGACTGGTACGTACCCAGATAGAGCTATGTTGGATGCATAATAGGTTCATTTATGGATATTGGGACTAAACTAGTGATCCTTCGTGTTTTAATCTTTTATTAGTCTATTTCACATATTTGTATCTGATCTTCCAATGGGAGGTCCTAGTTGTTTTTGTATGACTTTACCAATGCTATAAATATTATTTTTTTTGTTCTTATAGTGGGATGGTGATAAAATATTTGGTTTTTTTATTTATATTTTTTCTATTGTTTATGGATTTATATAGAAATGGTGTAGTCTCCCCACTATCACCTATAAGATCCATGTTGTATGTTGATAGACTCTGGAAAATGAGGAGGCATTCTTATGGTCTATGGATCTCTTACTTGGATATCATTCATATGATCTAGGATAGCATCACTATAAAGTGGTATCATATTAGGTCTCACATGACATTCATTTTTCTTCTTGGGAATTTAATCCTTGTTATAGGAAGGGGTTTAGTTATTCAAAGTGTCATTAAAAATCTAAATAGTGTATACCTATATAGCTTCATGGTTTTATTATAAAAATCAAATTTGAATTCTTAGATAATGGTTCTATTGGGTATGTATATTCTTTGAATGGTTGAGGTCTGTGTGGTGTGATTAACTCTTAAAAGGGTGGGTGGGGACGTAAGGATGAATGGTATGGGACTTGGGTGTAGGTAGGGGTATTTTGGGCCAGTGGGATGAGATTCCTATTACATATTTCCATATTCAAGATATCTAAGTTACTATATATATATATATTTTAGTTCCACCTGGTCAAATACCATGATAGGGGGTAAATCGGGGCATGATAGACTAATTCTACTTCCCCTTCGGATCTTGTTTCGTTGTAAAAAAAATTATCTCTTTATCCCATCACAATATATGAACTAAAACAATCATGGACATGGAAAAATTATTTTTACACGGTTAACCCCCACTGGGATACATCCAATGAGCATCCAATATCGATTTGTCGATGTACCAAATCCATAAAAGCTCACTTCCAATTACAAGGTTTGGGCTAGATCTTCTATGCCCAGGCTTACTACCTTTGTAATGTTTATGGTCTACTCACTGAATTCCCAAGGTTCACTCAGTATGGCCCTTATTTTGGCTCATTATTAGTGGTAAGGATCACCATATTCCACTTCCTTTTCACACTACTCTTGGATGGGATCCACTCACAGTTTATGGATGTGTAGGTTCCTTCATTTTTATGAAATCACGCAACCTTAACTATATGTACATGCTCTATTGAAGTCCCTTTTCACCCGTAGATAAATTCCACTTTTCCAAATAATGTTATGTTAGTGGAAATTGCCTCCCAAAACCATTTAATTCTATCAATGAACAACCTTATTCTCTTGTAAACCATGTAGTGTGTATGCTATGCAGACAACCTCTTCCACATACTTCCTCCGCTTTCACTACTATGTACTGCCTCCTCATACTAAAATCCCTTCCTCTACAGACTACTGCTTTCGTAGATTGGTCCTCCTCCATGAACCACATATCCTTATACATACCATTTTGATAAGTGTGCAATAGTTCCCCATAAACCCCTTTGAAAGTCATTGTTGTGAAATCCTCATTTCGCGTAATTCATCTCGAGAACCACTTCTCCTTTGCGGACTTTTTTCCCATTAACTAATTCGAACATAGCCAAATTCTCAGAGCAAAGATGTTTTCTTTTGAAAATATCTCTACATAATGAATTTATTTAAGCTCCTTATATAGGAAAACATTTCCAGAAAATATGAAAATCCAAGATTTACTAAATCATCAATATGGTACTACCCTCACTGTGTACGTATCCTTCAATGAAAAAAATCGTCTTGCAACTGTTTCCCTGTGTGGTTCGTGTTCCTCCTTTCATTGTACATAGTATCCCAAATCACCATAATATTTTCACCAACAATTCCCATCACATATTCTCATATCACAAACTTGTTTCTACAAATTAAAATACATCTTGTGTACAACAATACTTTCGCATACCACAAGTCTTAACCGATAACTATATGCCTTCTCCACAAACCTTCATCACTACATTAACTGATTCCCATGTGTAGTCTTCATACCATTCTTCATGGTAAACATACCATCCTATCCTTTTTGAAAACCTTCCATTTCCAATATCAAATTATCGATTTTGGGGCCCAGAAATTTGGAAAACACTAGGAAACTTTTCCACCATAACCATCTGATTCAAAAAACACCAACCATACTCATTTGTGGTCATCTGGCTTGGTAAAAAATCCAAAACATGCCAAAAACATACCCATAGGACACCTTGAGGGATTTTTTTCCCAATAATATATATATACATATTGATAATTGTATTTCGTTTCAAATGATATTCCACTTCAACATCATTTGTTGGTTTATATGGAGGGTGGATTTTTGGCCTGATGTCAGTTTATTTCAACAGATTTTTGACACATTTTTTGGATGAATTGTTTGGAATTGGAGTTCAACACATTCTTTAATTCATAAATATATGAATTCGGATATTTTTTGTGGAAACTTTTAATCTTTTATTTATTATTTCAAATATAGTTTTTTCTAATTATTTTAATTAATCTTTTCTTAAATGTTTATATATGTTAGGACTAAAAATCTGGTTTCTTTTTAGTTTAATCCCATTGAAATAATATTTTAGATCTTGATGAATAAATGTTTTTAATTTGTATGTTAATATTTATAAATTTTAGGTTTTTATATTTGATATCAATAGTTGGAAAATATTTTTTGTATTTCTTTAAAATATGGAAACTCGTTGTTCATTCTGTGTCGGAAGTATTTTGGTTGAATTTTTATTAAGAGTTTTGATTTGTTGATGTGGGTGAATAATAATTATTTCAGTGGGATCTGGATACCATGTACAGATTATTTTCATCATCAAGAGGAAAAATTTGGCAATGGGTGATTTTTGGAAGATGCTTTTCTTAGGCCTATAAATGTAATTATGTAGCAGGAGAGAAGAATTTTGGTGAAGATCCATTTCTGTAAGGATCAACTACAATCTATGTAAGGATGTTTTTATCTTCATAAGTATATTATGAAAATTTTAGAAGATCCTATTCTTTCCCCATAAGGATGAATTATAAAATTTCATTTGTATGTTTTTTATGTTTGTAAGGATCAATTTTCTCACTAAATGATTCATTAATGTTTTACCTTTGTGAAATTAATTAACTAAGGTTAAGGAATATACAAAGAGAATAAAAGATTGGAGATTGAACCCATAATTTGATGATTTGATTACCCATTTCTTGGTAAGACTGGGAAAGGTTTACTAAGGCTCCATTCTTGGAATCTACGGGAGATAGAAATAATAGTTCATGGCTAGTTTACTAAAACTAAAGATTTATAAAGTAGATAAAAGAAAAATCTCTCAATAATCTCAACCAATGTTGGAGATGTTTTGTTATTGAAGATGATTGACTGACCAAATCCATGGGAACTAATATGAAGAAACTAGTGTGAAGATATAGACTATAATACCCTCTCAAAATAGTACATGACCCGAACCATCTCATACTTGAACGATGTTCTCGATCCCCATAAGCTAGAGACTGACACCTAGGAATCAACAATAACTAGAGGGGAATATTTCACCCAGAAAAAAGTAGACTACATGATATATATATATATATATATTACGGGATGAAATTATGTAAGAGTAAAAAATTGAAATATATTTCTTATCTTAAGTAAAAAAAATGTGATACCACTCAAAATAAGTTAAGTAGTTTCCAAGAATCATGTCCAACGACAAAAGAAAAAAACTGAAACAAAAAAACTATGTGAGAGTATGAAACCTCCCACCATAACAACACCATCTACCGATAAATAGCTGAAAACCCCATGCTACCACACTACGGTGCCTATACATTTCTTGAATCAAAATACATAACATGGTTTATGCACCACTAAAGGGGTGCATATGGAGTGATCTAAATAGGATAAGTAGGATCACTCCAATGTGTTCAATATCATGTCTCTATACAATAATATGAACATTATCTTCTTTTAAAAAAATAATCCATGACAAAATATTAAATATTTTTCATATAAAAATCATGGTAAAACATTTTCCCCATTTTATTACAGTTCCAAATAATCTATGTAAAATAGTTATAATGAATTTAATATACATAAAATATATAAAATCAAATCATTCATTGCATATCAAATCAAATCCAATACAAAACAAAATCTTAGGTATCATTAGGCCAAGGAGCGAAAAAATCAGTCTATCTTGGACATGTGTACCCATACATAGTCAATCATGTATATCAAGTATCTAGACATATGCATCAAATCTAAATAAAAGAGGAACACCCCAGAAAGTGAACCAACCAATAGTGTCTATAATGTCCCTAGAGCAACATGCCTAGGGAGTTGATGAACATCATATGAGTGAACCCCCAAATTGTATCAATGGACGAGGCCTATTACTACACCTTCAACCTGGGAACCTAAGGCTTCCCATGTGATACATTTTCTAAACCATTTCATCAAAACCATTCATTGAAACCCATTTCATAAATCCACATCACAATGATTTGAAAATTTCATTTCATTTTAAAAAATAAGGGAAATATATATTTCTTCAAATACCCATTTACACACCTAAAATTCAGTCATTCCAATTAATTTAATAAAAAATTTATGAAAACCCAAAAATATAGGTAATCCAATATTGGTTAGAGATGGAACCACCTACCTTAAACTCATTTCATACATCCCCTCAATGGGATTCAGCAACATGGAATTACACAATAACAACAACAGTGGTCCTTGAATAAATCCCCAGATATCAAAATCAATTCGATGAGAAAATAATTTTCACGGAGGATAAATCACAAAAAACCTCAAAGAACGCTCAAGATGTAACACAACCAACACACGGTTTAAACTCTAGAGTAATATCATGCAACATATTTAGAAACGATCAAGAATATTATCATCATATATTAATGGATTCATAAAAATAGTGAAATGGTGACACCATGACCAATAGAAAAGAAAAAGAAGAAGGATATATAACCTAATGAAATTCATCATGACTATAATGAATATCTGTTGAATAATTAAATGATCCATAAGGTTTGAAGATATACAAATCATATAGATATCTTATGGGTCTCAAGGGAAAATATTTTAGTCAAATAAATGATTGAAGACCTTCGCAGTACCATTAAATCACTGAACATGAAACAGTAATGATTCGAAAATGTTTCATGATGTGAATTTATAAAAAAAATACTATAAAATGTGTTTCCTTGTATTAAAAAGCATGATTGATTTTATTTTACAATGTGAATCGTAATCATGGTTTGTAAAATATTCACACATTGAATCCAATTTATGACATTTTGTTGTGAATGGTTTCAAATCATGTAAACCTTATGTGACATGAAAACATCCAGTTAAAAGAAAATAGTCTAGATTATGAAGGCCATTAATATGATTATATTTGGGCTCAATTAATTCTACGAAACATGCATCCCTAAACATTATTTCCTTTTCCTTAATAAAGGATCTCCATCACACAAAATCTTGATAAAAATCTATAACAAAGAAGTAAATTAAAATAGATATGATAAATACATCAAAGTGGGTAACAAGATGTTACATCAAGATATCAAGACAATATTTATTTAACAATGGTTCTTCAATGAACTATTTTATCAAATATATGGGTTTTATGGATGAAGCCAAGAAAATCAAAACTAGTGATAATGGTATATTAAAGTGTGTGATTACTTCTTTGAGTTTATTTATATGTATTAGTTCGATTTTTGGGAATTCATGTAATCAAATACTAGGGTTACAAGATGAAGGATCAGTGGAAGAATGATTCCCCAACATATTTCTATATGATCCTAACGATTAAAGACTCCTCACATCCTAATTGTGTCATGAAGTAAAAGAGATTTCCTATTCGATTTTGGTTAATAGTTATCGAACATCAGTAGTCAAGGGAGTTTTAGGAGGTGGTCAAATTTGATATTTACTGAGTATTAAAGGAAATTATTATGGATATAGTATTCTAGTGGCATGAACTAGTCTCATAGGAAAACATGGTGCTTTCACTTGAAAATAGAAATAGTCGATCAAGAGTGTTATAATTTCAAACGGATGTTGAATAACGATTCACTTGGAATAGGGCAAAATTTGTACATTGATTTAACTAATGGAATTTGATGATACATTGAATCCAGAAGAAGGGAAAGGAAATAGCTAGCACTATCAAATAAATTTTTAAAATATGAAAATATAATGTTTTAAGAAAAAAATAATTTTCAAATAAGGATTTGAAGTCTATATAGAGACAGTTCTATCCAACAGGTGAACATGTTATGTTAAATGGGTTATTAGAAGATATTTTGAAAGGGGGAATTTCAAGATATTTTGGTGGACTCTTATAAAATTCTTGGAGACATGAGATTCAAGAATATATGGATAGGGACAGAAAATGAGGATCTAAAGAAAGATAAATCTTGGAGAGGAATCTCTTTTTATGTGAAAGATTCTTATATGTCCACTTTTTCTTTCTTCACATAATACATTAATTTGAAATTGTTGAATTATAATCATTTGGAAATGTTTATTAGATAAAATTAGAGGAGTAATGAGATTGTTTTTATTCTTATATTTTTATTATTTTGTTTCATATTTTCATAATTGGGAAAATATTATTTTTTTAATTCTACTTGTAAATTATATTTTCACAACGATTCAATAATTGATGTTTAGAAATTTTATTAAAAATAAAAAAAATTATAAGAAAATTTTCTTTAAAAAAATTATGGATAAAAATTTTAAATCAAAATTGATGAATATAATTCAAAGATTAAATGATAGGTTGATAATTTTTATTCTCATCCCACTCACTATGACACCCAAACTTCAATTATATTATTCTTTTCATTCTATGGAAATATAATCACAATAAACATAGTTTTATTCAAGAATGTAATTAAAGAATAAAATCTCAAATTTTTTGAATTTAATTTGATCGAATTAATTTTTTTTGAAATAGGAATATCAAAATTAACAAAGAGTGAAATTTTATGTATTTTTTAAGATAAATAATATTTTAGTGAATGGTGAAAAATAATTCTTCTATTAAAAAATAGTATTTTTATTTCAATCATTCATAAAGTATAGTTTTATTTTAAAATAATTTAACAGTAAAATTAGTTATAGTATAATATTTATAATATAATTTATATAATATAAATTTATTTTATGTTTGAATTTGGAATAAAAACATTTTTATAATTAAAATCCATTTTTCTGAAAATTTATTTTCTGTGTTCCATGTTTTAATAATAAATTAATTTATAAAATTTATATATTTGAGTATTAAAAAGTGGAGTTCAATTTTTTTTATCACTATGTTAAAAAATTTTATATAGTTTTCTCTTATTTTTTTTTCTTATGAATAGTAACCATAGAAAATAATGGTTACCATGGTAAGGCTAAATGAGGTATTTAATTTTAAAAATAATATGAAAAGGAATAAAAAAATAACAATAACACTTTCATTATTATATTGAATTAGTTTATTTTATCTATACCCATCCAATTTTGAAATATATATTCACTCGGTGTCATTTTTATTTTTTTATGTCTATTATAATAAATTAAGAAAGTAATTGATATAAAATTTTATCCTCTTGAATTTAATAACTTTAAAATTTTATAATAAGGATAAAAATGGGAATATTTACTTCTAAATTTTTATTTGAAATATAAACTAATTATTTTTATGATATAAATTTCATAATAGTTTATAGTGATTAAATAAATAATTTAAATGATTATGCAACGATGATATAGTATTTATTCAGTTAGTAGAAAAATAAAATAAATTATTTTAAAAACACAAAAAGTAACTTTTTTTGAGTGAGTTATTGTGAACAATGAATTTAATGGATATTTATGATTTGTTATAGAATTTTTTAAAGAATAAATTCTAATTACTAAATTTTATTTATTTATTTATAGTCAAAATTAAATAAATAGTGTAAAAAATTGAAAAGATGATATTTTATGAAGATAAAAAAATAATTAAATTACATAAAAACCAAAAAAAAATTAAATAAGACAAGTGGGAAAATATATTGTCTATAATTTCTTCATTTTCCCACTTATGGGATAGTTATTACTATATAAGAAATATTATAACTCTTTTATAGTGAAATAGTGATATCACATTTTGGGTTAAAATAAGTTTACTAATGGGTTAAACCAGAAGATAATGTTTAAAATACTATGTAAAAATAATAATAATAATTTGTTTTTTAAGTAATATCATATATAACCTTCAATATTATGGAAACACTGTTCAACTTTCACAAGAAAATGAATGTATTATAATTATTTATTTTTATTAATTCCATGTGTCTCCTTTCATTCATTATAAAAAGAAACCACTTATCATCTCTTCTATACACCAAATAAAGATTATTAGATCAAAACCCCTTCCAAAACCACTTATAAACATCCTTACAAAAAAATGGTTTTTTTTTCTTCCTAAAATAATAAACCTATGTCTCTTAAGAGAAGATCTAATGGAGCCCTTTTAAGGAAGAGGTAATCATCTTTATAGAATTTTTAAATTCTATTTTTTCTTCAACTAACTATAAATATATTATATCAATTATAATGTAATAAAAAAATTCATCACAAATATATTGAGATGTTATATTTATCAGGGTTCCACTATTTTCCATCTCTTTTGGATCCTATGAAATGTGATTACTTCGCCTGTGCGTATATACGGCTTACCGTCTCCACGAATTTGGGTAATTCATTTATCATCTCCACTTTACGTGTATTTTTATAAATATGGATGTAATGATTTTATATTATATTTATGTCCTAATTATTATTCAGGGATAATAATATCAAATCTACTTTCTTACTCATCAACTAGTTAAAAATGATAATGTCTCTCGTGCGTACGTGTGGACTATCACCTCTACTAAGCATTGTGATTAATTTTTCATGTCTGATATTCATGTATGATTCAAAATATATATTTTAGGAATATATATTATATTCCTTTAATTTTAAAAATTCTAATTATTATGAAACTATAATGAAGATATAGGGACCAAAACTTCAGAACTGAAACATACATGAAAAATGAAATAGTTTACAATCCAAAGAAACAATTTCAATAAATAATTATTACAAATTGGGTATTGGAATATTATAAGTGAATAATATTTTATAATATAAATTTTTATATGGTTCTACTTTTGGTACAGAATTGTTCTAAATTTTTTAATTTTTATATAGGAGGCCAAAAGTACATATAAAGCAATTTACACTTGTGGAAAGGGTTTGTTTCGCAATCAAATCATTATTCGAGGTTATTTATGTATAAAACTCCATTAGGGGAATTATATGATTCATATATTTTAAAATAGTATATTTTATTATCTTATAGTTATATTTTTTATGTCTAATTTTTCCTTTATGTTTTCTCTTATAAGTTTACATGATACCAAAAGATTGTTTTTTGAAAACCCAACTATTTTCTATTCAGTCTACAATCTTTTTCATCCATTTACATAATTTCAAAAAAATGATTTAAATAATTTTTTTAAAATTATATAACTATTTTCCTAAATTTATTTTTACCCATTTTTTAGTTTCTATAAAATATTTTAAAATGAATCTTTTAATCTTTTTTTAAATAACATGCTTTTTGACTTTTCAGAGAAGTGTGAAAGGAATGTTTTATTTTAAATTATATTTGATGAATAGAATTTATTTACATCTTGAATACTAAATGAAATAAATATCCGGCATATTTTTTTATGTTACTTTCAAATTAAATTCATTCCTTATTATTTTTTTTAATTTTATGATCTCAAATATTTGATTTCAAAATAAAAAGTGTATTTTCTTCATGAAATCTTCCAATGATATTTGTTAAGTATTTTCATCTAGGTCAAAATTATTTGGTAAATATTATGATTTACTAGGGATTTAATATTTTTATACCCTTTACCATATTACTCAGCATGGCTTATGATCATGTTTATTTATTGGATAAAATGTTAACATTTCATATGCCAGATTTTCAATACAATGTTTATGTTTATTATGTTCCACACCTATAATATAGTGAATTAATTAAGGTTAGAATGTAACAAGTGGTTCTAAATATATTCCCTTAATGAATCAGTAGGTCTCAAGAGACAAACTAGTTTTGGAATTTGGTGTTTGTCAATACGATTTATGTATGTTGTCCTAGAACAAGGCCTTGGCAGTAAGATTATGATATCATTCATTAAAAATTCAATAATTATAAAACTAGTTATTATTATCCATGTCTTAATTTATATTATTATATTATACATGTATTCATTACCATTTATTGTGTTATTTTTTTCATATTTGATTATTATTTATCTCATCTATATCAATCGTGTTTTATTTACTTTATGATAACTTCTTTTGTACTCTTTCCCTTACTGATCATACAAGATCAAACATTATTATGTTTTCCTTTACCCTGGATATGAAGAAGGGATCTACAAGTTAAATTTGATATTTAACAGAAGAATTAATAAATTTATCACATGAATTTCTATATTATATTTTTTATTTCTATTTATAATTTTATAATCATGTATGTATCTAGTCTACCAAGAAAATTAAACTATTTTATACTTTGGTAAGTAATCCATTATACTTATGAAAAATGTTTTAAAATAACCACTGCCTATGGGATACTGGATTTGTGGTTTTACAGTTGGTATTAGAGTATGTTTATTAAAAACCTTGTGAACTAGGTAAAGTAAAACATAGATTAGGTAACATAATCCTATTAAACAATCTGATGATATCCTTTATTAGAAAATAATACTATAATTCATTTAGTTAGATAAATATTATATGGTTTCCTTAGGAAATAATTGATCTATTTATATTATAACTGATCATGGATTTGGAATAGATGAATCTAGGGAAAATAAAGCTAGAAGTATTTGGTATTGTATGTATTGGATATCATTCTAAGGACCAGTGAGTCTCCCCTTACTACACACCTTGTTTTACACTCCCAAAGGATATTGATGGGTTAATTCACATTTTTTACAAATCATTGTGAAATATTTTACAATATTGAAAATAATCCCAATGGTACTAAGCTTATGATTCTAAGATTATTTTTGAGTAAATTTTCATGTTATTCCAAATTTTTCACATGTTTCAGAATAATATATTACAATTAATAAAGTTATAATCTAATCTAGTGTATTATATTGTTTATAAATTGTTCTTAGATTAATGAATGGAAATTATATCAATGCATGTAATCTGTATAGGGATTTACGACATACTCATGATAATGAAACTAGAGAAGAAAATGGGGATGGAAAAATTATAATTATATTGCGGTAAATGAATAAATTTATAACCAATAACAATTATTGTTTATAGAATACTAATAATCAATAATGTGGAGTAACACTATTGTATAGATTGATTCATCAGAAACCTCCATAATTCAATGGGACTACTATTCTATTTGGGGATGAGTAGTAGATAAATTCATTATATAATATATTTCTTTATTTATGATGTAATGAATAGAAGAAGGTTTTCTTATATGTTTATCATTACATGGTTGATGAAAATAAATGGTGGTTATTGAATAAAAACTCTAAGTATGGGGTGAAAATGGGAAACATAGATTATATGATTGTTAAGTACTTTTTGTGAAAATAAGAATTCCATGTGAGAAATTAATGGGTATGGTAAGAGAATTCCTAAGTCAAAGAAAAATAGATGACCAAAATGTTACTATGTATGAATCCAAATTTATTAGGATAATAAGAAATTTTATGAACTATGTAGGTAATCCAAAGGGAAATTTTTACCATTTATTTACTATAAGAAAAGGGATACGAGTCTCTCAAATATTTTCATCATATGAGTATATAGTATCATATGGTATCTATATAGGGAAATAATTCTCCAAATATTATGACTTCAAAAGAAATAAAGATAATAAGAAGTTTTAGAAAACTTTTTAATAGTAAACAAGGCAATGTGGGAGAAGGAAAGGGTGGGAATTATTAGTAGTAATAAGTTTTTAATGTAACAATGTGGAAGATGTTTGTTGGGAATGAAAATTCTCTTCAAGTGCAGAGAGAATGTCCATTAGACTAATAATTTAAAAGAAAATAAAAAAACATACAGTGTTCAATGATTCAGCTATAACGAGATGGGGCACTATGATATTGACTGTCCAATTTTTGAAGGAAATATTACTCAAAAAATCCCAGGGGAAATTCAATGCTTTTGCACTCATTACAGCTGAGGTTGAAGCTCCCAAATATGTGTTGGTAAGTACTTTTATCAAAGCCTAGAATTTATCTCATGATTTATTTGATTTTGGATCTTCAAAATCTTTTATATTTTATATGTCTTATAAAAAAATTAAATATTTTCATATCACCTTAATAAAGGGTTTATTAGTCAACACTCTTAGTGGAAATCTCAATGTAATAAGGATATTCCATTAAGTTACCATTATGACAAATAATCATGCTCTATTTTTAGAATTTGTTATTATATGTATTGTGGATTTTAATATAATCCTTGGTATGTGTTTTCATTCAAAATATATTGTAAAAAATTTATTTCCCAGAGATGGAAATTCTGAATCATCATGTGGATGTATATTTACATATCTTTAGACAGGAGACTTCATAATCAGATACATTTCTACATTCACCCCCAATAGCACCTATGAATGATATGCATTGGTAAGAATTTTGGAAACAATATACGGATGGAAAGGGTAGTCTTAAAATTAAGTATGTTCTTATTTTATAGGAATACATTGATGTATTTTATA
This sequence comes from Viscum album, assembly GCA_963277665.1. NCBI lineage: Eukaryota > Viridiplantae > Streptophyta > Magnoliopsida > Santalales > Viscaceae > Viscum > Viscum album. The sequence continues at coordinate 680,341,339 of OY728165.1, forward strand.
TGGAATTACTTAGACATCCAGTAGAATAGTAATTTGAGTGTTCAATTGATTTAATCTATGATAACAGACCTATAACAAACACTCTCTAATATTTGTGTGATAAGGGATTCGTACACCCATGTATTTCACCTTGGGGATCCCCTATTATTTTTTACGAACAAAGATGTAACTATAAGGATATGTATTGATTATATAAAAATCATTTCTATTATAATAATGAAAAATTATCCTCTATTACGCTTTGTTGACCTTCTCGATCAACTTTATGAAGATCTATATTTTTCAAATTTTTCAAAATAATTTTGGTTATCATCAATTGTGGGTAAAGAAAGAATATATTCTTAAGAAAACATTTCATATATGGTATGGAAATTATGAATTTATAGTAATTACATTGCGATTGACTAATGTACCATCAATTTTTATGTATAAAATGGATTATGAAAATATTATATTCATAATTTTGATATGGTATTTATTAATTATATCTTGGCGTACTCAAAGAACTATGAGAACCATTATAATCACATTAAGATTATTCTTATGACTCTTGGATAAAAGAAGTTTTATGGGCAATTTAGAATGTGTGAATTATGTCTTTTGAAAAATTATTTTCTTGGATATATTTTCTACAAGGATGGAATCTTATTTGATCCTGCAAAGACAATAGAAATAAAAATATTGTCTTGTACTAATGAACATAACCAAGGTATGTAGATTAATTTTATTAGTATGTTACTATCAAATATTTTTTCAAAAAATTCTTGATTGGCTAACCAGTTAACCAAGCTTACTCATAAAGGGGTTATGTTCATATTGACAAAATTATGTGAAGAATGTTTTGAATAATGAAAGAGGATATTGGTAAATTATCTAGCCATGAGTCTACCATTTGAAAATTATGAATTTTTTATATATAGTGAGTCATTCAAGAAGGGATCGGGTCATATCCTTATGCAGGATGCTAAAGTTATTTCTTATTCATCAAGGTAGTTATAGTCTCATTAACTAAATTATGAAATCCATGATATTTATTTTCAAACATTGATCATTTCTTTAAATATATAGATACAATAACTATAATGTGAAAAATATTAGATATATAAGGATCACATGACTTTGACATATATATTTTCAGAGAAATATATCAACATGGGGAAAGGGTGATGGTCTGATCTATTAAAGGATTATCACTCCTCAATAAACTCTCACCATGGGAAGGTTAATATGGTGGAATTTATATTGAACCAAAATTATCATGTATTTAGGACCAAATAAATATTCCTAGGGATCCTATGTTCTTGTATTTAGTGAAGACGGATATGGTAATTGTTAAGGTGAAGGAAACACACCTCCCTATTAAAATGATTTAAAAATCGTATTTATTAGAAAATATAAAAACTTTTCATCTAGATGATGAGAATCATCAAATAAAAATTGATGTTGTGAATGATTATAAATAGTATTAATTTATATATAAAGAAGGATTTATAAAATTTGAAAATAGGTTATGTGTTCCATCTATACTTGGGATAAAAAGGGAATTATTATATGATTCTCATTCCTAAAATTTATCTATACACCATGGTAGAATCAAGATTAATAATTATTTGAATAAACATTTTTATGGGATAATATAATGCATGAAATTACTTATTTTTTGGAAATATATTTTTTATTTCAGTAGTTCAATATTGAGAGACAACAAACTAAAAGTGTTATGAAACCTATATCTATTTCTACGTGGAAATAAGATAACAATACAAAAGACTTTTTCATTGGATTACTAAAGACTCATAGAAAGAATATTACAATAATTGTTATTATTGATCGAATTTCCAAATCTAAAAATTCCTCACAATAAGATAATATTTACCACTAAAAAACCTTTCATGAATTTATAATAAAGAAGTTGTAAAAATTCATGTCTCACCTTTTTCAATATTATCTGATCATCATCCTTTATTTACATATAAATTATACATATGTTTTTAGAAGGCTCTACATATTTATCTTCATTTTACCATTTCCTATGAAATTTATTGTGGCTTTGTATCCTATTACATAAATGGTTTTGTGGTTTGATAGTTTTCTAAGGATGATAGAGGAGTTTTGGGGAATTTAGAACGGAAATAGTCATTTTACGTAGTAAAATAGGAGTCTATGAGAGAAGTCTATCTTTTACAGCTTGTCGAGCCTATGTCTTGTGGATTGTAAATGGCGAGGGGCTCAGCACGAGAAAAGGATTTATTTTATTATATAGGTATTTATGAGTTATGTTATTTCTTTCCCTAAGAATAATGATTTTCTGTAAAAAATTAGTTTACGAACAAAAGTTTTGTTTTACAATGTATGATTTCTAGGCCCATGGAATTTATTGAACTAATGCTTAATTTATGGATTAAATCAGATGATTAAAAAAACTTTATAAGACAATTTTTGGAGAATTTTTCATTAGTTAATCCCCTCATGTCCTTCGATTTTGAGTGATCCATATGTTCCACCAGGATATCGATCAGCCATGCTTCCTCCTGTTTATAAATTTGGTTCCGGCAATGATGTTTTGGCAATCCATAGTGAGTTCTCCTTTTTTCATATATTATTTACCTTGTGTTATTTATAAGGGATTCATTTTAGTGATTTTTCTTTCATTTTGGGTGAGTTTTGGATTCATTTTTATGATCTGTTGATGTGATTAGAGTTGATCTATTATCTCCCTTTTTTCGTTGAGAGTTGTAGGTTGTTTCATCTTTACTATATTATGTGCAGCAAGATCAAAAACATTCTTTATGTTAGGGAATCCTAAGTATGAATCCTTTTATGTTGCTATGTGGGGGTATTACATGATTTTTCTTTTATTTGGGTAGATATTAAGAGTCATCATTATGAATATAAAAAATGTTTATAATTTAAATTGATGGGTATGGAGAGATATCACAATATTTTTATCTTTGACATATATTTTTGATAAAATTATTCATTTTTGTTTCTAATAATAAAAATAATAGCTTTCAGAATCCTTGTTCCTAATGTAGATGATATGTGATGAGACCCTTACATTGTTGTTGTGTGATCACACCCTAAATAAAAGGAAAAAGTATTTATATATATCTCATTAATTGGTTTTCAACGGAATGATAGTTTGTGTGATAATAACCATGAAAAATAAAAAGTAATGTGATAAAAGACTATGAATAAATTTTGGAATATAGGATTTAATGTTTTTCTGTATTCTTATATTTTTTTGTGCCGATTTTTGTGGTTCAGTTTGTTGTGTGGTGATGAAGGTAACCAAATGGGTTATGGGGTGCATGGGGTTATGATGTCGTTGTTGGTTAGCATTGATGCAGTGTGGGAAGTTTTATGATGTGGTGTTGGTTAAAGAGCATAATGATGATGTGTGGTGGTGGCGTGAGGTGTTGATGTACAATTGTTATGTGTAGTGGTTGTGTTGTGGGATGTGTTTGGGATGTGTGATGCACGGTTTTTTGGTGATATGGATTGGGTGATGTGTTCCATTGATGATGGAGGGTGTCTGATGTTATGATATTGGTTGTATGATTTGGCCTAGTTATTGTGTGTTATGGTTGTGTTAGATTTTTGATTATCCATGGAATGAAATGTTATTTTAAAATTTAATAGGTTGGTAAATTAATTATTTAGTATGAAGATGGATTTATGGTAAAAATTGATTAAATGAATTTAATTATAAATGAAGGGGAATTGTAAATGTCAATGAAGTGGATTAGTAATTGAAATTGTAAATTATTTTTGGTCTTTATGGTGGTGTGATATGTTGTATATTTTTGTGGTAGCATTTATGATAGATGATGTGTGGTATGGTATGGCCTATGTGGTGTGTTCCGGTGTAATTTTTGTGAACCCATTGTTTGGGTAAAGTGTGCTATCTATATATGATGTATTTCTATTACATTTCGATGTGCACCCCACTCATGTTGGATAAGATTATCCATTCTTAGAAGTTCTGGGTTCTTCGTTCTTTCCCTAACATCTAGGATTGTGGTAATACGACTAGATGGATATCACCTCTTCCCTGGTCTCCATTAGCTGTGATGGACAAGGTGTTTTGGGTAATATGTGTAGTGAATTCCTAGATATCTAAATGTGAGGTGTGTTTGTTATGGCTATGGATAGATGTGACGTATGAGACTAGGTGTATGTGGGTGAGACATGATGCGATAATACTTCATGATAGAACAAAATGCTAGACCTTACGATGGTGGGGTTGGTATGGATTCATCACAACCCACATCCGATATGGATCTTGAGTCTTTTAGATAACTTTGATGTGATGGGATGTGTGATGTATGAAATGTTTGGGAGAAAATGTTTTTCAATATTGGGTGGTGAGAGTATAAGATTAATGGGGAAGTAGTGGTGGGATTCCATTATTTGTTATGATCTGGATGTTATATTCTAATAATAGATTCTAGATTTGGTGAGAAATCATTGGTGAGGATGGGATAAGAGAGTTAGATGTTATAGGATCTTTTTGGTCTTATTGTTTGTTTACAGTCACATTAGCATTATATTTTCTCATGTACACTTTATAACCTGGTTATATTCATACTAAGTATACATGTAATGCTCAACCTATGTATGTAAACTTTTTTTAATGTCTTTAAAACGTCTTTGGGGACCGATTTGGACATTACTAGAGGGGTTAGAGTTGTTGTGCAGTGTTTTCCATATACTTTTATTTTGGTATATGTTCATTACTTTAATATGTATTGGGACACTTTTTTCATGCATTGTGGGATGGTTTTTGGTTTGAATTTATTTTATATACGAGAATTTTTTGTGATTATTTTTACTATTTCTTGATCCTGATTTATTATAGAGGTTGATGCCTCTCATTTATGATATTTCTATACCATTGGTTCTAGTGACCAATATGAGGCCTACTAGATACATGACACAGGGGTTCATTATATTTCTTCCTTAAATATTGTATCTTTTGAGGGAGGGTATTGTGACCACCTACCACCCTCAAACAATTGGACATTCCAAAAATAATTAAAACAGTATTAGACTTATTGAGTTAATTCTCACTTGACATTCAAGGTATATGGGATCTATATTTACCCATGGTATAGTTTTCCTAAAACAATATTTTAAATTCTAGTATTAAAATTGTGAAATATGAAGCATTATATGAAAATATATTTAATACCACAAATTTTCAGTATGAAGTTTGTGAAAGGACTGATATAGTCCTGGAACTTTTGGAGGATACAACAGTGAAAGTAAAGAATATTCAAACTCATATTAAAGCAGCTCAAAATAGGAAAAAGAGTTATGTTGATAACCAAAAAAAATGATTTTGATTTTCAAATGGGTGATAATGCTTTGTGAAAAGAATCCACGTGGAAGGGTTGTATAGTTTTTGGTAAGAAATAAAAAATTATCCTTAGTTATTGAAGATATTTTTAAATTCTATAAAGATTTATATTTGTGGATTACCATTTGGAAATGCCCCAAGCCTCTTTAATGTACAAGATGCATTACATATCTTCTTATAGAAGATATACACTCCAAATAAAACGTGTGTTATCACCTCTAAATAAATATAATTGAAACCTAATTTATCTTATGTAAAGAGACTTGATGGATTTTAGTCATTGGAGAACAATTGGTGAGGAATTAGACGAATCTACGACTAATGGTACTTTGGAGAAATCATAAGATAGGATAAATAGTGCGGGAAACTATGGAAATTATCATGAATAACTTCCCAAATATTTTAATGATTTTAAATTATAAAAATTTCAAGGAAGAAAATTTTTGATGGAGGGAAGAATGTATCGCTTCATATTCAATTAAAGTTAGATTTTCTTTCAAAAGAAACAATAACACAATGCAGATAGTTTCTTTCAAGAATATAATTAAAAATAAAATAAAAATAACTAATAAATTTAATTTTCCGAAAAAAAAATTATTTCTGAAACCATCATATAAAAGTTAACATAGAATTAAATTCATTTATTTTTTAGATATAAATAATTTTCTAGTGAATAGTGAAAAATACTATATTTTATTAAAAATTGTATTTTTTTTAATAATTTAGAAAGTAAATTTTTATTTTAAAAAGGATTCAAAGTAATTATAAATATATTTTAATTTTAATATTAAAATTAAGTTTATTTTAATTTATCTTATATTTATAATTTGGTATGCAAAAAAATTTTTACTTAAATTTCATTTCTGTGAAAAATGGTTTTTTGTGGCATTTTTTGTTTTAATATTAGATTAATTTCATCCACTTAAATAAATTGAATCCATAAAAATGGGTTCTAAATTTTTGATCTAGAGTTCGAAATTTGGTAAATAGTTCACATTTATTTTTTAAAATTATGAATATTAACCATAGTAAATAAGAGTCGCTATTATAAGTGTAAATATGGAAATTAAGGTTAAAATAATATTATAAGGGATAAAACAAATTCACTATAACCGTTTCATTTTTCTTATTTAATGGTTATACATATGAATTAACATAAAATTACAAAATATAAGTCCACTCGATTCTATGTTTCATTGATTTGGACCTTTATATTAATTTAAGAAAAGAATATATACAAAATGTCAAACTCTTAACTTTAATAACTGAAATTTTTTATTAAATGGATAAAAATAGGAAACATTTAATTATAAATGATAATTTTCAATATAAAATATTTCTTATTATTATGGTAATTTATTTATAATTTTTACTGATTAAATAATTACCTTAAATGCTTTCGTAACATCAATATAATATTTATTCAATTAATAAAAAATAAAATATATTATTTCAAAAAGTATAAATGTTATATTTTTGAATGATTTAAAGTGAACCATTAATTTAATGGATATATATTACATGTTATATGTTTTTAAAATTGTATAATCAAATTACACTTTTTTTCTCGAGGTCTTTGTAGTAAAATTAAATGAATAATGTCAAAAATGATATTAATGGTATTTTATAAAACGAATATTTTATTAAATTATTTAAAAAATTAATAAAAACATTAAAGAATATGAGGGAATAACATATGGTTAAAATATTCATCTCTATACCATTTATTAGATAATATTTACCTTATATGTAAAACTATAATCCTTTAAGACTAAAAAAGGTGTTACTACTATCAAAGACAAAATATGTTTACTAAGGAGTTAAAACAAATGATAAGGCTTAAAATACCACTTAATCATGTCCAAATTTTATTTAGTTAAGGTATTAAAACCATATTCCACATTTTAATTAAAATTATGGAAATTTTTTTTACTTTCAAGTGAAAATAAATATATTATATTTAATATTTTATTAATTATATGTGTTTCCTTTCATTTACTATAAAAAAGAACCTCCTATACTTTCATTTATACACCAAATGAAGCCTATTATATGGGGAAAAATAAAAAAACCTCTTCTCATCATCCTTTCCCAAGATATATTGTTTTAACTAAAAAAACCCCTAGGTCCCTTAATAGAATATCAAAAGGATATTATTCAATGAAGAGGTAATCATATTTACCAACACATTCAAATATATTTTTTATAAAAATTTCTCTAAATATAATTTTAACATCCTAAAATAATAAATAATAAATCATTAATATAAATAAATGTTATTATTATTATGTAAAAACTATTTTCTATCTCTTTTATATCATACTGAATGTGAAAACATCACTCAAGTGTACAGACTACATACCATCTCCACATAACGGAGTAATTAAATTTTCATCTATATTTTACATGTATAGTTATAAAGATTTAGACAATGAATTTATAATATACTTATGAAATTATTATTCTTTATTAATAAAAATATAACATATACCTTTTAAGTATTCTACTAATTAAAAAATGATAAAGTCTCCCATCCATACGTGCAGACTACCACCTCCATGAAGCGATCTTATTCATTATTCATGTAGAACATTAAAAAATGATTAAAAATACTTATATAATAAATATTATATATATATATCTTCATTATAATACTATATATTATGAACCCATTAGAAATATGAACGTAACAAATCTACTGAACCGAAACACACATTAAAAAACGAAACAGTTAACATTTAAAAAACAACAATTTAAATAAATAACTATTAAAAATGGCATTGAAATGTCATAAGTGGTTAATATATGATATTATAAGTATTTATATTATTCTGGTACATAACTGTAATAAATATTAATTTTTTATATTGCAGGATAAAAGTACGTATAAATAAATTTATACCTGAGTTAAGGGCTTATTTCACAATCTCACCATTATTTGGTATAGTTTATGTCCTAAAACCCATTGGGGGAATTATATAATACATATATCAGAAAATGAATCTTTTTTTCCTATAGTTATTTATTAAAATTATATATTTACCATTCATTTTTCTCTTCTAAGTACTCAAGATACAGATATAATTATTTTAATAAAAACCAACATTTTTTTTCTAATGTCGAGAATATTTTTCATCCATATTTTTGTTTTATAAAAAGGATTCCAAGAATATTTTTAATGTTATCCTATAAGTATTTAATTTAACTTTTTCCATTAATTTGTATTTAAAAAATGTTTTTAAGGGAATATTCCTTTCATAATATGAACGATATACTTTTTTAATTGTTACAAAATTGTGAAAACAATATTTTATTTTATCTTTTACTACATGAATGGAAATTTCTACTCTCTTGACAGATCAATGATCTAAATAATCATTTATAATTTTTCAAGTTCATTTTAAAGATAAATTTTCCTTAATATTTGAAAAAAAAATTATTTTGAAAATTTTATTTCAACATAAAAATGTTGTTTTTCTCAATAAACCTTCCAATAATATTTTTAATGTATTTTCATCTCTATCAAAATTATTTTTGGAAATTATTATTTTCTATGGATGTAATATTTTGATAAAATTCTCCATCTTACTCTACAGAACTTATTATCAAGTTTATTGATTGGGGAAAATATAAAGGTTTCATATTCTAGATATTCAATATGAATTTTTATGTGGATTATGTTTCACCCATTTCGTATGATGAATTAATTAGACATAGTAAGTGAAAAGAGGGTCTTATTATAGCACCTAGATGCATTATAAGGCCCAATGATATGAAATAGTTTGGTTATTTTTCATAAACCTCATCTTCTTATGTATGTTTTCATTGAAAAAGTCCTTGATAGTAACATTATGATGTCCAATGTTATGAATTTAATCATCATAAAAATATTTAATATTATCCATGTGATTTTTCATGTTATTACATTATCCATGGATATTTTCCACTTTTAGGGTATTAGTAATATGTAATATTTTATTATTTATTATTTTCTCCATATTGTTTATGTTTTATTTACTTTATGATAACTTCTATTGCATGATTTCTCTTACTGAGCATCTAAGATCAACTTTTATTATTTTTTCCTTTACCTAGGATATTAAGAAGTGATATATGAATGAAATCAAATACTTAATAGAACAAATGGGTTCAATTTCTCCAGATAATTATTACATTATATTTCATGTTTTTGATATTTAATTTGAGAATCTTGTATATATCTAGTTTTCGAAAACTATTAAACTATTCGATCATTTGGGTTGTGATCCCTTGTACATGTCCCAAACATGTAAAATATCCATCAACTTTGGGAAACTAGAGTTGTGTTTATATTCTAATTCCACATGAATATACAAAAATATATAGTTGAAAAACTATACTTCTTGAAAATTCACTTACCAACTCTTTAATGGAGTCAATGAGTATCTTTTTATATATTTTGAATTAGTTTTATTTTTATAGAAATAAAATAATATGGTTTTATAATTGGATAATTGAAAATCCACTTAATCATTCACTCATTATTCACTACCCCTATACATTGTTGATCCTTATTCTATAACTATATCATTTAAATAAGCTTCATCACTTCATTGTCATTTGATTCACATGAATAAAATACAATCATCACTGTTTTTTTCATTTTGATTATTTTTATCATTAATATTTTTTTCTTCGAAATCAAAGTACCTTACATGCGGGTTAAATAATTTTTATCATTATACATGGTTTAGTAGGAAAATTAAAAATAATATTCTTACCTGCCCAAGGACTATGTTAAAATTTTATTTCATTGCCGGGGAAGTCTTCGTATAACAAACAAAATTTTCAAAAACATAAAATTAATTAAAAAAGGATAAAAATAAACCAAATCTGAACTATCTAGTGCATGTGTTCTATATTTAAAAATAAGAATATAGAGCCTCTAATCCCAAAAATTTATAAACATCATAGAGATTTAAATAAATAAAAGAATCTAGAAATTGAAAATATGAGTGAGTGAATCAATAATGTAAATAAAAAAAATTAACCTGGTCTTAGGAAATACCATATATAATGTCCTCAAAGGAGGGTGTATCAAATCCATTAGGTTTTATGAAACCTGTCTTGAATCAGGTTAATAGGTAGAGATATAAATTCTGATCTCAAATATATATTGTTTTCTTTATTTCTATAATTTTATGGGTTATCTATTAAGGATTCCTTAGAATTTATTATGAAATTTTATAATGTATTGATGTAGTTACCATTATAAGGATTATTTGGGTATGTGATGAAACTTGGAGTTTTCAAATTTTTATTAAATAGAAATGTTAGAAATGGGATATAAAATTAGAGGAGAAATTTCCTGAAATTTTGGTACAAGTTTACAACTCTTTCACCGTGAAATTTTACCCATGTAGATTAAATGGAGAATATAAAATTCAGTTTAAAAACTCCCTTGAAGAGTTTATTGATGTTTTTATATAAATTTTTGGATTGTTTTAAGGAACAACATATGATGTTTTATCACCACCATCTAGCCTCCCATCATATCATGTGTCCTTTATTAAAATTATTTACACCATTAGTTCCAAATCTAATAGACCAATCGGCTGATGGGAATTACAACAAAAAGATTGATAATGAGATAAGTCATATATACAAAACCATTGAATTAAAAAACAATATAAAAATTCTAGGAGAAAAATATTTAATAGTATTGAATAAAACTCCTATTTAGATAATGAAATTAATTGATAGATTTCTGAAATTAAAGACAAAAATTATTCACCAATGAACTCGATTTACAAAAAAATTGTTATCCTAGTTAGGTTCAAAAATAAAATCTATTACCTTGGATATTAATTTAATCATTATGGTATGTTTTTCTAGACTAAAAATTACATAAAAAACATTGGCGTACCTACCCAACTAAATTTGAATGTATTATTTGCAAGGTATGCTCCTAGAATATAGTCTCATCATGATTCATTTTCAAATAATTAATACCATATCTATATGAATCACTCCAATATTTCTAGTAAATAATATGTATTTATTAAAAAACATACTTCCCATAGATTCACACAAAATATAAGTAAAAACTTCCAAATAAATCTAGAGTTGACTCCAAAACTTATCAATGAGAACTAAGGTTAATGATGAGGAATAATTTAAGAAAGTTTTACTCAAAATAATGTAATATAGAAACAAAAAAAATAATGAGATATATATTATGATTCACAATCTATAAAGAAAACTGATTTAACTAGATTGAGAAGTGACTTTTAGATATTACGGGATGTTTCATTGCATAGAAAAATTTAACCCAACAGAGAAAAAAAACAGATTTTACCGCTATAAGTAATTTTAAAACAAAAGGTAATAAATGGGAAGTCACAAGGTCTATTCAACCGATATTTTTATAAGAATATGGAAACCAAAATCTGGAGTACATATATTCTATAAATCATGATAAAAACACTATAAATTAATTAAATCCTACAATAACATTAGAAAAAATAAAGTAAAAAAGACTTGAATATGAAAACAAAAGATAATGGAAATAATTAAAGGGATCTTAATGGAATGAAAACTATTTTTAGGATTTTACTAACCCATTAATTTTCCCCATAATTTAAAATAAAATAATCAATAACTAGAGTATCATTAGTTTTTTAGGATTTTCAAAACAAATCTGAGTAGATATTCCTTTCATCCCATCTATAAATCAAATACTATATTATCTAAAAGAAATAAAAAATATTATTTAAAATGAAAAAACCTTAAAAAAAATTCTATATACTTCCTCACTGAAGATTAGAGTGTGTTCTGTAAAATGAAATTACCATATAAACTCTAAGATCCAAGAAGTGTTGCCATCCTAAGAACTCTAGGAAATAGTGTTATGCTAAATTGTATTTGTTTCCATTGATATATAATTAACTTTATCAATAATAAACTATTTAAAAAATTTAGATCAATTGAATTACAACTCACCACTATAGTCCTTCAACTGACTGATCGATCTATGACTCGCCCGATTATGAGAGTTGCTGACTTTTTTGTTGGAATTGGGAACTTTTTTTACCTATGGAAATTTTTGAATCTTGGATATAGAATATGATAATGTGTCATTTATCATATCAGGAATTTTTTTCTAATCTAATGGTGAATTTATTATTGATGTTTCTAATGAAAATATAATTTTTAATTTTGGTGATAAAACATAATTAATTAATGTTTTCAAAAAATATAAAGCACCAGCAAGTGAAGAACACTATACCGAAGTAATAATGAGATAATTCTATGAAAAATTAGAAACAATTGACGAATAAATTTTTTATGTCCTGCAATAATTAGAAATAAAACCCAGAAATAAGAAACATTTTATTTATAGTAATATAGTTATATATGAAGGTAATTTTTATTAGTATTTAGATGAGTTTTTAGATCACCTAGAAGAGTTTTTTCTGGAAAATTATATTAGGATAGATCTAAAAAAAATTTCATGCAGGCCTATACAATATATAAAGTAGTGAATAAATATCCCTTTCCATTCTCCAAACATTATTTAAGATATACATTGAATAAATTCTACCGCCTTATCCAAGTATTCTTCCTTATAGCACTAAAACACCTCTAGTGGAGAAAAAACCTCTTCTATCTCACCTATAATATTTGATTCTAGGTAAAACCTTCTTGCTTAAAATCTTAATATTTTCCTTTGTAGGGGAAATTAAATGATAAAAAAATATTTATCCAAATTGAGTTTAAAACAACCATAGGTTGGACCATTTATTATATCAAAGGGATTAATCCATAATTCTTCATATAATGGATATTGAAAGAACATGATCATAAACGAGAGTTAAGGCATTGAAGAGGATTAATCCTAACATTAAACAACTATTTGGATGTATTTTTTCAAACTTTTAAATACTAGAATAATCTATTCCATCTTGTATAGAACATAGGTCATATTTCTCTATGTAGTTCTTAATATATTGTGTGTCAATGTTATGACAAAAAAACAATGAATAATTTAAAACTAGGAAGGTTACCAAATATAGGGTCTATATTGATTATATTAAATTGAATTGTAACACTATAAAATATAATTTTTCCTCTAAATTCAATGATTAAATGATTAATATGTTTTTTAATAAATAATTATTTTTCTTTCTAGATGGATATTCTGATAGAAACAAGATTATTATATCCCATAAAGATTATGAAAATTATTATGACCCAACATTTTATTACTATTATTAAATTTTAAAGATAAAAAACATAATATTATTAAAAATAAAAGATCCAATGGTTTAGTGTCAAGGGAAAACTAGGACTATACATAACAAATTACAACATCGAGCAAAACACCTTTTTTATTTCTTCTTCTCTTGCTTCTTGTTGAAACTTGACCAATCCTTAGTACATGTAGTCCCCTGAGGATATATGTAACACCCCAAGGTTATGAAAATAAATATATAATGCAATTTTATAATCAATCCATTAAACAAAACTTTTCCACTTCTATGTTTGGAATTTTAATAATGTTCATCTAGAGTTGTGTTCAATATGTCATTTGGAGTCCGATAGAACAAACTTGTTTTTTTGGTGAATAGTAACATACCCTTATGAATAGTAATATTACCATTATGAATAGTAAATAATTAAATTATTTTATTTTCATAAGGTAATATGATAATGGGATCTTAATTAATTTTTCAATGTCACATAAAACTAATTATACCTCTAAGATTGTTATTTATCTAAATAACTATGACATTATTTAAAAATTAAATTAATAATATTTAGAAAATTATTTTTGAAAAATGGAGTTCACTTTTGAATTCTAAACATCGAAAAATGGTAGGGGTTAATTTTTGGGTTTTTTTCTAAAATTCATGAATTTTTATGAATGGTGAAATATGATAAAATAACGTATATACAAATTATCAGTTAAATACACTAATTATGATATCATAAGTGATGTAAGGACACTTGGTTAGAACTCACATGAACTTATTAATATTAGGGGTCACATGAAACCACACTATTGGTTGTCTTGAGGGAAATAATAAAATAATGAATTAAATATTCAAAATTTACTCCACTCCTCCACTATAAAAATCTCTCACCACTACCTCATCTCTTCAATCTTATAAGCATTTAATCTCATAAACTATCTTCCCAATTACCCTTCCATGGTCTCTCCCGACTTACAAGAAGCTTCTGGGCTTTCCAAAAAACCAAAACCCCTTCCGTTACATAGTTTTTCAAGGAGGTTATTTCAAGAGGTAAAGCATCATTCTTTTTCATTTGGTTTCATTTCAATTAGTCTTATTTTTCTATCCTCTCCTCACCCCCTCTATCCAAATTACCATTATAACCCCATTATCATCTATATACTGGATTTATATCATGTGAATGGAGTAACCATCATAAATATTTTTACTCCCTCCCTTTTATTTTTATAAACGAAATCGACGACCATGAGGTTCTGATTTATAACCTTCGTGGACGAAGAAGTTTTGTTCTTCAATATTTCCTTCATTACTAGTCATGAAACCATATTTATGGCTGAAACAGACTATAATATATGTATTACAACCTAATTAATATCCATTAACTAGTATATGTTCATATTATTAATTTATATGACAAAACTAGTTCATAATAATCCTAATACCGCCAAATAATCGAAGTGATTGTCATCTAATGATTCAACCACATTCCATGTAACCAAATGATATAAATGGACATTAACAAATCTTTATGTTCATAAATAATATTTAATTTCAATTATGGAGATTTACATCCATTCCACTTCGTTACTTAAAAGCAATTGAACCAAATATGAAAACAGAGGAAACAAACACTCTAGAACGACGAAATTCAATACAATAACATATCAACAAAGACATAAATTAACTAAAAAAGAATTATGGTAAACAAAATACATGTATAATAGGTTCTGAAATAAGTTATTAACAAGTATAATTTCATATTCTAGGATCATAAGTACAATAATGGAACATGTTTGGAGTTAAGGTATAGGTTTTTTCACCCAAACTTCCATTTTCATTAGGGATACTTTTATTGCATGATTTCCATGATGAAATTCTTATGTATTGTTATGTAATCATCATAAATTATGTGTGAGTATTTTATATATGTACACAAACCATAATCCTTCCCAATTTTCATGATAATTACATTTTTTAATAGAATTTCTCAAAATAGTTTCCAAAAATGTGAGCCCGATACAAGGGAATTTCTCAAATTCATATCTATTTTCAAGGTAAAGATATAATCTATTTTTGGAAACCATTATTCTACTAAAGAAACTCATTTTATCATGAAATAATATATTAATTTAGTTATGGTTTAATATAAATATTTTTCCAGAATAACTCTTCTTTTCAAAAAAAAGTATTTATCACAAGAATTGATTAATGATTTTAAAAGATTATGTGGATCTTTCAAGAAATACATCTTTGTCTAGATATGAGCTGTTAGTGGAAGCTCTGGCACAGATGTATCTAGCGGTAAAACAAGAAAACACCGCTTTGAGCTAGACACAAATGGGAACTGGTGCACGACAATGGGTCTTGCTGCACTCTTGGCTACGACACTCCCAGGGGATATTTTTAGGATTATTAACTTTTTCTTTACAGGACATTATGAAGGAATGAAATTTAAAATATTCCTCAAAGAAAACATATTTGTGAATATTGGATTATCCATTTTTAGGATCTCAATTTTTTTAAGTATTTTGTTAATTTAAGATAATACATTATGATTTATAACCTAATCTAGTGTATGCCATTATCTAGAGATAGTTCCATATGGAAGGAATGGAAACTACACGAACACGCGTTTCCCTTATAGGGATTTTCCTCTAATGCAAGATAATGATGTTGGATCTAGTGCTATGACTGGTGCTGAGAAACTCATAACTATACCGGGACAACTTACTCAAGTTATGAATAATAACTTTACCCGTATAGAGCATCCAGAGCCACCACGTGGAAGATCCATGCTATATCGCTTTATGCAACAACAACCTTCATCATTCAATGGGACTACAAACCTGTTTGTCGAAAATAAGTGGATATGTTCCCTTGATAATATATTTCTTGCATTGGGATGTAATGAAAGAGAGAAGGTTTTCATGGTATTATATCATCTATCGAGAGATGGGGATCAGTGGTGGTCATTAATCCAATACACAAAGGATGAGTAAGAGATAAAAGAGATTTAATGGAGGGATTTAAAGGAAATCTTCATAGAAAAATATTTTCCTTGTGATCAGCGACCAGATATGGAGAGACCATTCTTGAATCTAATGCAAAAGGACGTTGAAAATGTTTCCATGTATGAAGCCAACTTCACAAGGTTAGCAAGACATGTTGTGGACTATATACGAAATCCAAGGTGAAAAATTGATTGATTCTTTGATGGCCTAAATCCATTCCTCCATTAGTCACTGGTCTCCCAATGTTTTTCATCATATGAAGATATAGTTTCATGTGATATTAAGAGAGAAAAATAATTCTCTATGTGTTATGAGTTTAAGGGAATGAAAAAAAAAAGAGGGTTGCTGAAACCCTTGGGAACGGAAATAAGGAAATGGGGAAGAAGGGAAGAGTTGAATTTCCACCATTTGATAATTGTGGAAGGAATCACCCTTATGCATTCTTAAAATGAAAAGGATTATGCAACAAATTTGGTCAGAATAGACATCTTGCTGGTGATTCCAAATGGAAGAAGGAAGCCAATGATGTTCAATGCTATAATTTTTGGGATATGCGACACTATTCTAATGATTTTACAACGCGTCAAGGAAATATGAAATAGAAAAGGACAAGGGATCAAGGACAAGCTTATGCAATCACAAATTCAGAGGTTGAAGTTCCTAATGATGTGGTGGTAGGTACTTCAATCATTTATTCAATTTTATCCAATACATTATTTGATTCTGGATCATAGCATTCATTTATAACTTCCCAGTTTCCAAGAAAATTCAATCTGTACAATTTAATTTAATAAAGGAGTAATCAGTAAAAACTCCTATTAGATATATCATTGCAACAAAGGAATGTTGATTTGTCCCCATCCAGACACCAAAATGTGCTCTAGTTGCTAACCTTATCATCATACCAATGACAGAATTTGATATAATTCTCGGTATTAATTGGATGTCAAATTATGATGCGAAGATTTATTTTATGAAGAATTAAGTTTCAATTCATGAAAATGGTGTCGAATCCCTTATCTTTATGGTGGAAACTTCTCCACCTGATTCTTATCTAGAACCAGCCCTAGTAGCTCTACTGAATACTATACATGGAGAGGAAGAAAACCAATATCTATGGGCGAGGAAATAAATACTCAAATTGAGGATGTGAACATATTGAAAGAGTACATTAATGTATTTCCAGAGGATTTACCTAGACATCCTTCAGAGTGGGAAGTTGAGTTCTCTATGGATTTAATTTCTGATGAAAGACCTATATCAAAAACTCCCTATAGAATGTCCATTAGGGGATTAGTATAGCTAAAGAAACAAAAAAGAGGATTTTAGTGAAAAAGGATTTATTTGAACTAGTGTTTCTCCATGGGGAGCCCATATCCTCTTTGTTAAGAAGAAAGATGGATCCATGAGGCTTTGCATTGATTACAGGTAAATCAATGCTATTACAATAAATAATAAGTACCAGATTGATGATTTATTTGTCCAACTTCATGGAGCTCGGTATTTTTCTATGATTTACCTTAAATTCGGATATCATCAGTTGCGCGTGAGGAAGGAAGATATTCATAAGATAGCATTTCTGACCAGGTATGGGCATTACGAGTTTACAGTGATGCCTTTTTCACTGACAAATGCACCCTCTGTTTTCATTGATTTAATGAATAGAGTTTTCAAGGAATATCTTGATAACCTTTTGTGGTATTAATTGATGATATCCTTGTATACTAAAAAATCTATTAAGACCATGAGAATCACATTCGGGTTATTCTGGGAACTCTTAGAAGAAAAAAATTATATGGGAAGTTAAGAAAGTGCAAATTATGGCTTCAATCGGTTTATTTTGTAGGCCATATTGTCTCTAGGGATATAATCCTAGTTGATCCTGCGAAGAGAAAGGCAATCCAAGATAGGCCCATGACAACAAAAATAAATGAGGTATGCAGTTCTATTGGATTGGTGGGTTCTTATCGGCATTTCATTTAGAATTTTACACCACTGGCTAACCCGCTAACCAAGCTCACATGTAACGGGGATATGTTTGTGTGGAAAGAAGAATATAAATAATTATTTTATGAATTGAAAAGAATATTGGTCAATGCTCCAATTTTGAATCTTCTATCTGGAATTTATGGATTTGTAATATACAGTGATGCATCAAATAATGGAATGGGTTGCGTCCTCATCCAAAATGATAAATTTATTTCTTATGCATAAAGACAACTGAAGACTCATGAGAAAAATTATCCAACTCATGATCTTGAGTTAGCATCTATAATCTTTTCTCTGAAAATATTGAGGAATTGTCTCTACAGAGAGAGATGTGAGATTTATATGGACCACAAGAGTTTGAAATATATTTTCACACAAAAAGAACTCAACTTGAGGCCAAGAAGATGGATGGACTTACTCAAAGATTACAATTGTTCAATACACTACCACCCTGGAAAGGCAAATAAGGTGGTAGATGCATTATGTAGGAAAGATCATGGACTTCTAACTCAAATGAGGATTGAAATAGATCCTATGTTCATGGATCTACTGAAGATGGGTATGGGAATTGTTAAGGAAGGGGAAACATCACTCCTCTTTCAAATGATTGCAAAACCATCTTAACTGGAGAAGATAAAAATATCTCAATCTGATGATGAGAATCTACACAAGAAAATTAATGCATTTAAGGATGGGATACTGGATGACTTCATGTATGAAGAAGGAGTTTTGATGTTTTGGAAGACGTTATGTGTTCCCTCAATATCTGAGCTAAAAAATGAACTATTAGACGATGCTCATAGCTCAAATTTTACTATAAACCTGGGTAGCACCAAGATGTATAGTGATATAAAGGAACATTTTTGGTGGGAAAACATGAAGAGGGAGATTACTGATTACATTTCAAGATGTTTAGTTTGTCAACTTGTGAAGGCTAGAAGATAACATCCTGGTGGAGTCAAGAAACCCCTTCCTATACCTATGTGAAAATGCGATGATATTACGTTGGACTTTTTCATGGGGTTGCCAATGACTCCATGAAAGAATGATATGATATAGGTCATTGTTGACCATCTTAAACAATCTTCACATTTTTTTACTATAAGGGAAGATTTAAAACTTGAACGTTTAGAAAGAATATATACGAATGAAGTTGTAAGACTTCATGGTGTACCCTCATCAATGTTTTCTTATCATGATCCTCGTTTTACATCATGTTTCTGGAAGAGTGTTCAGAAGGCCCTAGATACTGATCTTTGTTTGAGCACTACCTAAAACCCACAAACTGATGGACAATCAGAATGGACTATTCAAACATTGTAATACATGTTGAGGTCTTGGTCACATGATTTTCAAGCCATGTGGGATCATTATTTACCTCTTGTAGAATTTTCCTACAAAAATAGCTTCCATTCAAGTATTTAGATGGCACCCTATGAAGCATTATATGGGAGGATATGTCGTACACCAAATTTCATGGATGATGTTGGTGAAAGAAAGCTCACGGGCCCAGAACATGTTGAAGAAACAACAGAAAAGTTAAATATTATCCAGAACCAAAACAAAATAGCTCAAAGTAGGAAAAAGATCTATACAGATATCTGAAGGAAGGATTTAGAGTTTCAAGAAGGTGATCACATTTTCTTAAAGGTATCTCCAGGGAAGGGTATTATACGATTCGGTAGGAAAGGAAAATTAAGTCCCAGGTACATCAGAACTTTTTAAATTGTTGACCTAATTGGTGCCGTAGCTTACCATTTGGCAGTACCGCAATGTGTCTCCAAGGTTCACAATGTGTTCCATGTGTCAATTTTAATAAAGTACATGCCAGAACCAACACTTGTACTCACTTATGATGAAGTAGAACTTGAGCTCGATCTATCTTATTGTGAATATCCTATCAAGATTCTTGATACTAGAGAACAAGTATTGAGAAATCGAATGACTCGTCTGGTAAAGGTTCTATGGTGGAACCATAAAATGGAGGAAGCAACATGGGAGCCTGAGGAGCTTATGTTAATGACATACATGAATCTTTTTAGGTAATATTTTTTGAATTTTGAGGACAAAAGTTTTGTAAGGAAGAGATAATGTAACACCCCAAGGTTTTGAAAATAAATATAGAATGAAATTTTATAATTTTCAAATTAAACAAAACTTTTCCTCTTTTGTGTTTGGAATTTAGAATAATTGTCATCTAGATTTGTGTTCAATTAGTCATTTGGAGTCTGATAGAAGAAAATTCTTTTTTAGTGAATAGTAACATACCCTTATGAATTTTAATATAAATAGTAATATTACCCTTATGAATAGTAAATAATGAAATTATTTTATTCTCATAAGGTAATATGATAATTGGATCTTAATTAATTTTTCAATGTCACATAATACTTATTATACCTCTAAGATTGTTATTTTTTTAATTAACTATGACATTATTTAAAAATTAAATTAATAATATTTAGAAAATTATTTTTGAAAAATGGAGTTCACTAATGAATTATATACGTTGAAAAATGGTATGGGTGAATTTTTGGGTTTTTTCTGAAATTCATGAATTTTTGGGGAATAGTGAAATACGATAAAATATCGTATATACAAATTATCAGTTAAATACAATAATTATGACAACATAAGTGATGAAAGGCCACTTGATTAGAACTCACATGCACTTATTACTGTTAGGGGTCACATGAAACAATACTATTGGTTTTCTTGAGGGAAATAATAAAATAATCAATTAAATATTCAAAATTTACTCCTCTCCTCCACTATAAAAAACCCCTCACCACTCCCTCTTCTCATCACTCCTCTATGCCTTGAAGCTCCTCACATTTCTACCCAATTACACTTCCCTAGTCTCTCCAAAATTCAAAGAAGCTTTTGGTATTTCCAAAAGACCAAAACCCCTTCCTTTAAGGAGTTTTTCAATGAGGTTATTTCAAGAGGTAAAGCACCATTCTTTTTCATTTGGTTTCATTTCAATTTAGCTTCTTTTTCTATCCTATCCTCACCTCCTCTATCCAAATGACCATGATAACTCCCTTATAATCTATATAATATATTTATATCATGTTAATGGAAGATCTATCATAAATATTCTTACTCCCTCCCTTTCATTTTTAGAAACACAATCGACGTCCATGAGGTTGCGATTTATAACCTTCGTGGACAAAGAAGTTTAATTCTTCAATATTTCCTTCATTACTGGTCATAAAACCATATTGATGGATGAAACAGACTATAATATATGTATTAAAACATAATTAATATTCAGTAACCATTATATGTACATATTATTAATTTATATGACAAAACTAGTTCATAATAATCCTAATACCGCCAAATAATCGAATCTATTGTCATCTAATGATTCAACCTCATTACATGTAACCAAATGTTAGAAATGGAAATTAACAATTATGTATTTTTGTAAATAATATTTAATTTCAATTATGGATATTGACATACATTCGACCTCATTACTTAAAAGCAAGTGAACCGAATATGAAAATAATGGAAACGAACACTCCTGAACGACGGAATTCAATACAATAACTTATCAATAAAGACATAAATAAACAGAGCAGAATTTTGTTAAACTAAATACATGTATAATAGGTTCTAAAATAATTTATTAACAAGTATAATTTCATATTCCAGGATCTTAAGTACAAGATCGGAACACATTTGGAGTTACGGTAACGGTTTTTCCATTAGAAATTCCATTTTCATTCGGGTTACATTTATTTTCTAATTTCCTCGATGAAATTCTTATGTATTATTATGTACTCCTCATAAATTATGTGTGAGTGTTATATATATTTACACCAACTAGAATCCTTCCCTATTTTCTGGATAGTTACGTGTTTTAAAACAATCTGTCAAAATTGTTTCCAAAAATGCGAGCCCGATACAAGGGAATTTTTCAAATTCATATCTATTTCAAGGTCACCCTATAATCTATTTTTGAAAACCATTAACCTACTAAAAAACTCATTTTATCATGAAATACTATCTTACTTTACTTTTGGTTTTATAGAAATATTTTTCCAAAAGTACACATCTTTTCAAAATAAAAGAGTATTTATCACAAGAATTGCATAATGATTATAGAAGATTATTCTTGTTTGATTCAACACTCTTGTGGATTCTTCTTTATTGTTGGGTTTAATAATTTATGAAGTTATATACTATATTTAAATTAGTGTCTTATGAATAAATCTACTGTGGATGATCTATCCTAAAACCATTCACCATATTACTCGGAATGGTCAGTGTTTTATGTTTAATGATTGAAGAAAGTTAGTTACATTTCATATGATAGTGTCAATATGAATGTACATGTTATTTATGATTATCCCCACTCATATGAGGAATGAATTGGACTTATTATGTGATGGGCGGGGCCCTCTATATCCCCTCGATGCATCGGTAGGTCTCATGAGACAAATAGATGAGGAATTGGCCGAGGCCTTTCCCAATGTGATATGGATTTTGGCTGAGGCCTTAATCATTAGAAGTCTTGGACAAGGCCTTGAAAAAATGTTTCAGAATGTCCGGAATATTCACTTCCCTCGTTATGAAACTAGTAATTGAATGTTCATGTGGTTATTCGACTAGTAGAATACCCATGATTATGTTTTATTATGGAATTATTTACTCAGCTCATTTTCCTGCCATAATGTGTTCATGTTTATTATTAAAGGCATGTGTTTTCAATTATTCACCATGTATAATGATTATATGATCTTCTGCTGTATTTGTTACTCATACTAAGCATTTGAGATCTCCCCTTTCATTTGTTTCATTTTCTCAGGACATGAAGAACTAATTTATGAATAACTTGCATGTATAATCTAGGAAACATGATGTTTCTTGTGGAATAAAATAGTGTTTTATTTCAATTCATGTTGCAATGTTAAACCAATGTATGAAACTTGTTTCCAACAATATTAAACTACTCGGTCTTTTGGGATTCGTATTCCTTGTATGTATGCCAACGTAATCAAATAAGGCACCGACTTTGGGCAACTGGGGTCGGGTCCTTACAATATACATAAAAAGGGGTGAGCTAAAATCCCAGTAAAAGGATATATAAGAACAATATAAAAATGGGTGGGCATAATAATAACATATGAAAAATATATTGAATGTTAGGGGAATCAGTAATAAAATACTTGAAATGTGGCAATGTATAAAAATGAAACATCATGTTTTAGTGGTTAACTACCACACATACTAGTGAACAAAGCTAGAATTATGCTCACACATCATTTCACATTTACTCATGTGATTCATCACTTTACCCAATGAATTGGAGTGCTGTATAAATTTGGGCGCACCCGTTACATTGAAACATTCATATTTCACTATAAAATTCTGGGCGCACCTATCACATCATATCATTATCATTTATCATGCATGGAAAACTGAATATACAACAAAAATAAAAATAACATACCCATGAAAAGGAATGGGTTTTATCTTATAAGAACCCATTCTTAATTATTGGTTCCTCCAAATAAATAGGTAATAACATACATGTTACAAGAACCGTCAATCGTGATTGAGAAGTAAAAGGTGTGTTCTTAAAAGAAGGGTTATTTTCGAAAACATTTGGTTTGACATAAATAACAGTTAAAAACATTTATATCCCATTAAGGTAAACACAATGATGAAAAAAATATTTTTATGTAGTTACCATATAAAAACGAGTGAAAAAGGGGGAACCCAATGGATGAAAGATGGGTTCAGTAATTTCCCCTTTCCTAATATTCGAACACTTCATTCTCTTTAATGTCCTATATAATGACATTATATTTATTAAAAGGACATTATATAACCTTTTATACACAAATCTGGGTCATTTTGGTTTCATTATTCTATTTTAGGGGCCTTTTGATGAGTTATAGAGTTTAATTACATTGTTCGCGAATGTTTGTTTTTATGGTTTTCTTGAGCGTTTCACATGTATTCAGGAATTGAAGTTCGTGTAGAACATGGATAAACAACCAGAAAATATATTCCATGTTATTAAAGATATTATAGAAAATAATATGACCTTGTAATTAATTACATTGTATTCAATGTGTATGAATCATTAAATAAAAAATTAAATGATTATTATTTTAGTTAATTTCAGAGGTTTTTTCGACCAAAATGATCTTGTTTTGATTAATCATTTAGTAGTATGTAAATAAGTTAGTTCCATAACATTAAATAAGGCTTAATACATATATAATATTCTGGTTCAACTATAAAAAATGGTTTCATGACTATGTCTGAATGTAGAAATTAAAAAGGAAAACATGTCATTCTTGATGGAGATAGATGAACACTTCACGTACAACGTTTTCTATTATAAAATAAAATAAACAGAAGAATGGATTTGGATGATATAATATCTCATTAGTATCATAAAATTAAATTATATTTATGATTCTATAGTAACCATATAATTTGGAAAAATATAGGTTGGGATAGAATAATAATAGAACTTGAAATTGAAAGGGAATTAATGGAGAAGAGGGAGGGAAATTACCTCTTGAATCCTCTTTTAAAGATCCTCCTTATGTGGGAAGGATTGGTGTTTTGATGTAACACCCTAGGTAAATAAAGAATATGATATATTTATATTTATCCCTATTTGTGAATAAAATTTTAATATTAATTTAAAGGGAACGCTATGCTCGATGGCTTACCCAACACGCAACAACGAGTTCCTTTGAAATCTTACGTTGCACTCTAATAAGAAAATAATTTTATTTTAAATGGTAGTTAACACATAGACATTGTAATGAGGGCAATTAACATAACTAAATAAAAAATTATTATATATGTTTGTCAAATATTTTTACTTTTTACAATAAATGTTAGAGGATTAAAAATGTGAATGAATCCAATTTTAAGTGTAAACATTCTAATATTCTTTAAAAGGTCAATTAACTTCCTTTTGATGGAGAACCTCTTTTAAATCCTTTTTCGTTACAATTTTATGTGTTATATTTGACAAAATAAAATTCTTCTTTAGAATCGGGACATCAAAATTTACTTTGTGTAAATTTTTTGGTATTTTTCCGAAAAAGTTCATTTTTAATGAATAGTGAAAACTGTTGTATTTTAATTCAAAACCTTTTTTTAATATAATTTATTTATATGATTAGATTATATTTTTAATTGGTTTTAAATTGAAATTAGAATATATTTTTACCATTTAATCCAATAATGGTCATTGGAATTAATTTCGCTTTGAAATTGGACTTAAACTAGTGTCAATCTTTTAATAGATATTGTTTCTTAAAAACAGGCTATTTGTTTTAACAACGGGAATTAATAATTAAATTAATTAATGCAACTTATATGTTTTTAATTTTTTAAAATAGACATCATTTTTGAATTCGGAATATCAAATATAGCTTAGGGTGAATTTTTGGTATTTTTCTGAAAAACATCAATTTTTGATGAATAGTGAAACCACAAAGTGGTTGTTTAAAAACTAATTTTTCATTTAAATTAAAATTTACCGCTTCTGTGATTTGAATTTCAAAAATCTGACATACATGGTTGTCATTATGATGTAAAATGTGGTTCAATGGAATTAATATAATTTTTTGGTGAATAGTAACTTTTATGTTTTTAATCGCGATTAAAGGTAATTAGTGTAATTTAAGGTAAAAATAATGTTTTAATAATATGAAATGACCTTGACACATGTCCTACCCTTATTGGTTGAGTAATGGTCGACCAAGACAATCCATGGGTCAACTTGGGGACCCCATGGAGCAACTTTGGTAGGAAAATGACATTAAAACCTTTTTATTTAAAGTTAAAATTAAAAGGTCACAAACATATGTTGTTTTACTAAAAAAAAATTTACATTGGGATATACAAGTCATATTTTTTACTATAAATATTCATTAGAAATGTAAAACGATTTCCTACTTCATGATATTTTTTTAATTTTTATACATTAAATAAATTAAATTATTTTAGACACCATGATGATGCAGCGATTACCTCATTATTTAATGATTTAAATAAAATGAAAATCTAATGTAAAATTTAAGACCTACACTTGTCACAAACCTATTGGATGGGTGTATTTCGAAACCTTATCAACTTATCCTAGAAATATATCCTTTTGGGACCTTTAAAATCTGAAAATCATTATATAATGAAGTAAACATTTTTAACTTTCCAAGAGTGCCCCTCATCTCCTCTTATAAAGGGACCCCACCTCTACCACCTTACACACACCTCTCAATTCTTTGGCTCTTCCAAACCCTGGCCATTTCATCTCTCCACATCCATCTCTTCATGAATGAAGCCTCACCTTTGGCAGAAGTCTCTTCAAGAAACCCTTTTGGTTCAAACCAAGAGGAGTTACCCGATTTAAAGGCAATGTCTTCACTTGTGTTTTTTTGTTTTATTTTCCTTCTCCAACCCCCTAAACACTTTTTATTAGTTTTTTTGTAACAACAACAGTATCATAAATATACCGGGATGTTTTTATAAGAAGTATTAGAGCTACACTTTCACAAACCTCTGTCTAATGGTTAAATAACATACTGTTTCTGTGGATGGCGAATTACTGCCTCACGAAACGATGATTGTTCAAAATTCTTTTAACACCATAAAATGTGTCCATTAAGATGTCACTATATTTATATATGATATATAATACGTTTATGTTTTCCTTAATACTCTGTATTTTTCAATTATTGCATACATTTATGGTTTCCATTATGGGTAAACGTGATATCTTCATTTTAGGAAGTGCGGACTACCGCCCCCTCAAAGTGATTTGATTCGTTAATGCCATATGTGGGACGTATAAAGGAAGGAATTAATGGTATTACATATGATATCCTATTGGAATTATAATATACCTCTATATCATTATTATTTCATTCCATTGAATACAAAAAAAAAATGAAAGTAGTGTTCATGCGTACGTATGTCTTGCCGTCTCCATGAACGGTACATTTCATTTCTTATCCCCAAATTTTATGTACTATTATAATTACATATATATGATTGATATATATTTAA
This sequence comes from Viscum album, assembly GCA_963277665.1. Classification (NCBI taxonomy): domain Eukaryota; kingdom Viridiplantae; phylum Streptophyta; class Magnoliopsida; order Santalales; family Viscaceae; genus Viscum; species Viscum album. The sequence continues at coordinate 680,368,989 of OY728165.1, forward strand.
TATATTACATATAAATGATGGATATAATTCTGGAATTATAATATATATATACCTCTCTCTAATTTTGTTTTAATTTCATGAATATGACAAAAAAAATGAAAGTAGCGTTCATGTGTACGTATGGCCTACCGTCTCCATGAACGGTGATTTTAATTTTTTATCTCCAAATGTTATGGAATAGTGTAAAATGCGTATATACTGGATATATAAGATATTTAAAACATAAATACTATTCTGGATATGATGTACCTAAAACTACATGGAAAATTCCTTTCCAACAAGTTCAATTTTTACTCATGTACCGAACATCGACAAAAACGTCTGATATGAACTCACTTTATTAACCAATTATTATTACATTATAATCTATGATATGAACTGAATAATAATATTTAATTTCGGTCCTTAATAAATTATAAATTGATCAAATTTTATTATTCAGGAGATTAAATAATGATCGAGTCATGTCAGACACAAGGTAAGGGATCCTTCCTCTCTCTTTCTTTTTAAGCACTCTCTTTTATGTCATTTCATTTAAAGCGCATATTTATTATGTTTGGGGATGTTATTTTATATTCATATTACTGTAATTTTTATGTTTATATGATTACAGACCCTATTTGATCTCATCAAACCATTTTTGGATGTTTTGAGTGGCGCTGTTAGGCTGCCGAATTTTCGTAAGAGATCCAACCTCCCTCTTTCTTTTTAAGTACTCTCCTTTATGTCACTTATTTTAAGATCTTCTTTGTTATGTTGGGGGATGTTATTTTGTATTATTATTGCTTTAAATATTATTTAAATATGATTAGAGACCCTATTTGATCTCATCAATCAATTTTTGGAAATTTTAAGTGGCGTCGTTAGGCTGCCGAGTTTTCGTAAGGGATTTTTCATCTCACTTTTATTCCCGTGAGATGTATGCTACATTTGCCACCAGTTCCATTGAGTGGTGTATGTACTTCCCATTATTATACTCTTTTTGTAATATAATTTCATTTATGGTTATTTACATATTCATTATACGACCCTTCTTCAATGGGGTGTACGTTTCGAAAGTTACCAAAGTCGGTAAGGGAACCTTTCACCCTCCTCTTTATAAAAGACTTCTTGTGTTATGTCTTTTAATTCACATATTATTATTTTGGGATATGTTCTTCTATATCTTTATTGATGTAAATTTTAGGTCCAAGTTATTAGATACCCTTTTTATCTCTCATCAACTCATTTTATTAATTTTGAAGTGACGCCGTTAGGCTGTCGAATTTTTTCAAGGGAACATCTTAAACCAATTTTGATTCTTTGGGATAAACTTGTACTCCTTGAATATGTCGTTCTATGAATATGTGTGAATTACCTCTGATTGTTTTACACTTAATATCCACTTATATTTGGTGTATTCGTTTTTGACACATAATTATGTAATTGATTTATACCTAATCCAAGGATACCTTCTTTGTATGGGACTTCGTCTCAATCTCCTTTAATTGTGGAATATTTTAATTTGTACACAACCATCTTTTATACGGTGTATAAACCCATTTTACTTTTACATTTATCCAAAAGGAATCTTTTTTATGCGAAGCATTTTACTAAACGGCAAAAGGGAATGTTTTTTTTTGTCGTACGTATGCGGCGACAATGACTTTTTTGTCGTCGTGACCATTATTTGAGTTTCAGATTCCTATACAAGCCATGACTTTTTTAAATGAAAAATAAATACCATGTTTTAATTTTATTTTATTTTGGTTTTGAAAATGGTTTTCAAAATGTTTTTATATCAATGTTTTGTATTGATATCTTGTGATTGAAAAGTAGAAATGTTATGTTTCCTTTATGCACGTTTTATGTGATACAATTATGTTATGGTTCATGGGAATTATTATGAAGACGGGTGGTTCCGTGATAAAATAATGGTGGGTGAGCCCGATATATCTCTCCAATGCATTGGGTAATGCGAAGGTGTTAAACGTTAAGGTTTCTCTGAAGAGATTTAGGGGATATACTGTGATGGGTATTCCAAACGTAACCAAGAGGGTTACTCCCTACGTAAGAATGTTATTAATGCCTCAAGTTACCATTATGCCTTATGATTTCTATGTTTTATTCATGATTTGATGAGGTATGTTAAAGTTCTTATGTTTTATGTGTAAAGTATGATTTCATTGATTCTTATGTATACATGTACTGATGTTTCCTTTCCAAATTTTTATATCCCTTACTGAGCTTTTTATGCTCATCCCAAGTTTTTTAAATGTTTTACATAGGATTTAAAGATGAATAGGGTCAATTATGGGATCATGGAAAGACATGCTATCTAAAACATGGAACTAGACATGTTTCTTTTAAGAGTTTTTTTACTTATGGAAACTTAGTAGAAGTGTCTACTTTGTAATATTTTGAGATGTAATAGTTATGTCCTAATTCTATAAAACTATAAACCTGAAAAGATCCTCAATGTGAATTACTCAATTTAATTCAAGATTAAGTAATGTTTAAGGTTGGGTTCTTATAGTTGGTATTAGAGGTCGGTTTGGACAACTTTAGGGATTAAGAGTTTTTTATAGACACATGGTTAGTCCCTATATCTATTATTTTAGTTAAATCCTTATTTTATAACTTTTTTTCAGGTCATGTAAAGTCAGTTACGAATGGAAGGAGGAGGATCTCAAATGACATTCCACTCTCTTCCTGATGACATACTTGCAATAATTATTGCAAAGTCATGTTCGGATGATTGTGAAAAAAAAATTTCGCATACAACTCACTTGAAAGCAGTTGTTTGAGATATCAAACACATCCACTATACCTCATTATCATCATGGATCATGGGTTGTATTTAGGCAAATACTATTTTCACAATATTCTCATATTTTCAAGAAAGGTAAATATTATCAAGGTATTTTCAAATATTTTACTTTATCATAAGAATTTGAAGCATATTATGATTTTAAAAATGGTGCTGAGGAAGGAGACCCTTGCGCAACCTATTTATATTTGATTTTAAAATATAGTCTCTCAGCACATACTTATGGTATTCTAAATGGACCAATAATAGAAAGTTTTAACTCAAATTCTGTCTGACTATTTTATAGAAATCATGTTTTATCAGATGTTTTGGAATTATATGTCATACATGATTATTTTCCAAAACTGTTTTCCGTGAACACCCATATGACCCATGTTTTACAAGGTGTATTTGGATGGAGGAAGAAAATTATTTTAAAGGATCCCTAAATCATTTTTGTAATGCATGGGACTTCTACCTACGTGATCAAGATGACGATGAAACCGAGTGGATGTCATGATCAAGGTATGCTATTATTCATTTTGGGAATCGTTTTATTTTATCTTATGGTGGTGAAATAAGACTTCAAGAATTAAGATGTTAAGATCGTAACGAATTTGGATGAAAATGAGATGTATAAGGAAACTATTGAGGATAAAACATGTTAGGGTTATTTTTGGAGTTTTATAAAAAGGACAACACACAGACCGTGTGAAAACCCGTCGCGTTGGACAATGCTGCGGGAATCGAACCCACAACCAAAGTGCGACTGGTATTTATCGCCTACCACTGGACTACGTGAAGTCCTTGGTTAGTATGACTTATTATTTTTAGTTAGATTATTTTATGAATTAAAAGTAAGTTGATTTTTGGGTTATCTATGGAAATTATTAACCTATCATGGAGGATGTGTGATTAAGTTAATTACTTTTCAATAAGAGACTTTAAGAGTAACTGATGTTATTTGGAGATAAATGTTAAGGTTTATCTTAGAAGACTATGTGATTAAATCCTTCAGAGATTTGGTTTTCAGTCTTAGTTTTGATTACTTTGAAGAATTTTAGGGATAGATGTTTATTGAATGGTCTTTGTTGAATTTCGGTATTGTTTGAAAAAATTTTGAGATTAAGAATAGATTTTTTTTTATAAAGGATTATCCTTTTTGGGTATTATCTGATCTCATACAAACCTTTTTGGTTTTAGTTTTGGTTAAGGTCTAAAGGCATGGGAAATATGTAGTTCCCTTTTGTGGATTAGGTGATTCTCAAGAAGTTTATTATAGTACTCTTAATGTGAACAATTATTTTTAAATACTCATCATTTTGGGAATGTATGAGTTTGTGTAAGAAATCTAGTAAAAGTTGAAAGTCAACATGACCAGTAAGTATGTTTCCATAAGATCAAAAATAAATTCCTCAATGAAAAGTAACTTTAAACAAAAATGTTTTGTATTAACTTTTCCTACTGGGGAATCGAATATCGTTTAACCCACCACAAGTTTGTGATTTTCTTATGGTTAACTTTCTCCTAAACATGTTGTCTATCACTCTCCCTCAGTACATGACCCTTTTCTTTTTCTTCCATATGAATTTTTTCCTACATGGAATCCTAGTATGGGTTAACTCAGGTGACCTCTGTACTTCTCTTTATTTGTCTTAAAGTGATTGTTTTACTGGCTCTTGTTACGATGTGGGACTTTCAATGATGTTTCCGAGCCAAATTTTAAAATTGCGAGGACGCAACTCCCAAAAGGGGTGAAGGATGTAACACCCCAGGTAAATAAAGAATATGACATTTTTATATTTATCCCTATTTGTGAATAAAATGTTCAAATTAATTTAAAGGTAACGCTATGGTCAATGTCTTACCCAACACGCAACAACGAGTTCCTTTGAAATCTTACGTTGCACTCTAATAATAAAATAATTTAAATTTAAATGGTAGTTAACACCTAGTCGTTTTAATGAGGGGAATGGACATAAATTACTACAAAATGATTATATATGTTTGTCAAATATTTTTTATTTTTTCAATAAATGTTAGAGGATTAAAAATGCGAATGAATCTAATTTTAATCGTAAACATTCTAATATTCTCTAAAAAGTCAATTAAACGTCTTTTAATGGTGAACCTCTTTTAAATCCATTTTTGGACAATTTTTTGTGTTATATTTTACAAAATAAAATTATTCTTTAGAATCGGGACATCAAAATTTACTTTGGGTAAATTTTTGGTATTTTTACGATAAAGTTCATTTTTTTATGAATAGTGAAAAATGTTGTATTTTAATTTAAAACCTATTTTTAATCTAATTTATTTATATGATTATATTATCTTTTAAATTGGTTTTAAAGTGAAATTTGAATATATTTTTACCATTTAATCCAATAGTGGTCAATGGAATTAATTTCACTTTGAAAATTGGACTTAAACTAGTGTCAATCTTTTAATAGATATTGTTTCTTAAAAACACGCTATTTGTTTTGACAGCAGGAATTAATTATTAAATTAATTAATGAAACTTATATGTTTTGAATTTTTTAAAATAGACAACATTTTTGAATTCGTAATATCAAATATAGCTTAGGGTGAATGTTTTGTATTTTTCTGAAAAAATTCAATTTTTGATGAATAGTGAAACCACTAAGTGGTTGTTTAAAAACTAATTTTTCATTTAAATGAAACTTTACCACTTCTGTGATTTTAATTTCAAAATTACTAGATACATGGTTGTCATTAATATGTAAAATGTGGTTCAATGGGATTAAAACAATTTTTTGGTGAATAGTAACTTTTAGGTTTTTTAATCGCGATTAGAGGTAATTAGTGTAATTTAAGATAAAAATAATGTTTTAATAATATTTAATGACCTTGACACATGTCCTACCCTTATTGGTTGAGTCATGGTCGATCAAGACAATCCATGGGTAAACTTGGGGACCCAATGGAGGCACTTTTTTAGGAAAATGACATTAAAACCTTTTTATTTAAAGTTAAAATTAAAAGGTCCCAAACATGTGTTGTTTTACTAAAACAATTTTTACATGGGTTTATACAAGTCATATTTTTGACTATAAATATTCATTATAAATCTAAAAGGATTTCCTATATTATGAAATTTTTTAATTTTTAGACATTAAATAAATTAAATTATTTATGACACCATGATGATGCAGTGATTACCTCATTATTTAACGATATAAATAAAATGAAATGATAATTTAAAATCTAAGGCCTACACATGTCAAAAACCTATTGGATTGGTGGATTTCGAAACCTTATCACCTTATCCTCGAAATATATCCTTCTGGGACCTTTAAAATCCGAAAAGCATTATATAATAAAGTAATATTTTGTAACTTTCCAAGAGTGACCCTCCTCTCCTCTTATAAAAGGCCCCCTCCTCTACCACCTTACACACACCTCTAAAGCCATTGGCTTGGCCAAACCATTCCCATTTCATCTCTCCACATCCCTCTCTTCGTCATTGAATCCTCACCTTTCGCATAATGCTCGTCAAGAAACCCTTTTGGTTCAAACCAAGAGTAGTTACCCGATTTAAAGGTAATGTCTTCACTTGTGTTTTTATTGTTTTATTTTGTTTCTCCAACCCCATAAACTCTTTTTATTACTTTTTTGTAACAAAAACAGTATCTTAAATATACTAGGATGTTGTTATAAAAAGTATTCGAACTACACTTTCACACACCACCGTCTAATGGTTAATGAACATACTGTTTCTGTGGATGGCGAATTACTGCCTCATGAAACGATGATTGTTCAATATTCTTTTAACACCATAAAAGGTGGTCATTAAGATGTCACTATATTTATATATGATATATAATATGTTTATGTTTTCATTAATAATCTGTATTATTAATTTATGTCATACCTTTATGGTTTCCATTATGGGTAAACACGAAATATTTATTTTAGGATGTGTGGACTACCGCCCCCTCAAAGTGATTTGATTCGTTAATGCCATATGTGGGACATATAAAGGATGGAATTAATGGTATTACATATTATATCCTACTGGAATTATAATATACCTTTATATCATTATTATTTCATTCCATTGAATACAAAAAAAAAAGTAGCGTTCATGCGTACGTACGGCTTACCGTCTCCATGAACGGTACATTTCATTTCTTATCTCCAAATGTTATGTACTATTATAAGTACATATATATAATGGATATATAAGTAATATATTGAATCTAAATTATGGATATAATTTTGTAATTATAATATATATATATCTCTCATTTTCTTTTATTTCCATTAATATGACAAAAATATGAATGTAGCGTTCATGCGTACGTACGGCCTACTATCTCCATGAACGGTGATTTTAATTTTTTTATCTCCAAATGTTATGGAATTGTATAAAATGAATATATAATGGATATATATGATATTTAAAACATAAATGCTATTCTGGATATGATTTACCTATAACTACATGGAAAATTCATTTCCAGAAGTTCAATTTTTACTCATGTACCGAACATCGACAAAAACGTATGATATGTACTCACTTTATTAACCAATTATTATAACATTATAATATGGGATATGAGATTAATAATGATATTTAAATTAGGTCCTTAAGAAATTATAAATTGACCAAATTTTATTATTCTGGAGATTAAATAATGATAGAGTCATGTCGGACACAAGGTAAGGGATCCTACATCTCTCTTCCTTTTTAAGCACTCTCTTTTATGTCATTTCTTTTAAAGCTCGTATTTATTATTTTTGGGGATGTTATTTTATATTCATATTACTGTACTTTTTATGTTCATATGATGAGAGACCCTATTTGATCTCATCAAACCATTTTTGGAATTTCTGAGTGGCGCCTTTAGGCTGCCGAATTTTCATAAGAGATCTAACCTCCCTCTTTCTTTTAAAGTACTCTCCTTTATGTCACTCCTTTTAAGCTCCTCTTTGTTGTGTTGGGGGATGTTCTTTTATATTCCACTTTTTTTAAATTTTATTTTAATATGATGAGAGACCCTATTTTATCTCATCAATCCATTTTTGGAAGTTTTATGTGGTGTCGTTAGGCTGCCGAGTTTTCGTAAGGGATTTTTCATCTCACTTTTATTCCCATGAGATTTATGCTACATTTTCCACTAGTTCCTTTGAGTGGTATATGTAATTCCCATTATTATAATCTTTGTGTAATATAATTTCATTTATGGGTATTTACATATTCATTGTACAAACCTTCATCAATGGGGTGTACGTTTCGAAAGTTACCCAAGTCGGTAAGGGAACCTTTCACCCTCCTCTTTTTAAAAGACTTATTTTTTTATGTCTTTTAATTCACATATTATTATGTTGGGATATGTTCTTATATATCCATGTTGATGTAAATTTTATGTCAAAGTAATGAGATACCCTTTTTATCTCTCATCAACTCTTTTTCTGAATTTTGAAGTGACGTTGTTAGGCTGTCGAATTTTTGCAAGGGAACTTCTTAACCCAATTTTGATTCTTTGGGATAAACTTATACTCCTTGAATATGTCATTCTATGAATATGTGTGAATGACCTATGATTATTTTTCACTTAATATCCACTTATATCTGTTGTATTCATTTGTCACACATAATTATGTAATTGATTTATCCCTAATCCAAGGATACCTTCTTTGTATGGGACTTCATCTCAATCTCCTTTCATTAAGGAATATTTTGTTTTATACACAACATTCTTTTATACGGTGTATAAACCCCTTTGACTTTTTTGTTTATCCAAAAGGAATAATTTTTATACGAATCTTTTTACTAAACGACAAACGGGAATGTTTTTTTGTCGTACGTATGCGGCGGCAATGACTTTTCCGCCACTGTGACCATTATTTGAGTTTTGAATTCCTCAACAAGCCATACCTTTTTTTAAATGAAACATAAATACCATGTTTTAACTTTAATTTATTTTGGTATTGAAAATGGTTTTCAAAATGTTTTTATATCAATGTGTTGTATTGATATCTTTTGATTGAAAAGTGGAAATGTTTTGTTTCCTTTATGCATGTTTTATGTGATACGATTATGTTATGGTTCATGGGAATTATTATGAAGACGGATGGTTCTGTGATAAACTAAGGGTGGGTGAGCCCGATATAGCTCTCCAATGCATTAGGTAACGCGAAGGAGTTAAATGTTGAGGTTTCTCTGAAAAGATTTAGGGTATATATTGTAATGGGTATTCCAAACGTAATCAAGAGGGTTACTCCCTACATAAGAATGTTATGAATGCCTCAAGTTACTTTTATGCCTTATGATTTCTATGTTTTATTCATGATTTGATGAGGTATGTTAAAGTTCTTATGTTTTATGAGTAAAGTATGATTTCATGGATTCTTATGTATACATGTACTCATGTTTCCTTTCCATATTTTTATATCCCTTACTGAGCTTTTTATGCTCATCCCATGTTTTTGGAATGTTTTACACATGATTTAAAGATGAATAGGGTCAAGGATGGGATCAAGAAAAGACATGCTATCTAAAACATGGAACTAGACATGTTTCTCTTAAGAGTGTTTTTACTTATTGAAACTTAGTAGAAGTGTCTACTTTGTAATCTTTTGAGATGTTATAGTTGTGTCTTAATTCTCTAAAAATCTAAACTTGAAAAGATCCTAAATGTGAATTATTCAATTTAATTCAATATTAAGTAATGTTTAAGGTCGGATCCTTATATTTGATGTGACCAGAAACTCTTGGGCATGGGGGAGGGGCTAGGGAATGTTTTTTCCCAGAGTTTTGACATGGTGTGAAGCTTGAGAGGTGTGAAGAAATGAGGGTGTGAAGGGTGGTATTTATAGTGGAGGGGAGTGGGGATTTCCCAATATAGAATTCATTAATTAATTATTTCTCCAAAATACGAGTAATAGTGAGTCTTCCATGATAAATAATACCACTTTTATAATGGGATCCCGAAACAAGTGAGTATACATTAGTAGAACATCATACCTGAATCTATAATAAGATTGTTTAGCTTATTTTGTAAATTATGGTATTTCACTATTCATCAAAAATTTGGGTATTTCAGAAAAATCCCAAAAATACACCCCAAACATTTTATGACATTTAGAATACAATAATGATGTACATTTTTCAAAAATAAATTTATAATTCTTATTAATTTAATATTTAATTAAATTCATAATTTTCTTGAAAAAAACCGTTTTAAAATTAAAACTAATTTTATAATGATTTCAAAAATTACCGGAGGTCTTATAATATTATCATAAATCAAGAATACATAGATATGTTAATTTATGAAAAAAAATTAAGAAAATACATTTTATTTTAAATTAATTTATTATTTATACTTATTTATTTATGGCTTACAAAAAATAACATTACTTATAAGATGCCTAAATTTTATTTAATTATTCATGGGTGATGTTACTATTATTTTGGGTGATTTACTATTCATAAGGGTCATATTACTATTCATAAGGGTATGTTACTTTTCATAAGGGTATGTTACTATTCACCAAAAATTATGTTGGTTTTATTAGACTCAAAAAAATCATCTTGAACACAACTGTGTATGTCAGATTTTCGAAATTCAAAACTCAGAATTGGAAAACTTATGTTTAAAGGTCACATAACACTTCGTAGTTCTTTATGTTGTGTTTTCATGTGATTTTATGACATATTTATAAGAAGTAAATTTTCCTTGAAAAACATTGTGTCATTACATTCTTTCCCTCTTATGAAATTTCACCCTCAAAATTTTGTTTTACATAAACAGATGATGGTACATTCCATTCATCACCTCCTCTGGTTCCCATGTAGCTTCTTCAAACATCTGGTTCCTCTACAACACATTGAATAGGTGGGTTGTCTTGTTGCGTAGAACCTTATCTCTCCGGTCCAGAATCTCTATTGGCTACTCCTCATAAGAGATATCATCTTGAAGTTGGGCCGCCTCTATATTTAGTACTTGTGAGGGATCAGGTATGTACTTCTTCAAAAGTGATATGTGAAACACATCATCAACATGAGCCATATTCGGTGGAAGTGATAGCTGATAGGCTACAGATCCTATGCGATCAAGGATCTCAAATGGGCCAATGTACCATGGCCTTAACATCCCTTTCCTTACAAACTTCATGACTCTCTTCTATGGTGATATTCAAAGGAAGACATTATCTCCAACATCAGACTCCATGTCCCTTCGATGGTCGTTAGTGTAGATCTTTTGCTGACTATGTGAAACTTTGATGTGTTTATGGATGACTTGAACCTTCTCGTCCATCTCTTCCACAAGATCGGGACCAAGTAGCTTTCTTTCTGCAACATCATTACATCATGTTGGAGTTCTACATCACTTTCCATATAAAGCATCTGTTGGAGCCATCTGAATACTCGAGTGGATGATATTGTTATATGAGAACTCTACCAATGGGATATGCTAATACCATCCACCATCAAATTCTAGAGAGCAGGATCATATCATATCTTAATGTTTCTGAATAGTCCTTTCATATTGGCCATCGGTTTGGAGGTGATAGGTCATGCCAAAATTTAATTCAGTACTCATAGTATATTGAAGGATCCTCCAGAATATAGATGTGAACCTTGGATCGTGGTCAGAGATAATTGAGAGTGGAACACCATGCAGTCTCACCAATTCCATCACATATAAAATTTCAAGTTTTTCAAGCGATAGGTCTTCCCAAATAGTGATAAAATCGGCATTCTTAGTGAGTCGGTCAACCACAACCCATATCACATTATTTCCATTCGACTTCTTCAGGAAACCAATGAGATAGTCCATAGTAACATTCTCCCATTTCCACATGGGTTTAGGCAATTTCTTCATCAAACCTTTGGACTTTTGTCACTGGGTATTAACTTTCTGAAATACTAAGCCCCTTTAGATATATTCGGTGATCTCCTTTTTCATGTTATCCCACTATAAGTGTTCTTAGAGATCATGGTACATCTTGGTACTCCCTGGATGGATAGAAAATGTTGAGCTATGTGCATTTTCCAATAGCTCATTATTTATCTCGGGTAATGAAGGCACACAAAGATGTGTTCCAAACTGAATCACACCATAATCGTCGATATGGAACTCTTGAATTTTCCCTTCCTTTACAGAATTCACCCTCTTTTGTATCTCTACATCACCACTTTGTGCTTCCTTAATCGTCTCTAGGATGGATGGTTGCGCAATCATTTGAGAAAGGTAGGATGTATCCCCTACCCTTCTGATTTCTAAATCAATCGTTGTAATATCCAAGAATACATGGTCTTTCTCAATCCATAACATGGATAGAGTAGCATTTTCATTTCTACATTGAGCATCAGCTATATTGTTCTCCTTTCCAGGATGACAGTGAATAGAGAAATTGTAATCCAGGATTAGATCTAACCATCTCCTTTGATGCCTGTTGAGATTATTTTGTGTGAATATATAATTTAGGCTCATGTGGTAGGTGTATATGTCACACGTCTCACCATAAAGGTAGTGCCGCAATATTTTCATGGAAAAAATCATGGATGCCTACTCTAGATCATGCATCAGGTAGTTCTGCTCAGGGATCTTCAACTGTCGTGAGGCGTAGGCTATCACAATATCCTTTTGCATGAGTTCACACCCCAAGACTTTCTTTGAAGAATCGATGTATATCACAAAACATTATCCACATTTTGGTAGTGTGAGTACAGGTGTTGTGATCATCCTTCTCTTTAGCTCCTTGAATGTTCTATCACATTCTTCTTTCCAGATATACATTACTGCTTTCCTTGTTAACTTAGTTAACGGGCTTGAAAATCATGAGAAGTTTCTCACAAAAATTCCCTCACTTTTGATCACATTTCCCATGAAATTAACTTGGTTTATCCAAAAGTTGCACTTGTTGAACTTGGCATACAACATCTTCTTTCTCAATGTCACCAACACAAGTCTTATATGTTCTTTATGTTCCTCCTTTCTCTTGGAGTAGAAGAGAATATCATCAATAAAAAATACAACAAATTTTTCTAGGTAATGTCTAAAGACTCTATTCATCAAATCAATGAAGATTGCAGAGGAATTAGAATGTCCAAATGGTATAACCAGAAACTCATAGATCCTAGACCTTGTATGGAAGGCAATATTCTGAATATCTCTCTTCTTCCCCTTTAGTTGATGATATCCAGATTGAATATCCACCTTTGAGAAATATTTATATCCTCTTAACCGGTCGTACAAGTTTTCAATCCATGGAAGAGGATACTTGTTCTTTATGATGATCTTGTTGAGTTACCTATAATCGATACACAACCGCATTTTCCCATCCTTCTTCTTTACAAAGAGAATGGGTGCACCCCTAGGTGATGCACTAGGGTATATGAACCATTTGTCTAGATTCTCTTGTTGCAGCTTCTTTAACTTCTCTAGTTTCATAGGAGCCATCCTATAGGGATACTCTGAGATAGGAGTAGCTCCAGGTATGAGTTCAATTGAGAAATCTACCTCACGGTCTAGCGAATTCCAGGTAACTCTTTAGGAAATGCATCACTTTATTCCCTCATGATCGGAATTTCCGCACGGTTGGAACTTTCCATTGACCCGACCATTTGGGAGAGGTATTCTTCTTCCAAGGGAATCAACACTCACACCATTAAAGGATTTTTCAAAGGAGATTTGTGATCTTCCTTGAATTTGTAGAGGATCATGGGATGGTTTTTAATAGGAAAAGATATTTCATTTTATCGATAGTTGATATGTGCTCTATATAATGAGAGCCAATCCATTCCCATTATAGTTTCAAGTTACACCAAGGTAAGAATTACAATATTTGCTGGAAGAATCTTCCCACATACGCCAATAGGAGAAGAGTCAAACACTTGGGTTGCAATGATTGAAACACTTGGTATTTTCACATATATCTCTACTTCAAGGTTTCAGGGATTCGATTCTATAGTTTTAGAAAACATTCAAGATAAAAAGGAATGCATACAACTAGAATCAAATAAGACATTTTACATTCATGAGTGAATTGGAAGTTTTCCTTGTACCACTTCATTATCTTTCTCCACTTCGACTATAGTGATGGAATAATCCTTTCCATGTTCCTTTGTATTTTTTAGCTGCTGATGCTGATTACCCCTGATAACTCGAGGTTTAGTGCACTAGCTTTCTTAATGACCTAGCTCCCTACAGTTGTACCATTGAACCATGTGTGGTTCTCTATTTCCCTCCCCTACATTCTCCTTCCTTTTTATGTCTTTTCGACACTCTTGAGCATGGTGTCCTTATTTCCCACACATGAATCATTTCCCCATCCCATTGAGGATGTTCCCATGGTGCAACTTCCTACATTTTTGGCATGTGTGTCATTGAGTTTTTTTCCCAACTTTTTCATTAGATCTACCGACATGAAACTCCATCTTTCATTTCTTATCACCAAATCCAAGGTACAATTCTCCAAACTCCTTATATACATTGATTTCACATCAAAAAACTTCTACATAACTCCCAAAGTCTCGAATTACAAGATCCTTTCTAAAGTGTGGTTTTAATCCACTAAAGAATCTATTAATTTTTATAACACTGTTGATAACAAAACCTTAAGCGTACCTTTCAAGCCTTGTGAAATTCGATTTTTAGGTTGTGACAAATTCTCATTCTTTTTGCATGAGATCTATGAATTCTCCCTCCATCTTCGTGCAAAGAGTTCTTGAGAAATTCTTGTTAAGAAACATTATCATAAAGTCTTCCCATTCCATCTCTTCAATTTCCTACCTTGGAATGGTGTTCTTAATCAAACACCATGCATGATAGGACTCTCCATATAGATGAAAAATGGATTGTGTCACCTTCTCTATCTCAGAACAGTGAAGAATAGAAAATATCTTCTCCATGGATTTGACCCACTTTTCCACAACTAGTGTATCATAAGATCCACTAAACGTCGGTGGTCGTTTCCTCATAAAACATTTGATAGCCAGTTGCTCCCTCTTCGACGAAGGAGGAAGTTCCCCATTATTATGTTTATTGTTCATAACCTATGATAGTTGGGTAAGCATCACCATGAATTTATGAAGTCCACCTCCCAAATCATTGGGGTGGTCTTTAGATAAATCGTTGCATTATCCCTCTCAAGAGTTTTTTTCCTGGTTTCTCCTAGTTCCCCACTTTTTCTAAAATAGAGAAGGTTTTAACAAAACATAAGTCAATAAGCCATCAATAACTTATTCATTTGAATAATTTGTACTAAAATCATAACTTATGGGATCCCTATGTAAATATTATTGAGTGCATATTAGTACTAAGTCTCATGATAGAGGTTTTCTCTAGGGTTCACCAATCCTAATTCCCAAATTAACATAACCCTTCCTCTGATACCAACTATAGCAACCCACTTATTTATTACTATTACATAATTTTAATGATAAACAACATAATATTATTAAACATAGAGGATCCAACGGTTTAGTGTCTTGGGAAAACTATGACCGTACATAACAAATAACAACATAGAGAAAAAACACATTTTTTATTTCTTCTTCTCTAGCTTCTTATTGGACCATGACCCCTCCTTGGTACATATAGTCACCTGAGGATATACATAAAAAGGGGTGAGATAAAAGCCCGGTAAGAGTACATATAAGAAAAATATAACAATAAGTGTGCATAATCATAACATAGGAAAAAGATCATGAACGTGAGGGGAATCATTAATAAAAGACTTGAAATGTTGCAATGCATAAAAATGAAACATCATATCTCAGTGGTTAACTACCACACATACTTGTGAAAAAAGATAAAATCTTGTTCAAACATAATTTCACATTTTCTCATTAGATTTATCACTTTAACCAATGCATTTAATTGCTGTATAATTTGGGGTGCACCCATCACATTGAAACATTCATATTTTGCTATATAATTCTGGGCACACTCATCACATCATTACATTATAATTTATCCAGCATGCCACAATGAATATATAACAAAAATGAACATAAATAACCCAATAAAAGGAATGGGATCCATATCATTTTAACACATTCTTAAACATTGGGTCTGCAAAATGAAGAGGGAATAACATACATGTCACAATAACTATCAATCATAAATGAGAAGTAATATGTGTGATCTCAAAAGAAGAGTTCTTTTGGAAAAAATTGGGTTTGACATAAATACCAGTGAAAAACATATATATCCCAAAAAAGGGAAGAAAATTATGAACAATGTATTTTTAAGGAGTAACCACCTCAAAAAAGAGTAAAAGTGGGAGAACCCAAAGGATGAATGTTGGGTTCGAAAATTTCCCCTTACCTTATATCTAAACACTTCATTTGCATTATTTTCCTATATAATGACATTATATTAATAAATTAGAAATAAAAAACCCTTTATACATGAAAAAGGGTCATTTTGGTTTCTTTATGTTATTTTATGGGCCTTTTGATGAGTAATTGAGTATAATAACATAATTCAGGAATGTTCATTTTTATGGTTTTCTTGAGTGTTTCACATGTATTCATGAATAGAAGTTCATGTAGAACATGGATAAACATCCAGAACATATATTCCATGTTATTAAATATATTATATAAGTAAAAATGATCTTATAATGAATTTAATTTTATCCCATGTGGATGAATCATTAGATAAAAATTAAATGATGATTGATTGAGTTAGTTTGGGCAGTTTTTCGACCACACTGAACTTGTTTTGATTAATCATTTAGTAATATGTAAATAATTTGGTTATAGAACATTAAATAGGAAGTAATGCATATAAACGTTTCTGGTACAATCATAAAAATGGTTTCGTGACCATATCTAAAGGTAGAATTGAATAAAGAAAGATGTCATTCTTAAAGGTGATATATTAACACATCACGAATAATGTTTTCTTTTATAAAATAAAAGAAAGAGGAGAGGGGTTTTGATGGTATAATCTCTCATTATCCTTATAAAATTTCATTATATGTATAATAATAGAGTTACCATTCCATTTGGAGAAATATAGGTGGGGTGAATAAGAAAAGAACTTGAAATTGAAAGGGAATTAAAGGAGAAGAGGGAGAGAAATTACCTCTTTAATCCTCCTTTGGAGATTCTTCTTAAGGGGCCCAGGCTTGGACTTTTGATGAGACCAAAAGCTCTTAGACATGGGCGAGGGGGTAGGTAAGATTATTGGTCATATTTTAGACAAGTTTTGAAGATTTGGAAGTTTGAGGAAATGAGGGTATGAAGGGTGGTATTTATAGTGGTGGGGAGAGGGTATTTCTAAATATATAATTCATTAATTTATTATTTTCCCACAAGAAAAGTAATTGTGATTCTTCCATGACCAACAATTGTAATTTTATAATGTGATCCCGAACCAAGTTTCCTTACATTAGTAGAACATCATGCATGACCCTATAATTAGCTTATTTAGCTTATTTTGTAAATTATGGTGTTTCATTATTCATAAAAAATAAAGTATTTCAGAAAAATCCCAAAAATTCACCCCAACCATTTTTCAACATTTAGATTCCAAATATAATCTCCATTTTTCAAAAATAAACTTCTTAAATATTATCAATTTAATATTTAATTAAAATCATAATTTACTTGAAAAAAACAATTTTTAAAATTAAAACTTATTTTATAATGCTTTCAGATATTATTGAGGTCATATAAAATTATCTTAAATGAAGAATACATAGATATGTTCATTTATGAACACTTTTTATGAAAATATATTTTCTTTTAAATTAATTATTTAATTGTAATTAATTATTTATGTCTTACAAAAAATACCATTACGTATAAGATGCCTAAATTATATTCAATTATTCAAGAGTGATTTTACAATTATTTTGGACGATTTACTATTCATAAGGGTCATATTACTATTTATACGGGTGGGTTACTATTCATAAGGGTATGTTAATATTCAGATTAAATTATGTTGGTTTTATTAGACTCTAAAACTCACCTTGATCACAATCGTGTGTGTCGGATTTTCGAAATTCCAAACACAGAAGTGATAAACTTAGGATTTAATGTCACCTATAAATTAGTAGTTCATTATGTTTTGTCTTTATGTGATTTTATGAAATATTTATGAGAAGGGAATTTCCATTTAAAAACTTTGGATCATTACAAAAAGACTATTTTCAGAAGACCCTTTGAAAATTTTCCAATATGATAATTCTATTTGTATTGTCTGGAGGTTCTTGTTGAATTCAAATATTATTTAATTAATCCATTTAAAATATGTTTAAAATAATAATATAATTATTCATGGATGAATTTTATATTATTGATAGAACTTTTAAGAGCTATCTTGAGAAATTGAGATCAATTTTACAAATTTACCACGTGAAAAATATTTTTTTGAACTATGATAAATGTCAATTTATGTTCACTGAGAAGATTATTATTGTAAAAATGGTTTCTAATAGGTTAATATAGGTATATTATTCAATGATTATGGACATCAATAGATTACCCATTTCTAAAAATGTCAATGGGTTAAAATGATTTTAAGGTTAGGTCTATTTCTACCAGTTTTTCATTAAATAATTTTAAAAGATAAAAAAGAACATATTATCATTATTGATCAAAAAAATAATAATATTATTTAATGTTAAATTCTTATAATCACCAAATATTTTTTTATGAAACCCATACTTCTTCACTCATAATCATTTCCCCAATTGGTATTTTCCCTTTAAAATCATGTTTGAATCTAATGACATTATCATAGGGGATATTAATTTTTATATGAAATATAATAGGAAACATGTTGTGTGTTATTATAGTAAATTTATAGATTATTCCCAAATAAATTATACCATAATTTTGGATGAACATTTTTTCAACGTATTTTCTCTTGAAAATTTGAGAAAATACTTGATTGGGTCTAAATTCATAATTTTCACTGATCATTCATCAGTAAATTATCTATTATATAAGAAAGTAGCTAATTATCGAATCATTAGATTAATTTTTTTAAGGGTTCAGATTAGAAATCAGGGAAAAACAAGGGGATGATAATATTATTGTTGATCACATAACTTTATTATAAGACATTCTAAATAGAAACCCTAAAGAAATAAACCCTTCATTTTTGGATGAAAAATTACTCAATATTTAAAAAATCACATGGTTTGTAATTTTTTTTAATTGTTTTGTTTATAGAGTCATTCCCACTGTTCGAATATAAAATCAAATAATGACACTTATTTATTAACTCAAATTCTACTTCTGGGTTGATCCTTTGGTTTTTAGAAGTGTGTTGTTGGTATTCATGTGTGTTTTGTGATTAAAGAAGATATTATTTTCATTTATGAGCGTTTCCACACTTTTTTATAAGTAGGAATCCATGGAGAACAGTGGAAAACCAAAAATGTGTTACAAAATTGTTTTTGTTATCGTACACTCTCTAAGGACATTAGAATTAAGGTCGTAAGTTGTGATAAGTGTTGAAGGATGGTAAATATATATAGAAGGAAAGATATTAGATATAAATAATTTTTAAAGGTATAGATTTTCTTTTGTTTTGGATTTGTAATTTATGGGTCCATTTCCATATTTTCATGGTAATAAATTAATTTTGGTAGTTATTGATTGTGTCTCTAAATGGGTTGAGGCAGAGGCACTTCCAAACAACCAATACAATAATGCTTTAAAATTCATTCAGAAAAATATTCATGTAAGATTTTTATTTCCTAAGTATTTCATTAATGATAATAGAACCCATTTTAATACATTTTAATTAAAGAAAATTTACAGAAAAATATGGTTTTGTTCTCAAAACTAAAACAACTAATCACCCACAGTCTAGTGGGCATGATAAAATCTGTAAAAGGGATCTTAAATAGATATTATGAAAAACTATTTCTAGATTTAGACAGGATAGGTCGGAGAAATTAGATACAATTTTTTTTATTCTACCAAACTCCTATTAAAAGTCTCATAGTAATGCCTACTTAAAACGTATTTTGTAAAATCATGTCACTTACATGTGGAGTATCATCATAAGTCATTCTATCCTTGGGATGATATAAAATATTATTTTAATTCTCTATTAGAATGAATAGTTCTATATTTTTGGGATTTAGATTATATTAAAATTGTATCTTATAAAAATATTATAATTTATAAATAATGAACCAATGATTATCATTACACTATCAACAAAAATAGATATTTTAAGATTAGTCAATGAATTTTACCTTTAAATTCTACATTGTTTTTTTAAAAAAAAACTCATTTATAAAATTTTTATACCATTCACTATCCAGATATTTTTATTTAAGGGAGTTTTGAGCTATTTGGTGAGATTTATAATACATTATTGTTTAATTTATAGGGAGAAAAATAGTATTATTGGGTTTAGCTAAAGGTATTGACTATTGTCTATGTTCTATAAAATCGAACATTCATTGAGAGAAACTGGGGAATTAAAAAGTAATTATTTATTGGATTTGAACAATGGTTTCTGTTGTTTATTTTTTATTTTATTTATTTCATTTTAATAAATATAAAACAAATTGTTTGTCTATAGGGATATAATTTGATTTCTTATTTTCTTGAGGGAAAAATTAATTTATTTTACTCACTTCATAATGCATAATCTATACAATGTTTTTTATTACAAGGGATCATTAATTTTATTCTTTCCTGGAGTTTTATAATGTCATTAACTGCTATGAAGTAACATAAAGAGTATAATTTCAAAACAATTGGTGAAATATAAAACTATTTTTCAATGTATAAGAGGAGTTTCATTTTGGATCAACATGAATAACTATTCTTATAATCTTTTACTTTGTATTCAATTTATTTTTCAGCTAAGAATATTGGTATCTTATGTGAAAATTTTAATCCTATTCGATCTTAAAATGAGTAATTAAAAGTAACTATTTCAATAAAATGGAATACAAAGTGATATTAACTTAACCTAAATGACCAAGCCTCTATATAAATGGAGTTTTTTGTAATTCTGCATCTTTTTCTACACATTTACTTATTGAAAAATACAATGTTTATGAATTAAAAGGTTAAAATAATTATTTATAAAGTATTGATACGTGTTTAAATTATTAAACCATTATTCTAGTTACTTTTATTGATTTTTTGACATTATGTGAGGAATTAGTGTCATAGAATGTTGTTTATGTGCCTCTTTGAAAACCATTTTCAAGCCACAAATTTCGAAATGATCTTTTTCTAAAATCATTCATGGGAACTAAATTATTGATGTAGTAACTAGATTAATATATTTTTTCTATGATATGATTTTTTTTGTTAATTATACTTTGTGGAAAATATTTTTTTAAAACTTCTCTATGAAATTTGTACATGCTTTTTTTCATCTTACTTATGCATGTTTTGTACATATTTTTGTGCTTCAAAATGTTTTAATTTATATCCCAAATTGAGGTACAATAATGATTAAATTTTTTGTTTCAAAATTTTTGGATGGCACTTCATTATTACAAATGACATTTTATATTATATACCTCAAAATGCCAATAAATTTGTAAAATTCACTATCATTTAACATCAATTTTCATACTCAATGTTTGAAAATTATCTTAAAATAATATTTTTTTCTAATAAATATGGTAAATTATAAATTTATATTTCTTTTTGGATTCAATTGAATAACATCCACTTATTTATCTCTTAAAAATTGATGAAATTTTTAGAGTATGTTTTAAACTTTTAATGAAACAATAATTTTTTAATTTTATATAAAGAGGTAAGTTTTCTATTCAAATATACTAAAAATTAAATCCTAATCCATGTTGAGATTTTTATTTTTATGATAAATCATAGGATGATTTAATTTTGTTTTCTTAATAATTATTTAACACACTCATCTATTCAATTGTGTCTAATTATACTGAGCTAACAAATATATGTATCTTCACATTGGAGGAAAAGCTAAGTTTGTAGGAATAATGGAATATAAAATGATTTTGGTAAATATCATATCATTATTTTGAAATTTAATCATATTTTTCATGGTCCCATTATAGGCTAAATTCGTTGGATCCTCTAGATGTTTAGATAAGAGGAAGTTTCATATAGAGGTATTGAGGTTGCATGACAAGTAAATTGAGCTAGGGTGGGTATTTGATGACATTTTATGGTTTATTATGATATAGGACTTTCATAGTATCCATTAGGAAACCCAAGGAGTTGATATATCCCATGAATATTGGACTAATGAGTTCTAATATCAATAAGATTAATTGTTTTCAAGGGAGGTTGTAACCTATGTAACCGATCTTTGGATTAATCAAGTTTAAAAAATCATTCATTTGATCAAGACGGCTCCAGGGAGATGTTTGAGACTAATAATTCACATTCTTAAGGGACTAATTAAACATTTAGAGGATGTATAGGTTCATATAAGTAAAAATGAGCGGATTCTGTGGAAATAATTTGATGTGATGTTTTTAGATAACTTTTTCCCTGATATTTCAAGGGTAGAGTGGGATAGTGAGTACATTAATATTACAAAGAGGTATATTTATTCATGTATTGTTCTCCTCATTCACATATTTATGGTTATTTAGACTGATTCTTGTGAGAGATGATATTTCCAATGTGTGGTTATTTTAGGATGACCTTTAACATTCCATTAGAGTGTAGGTATGTATTTCTATGTCCAACAAATATTGATGTGGTGAAATAGGAATTGATAGGATAGTGAAATATAATGGGTGGTGGTTTTTCCAGACATGGGATGGGTGATGAGGCTACAAGAAGTCAAAAGTGGTGATACAAGGAGATTGAATAGAGAATTCAAAGGATGTGATCATAATTTTCATCTCAAAGTGGATCATCACTGAAATGTTACATGTGTGTGAAGATAATACAAATTTTCACCCAATATGATCAGTAGACCAATGATTTTCTATATTTTTATCATATTGGTATCTTGAGGAGTTTTTCCCATGAATTCTCATAAGTATCACGTGTTTTTTTACGAGGTAAAACTCAAGTATGTGAGGTGGTAATGAGAGCAGTTTTGGGAGTTCTTATAAACAATTCATATCCCTGATCAATATATGATAGAGTATAAGGTTATAATTAATAGGGGAAATTGAAAATTTAGAGTGTATCTCTACATGGAATTCACGAATATTTATTTTGTGGATTTGGATTGTTGTATGTCATTGAGATGGCCATTTTTAAGAAGGATGGAGATCGAGTAATGATTATAGGAACACTATGATGATGTTGATTAGGTTATTCATGATAGTTAGTGGTTCACAATGCATGTTATGTGTACATGTATTTTCAAGGTGATGGATGACTTATAGAAAATAATAATGATGTTTCATTTCCAATTTTTAATAACTAGTTACATTAGATATAATATTATAGTCGAGTATAGTACCATAAATGTATTGGGTATCTTGGGAGTGATGTGCTTGAGGAAGTGATTTCTATGTGTTAGGTTTTTTTGTAGAACTATTTTGGGTTCAGTTCCTCAATTTATATAATTTGAGGTTCCAAAAGATACACATGGTGAAAATGGATTAAGATATTAAACTTTATCCATTGAATTATGGGTCTATGATAATGTTTGTAGTTGTTTAGATTTAGATAAGTTTAAGTTAGCTTAGTGGAAGTTAACTTAGTGAAAGAGGGAATCGGTGGTGGAAATTATGTTAAGTGTGGGAAAGTGGAAGGAGGGTCATCTAATGTATGAATGAGTACCCAAATTCCAGAGGATATAGTGGAATAGATATATGGTTTATGGTTTTAAAACATTATTAATGTTCAATAGGAATGGGATGTTAGATTAAATTATATCTGAGTTTAAAAAAGTGAAAATATGAAATGGTATTACACAAGAATATTTTTTAGGATAAATAAGTTAAAACAAATGGATATTTCACTAGAATTTATTTTTTACTGGGAGTATTTATTTGAGGTAGTGATTACCTTTGATCAAGTGGAAAGATGCATGTGATGATTATATCAATGAGGAATTATCTCCAAAATGGTAAGGAGGTGATGCAACTGGAAGTTACTAACTGGAATCTATAAAGATCATCTATATGAAAGGGATAGTAATGTATGTTCTGAATAATCCAAACAATATTTATTGATAGAGAATCAAAAGGCTGGAGGATTGGACAGTTCCCATCTCTATGAGCATGTTTCCCTATGGAGTACTTATGATTGGAATATATCATAGGAAATTGTAACATCCCCGGTAAATAATTAATATGAAATGTTCATATATATTAATATTTGTGAATAAAATGTTAATATTACTTTAAAGGGAATGCTATGTTCGATGGCGTACCCAATACGCAACACTGAGTTTCTTTGATATCTTACGTTTCACACTAATAATATAATATTAATATTTTAAATGGTAGTTAATGCCTAACCATTGTAACGGTGGGAATGAATAGAACTAACTACAAAATGATTATATATGTTTGTTAAATATTTTAACAATTACCTAAAAAATGATAGAGGCTTAAAATGAAAATGAGTCCAATTTTAAGAATAAAAATTCTAATATTCTTTAAAAGCTAGATTAACTGTCTTTTGATGGTGAACCCTTTTGAAAACAAATTTTTGTCAGTTTTATATGTTATATTTGACAAAAATAATATCCTTCATTAAAATCAGGACATCAAAGTGTACTTGGTGTAATTTTTTGTTATTTTTCCGATAAAGTTCATTTTTATGGAATAGTGAAAATGATGTATTTTAATTCAATACCTCATTTTAATCTAATTAATTTATATGGTTATATTGTCTTTTTAATTGGTTTTAATGTTTAATTAAAATATATTTTTTCCATTTAATTCAATGGTGGTAATTGTAATTAATTTTACTTTTTAATTGGACATAAACAAGTGTCGATCTTTTGATAGATATTGTATCTTAAAAACACGCTATTTGTTTTGAAAATGGGAATTAATTATAAAATTAATTATTGAAACTTATATGTTTTGAATTTGGTAAAATGGAAATCATTTTTTAATTTGGAATATCAAATTTACTTTGGATAAATGTTTGGCATTTTTCTGACAAATGTTCATTTTTAATGAATAGTGAAAAATACTGCATTTTACTTCAAAACTTCTTTTTGATATAATTTTATTATATAGTTAGATTTCCCTTTTAATTGGTTTTAAAGTTTAATTGAATTATTTTTTTTCACTTAATGCACTGTTGTTCATTGGATGTGATTTCACATTTCAATTGTATGTAAAAACAAGTCAATCTTTTGACAAATTTTACTTCTTAAAAACATGTCTTTGGTTTGACAACGAGAATTTTTTTAAAATTAATTACTGTAATTTATGTGTTTGAAATTTGGTAAAATTTATTCCATATTTATAATCATAAGGTCAAAATTATGTAATTAATAATTTTTTTTTGGACATTATGAATAGTAATGACTGTAATTATCTTTAATTATCGTGATTAATTAGTAATCTGGTAGGTAAGGGTAATAAAATAATATCACAATAATATATAGTGACCCAAAATGTGTCCAAATCTTCTTTTTTGAGTCATGTACTACCATAGAATGCTTTTTACAAAACTTGGGGGCCCATAGAGACCCATGGGTGTAATAGTGACATTAATGACATTATTTTTGAAAAAGAAGTGAAATATAAAATAAGTTTGTATATTCTAAGTAAAAAAATTTTAATATTGTTTAAATAAATGATATTTGAGACTATAAATATTCATTGTAAATCTAAAACTATTTCCTATATCATGTTATTTTCTTTATAGTTTTTAGATATTAAATAAATAAAATTTATTTATGACACCATGATGATGCAGTGATTATCTCATTAATGAACGATTTAAATAAAATGAAATGATAAGGAAAAATCTAAAACTTACAATTGTTTAAAACCTATTGGATGGGTGTATTTCTAACTCTTATCATTTTATCCTAGAAATATATCATTTTAGGACCTTTAAAATCAGAAAATAATTTTATAATAAAGTAACGTTTCAAGACGTTCCAAAAGTGACAATCCTCCCTCTTAAAAAAGGACCCCACCTCTACCCCCATACCCACACCTCTCAAGCCCTTTTCTCATCCAACCACTTCTCATATTATCTCTCCAAATCCCTCTACCACACCAAGAAGCCTCACTTTGGGCCTAAGTCTTTCCAAGGATTCCTTTGGCACAAATCAAAAAGAGTTACCCGATTTATCTGAAATGTCTTCTCTCGAGTTTCTTTATTTTATTTGCCTTATTCACTCACAAATATATTCTTATTATTTGATCCCATAATAACATCAGTATCCTAAATATAATAGGATTCTGTTATGATAAGTATTATACCTACAATTAAACACACTTTCATCTGATGGTTAAAGAACATACTATTTCTATGGGTGGCGAATTACTGCCTCACGAAACGATGATTGTTCAATATTCTTTTAAAAACATTAATGGTGGACATTATGATGGAAATATATTTATATATGATATATATTATATTTATTTCATCTCAATTCTTATTTATTTTATATTTAAAACATACCTTTTTGCTTTGCATGTTATGCAAATGCGATAATTTCATCTGAGGAAGTGTGGACTACCGCCCTCTCAAGTGACGTGACTCATTCATGCCAAACATGGAATTTATAAATAATGTAATTAATGATCTTATGTTACCTATATAACATATATATTTTACTGGAATTATAATATATCTATGTCTCATTTTTTTAAAAGTCCATTAATATCCCAAAAAATGAATGTAGCGTTCATGCGTACGTACGGCCTACCGTCTCCAAGAACGATACATTTCATTTATTATCTCCAAAAATTATGGAATACATATATACAGTATATATATGATATTTAAATCATTAAAATCATTATAGATATGATGTACTTATAACTACATGGACAATTCTCTTCAAACAAGTTTATTTCTGACTCATGTACCGAACATCGACAAAACGTATGATATGAACTCACATAATTAAATAATTATTATAACGTGATAATATGTTATATGAATTGAATAATAAACTTTAAAGGATTTACTTAATCAATTATAAATTGACCAAGGATTATTATTCAGGGATATAATAAAACAAACAAGACAAGTCAGACTTGAGGTAAGGGGATTTCTTATCTCACTTTAAATTCCTTAAGATTTCCATTGTTTTCCAATTATTTATTGCATTTGGTGTGGTGTGTGCTGCCATTTGATAAATATTATCATGATTCTATTTTTATTCATGGTATTCTGTGATTCATTTGGTTCTTATTATCTTTTTTTCATAAGACTTGACTGATTACAACAAGGTAAGGGGTTTTTATCTCACTTTTTATTCCCATGATATTCATGCAACATTTGCCACTATTTAATTTTGTGTGGTGTATGTACTGCCCATGATTGTATTCTTTGTTTAATATAGTTAAATTTATAGGTATTTACATCTTCATTTTATTACCCTTCTATCATGGGGTGTACGTTTCTAAAGTTAACCAAATCGGTAAGGGAACCTTTCACCCTCATCTTTTTAAAAGACTTCTTTTTGATATGTCATTTAATTTACATATTAATATGTTGGGATATGTTCTTATATATCCTTATTTCTGTAAATTTTATGTCCAAGTGATGATATACCATTTTTATCTCTCATCAACTCATTTTATGAATTTTAACGTGACATCGTTAGGCTATCGAATTTCAGTAAGGGAACTTCTTAACCCAATTTCAATTCATTGGGTTAAACCTATACTTCTTGATTATGTCATTCTCTAAATATGAGTGGATGAACTCTTATTGTTTTTCACATAATATCCACTAATATTGAGTGTATTTATATTTGTCACGCATAATTATGTAATTGATTTATCCTTAATCTAAGGATATTGTCTTTGTACGGGACTTCGTCTCAATCTCCTTTCATTGAGGTATCTTTTGATTTCTACACGACATTATTTTATATGGTGTATAAAACCATTTAGACATTTAATTTCATTCAAAAGGAATATTTTTTACATGAAGCGTTCTACTAAATGACAAAAGGAATGTTTTTGTCTTACATATGCGGCGACAATGACTTCTCCGCCGCCGTGACCATTATTTGAGTTTCAGCTTCTTCTACAAGACAAAACTTTTTAAATGAAAAATAAATACCATTTTTTAATTTTGTTTAATTTTGGTATTAAAAATGGTTCTAATAATGTTTTGATTATATCAATGTGTTGTATTGATATCTTATGATTGAAATGTGGAAATGTTATGTTTCCTTTATGCATGTTTTATGTGATACGATTATGTTATGCTTCATGGGAATTTTTTATGAAGTAGGGTGGTTCCGTGATAAGCTAAGGGTGGGTGAGCCCGAGATAGCTCTCCAATGCATTGGGTAACATGAAGGAGTTAAATACTAAGGTTTCTATGAAGAGATTTATGGAATATACTATGATGGGTATTCCAAACGTAACCATGAGGGTTACTCCCTACGTAAGAATGTTATAAATGCCTCAAGTTACCTTTATGTCTTATGATTTTTGTGAGTTATTCTTAAATATTATGAGTTCATGAAGTTTGTTAAATTGGTTATGTTTTATGAGTAAATTATGATTTCATTGAGCTTATGTATATATGGACTAATGTTTTCTTTTGGATTTTTATCTCCCTTACTGAGGTTTTTATGCTCATCCCTAGTTTTTTAAAATGTTTTTCACAGGTTGTAAGGAATGGAAAGAGAATGGAGGTATTCAAGAAAATTTATATCAGTAAAAGAACTCTTGTTTTATTTAAGTATTTGAAAAACATATGTTATAATAGAAGTGTCTACTTTGTAATATTTAAGTTGTTATGTAATAGTTATGTCCTAAATCTCTAAAACTCTAAACCTGAAAAGATCCTCCATGTGAATTATTCATTTAATTCAATATTATGTAATGTTTTAAGGTCGGGTCCTTATAGTTGGTATCAGAGGTCGGTTTAGATAACTTTAGAGGGTAGGGTATTCTTTAAACACAAGTGACATTACCATATTGGTTAGGATTTTTGAATGAGTGATAGTTATTTTTATAACGTGAATGAGTTTAGGATAACATGAATAATTATATCTTAGTATTTAACCTCCACATAAGATATTATATGATGACTTTACTGATATACTTACACTGACCTTTTTGGTCTCAGTAAATGGCTGGATCTAGCAGGCACCAAAGTAACAGTGGATGTGAAGAAAACTGTGACGGTTTTCTAAATGAGCAGCTGAATGATATGGGATATTAAATGATAAATCTTGTGGTTATTCTCAACAAACTATCTAGATTCATGATGTTCCACATGAACCTTAGTGATTTTTATAAGGCATCATATATACGAGAATCAAATCCCTACGGAAGTTCAGGTAATAATAATAAAGGTAAGTATCACTACTACAAATACGGCTTTTAACAGCACTAAAAAGGTCGTTAACAGTGCTAAAAAAGTGCTATTAATGTCGGCGAAGATAACGGGGGGTCCCCATTATCAGCGCTTTTTTAGCGCTGATAAAAATGAAAAAAATAAAAGAAATTAAAAAAACACTACCAATCTCAGAGGGGGGCTTTTTACAGCACTTGAACCCCCCTTTATCAGGGCTTTCCCACACCTCCAGCACCTGCACGCACCGCCTACAGCCTTTGTCAGTGCTTTACCCTCTAAATAACCCTTGCGCGCGCGCCCCTGCCTCCACCTAGATTCCATCTCGAGACCTCCCCCTACGCACCTAAATCCTTTACCACTCCCCTATATTGATTTGTTCTCTTATTTATGATATGTCTATTTATATATATATATATTTATATTTATATTTATTATTATAGTAATATATATTTATATTAATATATATAGTTATATTAATATATATATTTATTGTTATACTAATATATATATACAGTTATATTAATATATATATTGTTATATTAATATATAGTTATATAAATATTCATATATTGGTATTTTAAAAAAAATGGATATTAGTTATTATTTAGATAAATCAAATATATTTTATATGTAAATGTGTTTAATTATTTATTTAAAAAATATAATTTTTAGGTGTGAATATATAAGAAACATATACATATAGATATAAATTTGATTATAAATAGCATTACATTATAAAAAAAATAAATTCTAAAGAAATAATAGCAATATGAATGTAATACCATGGAATAAATTTTGTCCCACCAAAAAAAGCCAATAATATCCCCTTAAACGAGGCTGAAAATCCACAAAATGTTAATAAATCTGGGTACCTCGACTAAAAACACAGTTTTGGAGGCCTTCTAGGACGATTTTGGCCTCTAAAACTCCTTGACTAGGGTCCCCCTGGATCACAACGACGTAGAGCTCATCGCATGCTTCGATTTTATATGTGGTAGAGCTCAAACGGACACCCGTATCAAAAGTGATGGCTGTATGAAGTTTGAGTTGCGTTTTCAACATATTTTGGATCTTTTTTTCATTTTTTTAAATTTTTTAGTCTTAAAATTTATATTAAATGACTATTGCTCCATAATAATTATCAAATTATTAATTAAAAATATTTGTTTAATTTTTTTATAAGCCATTTTCACTAAATATCTTATATATTAAGTATAATAAGTGTAAATCCATATTTATACTTATCTAAAATATATTTAAAAATTATGTGTTATATTTATATCAATATAACTATATTGATATATTTATATATTAATATATTATTTTTAATTAATTTTTTTTGAAGTCTAGCTCTTTATCAGCGCTTTTATAAAACCGCTGATAAAGACCCCCCTTTATCAGTGCTTTTTCATTAGTGCTGATAAAGAGGTGGCGCTGGCCTTGCCCAGTTTCTTGGTAGTGTATATTCAAAAACCTATGTGTCAAAGATGTGTAAATAAACACATAGGAAAATGTTTCAAAGGGACAGAAAGATGCTATAGATTTGTAAATGAAGGTCATAAAATAAGAACCTGCCATTGAAAGAGGAAGCATCTAGTTGACTCTGGGAAAAGGAAATAAGTTCTTTATGAAGGATCAATTGAATGTTTAAAATGTGGTGTGCATGGTCATTATGCAAACACATGCCTTACGAAGAATGTTCGGGAATGGGATCACCAGGATCATACAAATATTTTTTTACCAATACCTAATTCCATTCCGATTGAGGATGAAGAAACTGATAATAACCAATGAAAGGTATGGATTATTTCTTAACATATGTTTTCCTGTTATTGAATCTTAGGATATGATTCATGATTTTATTTATAGGAAATAAGTATTTACGAATAACTTGGAAAGGAATAGTTAATGGATCATGATGAATGTTGAATGAGTAAGAAGTTAACATATAAGGGATTCAAGAGTTATGGTAGATTTTAGGATGGTTAAATTCTTAAAATTATTAAGACTCTTTTGATGATGGGATTACATTAGAATACTTTTTATAGTATGCGTAACCTTGATGTTTGATATATGAAAATTTTATTCCACAAATAATTAACTTTTGTTTTGTGAATATAGT
Source organism: Viscum album (assembly GCA_963277665.1). Lineage (NCBI taxonomy): Eukaryota > Viridiplantae > Streptophyta > Magnoliopsida > Santalales > Viscaceae > Viscum > Viscum album. Next base: position 680,400,303 of record OY728165.1, read on the forward strand.
TATAAAGAACCATTTTGGTTTATATGATCCATTAATTTGATGTAATTACCAGTTAATACATTTTTCGATACAAAACAAAAGTTATTAGATAACCATTGCGGTTAAAATATGCTATGGTTATTTTTGAGGAATTTATCTCTTATTGGGAATGTTATAAAATTATATAGTTTTTTAAAAGGGACAACATGCATACCGTGTGACAACCCATCGTATCGGACGAAGCTATAGGAATCAAACCCACAACTAAAGTGTGACTGGTATTTATTTCCTACCACTGGACTACGTGAGGTCCCTAGTTAGTATGAATAATTATTTTTAGTTATATGATCTTATGAATCGGGAATAATTTGATTTTGGGTTATCTATGGAAATGATTATCCTTTCATGGAGGATATTTGATTAGGTTAATTACTTTTCAGTATGAGACTTTAAGAGTAACATATGTTATTTGGAGATAGATGTTAAGATTTACCTTGGAAGACGATGTGATTTATTCCTCTTGAGATTTGGGATTCAATCTTAGTTTGGTTTACATTGAAGAATTTAATGGATATCAATTTATTGAATGGTCTTTGATGAACTTTGGGTTTTGTTGGAAAATTTTTGGAGATTAAGAGTAGTTTTTCTTTTTGTGAATGATTATCCTTTATGGAGATTATCTGATCTTGTACAAACCATTTTGGGTTTAGTTGATGTCTAAATAAAAGGAAAATATATAGTTCTCCATTTTTGGATTATGTGTTTCTCTAGAAGATGATTCTTGTGCTTTGGATGTGACCAAGTCTTTTTGAATGCCCATCGTTTGGAGAAAAGATTAGTTTTGGTAGAAACTTTTTAAAGGATGAAACTCTACTTGAAGTTTAGTATATTTCATTATGTTTTATTTCTATGTAGTAAATTAATTCCTCAAAATTATGACAAGGAACATAAAACAAAAATGTTTTTGGTTTACGTTTCCTACTGGGTAATCAAAGACCGTTTACACACATCATAAGTTTTTGATTCTCCTGTGGTTAACTTTCTCCTAATCATGTTTTCTATCACTCTCCACCAGAAATTGACCCTCTGTTTTCTCCTCCATATCAATGTTTTCATGGAATCCTACTATGGTTTATTTCAGGTGACCATTGTACTTCTTTGTTTTTCTTTTAAAGTTATAATTTTATATACTCCTTTTCTGATGTGGGGTTTTCAATAATGTTTCTGAGCCCAATTTTTAAATTGCAAGGATGTAATTCCCCAAAGGGGGGAAGGATGTAACATCCCAGGTAAATAATGAATATTAAATGTTCATATATATTAGTATTTTTGAATAAAATGTTAATATTACATTAAAAGAAATGTTATGTTCGATGGCGTACCAAATACGCAACAGTGAGTTTCTTTGAAATCTTACGTTGCACACTAATAATATAATTGTATTATTTTAAATTGTAGTTAACGCCTAGCCGTTGTAATGGTGGGAATGAACAGAAATAACTTCAAAATGATTATATATGTCTGTTAAATATTTTAACAATTACCCAATAAATGATAGAGTATTAAAATTCAAATGAATCAAATTTTAAGAATAAAAATTCTAATATTTTTTAAAAGGTCAATTAACCGCCATTTAATGGAGAAACCTTTTTAAAACTAATTTTTGTCAATTTTATATGATATATTTGAAAAAATAAAATCCCTCTTTAAAATTAGGTCATTAAAGTGTACTTTGTGTAAAAACAATTTATTTTTCTGATAAAGTTCATTTTTAATGAATAGTGGAAGATGCTGTATTTTAATTCAAAACCTCATTTTAATATAATTTATTTATATGGATATATTGTATTTTTATTTGGTTTTATAGTGTAATTAGAATATATTTTTACCATTTAATTAAATGGTGGTCATTGGAATTAATTTCACATTGAAATTGGATATAAACCAGTGCCAATCTTTTGATAGATATTGTTTCTTAATAACACGCTATTTGTTTTGATAGTGGGAATTAATTATAAAATTAACTAATGATACATATATGTTATTAATTTTGTAAAATTTTCATAATTTTATAATTTCAAATATAAAATTTTCTTTGGATAAATTTTTTGTATTTTTCCAACAAATGTTCATTTTTAATGAATAGTGAAAAATAATGCATTTTACTTCAAAACTGCTTTTTCAACTAATTTATTTATATAGATATATTGTCCTTTTAATTGCATTTAAAGTTTAATTGAATTATTTTTTTATCACTTAATACACTTTTTTCATTTGAAATAATTTCACTTTTCAATTGGATGTAAAAACAAGTCAATCTTTTGATAAATTTTACTTCTTAAAAACCCATATTTGGTTTTGAGAACTAGAATTATTTTTAAATTAATTACTGTTATTTATGTGTTTTAAATTTTGTAAAATGTATTTTATATTTTTAATTATAAGGTCCAAATTATGTAATTAATACTCTTTTGTTTTTGGACATTAGGAATAGTAATGACGGTAATTATCTTTAATTTTCGTGATTTATTAGTAATCGGGTACTTAAGGGTAACAAAATAATATCACAATAAATTAAAATGACCCCAACATGTGTCCAAATCCTCTTGTTTGAGTCATGGCAGAATATTTAAAGCTTTTTACCTATCTTGAGGGCCCATGTAGTCACATGGGTGTAATAGTGACATTTATGACATTATTTTTTCAAAAGAAGAGAAAGATAACAATGGTTTTTATATCCTATGTAAAACAAATTAAATTTTGATTACATAAATTATCTCTTAGAATATAAATATTCATTGGAAATTTAAAACAATTTCCTACATCATGGTATATTTTTTATAATTTTTAGACATTAAATAAATAAATTTATTTATGACACCTTGATAATGCACTGATTACCTCTTTAATGAACGATTTAAATAAAATGAAAAGATAAGGTAAAATCTAAAACATACACTTGTCTAAAACCAATTGGATGGGTGTATTTCAAACCCTTATCACCTTATATTCTAAATATATCATATGGGGACCTTTAAAATCGGAAAATCAGTTTATAATAAAGTATCATTTCAAGACATTCCAAAAGTGACCCTCCTCCTTCTTAAAAACGGTCTCCACCTCTACCCCCATACCCACACATCTCAAGCCCTTGCCTCGACCAAAATATGCTCATATTATCTCTCCACATCCCACTTTCACTATTAGAAGCCTCACTTTGTGCATAATTCTTTCCAAGGAAGCCTTTGGATAAAATCAAAAAGAGGTACCCGATTTAGAGGCAATGTATTCTCTCGAGTTTCATTCTTTTATTTTCCTTCTTCACTCACCAGTATCTTATTAATATTTGATCCCTTAATAACACCAGTATCCTAACTATACTAGGATTTTTTTGTGATAAGGATTCTACCAACACTTACACACACCTCCATATAATAGTTATAGAACATATTGTTTCTCTGGGTGGGGAATTACTGCCTCACGAAACAATTATTGTTCAATATTCTTTTAACACCTTTCATGGTGGCCATTATGATGGAACTATATTTATATATGATTTATATTATATTTATGTCATCTCAATTATTATTTATTTTATATTTAAAACATTCCTTTATGCTTTCCATGTTGTGCAAATGCGAGAATTTCATCTAAAGAAGTGTGGACTACCGCCCCCTCAAGTGACGTGACTCGTTCATTACCATCTTGGAATTTATAAATAATGTAATTAATGAACTTATGTTACCTGTATAACATATATATTATATGTGATTTATAATTTATCTATGTCTCATTAGTTTTAAAGTCCATTAATATGACAAAAAATGAAAGTAGCGTTCATGCGTACGTACGACCTACCATCTCCATTAATTGTATATTTCATTTATTATCTTCAAACATTATGGAATACATATATACACTATATATATGATATTTAAATCATGAACATCATTTCAAAGAATATGTAATTATAACTACATTTAAAATTATCTTCAAACAAGTTTAATTTTGACTCATGTACCGAACATCGACAAAATGTATGATATTAACTCACATAATTAACTAATTATTATAATGTGATAATATGTGATATGAATTTAATAATAAACATTAAAGTATTTCCTTAATAAATTATAAATTGAACAAGGTTTACTATTCTAGAATATAAAGAAATGAACAAGACAATTTAGACTTGAGGTAAGGGGATGTCTTATCTCACTTATAATTCTGTAAGATTTCAATTGTTCGCAAATTATTTTTTGAATGTGGTGTATTTTGTACTGCCATTTGATATATATTATCATCATTATATTTATATTCATGGTATTCTATGATTCATTTGTTTCTTATTATCTTTTGGTCATACGACATGATTGATTACAACGAAGTGGTTTTTATCTCACTTTTTATTCCCGTGAGATTCATGCTACATTTGACACTATTTCATTTTCTGTGTTTTATGTAATTACATTGATTTTATTCCTTGTGTAATATAATTTAATTTATGGGTATTTACATCTTCATTGTACGACCCTTCTTTCATGGGGTGTACGTTTCAAAATTTAACCAATTCGGTAAGGGAACCTTTCACCATCCTCTTTTTTAAAGACTTCTTATTGTTAGATATTTTAATTTACATCTTATTATATTTGGATATGTTATTATATATCCTTATTGCTATAAATTGTATGTCCATGTGATGAGATACCCTTTTTATCTCTCATTAACTCATTTTCTGAATTTTAAAATGAAGTTGTTAGACTATTTAATTTCGGTAAGGGAAATTCATAACCCAGTTTCAATTCTTTGGGTTAAACCTATACTTTTGATTATGTCATGCTCTGAATATGTTTTTATGACCTAGGATTGTTTTACACTTAATATCCACTTATATTGAGTGTATTTATATTTTTCACACATAATTATATAATTGATTTATCCTTAACTTAAGGATATCGTATTTGTATGGGACTTCGTCTTAATCTCTTTTCATTGAGGCATATTTTGATTTCTACACGACTTTATTTTATACGGTCTATAAAACCCTTTTGAATTATAATTTCTTTCATAAGTAATCTTCTTACTTTAAGCGTTATACTAAACGACAAAAGGAATGTTTTTGTCTTACGTATGTGGCGACAACGACTTCTCCACCGTCGTGACCATTATTTGAGTTTCAGCTTCTTCTACAAGACATAACTTTTTTAAATGAAAAATAAATACCATGTTTTACTTTTCTTTAATTTTGGTAATTAAAATGGTTCTGATAATGTTTTGATTATATCAATTAGTTTTCTTGATATCTTGTGATTGAAATGTGGGAATGTTATGTTTCCTTTATGCATGTTTTATGTGATACGATTATGTTATGGTTATTGGGAATTTTTTATGAAGTCTGATGGTTTTGTGATAAACTAAGGGTGGTTGAGCCCAAGATATCTCTCCAATGCATTGGGTAAAGCGAAGGAGTTAAATGATAAGGTTTCTCGGAAGATATTTAGGGAATATATTGTGTTGGGTATTCCAAACGTAACAACGAGGGTTACTCCCTACGAAAGAATGTTATGAATGCCTCAATTTACCTTTATGTCATATGATTTCTATGAGTTATTCATAAATCTTATGATTTCATGATGTTTGTTAAAGTGCTTCTGTTTTATGAGTAAAGTATGATTTCATTTATTCTTATGTATACATGGACTAATGTTTTCTTTCCGTATTTTTATATCCCTTACTGAGCTTTTAATGTTCATCCAAAGTTTTTGAAATGTTTTTCATAGGTTGTAAGGAAGGGTAAGAGAAAAGAAGTATTCAAGAAGATTTATATCAAGAAAAGAACTCTTTTTTCTATTTAAGGATTTGAAAAAAAACCAGTTGTAGTAGAAGTGTCTACTTTGTAATATTCAAGTTTATATGTAATTAGTATCTCTTAAATCTATAAAACACTAAACATAAAAATATCCTCAATGTGAATTATTCATTTAATTCAATATTATGTAATGTTTTACGTTCGGGACCTTATAGAAAGTTTTTCTATGGTTCTTGTAGTAGGGATTGAATATTATGTCATCTAGATGAATAACCTTATAACTCATTCAGGGTAGGGTTTTTAGGTGATAAATTTCCCTTGTAACTAAATTTAACCCTTAATTAAAAATATCTACTGTGTTCTCCCAGGGAGTAAGATTAACATCTGAACCATGTAATTTTCATGGGTTGTGCTTCTTCAATTTATTCCATGTGTTTATTCTTATGAAAAAAAATTCAAGTGTTATATTTTTATGTTTTTGTGTGAAAATAATTTTATTTTTCTGTGTTTTTATTTCTACATGTTATGTATCCATAAAATACACGTGTTTAAATCGGATTAAAATAGTACACAAACTCTATGGAATTATACCAAAGCATCCAAGAAGATTTAGTATAGTGAAAGTTAGTTTTATTGTTGTTAAAATAGTAAAATATATATTCAGTAGTAAAAAATGTGTTCAACTATGGTAATATAGAGGTAGGGTCATTCTACGAATTCACTTGAGAATAAATCATATTTCGAAGGATATAGTGATGCAGAAAGAAGTTTCATGTTCTATATAAAACATATAAATTATGGAGGAGGTGGATTACAGATGTAACTATGTTTAGGTGGGGAGAAAGTCTGGAGGAAAAAATCATTATGTAATATTCGTTAAAATGATACAAAAAGGTAAACATAAATACTTTTTATAAGTGATCATTATTTGAAACATGGATGAGTTAAAATGGGGATTTTAATTTATTGAGTGGAATGATGTCTGTAATGATTAAACTAAAGAGGAATTTTATTCATAAAGATCAGAAGGTAGTGAAACAATAAGTTACTCACTGGTAGAAATAGGGATCAAATATATGAATGGGTTGATAATATAAGTTCTAAATAATACAATAAATATGAAATGATCGATAATTGAAAGGGGGATGGCGAGATTGAATTCATCCCCACTGGGGGGGTCCCCACAATTTACTTATGGTGGTACTTCATCAAAGGAAGGAGTTGTTATAGTTATTTGATTAAGGTTTCTTGAATATTACACATAAATTGATTCCTATGTAACTTGGGATGGGTAGGGTTATAAGATTATAGGATTCCATTATTAATCAACATCTCCCATAATTAAAATTATTCAATGTTCTCCCCTATGGAGTTGGACTAATGTATGAACCATGAAATTTCATTTTGTTTTGCTTATTATATTTATTTCATTTGTTTGTTATTTATTATTATTTATGAAGGGAATTTGTTATCTTTTAAAACCTAGATATTATTTGGGGTGGTGGACCACATGTAATCTTACTTATATGTTTCAAACATTGGACTTACATGTTCATAATGAAATGGTATATTTTTTATTATTTCTTCTACTATGATAAATTTTCATGTGTTTATCTTTTAGATCATAGAGTTTTGTTAAACACAAAATGTGGTATTAAAGCATGTTAGTAGAGTTTAAATGATCAAAACGTATCCATTTTTTTAAAACCAGTTTTAGTAGTGTTATTCATTCCATAGCCATATTAGAGGGTTCTTGAAAATAGTCATGGTCGCTTATACTTTTTAAATTCATTGGGTGCCATTATTTTTGAAGGATGGTGTTTTGATAAGTAAGGTCTATTTTTATGTTAATTTGTGGAATATTTGGACATTAAAGGATATTTTTTCCCATTATAGGTGATTTTTGAAGGTACATTGATGGTGAGCCTGTTAAAATTGATGTTGTTAATAGGATTGGAAACCATGATAGGAAAAAACAGGGAAATTATTTGAAAATATGTTTAGGAATGATGGTTTATGATCAATAAGGATTAAATATTGGTGGCGGGTTTGATGTTAAGAACTAGGAAATGATTAATGTTGAATAATAATTAGTTGGTGATAATGGTATTAGACCCCTATTTTGTATCAAATATTATGGAAGGAAAATAGATTTCTCATTAGTACCTCTAGAAACATATGGTCTATTCCTTGATGATGTTTGTTCATATGTTCCAAAAATATTGTATCTATGATGGGATAAATGCAATGATATAAGTTATTTTCCATCCCATTTTAAATAAGCTCATCAAAATTGGGTTCATATCACTTCTAACATTTAAGAATGATATCTTGTGTTTTTTTCTAAAATATATAGTTATAAGGCACTCATGGTTGTTAAACAATTAGTGGTTCCATCTAAACAAATATTGTGTGAAGATGAGTGTATGGAAATCCCAAAAAAATGAAATATGACTTCAGTGGTATGATGGATAAATGAATAAATATTTTCATATGGGTATTATATTAGTGGAAAATTTTGACACTCGATTATCTTTTTATGGATGAATATTTTTAGAAGTTTCATTACTTGTCAGAGAATAAAAATTCCAAAAATGAAGGTTGTGGAAGGGGAATATTAATCACAAGGAAGTTAAAGGATGCGGTGTTATTATTCAAGAATTATTGACACGAATAAATAAGAATGTTGGTAATTTTTAATGGTTATTATGTGTCCATTGTTTATTAAACCTTTTTTGATGTTTCCATACATGATTGTAGGTTTTGTTTCTTCAAGAACTATATTTATTTGTTTCAACACAATCATTTAAAAGAACCATGTTTTTTTGTTAAAAATATAGTGTAGAGAAATTGTGATAGATATCTGAAGGATGTGACAGTTTTAGAGTAGAGAAGTTTCAATATATATGCTTATGGAAATGAATGAATTTTAAGGATACAAAACATGGAACATTAGAATATTTCAAGAATTGTATGATGACATAATTATTGTTAGTAAATTTTAAAGATACTACAAGTTTGTAGGTGCATCCAAGAGACCCGAGATCATAATTTTAGATATCTATAATAATTTCTCTATAGTACTTGGTAGGTTTATCCAAGAGACACGAGATCAAATCCAAGTGGAGGCGTATTTTTGGGATAAAATAGCAGTATTGTAGCAGGCACTGTAGCATGTATTGTTTGGTACTATAGTAGTTGGAACTATTCATCTATTTGGGACTTTGGGCCACCGGTTTGGGCCTCGGGTCTGGCAATGCTTTCAGGCCAACTGAGGCCTTCGGGGCAGCTGATTCTCAAGCCCTTTGGGCCACCTTAAGGCCTTAGGTCCACCCCAAGGCCTTCAGGATACTTTATTTCAGATGTACCGGTTTGACTACATGGAACCGGGCATCAGATGAGGATTCAGGGTAGGATCATCCACTAGAGAAGAGCTAACCAAATTTGGAAGAATAAGAGGGTATGGCTTTGTCCTCAGTACCAGGCATGTGCATATTTTCATAGGATAGCTAGTCGACCATCCCTGTGAAGTTGGAGTGCTGATATCATGAGATATGTTAGGGAAGAGAAGTTCCATGTTGTCTTTTCTGTGTGATTCCCTCTAATACCTATGGGTCATGTAATTGTCTCTAAGCCTTTGGGCCTTGTAAGGGCTCCACCTCACCCCTTGAAAGGAGGATTATTAAAATAAAAAAAATGAAGGCCTTCGGGGTGGCCCTAAGCCCTTGAAAAACTATTTTTGAATTATCATCATATTTTTGGAGGAACCTCTATTTTTTGGTGAGCCTTGGTTGTTTTAAATAATAATGAAATTATATGAGCCCAAAACCCACACTCCCAGATCTGGTGCTAGAATCATAAACGAAACATTTTGAAATTTTATACCGATAATGGTGACCCAATTTTATCCAAGAAAAACATAAAAAACGATAAGTAAAATATTATATCACATACTTATCAAGAAAATTTTATGTTTATAGTTTTTAAAAATAACGGAAAACTCTTATCTAAAAAAATAAAAAATTATTTAAATGTTCATTTCTCCCACTTAACCTATCGTTTCTTTTTTCACATTCCTTCGTCATCATCACCCTTATGAAATCACATTTAGACATAATTTTTCCAACCTCATTATTTATAACATTGTGAAAAGGAAACATTAGAAGAGTGACTTCAAATATTCAATAATGTTAAATATGGTCTTCAATAATTTAATGACATCATTGATCATTGGAAGATCATAAGGGTTTGGTGAAATTGTAAAAGTTCATGAGTATAACATAATAATATTCATACCCATCAATACCTAGACCATTAAACATGGAAACATGTCATAAAGATTTAAAAAAGTAAATATTGATCATTAGTAATAATCATGAGACATTTGGAATCAATATTGATTATAAAAAAACATTATAAACTAATATTAATAACAAATAAAATGTATTGGTATCATAGAACATTTTCATCATATCACTCTTACATAATCCTTGCAATTTCAATAATCATATGGCTAATTTATAATATATTTTTCCAGATAAAATATGAACTAACCCACAAACTATAGTGTTATCTAGGTCCAACCATTTTATAATATATATTGGACTCACCAAGCACTATCTAGGTGCACCAATAAGATAATTTATAATGTTCTAACCTGATGTTATTCTGGTTTACCGATCATATAAGCTATTATGGCCTCACCCAACACTATATGGGAACACCCATGATCATAAATAATGTCCAAGTAACATTCATGAATAATGTACATAGAGAATTAATTTCATTATAAACTCATAAAAACATACATAATTATTTTCAAACCATGCTGATCCCATAGAAACAATAGGCTTCATGATAATCTCATTGAAAAATGATTTACCTATGGGAAAAAATAGGTTCTATAAATATATATTGTAAACAATATTATTCAATAAATATAATGAATTTATATAGTAACATTAAAAAATATCCACAGTGTAGCATATGTGACAAAAAAGGTTGTTGAAATTGATAAATGTAAATACTATTAAAGGTTCATTAAACAAATTGTGGTAGGTAACCTTTTCATTTTGAAAATATATTTTTTGAATAAAAATTTCACAATATATGATGAAAATAATTTTATTTTAAAATAAATGTGGAAACATATAAAGTAATTTTCAATGAAAATAATGTTCATGAAGGTTCCAAACATAATTAATGTTATAAATGTACAAATTTAACATTCTTTTAAAAATTGTAAAAGGGATTTAAAAGTGATTAATTTGGAAAACATTAAGAAAATTCATTTGAAACCCCAATAAAATAAGGTCAAATACCATTTAAAATTGATTTATGGAATCAATTGTTTTTATAAATTTCTTTTTTTCAAGAAAAAATATAAAACATGGAAATGGAAAAGAATAATACCCCATCTAAAATAAAATATAAGATCTATATCACTTATAAACAACTTTTTTGATATTTATTTATGGAAGGAAATAAATATCAAATATTTTTCCCTCATTAATAACCTCTTTGAAAAAAAATATATATTTTTAATGAAAATAAAAAAAAATCCTCCAAATTATCCTTTAAAATAAACAATCCCAAAAATAAAGGAGGTCGTTACATAAAGCATTTTCCACTTTAATAATCATTTTTATCATATGCCCCATGAAATAATAAATTCAAATGAAACATTAAATATCATGATAATAATAATTTTTATGATATAAAATGGAATATGGGTATTATATACACCTCATAAAATAATAAATGTGTGTATCATTACCATATAACTCAACGAAGGGAAATTGAGACGAATTCCTGAATTTAGTGATCTCTAAATAAAAACCCAATGAAAAGAGATAACCTAATATAGATTTGTAAATAAAGATATTATAATGAATAAATCATACAATAAATTCATTTATAGTATATAAAACACCTAATAAAAATAAGTGGTGAATAAGTAATTGGTCATAGATAAGTAAAAGTGAGACGAGAAAACTCTTACCGCAAGTCCAGTATATCCTAGTATGCCATTTAACTCATATTTAAAAATAATAAAAAACTTATTTTAATAACTACAAATCTTTTATAGGTTTAATATATTATACTTAAATATTTCATTTAATTTATTTTTTATTACATATTATAATTCTTAATCAGATAAGACCACATCAACTATATTGAGGACATTGAGTTCATTATTTCCAAACGGCTTCGGTATATTGACCATGGTAAAATAGGTAATGTATTCAACATATATAGAATAATAATAAGTAAATATTTATTATATTTTAAGTCAATTATAATTTTAAAACATATAATAAAATATGTTTATGAAAATGAACTATGTTAGGATTATCGAGATGGTAGGTTATACGTATGCGTGAGTAGCAATTCTATTTTTCTATGTTCTTTATGGAAAGAATGTATTAATTATTTTATAACTTAATAATTATAAAAATATAATAAACACCATATTATTTCTTATAATAAACTTATATATATCATCCATGTGTATTGTTGATGCGAAAGGAGTCATATCGCTTCGTGGAGAAGGTAGTCCACACATATAAAAAATGACTTTATCATTTATCAGTGTAAGAAAGAAAATGATATAATATATTTTTATAATGATAAATATTTCATTAATATTATAATAATATAATTAATATCATATATATTAATTAAATTTATCCATATTAACTTCTACATAATGCGTTAGTGAATAACAAATCACATCACTTCACGAGCTGGTAGTCCTCCATACACACAAGCGATGTCATCGTATCCCCCACGAAAAATATTATTGAAGTTATATGATATTTAATAACAAAATAAGTATAAATTTGTTTCAAATATAATATTTTTAATTTAAATAAGACATTATAATAATCTGTGATAGTTGATATGGGAAACCAATGACATTGATTTGTGAGGCGGTAGTCAACCGTACACACAAATGGTGATTTTATATCCCATTTTATGGAATAGTATATGGATTTTAGTTATTACATTAACATAATGACTTATATATGTATATATATATATTAGATAATGATTTTATTAAAAAATCTCAATTTAAGAAGATTTTTTAGGAGGTGGGATAATAAATAAAATAACAACGCTTAGTTAAACATGATACCTCTTCTTCGAACAACCAACTTAGGTAAGCACCAAAAGCCTTCTTAGGATCTAATTATGAACAAAATAAGGGATATATTATGTGTGTAGTGATGTATGGGAGAAATATTTTTATTTTTTTGATGATAAAAATTTCTTTGAAGGAGTGAAGAGGAGACAAGAGACGGTTCTCTTTTATAAGTGAGGTGAGTGACACACTTCTCATTTTTCAAAAGAAAAATGTGTAACCGATTTTAAAAATTATAAAAGGATAAGAAATGGAAAACTTTAAACACATAGAAATTATAAGATAAAAATATTTATATAAAATGGATTTCATATAATGTTTTATTTCATTTATACCTTTATCATTTTAGTTTAACCCCTAATAAACCCTTTTTTAATTAACCATGGATGTTGATTTTTAATGTTTTCATTGTAACTATGGTCAAAGCATAAGAGGAAATTATTAGAAAATATAAATTATTATCATTCAAAATATTGAATCCATTTTACCAAATTTAATTCACAAAAATATTATTATTTTTTTAATTAAACCTAAAGACATGATGAAAAGTTAGTTTTCATGAAGTGTATTTTTCAAGAAAATATGATTTTTTTATTAACTCTATGACTATTTATAATAATTTTATGAACAAAAATTTCTAATTATTAATATATATAATATTAATTTAGTTTTTTAAAAAAATCTTAATTTGGGGTTTTTTAATTAATTAAAAAACATAAACATTATGCACTTTAAATCATTTTTCAGAAACAAAATCCATTTTAAACCCAAAGAAAAAATTATAATAAACATTCATATAAAGATAATTAAATTTTAATTAAGTTCATTAATTATTAATCCATAATAATAATGTCCCTTTAAATAATATTAAAAAAATATTTTTACTTTTAAATTAGTTTATTTATTGAAATAAATTGATATTTTTCTAAAAGTCAGTATTTTTCATTTTTCACCGAAAAATCAATATTTGATAAAAACCCCAAAATTCCACCCTATGTAAATTTTATTGAGAAATTTTTAAAAATAATGTTGATTATATCAAATAAATTTTTTAAAATATCAAAAAAAATTATGATAATACATTCTCACAAAAATAAATAAAAATTATTCATAAAGAAAATATATTTTTGAATAATACAGTTAGTTTACTAAAAGTAGATTTCTTATTTAAGAATAATATATAAATAATTTATATTGAGTATGAAATTAATATATATATATATATATTTCATAAATTAGTTAGTACTATTCATATACACCAATTTAGTAGTTAGTTCATATCAGATATATTTAAAATAATATTATTTCATGGTTTGTTTAAACTCAGAGTTGCGTGTCGAATACACTATCAAACATAGATTTATTATTTTAAAATATCAATGTGTTCAATCTTCAACCCATTTAATAAATTTTGTCCTTATAATTTAAACATGAACCCATTATTAAATTTTTTTCCATTTATAAAAAATATATATGTTGGAAACCAATATTGTAGAAAGGGTTAATAAAAAACCCTCTTGATAAGAGATAAAATGAAGTGCAAGGTTCATCTAGAATAAATCATACTTTGTATCCAAATATGAGAAAATTTGTGGTAAGTGAAGATTTGTACATGGAAGAAAAGAATAAATTCCAAATATTGATAAAGAGTGATAGAGATCATTTATCATAAGAAAGTTAATGATCATGATAAATGAAACAACCATAAAACCATTAAAGAAATTAGTATGAAAAAGTTCATTGTTATCATCCGAAATGATGGTAATAACACATCCTTTGGATTCATGATCCTTTTCCAAGCATTGATTAATTCCCTACCATCAAGAATAATGAAATAAGTAAATGTACTTTATAAGATTAAATTCATTCCTTTAGTAAATTTTCAGCATAATATCATATTTTTCTACAAATAATTAGTATTCACGACGAATTTTTCATAACAAAATCTCTAAAATTTACAATTAAAACATCACATAAGCATAAAATAGATAACAATATATTTAAAAAAAGTAGACATTAAAAAACCAAATAAATTTTCACATGGTAAGATATTAACCAAAATGTGTATACCCTAATATGATAAAATAATACATTAATATCCAAAATTAAATAATAATTTCTAAAGTTAAATCTAATTCATTCCAAAATAAATGACCCAATACCAAAAATAACATGAATAACCTCTACATTAAAAAAATAACCTAAAAGGTTATATCATTCTTTTCAACATATAATACCAAAATTATGGCGGTCTTCTTTTGACATAACATTAATATCTTAGTCACCAAATCACTCTCCAAATGAACAGTTATTTATATGTTAAAACTTGATTTCAAATAATTAGCTCAATATCCAAGATCATATATAACCTAAAAGGTATAAATACCTTAAAACATATATATAAAAAATGTAAAGTCCTATTTCATGGTAAATAAATGATCTACATATACATCATCTTAATGAAACATCTCTTAAAAATCCATTAAACACATTAATATCTCATCACTTTAAACCAAAAAGGGGTGTCTAAGACATTGAACATATCATCAACATTATTATTAAACACTAATTATGGAATCCATTACTCTTAAGATAACCTCCCCAATAAAAATTATATTCTCCAAATTTATCTAAACCTTCCTCTGAAATTAACTATTATAGCCTTAAACCCACACTACCTGATTAGGTGCTAAAATTGTTGATGTTACATTTCAGGATTTGGCTCCAATGAAGGTGACCCAATTTATGCCATCCAAAAATTACAACATCAAAAATAAAAATATTTTTTTCACTTAAATTATCATGGAACTGTTAGGTTTATAGTTTTAGTGTATTTGGAAAAACAATTACATAAATAATACTTATGTACTTAAGTGATAATTTCTAAAAAATAACCCAATTTATCTTAATTGACGTAAAATAATCACAATTATTCATATTAATTCACTTCTAGACATAATTAGTTTAACAAATTTCTTCATAACGAGTGGAAAATGAGATATACGAGGGTGAGCTCAAATTATCATTAAGGTTAAATGTATGTTTTAACAATTTAATTTCATTAATTGTAATAAGAAGATGATAATCGTACGATGATATAGTCAAATTTCATGAATATAATATAAGAATATTCACACCCATCCATACCTAGATCATCAAACATGAAAACATGGTAATAAGGTTTTAACAAAGGAAATATTCAAAAAAATTGATAATCATGATACATGTGATATAAATCTTGATCATAAGAAACAATATAAACCGATATAAACAATAGATAAAATGTATGGATTTAATTTAATATTGTCATCTTATCACTCTTTAGAAACCCTTAAAATTTGAATTACCATATGAATGAATTAAAATATAATTATCTGGAGAACATATTAATTAACTAATGCATTGGAGAACTATATGGGAACACCCATCATATAAGCTATATCGGTCTCACCTTTAGGTATCTAGGAAAACCCATTGTATAAGCTATAGTGTGCTCACCCGGATCTATAAGGCGCTCCCATCATATAAGAAATAATAGGTTGACCCAACTCTGTATTATCTCACCCATGATCTTCAATAATGTCCATGTAAAATTCATGAAAAAGGTATATAGAGCATTCATTTCAGCATAAACTCATAAAAATAACCTTTATTATTTTCATAACATCATTAATTCATGGAAAAGAAATGGTTTACTTGAAAATATCATGGAAACATGTTTGACCTATGGGAATGAAATGGGTTCCAAAACAATCTCATGGACATAATAATAATCCATCCCAATAAATATTGAGGATGTTATCATTACCAAATATCACAATTATAACATACGTAACAACAAAGGTAGTTGATGTTGATGAATTTAAATACCATTAAAATAACATTAAAATATTTTTTAGTAAAATAAGCATTTCATTTAGAAAATAACTTTTAAGAACTAAAAATTCAAAAAAAAACATTGTTCAAATAATTTTATTCTAAAACAACCTTTGATGCATATATAAAAATTTTCAAATAAAATAATTTCCATAACGATGTGAAAATTAATTCATTTTTTAAAAGTTAAAAGTAATCCTCCATTTCATTACATTATGAAAAAGAGAGAAAAAGGTGAATCATTAGGAAAATATTGAGAAATTTCTTTCCAAAACCATTAAAATAATTTCAAATAGAAATTAAAATAAATCTAAGAAATAATGTATATTTATTAATATCATTTTTGAAAACATTTTAGAGAACATAGAAATAAAATTGAAATATACCTGATCTAAAATAAAATGCAATATTAGTATCACATACAAATGATGTTATTGATGTTTCTTTAAAAATAATGAAGGAAATGTGAATAAAACATAATAACTACATTCCTATTTAGATAAGAAGTTATATATGTGGTTCAATAAAATAATATCATATGATTTTACCCAAAATAATCTTCAACATAAATAATCAATAAAAGAATAGATATTGTAACATAAAGCCTTTCCCACTTTAATAATATTTGAAACCACAATCCATGTGAAATAATAATATAAAATTAAACATCAAATATCATTAGCATTA
Organism: Viscum album; assembly: GCA_963277665.1. NCBI lineage: Eukaryota > Viridiplantae > Streptophyta > Magnoliopsida > Santalales > Viscaceae > Viscum > Viscum album. The sequence goes on from OY728165.1 coordinate 680,417,798, forward strand.
TTAGTTTTAGGATATAACATCCCAAATTTTATTAGATATTCAAAATAAAATAATATCGGTGTTTAACATTACAATATGCCTCAATGAATGGAAATTAAGATGACATCATTTACAACTTTGGTAATATCTAGATGAAAACCCCAAGAAAAGAGAGAGCCACATTTATATTTTAAAATCCCAATAATTTTAATTAAAATAATCAAAAAAAATACATTATTCTTAATTATATAATTCATATAATAATATAATATGTTAATGTGTAATATGTCTTATATAAGATAATGAAAGACGAGAAAACCCTTACCACGAGTCCATACTTTCCTTGTATGTACATTAGAACATTTATAATAATATTAAATAATTTTTATGTTTATTAATAAACTATTAAAATTTTAATAACTTATAATAAACCATTTTTTATTTTTAATTAAAAATCCTAATACTTAATCAGTTAAGTCCACGTTTGGTGTTTTGAGGACGTTCGTTTCATTATTTCAAAATGGATTTGGTTTGATGAACTTAATAAGAGTGGAAATTGTTTAATCATATTGAAAATATTAATAATTAAATAATTATAATATTTTTTTAATAAATCATACTTTTATAAAAAAATCATGAAATACAGTTATAGAAAATTAACTACGTTGTGATCATTGAGATAGTAGGTCGTATATACGCATAAGTAACACTTCCATTTCTCAATGATCATTATTGAAAAAAAATTATGAATTATTTTATCTTTAAAAAATGATAATAATATAATACATATCATATTATTTATTTAAATATATTTATTTATATCATTCATCTGTTTTCGTTATGAAGAAAGTGACACATCACTTTGTGGAGGTGGTAGCCCCACTTACTCGTGAACATTGTTATCATTTATCAGTGTATGTTTTAAAATGATATAATTTCTCTTAAAATTTATAAATATGTAATTAATATCATAATTATTTAATTTATATCACATAAATTCATTAAATTTATCATTATTTCCTCTCATTTAAAGCATTAGTGAAAAATGAATCACATTGTTTCATGAGGCATTATTCCACCATACACACGAGCAACGTATCGTACCCCCAATTGAACGCAAGATAAGAATTTATATGAGATATATTGGCTAAATAAGTATAAATAAGTTAAAAACACCATTTATATACATTAGATACATATTTATAATAATCCTTGAGAGATGGTGATGGAAAACAAATGTCATCGGTTCACGATGTGGTAGTCCACCGTACAAACGAATATTGATTTCAATTATCATTTTAGGGAATAAGAGATGGATTATGATTTTTAAATTTAAATAAAATCATCTAATTTTATTAGAAGGATATTTTTATTATAATATAACAAATGAATAATATTTTATGGAGTTTTAAGAAGAAATAAAATGATGATGCTCAGTTAAGAATGATGCCTCTTATTTGAAAAACCACCTTAGGTAAGAACCAAAATCCTTCATAGTATGTATTTCTGATAAATATAATAGATCTAGTATGTGGTAAGGGATTAATAAAGTAAATTTGGATGGTTATTTTCCAATAAAATGTTCTTTTA